>CM042910.1:1492500-2692500 GCA_023653625.1 Triadica sebifera
TCAATTTCTCCACATGCCTTTCTCAATTTTAATCTTCACATTCGAATTTATGTTAGCCATGAAACTAATCCACAATTGGTAAATTCATTTAAAGAATTAATTAACTGATTTTCATTTATATTTCATGTCTAATTACATTTACACATTTGTCTAATTATTACTTTTAATTATCTATGTACAGGAAGAGGGAATCATTACAAAATCTTATATCTACAAAAAATCATCTGACTCCAAAGGAAATGGCATTTCAGTTTTGGTTGGTACAAGTGATAATATATGGTATGGAGTTTATGTTATATTATCTACAATGGGAATTATAATTTTTTCAGGTTTGGTATATGATTTTTATATAAACCCATATCAAATATTTAAATTGACTTCATACGAAGGGCTTCTATTTTTAGCATGTTTGGTTGTTGCCGTTTTTATTTTTGGAGGACTTGGGGTTGGTTTATGGCTTCTGTAGGAAAGAAACATTTCCAAGCAATGAAAACAATGAACAAGTGGAGTGTAATGAAGAAGTGGCAGATAAGAATTTGTATAAGTTCACCATGATAGAGTATGGCTCAAGACCAGATTTTAAAGGTATATATATATATATTTCGTCCCTTTTTTTTGGCTTTTAGTCTTAATGCATAAATACCATTCAAAATTAGTAAAAAAATTCAGTTGTCTACTTAAAATGACCTTTGAACTTGAAAAAAAAAATCTATTAGGTGTATGGAATATGCAATAATTTGCTAACTGAGACTAATTTACTCATTTTTATTTTTTATTTTAACCATACTAATTTGATTTAATTTCTTCTTTTTCACTTTTTCCTCTTCTTTCCCTTCCCATTCTTTTTTTTTTAAATTATATTTTCCTCATACTCTCACACCTCCATCTTTTTCCTCTTTTATAGCACTACTAACATTAAAAAAAGATAAATTAGCTCTAAAATTAGATTTTTTTACCAAAAAAATAGAATACATTTATTCATCTTCTTTGACAAAACCTATTTATTTCAATCCTTAATTAAAACCCATTTATTCATCTTACAAAACCCATCTTCGATTTTTCTTATTCTCTTCTTTTAATCCCTGATTAGAACTCGTTTATTCTCTACTTTGACAAAACCATTTCCTTCCTGTTCATTTTTGGGTATTTTGTTAATGTTTTTAAGTATACAACGAAATAAGGGCATAAATTGTTGATTGGAGATTTTTGCATTTTTTTTTTTTATTTTCATGAATTCCTAAAAGATGTGGCTGTTACATTTGGATTGCCAAACAATTTTATGGAAAAAGGGAAAGAGAGACAAGAGAGATTAGAAAGAGAAGAGAGGTAATTTATGTGATTTGATCCAGATTAACATAAGAGACCAACTAGGTAATTAATCTCAAATTCATGGATGTTGTGTCGGCTCATGTCTTGATTTTCTTATGCAGGGCAAAAAAAAACATGTAAAAATGTCATTTATGCTAAGATCACAAGTACAATAGATCCCTTTAAAAGTTCAAATAGCATTTTTTGCCTAACTTTAGAGGTGCATTTATGTATTAAGCCATTCTTTTTGGAATTTTAACTTGATTAATATTATTTGCTTTTTCAAATTGCAGAAATTTTTGAACTTGTATCAAAGAAGTGGGGCCATGTTGATGTGGGTGTGATTGTATGTGGTCCTTCAGCTCTTGAATCCAGTGTTGCTACGCATATCAGATCTCATTATTTAAGGAGAGAAACTAATCATCCAATTTTCCATTTTCATACCCATAGTTTTGACTTTTAACCTTTTAATCTTGTAGTATGTTCCTTTTTAAGTTCCCATATCTGCAACGGATACAATAAAGTAATTCTTACTCTCTCTTATTGACCTATTATAATTATCTTTCATTTATCACTTAAATATATATTAACAAAAATTAGTGATAACTTTTTAATATAAATTTAGTAATATTTGCGAAAGATTTAGTGTTTATTTTAAATTAAAATTAAAAAAATAATAACATTTTTAATATTATATAAAATCTGTAAACACTCGATTGGATAACTGGCACATAGCTTCCAACATTGCGTTGGAATGAAAAATTTAGACAATAAATAGAGCAAATAATATGAAAATATAACATAAATAGTATATATAATATAGCCTAATATATATATACGAGCAGGTAAAAAAACACCAACAACAAAATATTTCAGCCATGATATAATGAAATTAAAGCCATGACAGAATGAAATCAAAACTAATGATCCTTGTGACTTGTAAATAATTATACAATTTAAAAGCATAAAATGGAACCAAAAGATTTACCTCCATATAAATGCTTATAAATGATGCAATCTGTGCCGCAAAGCCTAATGATTGCATTTCACATTTCTCTTCATCACTCATAATACCACCACCACCTACAAAAAAAACAAATAAGCATACAACATCAATAAAAATAGCACAACCTATTTACTTATATTTATTTATATTAACTCACAAATACAAACACTAACCAATAATTAATCCAACTCAAAAAAAAAATACAATAAAAAAACCAAGGTTAGAAAAGCAACAACTTAAAAGAAAAATCCCAATCCAGTTTTTGAAATCTAACATTTACAAAGTATGGCATTGTGCAATTTTAATATCAGGAATTTCTGATTTACTAAGGCTGCTACATAGACAAAAATATTATATATTTGTACAAATATTTACTCCAACCAAGGAACTATTAATCAAATAATGTTAAAGTTTATATATCGAACCAAAAAGATACAAACTGATATAAACTTTAATTTGAATTCATCAGGCCTACCCTTTCATGACATGTCCTATGATTATAACCTCTTCCATGAAAATAAACTAAAACTAAATCTCTAAAAATGTGATAATCACTCATAGAGTCGTAAGCAAAATCTATATTATCTCAATTCTCTACAAAACTCTATAATTTAAATGAAAAGAGATAAAAAAAAATAAAATCATTCTTCACTTAACAAAAACTCTATTTTGAAGTATAAACCAAACTAAAAGAATCTAAACTAAAAATTAATAAAATTAACCATTGAAAAAAAATATAAAAAGAGGGAAAAAAGAACTCACCATAAAAAAATAAAAATAAAAAACTTCAAATCTGAGCTCAGTATGAAACCCAGAGCCCGAATATAGATCTAATCTTGCATGAAACTCCACATGTACTGCAAAACATATTTTAAAATAAAAGTCGTAGAAGTCATCATACCCAGAGGTCAACAAAGGATTCAAAAAATGGAAAGCAGCAGGAGATCTATGGATTCGAAAAAAGGAAAGTTTATGACATATGAGGACTAATGCATTTAATGCAATAAATATGCATTTAATATATATATTCTCTCTTATGGGTCCTTACTATATCTTCAAATGTTTGTATGCGATGCCTATTATAGGCATAAAGTTAGTGAAGATGTGGCTAACAAATTACCATGAAAATTTATACAAGCCATATAAAATTAATAGCTCTTATTTTATCACATAAACAAATGTAGATTTGCATTTATGGCTAATATATATATATACATTTATGCATTTAATGGTAATAAATAGGCACAAAGTTAGTAAAGATATGACCAATAAATTGTCACAAAAATTTGTCCAAGCCATACGAGATTAATGGCTCTTAATTTTATCACATGAAACAAATATGGATATGCATATGCATTTAATGCAAAAATATAATTGATATGCATGCATTTTGGAAAGGGATATCAGTGGTAGGCAATACGACACCATTTTGGTAAAGTAGTAGTAATAGAAATGAAAGGTAGAACGGTAATTTTGATAAATACTGTCTATTAAACAATATAAGATGAATGGGTTTTAATGTATAGTAATAGATGTATAGATTGGAGTATTGGACAATCCTTAAAAAATTGAATTTCGTACTATATTGAACCAAACTTTTAAACACAATCTAATTCCGAAGATTTTTATCTTTTTAGTTTGATTATGAACTCAATTTTTTAAACTTTTGAAATTTAATATAATTATATTTTTATCCTGGACAGAACCGGATCATGCATAGCTCTGCAGTGAGTTAAGCATTAATGCATAAATTATACTAATAACAATATAAAATATATTTAATTTTTATATTTTTAAAATTTTAAAATTTAATTAAAAATTTTTATCGAATCTGGATATTTTTTGAATCACATTTACATGGGTTGCAGATTTGATCTTAAATTTCGAATTATTTTAAGATTTGATCCACTTGAATTTTCTCCAAGTTTGGATCGCTTTTCGGGTTGGTTCACAAATTGCTTAATTTGCATAGGAATATGATTTCCTATATGATAATTGATTTGCATTTGATGCATGTGGAATGAAATGATGTTCTAGTATAGTAGATAAACTTTAAAAAGGCTTAACTCATATTTAATCCCTATATTTGGTATAATTTATTATATTGCTTTATGAATTTTTTTTTTTGACCTTGAATCGGATTTGATAATTGTGTATATATTTACCACTGATTCAAAGTTAATTTAAAGTTAATTTCATTACAATTATAAACTTTATTATATCTCTTAAATTTGATCTGATGTGACATTTTCTCTAATAATAAATACTTATAATTGATTTTAATATATTTAAACACATTTATTTGATATTTTAAATACTTATCATTTTTTTTAATCACTTAAACACCTCTATGTATTCTTACTTGGGTAAAATGTCATGTGCTTCTCCATGTCAACATCTACAGAGGTGTTCAACCTGCAAAAGGACCAATTTGAATTATAAATAGTATAGAAAAAATTTTAGTTGGTCTCAGTTTATCTTGCTATCTCGCTATCCGTAAACTAAATTAATTACATATCATTTAATTATTTTATTTTCATTGATTGATATGAATACAATATGTATACATAAATACAGAGAGATAAAGAAATAATGAGAGTACTGTAGACATACACGTTCCCTCTTCACGTTGATCAAGAGGTCCTCTTCTTTTGGATGGTGGATATATTAGGAAAATTTAGGCTATAGTTGTCGTTGATACCCATTTATTATTATTTTTTATTTAATAATCTTAAAAGTAAGAAGGTAAATTTTGTAAATTATTGAGGCTTGAATGAATATTATAGTGTATTACTTGAGAGTATATATACATATATGTACGGCCAGGGAACGTCCATTAATTCTTTTTATTGAATATCTTTATCTTATAATGAATGGGGATGAGGAAGATCGATTTGCAGATATGTATATGCATGCGGTCACCTCTTGCTCATATGCTACAGGTAGAAATTCTTTATTTTCTATGGTGAAATTCTTAAATAAACCGAGTCAGACTATGCAGACTAAACCAATAAGTCTGACTCGGTTTATTCAAGAATTTCTCTATTTTCTATTTATGGGTTGTGAACAACTTGAATGATTTTTTCTGTTTAGAAACCATCCCACAAATGCAATGCCAAATCTCAGCATTAATGTACTCCTAGAGACAGAAGCTACTGTACTATATATGATCTTCTTAATTTGCTTCTTTTAATCAATTTTGTGAAGTAGGTAGTTGATTTTATATAAAGATTCCTGAGATTATATAAAATTTATTCAGCATAGCAAGAGAATTAATCTCTTCTTCGTCTAATTGATTATACAACTGGACTATAATTAGTATATAATTAAGCGCAGAATTTATGATTAGGATAGTTAATATATGTTGTAAATTTGTAAAGCTCTATACAGAGAACTCATTTTAATACAAAATTCTAATTTTGTTATCTCTAAGCTTACTGTAGTTTTCTGGACTATTGTTTTGTTTCTTGCTTCCTACGCATCCAGACAGTAGGCCCAAAGCAGTTAGTTGCTGAAGTCCTCGTAACTTCCTCAGTAAATTATCTTTGCAAATTTCCTAAAAAGTGCAGATATATATATTTCGATTCTTAAACAATGAACATTGGTGTTGGTTCAGATTCTGAAACAGATCGAGGATGATGATTGTTATATTTGGAGCTGTGGTGAAAAGATGCAAGAAGATCAGGAAATTATTTTCGAAGATAAACCTACGTAATTTTGTAATGAATATATCCAATTCCTTTGAATCTCGCATAGCAAGGCACTGGAAAAATACAGTTATGGCGAGATTGTTAGGATGGGACATTAGTTTTTGAACTCTGTGCGAAAAAATTGACAACTTGGGGAACCCTTTGGGAGTTATAATAAGGTGATATGGATTTAGAGCGGAACTTTTTTCTGGTTCAGTTGGATGAAAAAGAAGACTGAAATCATGTGTTATCAGATGGCCCTTGGATGGCGTTGAGGCGATACTTGATTCTGCATCCATGGCCTCCAGACTTCTCTACTGAAATGGACAGAGTCAGAAACGTGGTTTTTTGGGTTCGTTTTCACAGTCTACCTATCCATCTCTACCATAAAAAGGTATTGGGTGCTTTTAGGAGACAAACTGGGTAGGTTAGTGAGAATAGATTATAATACATGGTCTGCGAAAAGGGGTCGGTTTTTAAAGATTGCAGTTGAGCTTGATATAACTAAATTGTTGAAGCCCTTTTTTGAATTTGAAGGGAATATGCAACGTATTGTTCATGAGGGTTTGCCTCGAATTTGCTTCAGGTGTGGACTGGTAGGGCACATGAATAAATCTTGCTCTTCTAAAGAAGGTGAAAAAAATATGGATGAGGATGTTAGGGCCGGATGAGGGCATTCTTTTAGCTAGAAGTCAGGAGGAAGAAAATGATCCTACAGCAGATCAAGTGTATGGGCCATGGATGCTCATTCAAAGGAAGAATCAAAAGCCTATTTCAAAGTCAGTGTCTAAGTGTCATGATAATGCTGGTAGCTCTTGCAAAGGTTAATCAAATAATAGGTCTCGATTTGCAATTTTAAATTGCAAACTTCGTTTCGGATGCCCTGGATTCTTCTCATCACACAGCGGTAATGGCGTCTCGACCAGCTAATAAAATTAAAACTGGTATATACAGTGGGCTCGACAAAAGGTATTAAAGATATTGTAAAGCAATTTAAGCTAGATTGTATGGTGCTCTTGAAAACTAAGATAAGTGGTCTTGTTGCTGATAGGGTTATTACAAATATTGACTTTAAAAACTCATTCAAGGTTGAGGCGGTTGGTTTTTCAGGCGGGATATATATGGGTTTTATGGAAAAATGGCTTGTCTATAGAGGTGATTTGTTTTAGCTACTAGATGGTGAATTTGGGGGGTTGTCATTCCGGGTTCACCTGCCTAAGCCTTTATATTTGCTGCGGTCTATGCAGATCCTTCAGCTCACTTTCGTTGAGGTTTCTGGGTTGAAATACAAAACTTTGCTCTCTCTATTTCTGAACCTCGGTGTGTTATGAGGGATTTTAATGCCTTCCTTTCTGTAAGGTCATGAAAAGATGGGAGGGTCGGCTAGAGGTAGTAAACCTTGTCCTTTTTTTTATATATAGAATTTTATTGATAGATATGCAGTTTGATTGACTTGGGGTTTCATGGTCCCAAGTATACTTTGGAGTAGGGGGTTGGTTAAGGAGAGGTTGGATAGAGCTTTGTCTTATCTAGACTGGTGGTTTTTGTTTGAAGAAGCTTCAGTCCACCATCTTTCATAGTCCTATTCTTCTATCCCTTAAAAATCATGGCTCTGACATAGTGATTTTGTCAAAGAAGCTTGGGATGATTCGATTTGTTTAGCTTCTGATTTAAAAAAAAAAAATTGCTAATAAAGCGGAGAAGTGAAATAAGGAGGTGTTTGGAAATATCTTCCATAGAAAAAGGAGGATTATTGCCCGGCTCCAAGGTATTAAAAAAATCCTTAAGACATGTAGTTCTGATTCTCGAAGCCAACTGGAAAATGACTTGAGATTGGAATATGAGAATATTTTGAATAAAGAAGAAATGTACTTGAAACAAAAATCCAGATCCGATTGGATTACATCTGGTGAAATGTAAAATGAGGCTTCAGAAAGTGGGAATTGTGTGGGTAGATGGGGTTTGGTGTAATGGTAATAGCTGCCTCCCGCGAGCAGCCATTGATTTTTTCAGTGAACTTTATACAGATGAGATGACAGAGGCTCCTTGTTATCACATTCACAGTATGTTCCTTACCATTTCGAATGATGATATGAGTAAACTTATGAGTGAAGTGACTGAGCATGAAGTTAAGGAAGCTCTTTTTGATATGAAACCTTTCAAGGCTCCTGGGCATGATGGGTTATGAGCTGGGTTCATTGGGAGGTTGTGAAGATGTCGATTGAGTGTGTATTAAGAATTGTTTAAATGGAAGTGGCATTAATCCAGAACTGTGTAAAGCAATAACTCTTATTCCAAAGAAGTCCCCTCCTTCATTTATGTCAGATTTGATACTCACTGTGGTGTATAAAGTGCTCAGGAAACTGATCACTAATAGAATTAAGCCTTTATTTGCTTGTCCTATAGACGCCTCTCAAGCCAGCTTCATTCCTAATCAACAAATAGTTGATAATATAATAGCGGCATAGGAGGTGGCTCATTCAATGAATAAGAAACAAGGCAATGGGTGGGCAGTGATCAAGGTGGATTTAGAGAGAGCTTATGACCGATTGAGGTGGGATTCATATATGATACGCTTAGAAATGCTGGATTTCCAGAACAATTGATTAGCATCTTAAAATGCCAAAAACATCATGAAGTAAACAGTTACTAATCCCTGCTAAAGGATCATCAAGAGAGTGGATGGAATTGGGGTTTGCGAGCGGCTGAAATTGGTGTTCATCTACACCTACCACATTAGCTAGTATAAATGGTTACTGGTTAGGGCCGAACATCCATTTTCTCACAGGAGCTATCATTAGGACGAGTTTGCCTACAATTTATAAAGATAAATTTGTACTTTGCGACAATTTTAGTCACATTAGATCCGGTATCTACAGAAATTAGAAGCATAGTACATCACCAAAGACACATGACAACAGAAGTAAAGTGCATATGATTTCAGACTAATTAAAAAAGAAATATGATTTTATTAAAAAAAAACTATAATTCCAAGTCAACAAAACATAAATATTTCTTTTGTTCTTGTAGTTAACGAATGTTATGGAATCAGTATACTGCATCAAGGAGTTCCCCGAAGTACAGAATAGAATTTACCTATTTTTGCGCACCAAGTTTAATAACTGGGTTTAACAGCAAAAGAATTCACGTTTGACAACCTAATTGCTTAAAAATTTACTGATACTGTGATACATCGTCAGTATTTATCTGAAAATTTATCAGATTAATCAGGGATATAATACAGCATAACAAAGTAAGACACTAATCCCTTAAATGTGTTGCCAACTTAAGCTAGCAGTTGACTTCTACAAATGCCTACTTTCCAACCAAAAATAATGAAGCTATAAAGCTATCTCCTGTCATGTGTTCGCCTTGATCCTGATGGATGTCTTCCCGAATCAATATAAATTTTACTCTTTGGGTCTGCATGCTTATCTTCCTTTTGATCCAATGCTGTCTTCTGCTTCCTCAACATGTCCTCTGCATATCGGCGCCACAAAATTTCCCTCTCTTTTCTAGGCGTCTTGTTATACCTAGGATCAGGCTTCAAAAGACATTTAGCTGTTGACCATGAATCAAGTACTGTTTTACCAACTTCAGTCTTTTGGGCAGCTGCTTCGGCCGTTATAACTTCAGCTAAAAGATCTTTGAAGTCATTTGTGCAACGCTGGGGGAAAAAACCACATTCATAAATAAACATATTAATATAAGTAAACTTTATAATATATATATATATATATATATAATGCTTGATTTATACTCTTTGATGCTCATCTATAAAACCATCTCCTTATCAATTAACACAAGTCACATCCACTGGAAAATCCTTCAACAATAAAAACCTTGCGCATGCTTCATGCAGAATTACCTCAAGCAACATCTTGACATGTTCTCGGAAGAGCTTCTCAATATCTGACGGATCTAAATCAGGGTTGATTGCACGCCCTTGTGGATCCTTCTCCAATCTGGGCTTTGATTCCGTCCAAGATGCCTGGAGCATTAAAGTAGCAAATGAACCAATTGATTAGTATGTCAGACTCCTAGAAAAAATATACACCACAGAACAGTGTAGGTTAATTATTTTACATTCTTTGAGTTTTGACAATAACTACTAGAGTAAAATTGAATGAAAACATCTTTGGGTTTAATTTCAATTAAAATATAATCCTTCCATTGCCGTTTAATTTTTTTTTTTTCTGTTAATTAAAATTAAACCCTATAAATGTCATAGTTTGGTTTTAAAAATACAAGTAATAGTAGTATGATCAAACTTTAAGGGACATAGTAAATAATCATGCTCTTTTGTTTGAATTTTACTGAGGTAAGTTAGTTAAATGACAGGTCCCCTTAAACGCTGAAACGATGCTTTGTTAACAGGATTAAACAGAAAGGGAATCACAAGATAGGGATGTTATAATTTGAATTTAAAAATATAAAAAGATCAACTAGTAATTATGGTAAAATCTCAGGGCTTAACTTTTTAAGGTGTATATCCTGTAAGAGGATGGAAAGCTTAAACAATCAAACTACTATCCTATATTCTAATTCCTCACCTTAAATCCCTAATAAGTCTTTGTTATACATTTAATCGCAGAGCATTAATGTTGCTCTCTAGGACCTCAAATTTATATGCCACATCAGAATGCATATATTGCTAATAAGTTGGTCAGGCAGAATAAAGTGAACATGCACCCACAAGTGACATGCCCAAACTACATTATTGCGCTTAGAATTGGCAGCATGCCTGGCCTGCCAATGTAAATATAATGTATGACCAAAATGGTATAATATATATGTGATTCTAAGGAATGATAAGACACAAGCTAATAGTAATATTCAGTGATTAAATGATTTCTATGTTCTATCATCATAGCAGACCAAGTAAATAGCAATGTCTACTGGGATCCCATGTATTCATTCCATTTACTCGAATAACCAATAAATTATATACATGTAAAACCTCAAAGCAGCAACAAAACATGAAACCAATTGACAACACCAGTACATGCATGCCTTTATGACTTCTTTAAAACTGATCAAGTTAAAAAGAAAAGGACTAAGATATTTTAATTAGAGCGCAAACTATCCAATAATTTCAGATACTAAGATCCCGAAAAATTCAACAAAAACTAACATAAAGGTGCTGCAAGAGAATTAGAACAACTAGCACATTCTTGCACTTTAGGATATGTTCTATTTAATTATAATCGAAAGCCATACTGAACCAACAAAATTCAGTTGTTTCAGCATGGCATCACTCAATTATCGATCAGCTCACTTTAACATTTCACAAAAATTTCAGTTTTTGGTTCACTTAATTTCAGTTACCTAAAAAATAATAAATATTTTTTTATTAATTAATGTGTCCTATATTATTTTTATTTATAATATATAAATTAATCACATGGAACATGTAAATTATGTCTTCATTAATAACCAAATAAGGTTGGTTTCCTTTTCCAGCAGGTTTTGTTCAGTTTGGTTAACATTGAGGGTGTCAAATATTTCATTTCACATTCAAATTCTGGTCAGTTTGGGTAAAAAAAATTACACAGGTATATTCAGCAGGATAAAATAAACAACCTTACTCATGGATACAGAGCACACAATAGGTCTCTTGCATTCCATCCAAACACTACCCTAGTGTGGTAAGTCTCATTTCAAGCATTTCTTAAAGTGTCCTCACTGATGCTACCCAGAATTGAATCATTAGTAATCAGACTATACCTGGGGGTCCTTGATTGTTTCAACAAGCAAGGCTTGAAAAGATGAAACTGCCTCTTTTCTCCGAACTTTCACTCGCACCCTTTCCATTTCTTGTTCCTCTCTTTCCTTCCGCTTGCGCATCTCACGCTCTCTCTCCTTCAATTTATCCTGGTACGAAAGAGAAATGAAACTTAAAACTTATACCTTTGCTCACATATCAACACAATATAAAGATAAATGATGAAAGATTATATGTTTGGGCAAGATTTTGAATTGTGTATGCACCTGCTCATCCTGTTTGACTTTTGCCTCTCGTTCTGCTTCATCTTCTGCAGGTTTCAGTTCAGACAAATACTCATTAAACAGCATCTCCCTATCTTCATGCTTTATAGATTTGTACCTAGGATCATTCCTCAGGCTTTCCTTAACCTATAAGGACGACAATGCAACAAAAAATCACTGTCATGCATCAAATTTAAACGATTAGAGTGTCTCATATTTGTTTTCCAGATAATCACCCTGCCTTTTTCCTTTTTCACATTGATAGAACTACTTGTGTCTAGCTTAATGTGATGCATATATCAACACCAAGCAGCAATTATTCCCTGTCTTTTTTCTAAAAAAAAGAGAGAGAAAGCAATGCCATGCAAAATGAACAGTAAAAAATCCAAAAACCCGTTTGCATCATATGAAGACTGCATGGAAAATCATCACTTTACTTGGACAAAATAACAAATTGTCAGCATCTGGCAGTGAGCTGACTATGCTGTTAAAAAGCACAATAATGAAGCATCAAAGACCATTGGTCTAGGCACATGCACCTAAGCCATATTAGGCTCCCATTTATGAAACAAAATTCATTATCATTTACACCAGACCAGAAAGCTTTACTGCATAACTAAAGATAAGGCTAAAAATAATTTAAGTTTTTTGCTTATTAGCCAGTGCTCAAAGGAAAAAACCAACATATCTAATATATTCAACTTAATTTTCTAATAACAATGACTACACAAAAAGCTTTTGGCAAAATAAGGTAAAATTTTGAATTTTGATCTTTTAAATAAATAGTAAGATCCATAATATTATTATGTTACTAGAGACATTTGCTTGATATACAAATATAGCCAACTTTATGTTTGTTAATTATTCAATTAAAATAGTTGCCTTAGGTGTTTTTGGTTGAAGTCTTGTACAATGACATCAGTCACGTCAGTATTTTTTAAGAAAATCTACAATTCACAGTTGTGGAGAAATTAGCTCTTTTTTAGTTAATTCTTTGAAATATATTTTTAGACCCATAATATTATTATGCTATTAGAGAAATTTGCTTGATATACAAATATAGTCAACTTTAATGTAATTTTTTGTGAATTATTCAAATAAAATAAATTCCTTAGGCGTTTTTAGTTGAATTCCTGTTTCACTATGATTTCAGTCATCTCAGTATTTTTTTTCTGAAAATTCACAAAGGTGTTTTTGGTTGAATGCTTGTTCTATTGATTTCAGACACCTCAGTAATCTTTTTAAGAAAATCCGCACTTTGCAGTTGTGGCAGTCTATGTAATTAAATTCCAGTAACACCAACATCAGTTTTGACCGTTTCTGTTATTTAAAACACTAACAAAATGTAAATATGAAACATAATTCATAATCTATAGTATGATTCATAATTTGTACCTTGGACCAACGAGAATTGACAGTTAAATCGCCTTTGTCTCGAAGCATTGACTTGAAACTAGCAGCAGCAGCCACACGTTCAGCCTGAGCCTTTTCTTGAGCTGCCTTTTTAACAGAAATAACCCTATAGCAGAAGCATGATCATTATTTCACCAGTGTGGCATAAATGACGGACTCAGAAGTAATAAGCGCTTATCATGCTTATAGAAAGAGATTCAAGGACTATAGGACACCCAAATTGAATTACTCAGCTCACACATGTAGCCTTCAAAGCATTTGAATAGAAATCACTTTCTCTGTCTAGGAAACATTTCATGTAAATCTGAAATAAGAATCTGAGTAAAAGAAATGTGAAAAAGCTCTGCTGTGTCAATTGCCCTATATGTTGCAGGATACTTGGGCAGAATGTGAATCTCACTAAACAGAAACATCCACGTAATAATTAACAGCAGGACACATAGATGTCAAATTCTTAAAATTGATTTTGGCAAGTTATACAAATTTTGCGGCTGAAATAAATCAATGACCGTCAAAAAGCTACCACCATGCACTGCCTGGGCACCATGAGTTAAATAGGTTTTTGTTGAACATGGAGATATTAGTCATGGATCAGCTGTTGAATAATATGAAATATAAACATATAATAAATGTGGTTCCACAAACAAGTATCAACAATAATTCAAATTAGGTTACCAAATTACAAAGATTGAGGCTCAAAGAAGAACAATATGTAACTAGATTTGAATCTGCCAATGGAAATTCAATTCCAATAATTCATGGAGTTTGAGGCTGAATTGATGGTGCATCTGCACTCAGCAAGCCCATCAACCTCACAAGAGCAACACCGTATTACCATGGATGAAGAGTTAAAGAGTCTAACTAGTAAAGGCATTAACTGCAGTAATCAACATAACCTAATTGGCAGATATATGAACAAAAACAAAACAATTAAATCTTCCATATAAAAAAAGATCAATTTACTGCAAAAATGATCATAATTAACAATGCTTATAGAAATCTAAAAGCCAAGTTACTCAGCAGGGGATACCTTTCATTTAACAAATGCTCTTGATCTTTGCGGTCTATGGCCTCAAACCGTGGATCATTGCCCCATTTCCTTCTGAAACTTCGATAATCAGTGTTGTGATCAATATCCTGTAATCAAAAATTGGGTAGTAAGCAACCTGCAGTCCTCAATTTCTGAGCCTAAAAACTGAAACAAACAGGATTAGAGATGAAATTCATTCAAGAAACCACAGCTACTTCATCCAATAACTGCTTGAATCCCTCTATTGCAGCCTTCTTAGCTGCTCGTTTTTCTTTTCGTTCCTCCTCCGCACGTGTTTTAACATAGTGCTCAAACAATGACCTCCTTGCGGAATGACTTGGAATAGCCTGCAACAGACAATGCTCTTACAACAAGAAAAGCACTCTAACAAACCCTTGTTATGCATTCAGACAAGCAAAAAACCATCATTCAGATAAGAAATTCATAATGTTACACAAGAAAGAATCAGAAACTACATCCAGACAAGTGACACCCCTTCCCTTGAATGAGGCTGCATCATGCATGCACAAATATGATGGACATGTAATGAGCAACAGAGCACAGAAGATAAATAAATCGGAGATTGAAAAGACACCATGGAAGTTATCACAAAGAAAACAGATGCACTATTGCAGGGATCACAATAAAAGAAAGAGAGAATTATGGTCTGCCGTTACTCCAAAATTACCCAAGCCATTTTAGAGTTGGCTTTACATACAGTTACAAGCCTTAATATTTTCATATATATTAGCAATGTGAGGATTCCTTGTTCCAGCACTCTCCCCCAAGTGCAATTGGACCAGCCTAGTTGTACTTGCCAAATATGGGTGCTCTTCTACTTGTCCATCCTATCTCCATCTACCTGGGCTTCTTCAACTTTCAGGCTCTCCTGTTTAGACAAGTCTGTCAAGAATGTTGAAACCAAGATCTCGTGAGGCTGTAAAGCCATTCAGGCTCTAATACCATGTAAGATTTTAAGATGGATTAAATAATTGTGATCCACCATTCTCCAAAATAGAGTTAGCTTACCCACAATTATAAGCCCTTCTTATTTTTCATACAGTAGGGATACAGGATTATTTTTCTGACACACAACTCAGCCACTCATCACATCATACCTCACATAAGAAATACATGGATAGGTGCTACCCTCCGCTAATAAATGCGCTCAAATAGAACTTGACAATCATTACGATTTTCATTTGAGTCAGCTTTTCTGGAAATAATACTGCATAATTGAAATTGTTAATGATTGTCACAAATTCAAATTTCTCTCGTCTTTGTTGATGTTTGCTCATGGTAACCAACTTTGAACAGTTCACTTCTCATAACCTAAGCTCTAATTTGACACAATATTTGTGTGATTTGGTTTCCATTTTGGATAGTGTGCGTAAGCACGACCAAGCAATAGCTTAAATCTACCAAACTCAATGTTTAGTTTGCAACAACTAATAATATTACCAAATTTATGACAATTACCAAACCACAAAAAAATTAATCATTTACACTTACTTGATTTTAGGGATTCCAACTCTTTTCGGAGGCCAACCAGTTATAGTAGCATGGCATCAAGGACAGGAAAAAAAATCTTGAGAATTAGATTAACCTTGAAAATGACGTCTCATGTCAACCAACTAGGAAACCTAATGTGATCTTTCAAGATCAGTCTAGCATAAACATCAAAATCAAACACCATTAGAGAGAATCTTTTTAAAATAGAAGGGATCTTGATCATGGAGTGTTGGCGTGCACCTAATCACTCCATAACCTGAAAAACTCAAATATATACTCAAGCCCTAGCCACCAAACTAGAACTTTCTAGCTTAGTTATAAGTCACGCAAATAGTTCCTCCACAAAGCGCCCTCCCACCCAATGAAGAGTGCACCTAAAGACAAGAAAACGAGGAACTTTGTATTTCCGCACCCTTTATGTCATTTAGAACACACAAAACAAACAAACACAAAAGCACAAAGCTAAAAGAAAGCACTAAGCTTAAGCTTGGAGTGAAATCTTGGGGCTATCTTCCACAGCGGTTCACACATTAGCCTAATGTCCTTGCTTTCTGCTTCCTCCAATTCAAATAAATTTAAAAAATCTAAATAAATCTAGAGAATAACAAATCTGACTAAGTATTTACAGGCTAATAACTTAAACCTACTACCACCAAAAATAGAAATCCTAAACAAGGAAAGTTCTAAACCAATACTAAATAGTATAGAAAGAACATAACTTTTAAAATAGTTCTAATGTTGACAAAAATTCCTAAACAATGATAAGAATAAACTTCCTAAATAGAAATCACACATGAAAATCTAAAATGAAAATGTCGATTTCAGAACTTAGATTAAACCAAAATAATTCCTAAAAATTAGTGTTCCTTGACTGTTTTATATGTGGCTTTATAGCTCAAGTAACAGATTCTTAAACCATAAATACCCTGGAAACAAGGTAGAAAAGCTATGAGAGTTCCACCCTAGAGTCATGTTGAGAAATAACGAAAATAGCAAGAAAATATAAGAGAAGAGCAAGAACACAGAGAACACAAGATTTAACGAGGTTCGGCAATATACCTACGTCCTCAGAAGCAGAGCAGCTAGGTTTTCTTATTGATAGTACTAAGAAACTAGGTTACAATACACATGTTATATATATAACATGTACGATATGATTTTACAAAAATACCCTTATACCATACAGCGGGGGCACCACTTAATCTGTAACCCATAAAATAGCCAAGAAACCCCCCATAAGGACAGATACTGTGTATATAAGACATACACAACAAGTCACCATCCCAATATGTTGTCATCATAACTTAATTTTCTCAGGAAAAAAGCTTCATAAAAGGGCACAAATAATACGGTTGCAAGCAAGTTATTATGACCACAAGAAGCACATTCATAACAAGTTCACCAGCATCATAAGTGAGCAGATATATAGAATCCAACAAACCTGTTTCAATGAGTTGTAGGAAATGTGCCTAATTCCCAAAGAAAGCAATTCATAAGTCTTTAGACTCAACAAACCTTAAAGCGAGGATCAAACAATATCTTTGGCAGCTCTTTCTCCCATTTTGAGAATGGTGCCACTCCACGCTCCTTTAGCATCTCCTGTACATTCCAAGGACATTATAAATACAGAAACTAATTATTCTCAAATTCCATATTAGAAGGGGCTCTAAGGAAGAAAATTAGCACTGGCAAACAAACAAAAAAAAAAAAGGAAAAATCCATTTCTTTAAAAGCTTTGAATAAGTTGAATGTATCATCATGTCTATATTTTTCACTCTTCTAACTAGCAAGTTCTTATTCCATTCGTCCATGGTGCCAAGCTAGAATACCAAGAACCAATAACTACTCACCAAGATATTTAATTTATCACCATTGCTTAAACCCGTTCGACTGACAACAAATTTTCATTAGCTTAAGTATAGAAACTTATTAGGGAAAAGCGTATTATTCCTTTGATGAGCCTCATAACTCTTCCACGACAGCTATGGGGAAAGGAAGGATATCTTTTAGACCACAGAGAGCCCTAGTGTTAGAACAAGATCTGCAACTAATTGACTTACCAGTTGTTGACCATGTAATAAAAGATTCAAGAATCCCTAGCGGTTGATTCATCAAAATTTTATTCAACCTTTACTATTCATCACCTGAAGATTCAGATGAAGTGAGTTTATCACAAGCATTGAGTTTATAACCTAGAGATTTTCATTTGTCAAAGTACATGACTGACCAATAGATTGAAAAAAAAAATGTAAAGATGACAATGCATACAAAAAATGTAAAGGAGTTATGAAAAGATTTGAATCATTCCTCAAACAAAAAGAATGGAATTTTAAGAATAAATAAAAGGAGACTGAAAGATTCAAAAAGATCCCCTTCTACTTTTACTTCCAATTAATTGCTAATACAATAGAAAAATCTCATACAAGGGGCTGGATTGAGAATTTTGATCTGCTTGCGGTAGACATATTGTCTAAGTTAACATTATTTTCAACGTCAAAAGTGAATTGGTAAAATTATTTTCAGTGCTTTTACCTGGATTGTATTATAGTGAAGTAAAATTTCAGAGGGCTACAATAAAGATACCTTAAATTGAATAATGCACTCCTCCTTGGTAGGCCCCTTGTCTTCATCCTCTGAATCTGAAGATGAATCAGATATAGTACCATCCCCATTAGTATTCTTTGGCTTTTCTTTGCTATTCTCACTTTGCACGCCCTTGGTTGTAGCCTCGGGAGCTCTTGAGCCATTTGGCTCCATTGTTGATGTACCTAGCAAAACAGAAGCAGCTGAAGATGTAACTGGAGTTCCAGAGTCCTGCAACTTCTTCTTAATCAAATCCAATGCAGATGATGTTCCTGGTGTACTTGAGGCTCTGAGAGCAATGGCATCACGACCACCTGTGTTAAGAGCAGAAGCACTCAAACTAATAGGAGCAGATCCTTTCTCACTCAAGTCATTGGAGCGCAAGACTGACATCTCATGTTCTTTTAGTTCAGAATCCCTCATCATTTTCAGTTCTGTCACTTCAGTTGGGATTTGCCAGCTGCTCAACTGATGTAAGAAACATAAACAAAGACGGACAAAATGAATTTAAGTAAGGTGACTTGGAAGTGGCTATCTAATTCAGTGAATTGTTGGTAGATTTCTATTTTTAGCATATGAATGGAGAAACACATCCGACAGAATGTCTTCACAAGGAGAGCCATAAAAATAACCAAGGAAATCAAAATGATAAAATTAGCTGAAAAACATTTAAAATTGCAAAACTGTCAACACCACAGCACTAGTCCTTCAAAGAAAGATTACAACCATAAAGTCTCAGACAAAGAGAGATGCCATATGTAACAATTTATTTGCAGTTGACAGATATAGCAGTGGATTTCCAAGAAGCAGGCACTGGCCAGTTGTATAGAAAATTTTTAAAAACACTCAAAAATAGGTATGTACAGGCAATAAATTAGCATCATCATAGAAGACAGCAATCTTAACAAAAACTCCAATGCAATTTAAACAAAAGATACAGGCAACGTTTAAAACAAAAGTGCTTCATTAATATCATATCTTTTTTTTTCCAATCAAGTAAAACTGTAAGTATGCAGATTAAAATTATATGGAATCTAATGAATCTGAGATTCAAATGTTATTATTCTGTTCAATTTTACTGTTCTCACTATTCAAACAAAAAATTGGATTAACAAATTTTTCAATTTTCTATAAGCAATGAATCAAAAATCCAAGCCATATTAAAGCAGAGATGCTACAGGTCCAATCCCTAGTCTGGCCATCCAATTCTAAAAATAGCAATTAACAATTGAAATTTTTTTTTTAAAAGTGATATGTTTAGAAGGTGTGTTGAAACTATACAAATAATGAAGAAAACAAGGCAATATTAAAAAAATCCAATTGCACGAGTCTACCAATATTCTAGACTCTAGGTTATCGCAGGCTTCTCATGCTATGATGATAACAAAATCAATTCAGCTAATTCTCAATTATTCTTGTTAAAAATGAAGTTAACAAAGATCTTCTAATGATATACTTCAAAAGTCATGTTTCATGAACAAATGCTCTCACTTAAAGTGCCATGCTTTCTCATCTCACATGACCAAGATGAAGTGTACGGCTACCGATCTATGCATGTAGGCTTCATATATGTTTACTACTGACAAACCAACCATATTGTGCAGATATTAGTAGCCCGTGGATTAACAAACAATAAAAATCAATACATCAGCAAGTAAATTCTCACCAAATTCATGCTATATAGTTTCCAGACAATATTCATCTACT
The DNA here is from genome assembly GCA_023653625.1 of Triadica sebifera. NCBI lineage: Eukaryota > Viridiplantae > Streptophyta > Magnoliopsida > Malpighiales > Euphorbiaceae > Triadica > Triadica sebifera. The sequence goes on from CM042910.1 coordinate 1,512,737, forward strand.
ACAATAATTTAATACAACTCTATGGAATAAATAGACTTATTAAAGTCATTACCATACCTTAGTTTTGCTGTTGTAGTAATATCTTTTGCCATCATTTGTGGTGATCAAAGCCCAATCCGTGCCAGCCAAATCCTCCCTAAACACAAAAATTTCTTCAATTACTTAAAGAATTGAGCATTTTAAGCTATCACTTGAACTTACAAAATCCCCTACGACAACTTAAATAGCCAAAAGTTAATAGCAAATTGATCAAAAACTTTGGGCTAAAATGAGTGAAAAGACATGAAAACACTGCAAAAGTTAAAATGACGCATGTCATGAACAATATTGTTGTGTATGGCTCATATACACAGTAAGCGGACAGATACTGGAGCGCAGCGGAGCGAAGCGACAACAACATACCGTTACATTACGCCGTTATGGACCAGTGTTCGTTATACGCAACTGCGTCCGTGATCCCGGCCGCTACCGCGATTTAAATCCATGCCTTCTGCTACTAAGAAAGTGTATGTATTTGCTGATGTTACATTTATTGAGCAAGAACCTTACTTTAAGAAGCCTTATTCATTAGAGGAGAAGACTTTGAGTAGTGATGAGGATAGAGATTTCTTTCTCCTTGAGTTATCAAATACTAATTATGCGCTTGTAAGTCCAAAGAGTCAACCCATAGGTATTGTTCCTAAGTCTACACCTGAGTCAGAAAATTCCCTAGTTCTGCAAAAAGAATCACATGGACACAAACCCAAAACTCTATTTGTCCATTACAGGTTTATTCAAGAAGGAAGAAACCATTGTCTATGCCTAAGCACGTTTCATCAACCAAATCTGCTCTTGATCCTAACACTATTAAGTACTTCTTCCACCCTTGATGATTTGGATATCCCTATTGCTATCAAAAAGGGCAAACAGACATATACTAAACATCCCATCAATCTATACATGTCCTACAACTCTTTCTCCTCACCAAAGAACATTTTTTTTGCTAACCTCAATGCTATCCCTAATCCAAAGACATCATCTAAGGCATTAGGGAATGAAAATTGGAAAAAGGCCCTGCAAATTGAAATGGATGCACTTGAGAAGAATCACACTTGGGATCTAGCAAGACTACTTAATGGAAAAAAATCAGTTGGATGCAAATGGGTGTTTATTGTGACGTATAATACTGATGGAAACTTAGAAAGCTACAAGGCAAGGTTGGTTACTAAAGAGTATAGTCAAACCTATGATGTAGATTACTTGGAGATATTTGCTCCTATGGCCAAAATGAATATGGTGAGAATTTTATTATCTATAGTTGCTTATTACTCTTGGCTACTACAAAAGTTTGATGTAAAAAAATGTCTTTCTTCGTGGTGATCTTGAAGAAGAAAAATATATGGAGATTCCTTCAAGCTTTTTCTACCCAACAAAAAAAGGCATGGTCTGCAAATTGAAGAAGGCATCGTACGGGCTCAAACAACCTCCATGAGCTTGGCTTGGCAAGTTTACTGAAGTGATACTAGCAATAAGCTACAAACAAAGTCAAAGAGGCCATACTCTATTTGTAAATCATTTTGCTTCAAAAGGAGTGCATGTGTTTCTTGTGTATGTGGATGACATTATAGTCACAGGAAGTAATCTTGAGGGAATTGATAGCCTGAAGCAACAGTTGGTAAAGGAGATTGAAATCACAAAACTTGGAAACTTAAGTATTTCCTAGGTATTGAGGTAACTCGCTCTCAAAGGAATTTTCATCTCTCAATAGAAGTATGTGTTAGATCACTTGAAGAACACTGGCATGTTGGGTTGTTAACCTATGGAAACACCAATAAAACAAAATCATAAGTTGGGAGAATTTTCAAATGATGTAGCGGTTGATAAAGGTTCTTACCAAAGGCTAATTAGGAGACTTATATATTTATCTCACACTAGGCCTGATATTGCTTATGTTGTGAGTGTTGCAAGTCAATTTATGCACAATCCAAAAGAAACATATCTCAGAGCTGTGAATAGAATCTTGAAGTATTTAAAAGGCTCTCTTAGAAAAGGAGTTATGTTCAGAAAAGGAGAGAAATTGACCATTGAGAGCTATACAGATGCAGATTACATAGGTTCTCCAGTTGATAGGCGATCTACTTATGGGTATTGTACCTTCTTAGGAGGTAATCATGTAACTTGGAGAAGAAGCAGAATGTTGTTGTCAAATCTAGTGCCGACGCTAAATTTAGAGCTATGGCTCTCGGGATATGTGAGCTTTTATGGCTAAAGATCATTTTGAAAGACCTTAAAATTAAATGGGAAAGGCCTATGAAGCTCTATTGTGATAACAAATTTGCCATCAACATTGCTCACAATCCAGTGCAATATAACTGCACAAAACATGTTGAAGTAGACAGACAATTTATTAAAGAAAAGCTTGATTGTGGCCTAATTTGTACTCCATTTGTTTCTACTAGTGACCAGTTGGCTGATGTGCTAACCAAGGGTTTGGCTGGAATAGTGTTTAACGTTATGCGAACTTGGAATGGACGATATCTATTTACCAGCTTGAAGGGGAGTGAAAAATATAGTTGTAATTTCTAGCTATATAGGAAAGAATCTTTATTTTTCTTTTAGATTAGACCTTCCCTTGTATAAATAGAGGTTATATTGCTGTAAATTTTAATTCAATACAAGAATTCAATTTTTCTCAATTAATCCTTCTATGATAAATATCACATTTCTGACATTTTTTTCTCAAAGACAATTATCACCTACTTGTCATTTTTAATTTAAATCTTTTCACAACCAAAAAGGACTATTGGCAATATATAAGATGACAAATTCTACAACAAAATTTTAAAATTAATTTCTTAATTTATTTTAATTTTATAATTTATTTATGGAGTAATTAAGCTTCATTTAATTCTGTATACTACAACAATACTAGCTTAAAAATATTATTATCACGAAATCTACATCAATTTTAACTAGGAAATTGTTTCTTCCTTAATAGTTAGTAAAGATACTTAAAAAGTTTTGAGATACTTTATATGTAGTCAAATATACCTTGTTAAGAAGCCTTTTTTAAAAAATGAAAAAAAATTGCTGCACCTCATATACCAATATTCAAATCCAGCTAAGGAGCACCTTAGCATTACACTACTGAAAATACTGAAGTAATACGTATAGAAACACAAATGCATGCATGCACATCAGAGGCATCAGTGCAAGTCGAGTAAATGAAATAACTTCCTTCATCCAAAGTACAAAGAATCTCTTGCAAAAAAAACTTCCATTGGCACAAATTTGTGTGCCTTCAACAGCATATAAGAGACAGACAGAAAAATAGCAAGGCCACAGTATAGGCACATTTTGTTTCTAGACAACAAAACTAGAATAAATTTAAAAAAACTCTCAAGAGTAAGAAACTCACATAGAAACTGGAGTTGTCTGCACAGGAACCTTATCAGGCTGCATCCATATTAAAGAGAGAAAAAAAAAAAAAAGCATTGATCAAAAGCACCGTAAATGTTAGACCCATTTTAAAAATAAAAAATAAAAAGCACCTCCAATGTAAATAAGGTGGCTTTTGTAAAGCCATTAAAAAATAACCAAAAAGAAAATTTAAACCACAAAGATACTGATTTCAGACTTCCATATATAGTAGCTAACACAAGAACAAATAACAAGAGGGTTAGGATCCAGCCCCAAAAAGGAAAGACTCAAAAGGAATGGAGCAGCTATATCACAATCCAATGTAGGGAATAAGGAGACAAGGAGGAGGACATTTCATTGATGTTTCATTGAATAGCACTATGTCGTGTTGTAATTCGGACATTTCTAAATTTGCAGCTATTGTTTAAAAATAAAAATAACATTATCACAAGCTCGAAGATGTTAAAAACAATTTATTGTAATTCCCAAAATTTTCATGAAGAGATAAAAGAAAGAAACTAGAGCAATTTAGTACTTAACATTTAACTGCAATTGTCCATACCTCACCCTCAAAGCCAGGAGGTTTCTCATAAGTTGATACTCCAGTTACAGAATTATAATAATAAACCACTCCTGTGTTAGTCTTGTGGGCAGTCCAGGCATCTAATGGTACATTGGTGGCAGCATTGTCCTGGGTACCCCAGTCATGAATCTGATTCTTGTCATCTGCAAAGCCCCATTTAATATTAATGCCAAAATTTCATTCAGCGTAACTTTAGTAAGGAATAAACAACTCTTACATTGTAAGTTTATCAGTAACCTAGCATGAAACCCTGAGCATACCAATTCCAGGAGGTAATTCTTTCTGCATGACTGGAGTGCCTCCTTGATGACCTGAAGCAGCAGAAGATGGGGGATTTGCACCTGCAGTCCCAACAGGATTAACACCAAGAGGTTGAAAATCAGGTGATGAGATAGATGGACAAGAAATGTTGTGAGCTGGCAAAGGGAAGGATCCAGGAAACACAGCAGGATATGGCAAATATGGTGGCCTAGGCATGCGGGGCTGAAACCAAAGCCCTTGGGGAGAAGCAGCCATAGCAGGATAGGTAGGGTATGTTTGCTGCTGAACTACATAACTTGAAGGAGTAGCAGCAGTCGGCATGATAGGCCTCTGAACTGAAGATGAGGCAGAATCAACAACAGGAGATGAAAGAGTCATTGGAGCTAATCTAGACGGTCCAGCAGTCCCAGGAGTTGCTACCAATCCAGGCGGCAGAAAGGAAGGGGTGGCAGATATGTGCGAATTTAATGGGCCTAGGTTAGGAGATGAATACGGGGTATTTGTAGAAATTGAAGGAGAATGAAGAAACAAGGTAGTGGACTGAGAAAGAACCGAAGCAGATGACAGAGCACTGGCTTGTGGAACTGAAGTTGATGTATCCTGCAGTAGGTGAATATTCTCTAGGCTTAGTCGTTGGACTTTTCACAACCAAAATGCAAATTAACATGATTATTTTGATATTCTCTTCAAAGGCACAAAGTTATCTATCTAATAACCATTTTTCCACTGAGATTTAAGCTATGTCTAGAAACCAGAAGATAAATTTCAAAATACACCTCATTCATAGACCATAATTCAAATTCTAGACATAGGCTATAGAATATAAAACAAAATCCTTCCTTGATCTACTCTCATAATATACAATTAAAACAAGAAATTAACCCGTAAAATTAATGCACTGCTGAAAATCAAAACAAAGTCATGTAAAAAATAGCCAGCATATATGCATTCTTTCTGCCATAATTCATGGAAAATTCATTCATAGGGATGCCTTATGAATTTAGATCTGCCAGCGATGGAGATGTTATCTTAGTTAACATTATTTTCAGTACTAGTAAAGAACTAGTAAAGTTGTTTAAAATATTCAGACTCTCTCTCACACAACAGATGGATAAAGGATAAAAATACATCAAATTAACTTGTTTAGGTGGAAGAATTTCCAGCAAAACAATTAGTAACATAAATACCTTAAATTGAACAAGGCACTCCTCTTTGGTATGCCTCTTGCTTTCATCCTCTAAATCTGCATATATATTACCATCCCCATTAGCATCCTTTAGCTTTTCTTTGCTATTTTGACTTTGCAAGGCCTTAGCGGTAGCCTCAAGAGCTCCAGAGCTATTTGATTCCAGTGTCGTTGATGTTGAGTCCTGCAACTGTTTTTTTACCAAATCAAAAGCAGATGATGCTCCTAGTGCACTTGAGGCTCTAAGAGCTATGGCATCAGCACCACCTGTGTTAAGAGCAGAAGCAACTCAAACTAATAGATGCAGATCCCTTCTCACTCAAGAGACTGGGGTGCAAAAATGACATCTCATGTTCCTTTGATCAGGACCCTGCTTCTTTTTTTGTTCTATCACTTCACTTGGAATCTGCCAGATGCTCAACTGATGGAGAAAACATAAAGAAAGGACAATAATGAATACGAGGAAGGTGACTGACTTATAAGTATCAATCTTATTTAATGATTATTTAGTAGATTTCTATTTTTAACATTTGACTGGAGAACCACATTCAGTCTGACTATCTTTCACAGAGGCAATATAAAAAAATAGCCAAGCAAATGAAATGAAGTGAGCTGAAAAAATTTACTGAATTTGCAAATATATGCAGAGTTAACACATTTTTATTCCAGATAAAGCAATCTCATTAGGTATTGACCTATTGCGGATATGGATTTAAATAGCGGTAACGGCTATAATCGCGAACACGGTCCTATGTAACGAAAACAGATCTGTAACGGCAACGGACTGCAGCAGCGCAAATTGTTTTTGTAAAAATTGCAAAACTCATGAAATTAATATTTTTTTAAGGAATTCACTAAAATTAAGAAATTTAATTACCTAATTAGCATAAATTCAAAAGAAAAACACATTAAGTTCATATATTGAAGTCATTATTACTAAGTATTATAGCTAGTAAAAAACACTATTCGGAATATTACATCATCTAACATACTACTACCACCAAAATGAGTGGTATACCAATGGCCAACAAATAAACAAGTTATTGTGTATAAGAATTAAGAACCATTGACGCAATTAAATTCCACTAAAAATAAAACAAAATGCAACTATATAGAACAAACATTGATTTCTAATTTCCTTAACAAATCTGACTTTGGTGTTATTGGTGAGAATTGTTAATTGGGTTTGGGCAATTTAGAGCTTGACTTAGGACTGAAATGGTGAATTTCAAAATATAGGTTGTCATGAAAATCAGTCTAATAATTGATTATGTAAAAGTTGTTGCGGTTACGTAACGGTGTTACCTGTTACATAATGCCATAACGGATATTTTCATTGCAAAAAAATAAACGGCTTGATATAATGGGAGCAACAGTAACGGGAGGTTAATTTTTCTTTAAATAACGGTCATTATGTAACATAACGGTCATTATTTAAAACCATGGTTGCGTGTAGGGTATTTACAAAAATTGCCCCATGTATTCCCGAATCCATCCAACATTGACAGTATCTATACCCTTTCCAAATCTGATCCTAATTAATTACCCTATCTAAAACCTCATATCCAGATTTAAACCTACAAATTCAGCAAGTGCAGAAACAACAGAATCACTTCTTGCAACTTTCACACCTTAAGTACTTTTAAAAAGTTGACACAGTTGAACAACCTATACACAATTTCAAAAATAATAAAAATAGCACGAGAAATTATTCACAACCGACACTAACTTAAAAGTGAGTTCAATAGCATAAAAAAAATACATCTCAATATCGTTCCTGATTTTCCAGTAAGCAGTTTTTTTTTTCACAATTCTCAGAAATGTACAAATTGTTCCTGAATAAAATTTTTTATTTACTTGATCTTCCCCAATCACACACATCAATAAATTTATCAAAAATTAAAAAAAAATAACAATAAGAACAAGAGATAACTAGATGCTAAATAGTATATTAATTAATCACAAAATTAAATGAGACTTTTGTTTATTCCACCCTACACTTTAATCAATTCAAGGGAGAAAAAAGGGGAAAAAGAGCAAAATTGAAGCTAGAATGAAAGAAAGAAAGAAAAAGAATGGAGTTCAAAATGATAAATGTGATAACAGATAGGAGAGTGAGGAAGGAGACCAAGGAAACTCACGCCGTTAACCAGCCAAAGAAGCTCAGAGCGGCGACCGGCGAGCGGAGACAGAGACCAGAAGAGCCTAATTTGTTTGTAGTTTTTAGTTGATTAGAGAGAGCATTTTACTTTGGCAAGGAGAGAGCAATCTGTTCTTTAGGAAATTGGGAATTAGGGCAAAGTAAAATGCGAAAGCCTTCACTCTTTTATTTTTAGAACTTATACTGATATTAGTCTTTAGGGGTTTGGTTCGAATTTCGAAATCGAAAAGAGAATAATAATTAAAATTAGACTGAAGTGAAATCACGATGCTAACGGTCATTCATTTCTCATATTTCATTTAGAAAGAAAATCACAGATTATTTGGGTCCATATGAAGAATTGAAGTAAGATGGAAAAAAGTTTACTAAATTCCTTTTTGTGGATCTAATAATAAAAATAAATAAATTTACCTATTTTTTAATTCATTAAGTTTTTTATCATAAAGGTTTTAATACAATTTATAATCTTATAATCTCACAATAATTTTAATCAATTTGATGAGTAATATGAAATATTCATAGAAATTTATATTTTTTAAAATAAAAAAATGATTGATAGTAAAAATATTTCTTAAAATTTTTATTTTATAAAACAATTATTTTTCTTTAATAATGAAAATTCATTAAAATATTTAAAAATTAATAGAAATTCTTTTATATTTAACAACAATAAAAATATAAATTATAAATTATTTGCAACACCCTTAAGCAAATCTCACATCAACAAGCACATGGAAGAGATTTGGATATTGAATGCTAAAGTTTTAATTTGGAGAGATTCTAGTTTAACGTGTTTTTGAATCCTACTAGTAATTATTTGAGTTAATTATTTTAGATCTTGTGATTTGACCATATACGAGTTGTTATAATATCTAAGCTAGAGATGTTATAATTAGTATTAGAGTTACTCTGCGTGTAACCTTAACGATGGTAGAGCGAGCATCAATAAAGACATTGTCCCATATGGGAGGTGAAATGTATTACTTTTAAGCAAATTTCACATCAACAAGCACATAGAAAAATATGTCAGGTGTTGAATATAAAAGTTTGAACTTAGAGATATGTTAGCTTGAAATGCTTTTTAATTATTAATTGGAAAGGAATATAGGAGGAGAGAGGTTTATAAAGTGATGATTCAATTACTAATGATAACTTGTGTTAACTATTTTAAGTCATATAATTTGATCACTTATAAGTTTATGCTCGATAATTGAGTCAATCCTTACATTATTTCTCAATAAAAAGGTAAATTTTATTTTATTTCTAGTTTGAAATCAAATCTATTGATAAGTGAGAAGGGTATGATGGCGGTGGGTACAAAATTGGAAGGTCTGCTCTCATTGCAAATCTCTTTTTGGTGTAATTAAAGTTCTGGTGCAATAATTTGAGATTGTCAATTTCGTTCATATATATCGTGAAAACCAATTTTGTGGCAAAATATCTCTCCAATGAAGCTCATCACTATAATATGGGAAGTCATATCCTTCTTCATCATCCTAAGAGCCTTTTCTTATTGGCTTGCTCATGATATTTATGAAATGACTTTACTTTTGCTAGTATTTTTTTTTGTTATCTTTGCTCTCCTTTTTAAACAAAAAAAAATAGTTCATTTTGTTTGTCACCTTCATTGGTTTAGGCTTTGGCCAACGATACACATTTCGTGACCGGACAAATCGAATTAACAGAAAATTGAGTACATTCACAATCAAAAAAGAGGTAATATAACCGAAATCTAAATTCAAATTATATATAAGTGAGAAAATTGCGATATTAAATTTTGCACTAAAATCCTAAAAAAAAAAAAGGATTGAGTTAAAAATGGGATTTTCACATTGTCAGTGGAAATGTAATTTTCACTCTGGTGTGCCAATCATAAAGAACACTAGTACGCAAAATCAATTGTTTCATGAATGTCGGTATATTTAATTGCAAAAAATTAAGTTAACTAGGGTTTGAAATTGAAGAAATAAAAAAAAATACACAGTGTAATTAAATATAAATGGTGAGAAGTTAGAGGACCAAATTTGATATTTTAGAAATGATTAATTAAATAATGATTAACTAACAATAATCAAGGATTATTATGTTAATACCTGTTTGCATGTGACCCATGTATCAAGCATGCATCAAATCATTTTTCTAAATTTAATATGTAAGGATGGGTACATTTTATTCTTCATTTTAAAAACGTAAGAAGAATGACATTCTCTTTTCTTTATTTGTGCTTTTACTCTCACTATTTTCTCCCAAAACCCGAAGCCCTTTCTTCATCCTATTCTAGATTTCTTTCGATCATGATTTCAAGTCAAAGAAGATGTGGGGCTTATGGTTCTTAAGGGAAAGGTTATCTCATCCATCATGTGTTACCCAAAGCCAAAACAATCTGGAATAGAAAAGCTATAGAGCAGCTCGACCAAGATTTTACCTAGTGTAAAGTGAAGATCCATGTTGAAATCTATGCAAGGGAGAAGAGATGTTGGTCTTGCATGTGCTAAAGGGGAGCTAAAAATGATATAGTTGAAAGGGAATCAAACTAAAGGTGAACTTATTTTCTCTTGGCTGAAAGTTAGCCTTCATAAAATCTTGATTTTTCATATTATATTCCTTTTATATTTTAAGTGAGAGTTGATTCTAATTCTTATCTTGTCTCTTTCTTCTCTTTCATGAAGTTGATGTCGATTTTAATTCATCTCTTTTTTTTTCTCTTTTATATGATGAAGTAGGTGTTGGAAAATAACATCAATTTTTCTATAATCAGATTTATGAAAAAATAAAAAAAATGAGGAATAATAAGACATGAATTAATAACGGAGTTCGGTCAATTATGTCTACGACTTCAGACTATTGCAGATCTTTTACTGAAAGAAGAAAAATTTATAAAGTGTTTAAAAACACTCACAACCTCTCACTAAAATTTTTATAAACTTTTATTCTTTCGGATGGGATATGGATGAGATACCTTACAAATGAATTTTTAAGGCTATATATAGGTTTCAACCTCCTCAATAGACAACCAAGATTAATTCTTACCTACTCAAATAAATGGTTGGGATTATTTCTCACCTATCGTCTTACCTACCAAATAGATGGTCAAGATTAATCCTCACCCACCAAATGGATGGTCAAAATTAATCTCCACCCACCAAATGGATGGTTAAGATTAATCCCCACCTACCATCTTACCTACTAAATATTTTATCAACTAACTATTAATTGATTCAACAAAATATGCATTTTCCATCTTTATTGCACTTTCTGGTGCATGTGTAGTTTGACCAACAATCTCTCACTTAAAGACTGATTTCAATCTATTTTCACATCTCAATCAAGGCAGCAGTCTTTCTGGTCTTGTTACTCTGGAAGACCAACAGAAGTTGAACACAACTTCAGTTTGTCGATAATTACTGCCTTTGTCAATATATTCGCTAGATTCTTACTTCCTTAGATCTTCTTCAGTACTAACACATCATCTTCCTCTTTTACTCGGTACACCCATTTGTTATGAAGTGTCTTCTTTCCCATGGGCAACTCAGCTAGTTTCCATATTTGGTTGGAGATTAAAGACTTCATCTCGTTTTTCATGGCAAGCTCCCACTTACTAGCATCTCCAGTTTGACAAGCTTCATCATAGCATTCAGGCTCTCCTCCATCAGTCAACAAGAGATAGTTCATATATCTTCTGTTAGGCACATGAGGCCGATAAGACCTTTTTAATACAGGAGATGGAGTAGAAGGTTGTGGTGTGTCAGACTGCTGAGCATTGCTTCATCCAACAAGTTCCTCTGGCTGAGGACTTGCTACAATTGGTTTTGTCATGGAACTATCCGAGACATCATTTGCATTTGCAAATACTGGCTCATTCTGTTCTGAGTTGCTAGCGAATGTTTTATGCATGTCCTTGTACATCACCATTTCATCAAAAATCACAACTCTGCTATGGATGAACTTTTTGTTTTCATCATCCCAAATACAGTAGCCAAACTCATCCTCACCATAGCCGATGAAAGTGCATTTCTTGGATTTGGGATCAAGCTTATTCCTTCCTTGATCACTGATATGTACATATGTTATACCGCTAAAAACTTTTCGATGTGATAGTTTTATCTCTTTTTGGCTCTATACCTCATCTGGTATTCTGTGCACCAATGGAATTGATAGTCCTTCATTGATTAAGTAAGCTGCTGTGTTGACTGCTTCTGCCCAGAATTGCTTCAGTAGACCTGACTGTATATGAATACTTCTGGCTCTTTTTGTCAATGTTCGGTTCATACGTTTAGCTACACCATTGTGTTGAGGTGTGCTTAGCACGGTTCTCTCCATTCTGATACCGTGCTCATAGCAAAACTTTTTGAATCTGGTGTCTTCATATTCACCACCATTGTCAGTTCTGAGCTTTTTGATCTTCAGACCTGTCTCATTTTCAACCATAGTTTTTCATCTCCTGAAAGCCTTGAACACTTCAGATTTATGCTTTAGGAAGTAAACTCATACCTTATAAGAGTGATGATCGATGAAAGTCACAAAATAATACTTTCCACCAATGGATGAGATGGCCGTTGGTCCCCAAACATCAGAATGAACAAGCTCTAGCCTTTCTTTTGTTGGGGTTCTGCCATTTGTCTGAAAGCTGAATTTTTTCTGCTTTCCAAGTATACAATCTTCGCACGTGTCTATCTCCACTGACTGTAGACCTGAAAGTTTTCCCTTTGAATGCATAATCTTCATCCATTTTTCACTCATATGGCCTAATCTTTGCTGCCATAGATTGGGATTTTTATTTCCAACTGCAACTATGATCGAACAACGTGCTTCTGCTGTCATGTAAAGAGTTCCACTCTTTTTGCCTCGAGCAACCGTTATTGTGCCCTTTGAAATCTTCCAATCATCACCATGGAAGATTGTACTGTAGCCTTCGCTAGCCAATTGCCCTACTGAGATTAAGTTCTTTCTTAGGTCGGGAATATATCTGACATTTTTCAGCTTTTAAAAAGACATGTTTAACTTAATTCTCACTACATCTTTACCAATAATAACGCAAGGTTAATCATCACCAAGGTATAGCTTTCCAAAATTTTCAGGGACATACCTCTCAAATAATTCTTTCTATGAAGTAGTATGGAACGATACTCCAGAGTCTAACACCCAAGACTCCTCCTTACTCTCTAAAGAGCATATCAATGCGTCATTGCCTCATGAGGTGTAAGTAACATTTGCCTTTGTCTTTGCTTCCTGGTCTTTCGATGCATTTTTGCACTGATTTTTGTAGTACCCAGACTTCCCATAATTCCAACATTTGACAATCTTCGAGTTATGAAAATTACTGGAATTTCTGAATTTTGACCTCATGTCCTTTGATCTACCTCGGTAGTTCAATATGTCATGTCCATTCCCTTTGGTTGAATTTCTTCCTCTTGACTTTGTATGCAAAGCTGAAGAGGTTGATGATTCACCCGACTTTCTCCATCGGATCTCTTCGCTGAGAACCAGATCATGAACATCATCAAATTTTAACTTAGTGCTTCCCGATGAGCTACTCACAGCCTTGACAGTAGCATTTCAGCTTTCTGGTAGAAAAGACAAAAGTATCAATGCTCGTACTACTTCATCGAATTCAATTCCAATTGAACTCAATTGGGTTGTGACTGTGTTGAGTTCATTGAGATCCGATGCACTTTATGTCATTCGCAAATTGAATAAATGCCTCATTAAATGCACTTTATTTGAGGCTGATGGCTTCTCATACATACTAGAGAGAGTCGTCATAAGACCCGTTGTGGTCTTGTCATTTGATATGTTGAAAACAATATTGCGGGATAACGTTAATCGAATAACTTCGAGAGCTTATCTATTGAGAAGATTCCAGTCTTCTTCCTTCATAGCCTCTAGCTTCTTCCCTGAGAGAGGTTGATATAGACTTCTTTGATACAAATAATTTTCTATTTGCATTTTTCAAAAGCCAAAGTCTGCACCATCGAATTTTTCAATTTTCACATTTCCTTTATTTGCAGTCATCACTCTCATTCGAATCTGACTTCTTTTGGATCATTTTTCACAATTCTTGCAAATCACTTTGTATTAGAACACTTCTGTGGACAAATTGGTATCGCTGACCAAAATTTACTATTCACAAAAATCACTATTTATATGAATAGTAATCACCTAAAAAAATTGAAGAAACACAACCAAAACTCTGATACCAGTTTTTGGAAAATAACGCCAATTTTTCTATAATCAGATTTATGAGAAAGTAAAAAAATGGGGAATAATAAGACACAAATTGGTAACGGAATTCGGTCAATTATGCCTACGTCTCAGGACTGCAGCAGATATTTTACATAAGGAAAAAAATTTTACAGAGTATTTACAAACACTCACAACCTCTCACTAAAGTTTTTTCAAGATTTTATTTTTCTCTCACTTTTAGATGGGATATGATGAGATACCTTACAAATAAATTCCTAAGGTATATATAAGCCTCCACATCCTCAATGGACGACCAAGATTAATTCTCACATACTCAAATAGATGGTTGAGATCGTTTCTCACCTATCGTCTTACCTACCAAATGGATAGTCAAGATTAATCTCCACCCACCAAATGGATAGTCAAAATTAATCTTCACCCACCAAATGGATGGTTAAGATTAATCATCACCTACCATCTTACGGTGCAAATATTTTATCAACTAATTATTAATTAGTTCAACAAAAAATGCACTGTCCATCTTTATTGCACTTTTCTGGTGCATGTGTGGTTTGACCAACAATAGGAATGTACTTGTGAAGAAGTTTTCGTACGTATGATGGTTATTAATGAGACCAAAAATAAATTGTGAGAAGGAGGTTTGTGATGTCGTGAGCTATAGAGTGGTGTTGGGTTTATGTGTGTGGAATTGGCTGAGCAAAAACAAGATTTGGATCCTAAATTTTTAGTTAGGCCGAGACTAAGAAAGTTAAAATTTGATCCGAGAATAACTTTAATAAGAATTTAATTTGATTAATTAATGAGTTGATAAACTTAATTAAGATAATAGTAGGCTAAATAAAAAGAATTAAATTGAAGTGTAGAGGAGAAATATGTGAAGTTGGTTATGGCAAAGAACTTAGAGGAATGAATTGAAGATGAGAATTTTGCTTGTGGACCGAGAAGAATTGTTGAGCAATTGAGACCATTTCTTTTGAATAACCCGTGAGTTTAAATGATCAAAAGATAAATGCAAGGGACATGAAACGTGGGACATGGAACAAGGACTCAAACCGAGAGGTTTAATAAGAAAAGTTAGGACCAATTTGGCTGATTATATAAAAGAACCAATTACTAAAAAGAGGAGCCTAAAAACATATGTATACAGTTGCATAAAAGAATTCTAAAATTGTGCATAAGGTGGCTTAACAGTGATTATTAGTATTGTGTGTTATGAGATAATAAGAAGCTTAAAAGTGAGAATTGAACTGAAAGTGAACATAATTGTGGGGTGGCATGCAAATAGAACTAATAGATGGGACAAAAACGTACAATTGAGGTTAATAATATGCAGACCCGACGATTTATACATAGTCGTAAGGACTTTGTGTTGGGCTATCAATAGAACAGATTGCGTAAAATGAGAACATATGAGTACTATGAAAAATAAGCTTAGGAAACTAATCAGAAATTATGACATGTGACCTTAAATATTAAAGATTGATGATTTACTTTGCAATTTTTGTAAAGCAATTAGTTAGAGTTAAGTTATTAAGTCAGCGGAATATGACAACTAAGAATTAAATGATTTATGCAAGGTGTCCAATGTTTGTATTTACATTAGGAGCAATAACCAGATTTATGTAAACTTTATGACAATAGTCAAAAAAGCATAATATTAAATATATTAATAATATTATTATCGATTTTATGTTATAAACATATGTTTGTAAAATTTTATATTGTTGTGATGTTGTGAATAATTATAGATATAGGCATATATGATACGTTAAGGCATAATAACAGACTATATAAAATATAATAGCAAGTAGCGAAAAATGTTAGAAATATAATAAAGTGAATTCGGAAATATGGATGTGGAAAATAAAAATATAGGGCATATATATATATAAAATATGTAAATATGAATTATATTAGTAAAATGATATCAGGATGAATTATGAACTACACTCTTGAAATACATATTATAGGTTATGGGTAAAGATGCATCATGCAATATGTGAGGTAAGGTAAAAGTTAATTACGTTAGTGAAATGTAGTAAAAATTTAGAATATATTTATTGTACATAGTATGATTTATACAAACAAACATCATACAGAAAAATGTGACATAAGCTTATAGATTAGTCTAGACTAGAACTATACAATTTGTTGACATGCTAATAAGGTTATATATTTACGAATTATCTAGCTCAGCTAAAATATACAGTCTCATTCAACTCAGTCTGATATTTGACATCCATAAATATATATACACGAACGCCTTTTTTATAAGGATACCCCTTGTGTGTTTCTAGGATCTAGTCTATTTGGCTTAATTTATAGGCACAACAGACAACATGGATAAATACATGTTTGATTGATTACAGTTGTCTCTCAACATTAATATATGAGATTTGATGACAATATGCTACATATATGTATGTTACTTTATTTTTTTAACATATTAATATGTTGTTTGAAATTATATTTGAGGAATAATAAACTATTACTATAAAAATTTACACAACTGAGTTAAAATTTAGCATGTGAGTTATTTTTTTTCGTAGAGATTTAGTAACTGCAACAAAAACGGAATACATGTGAATGAAAGTTGCAAATCCAATATTTCCACCAAAAGAGTGCAGCAGTGATAGCAACAGTAATAATCATGTCATGCTCATAAATAAATTTTTACAAGCACTAGGCATATTTTAAAATAAATATATGTCTGTAAATTAAACATGTTTATAAAGGTATAATTCATAAATGTTTACGATGATTATTTAGTCTCATTACGAGTCATAAGTTGGTCGTATATATATTGTATGTTTAAAATTCTATGCAGACACATCAATTAATCCGTCGGATACACTATTTTACTTTATTGTGGTACAGAAAGGTAATGGAGTGTTACATTATTTATATAGGGTAAGAATAGCGATAAATGACTTTGCAATCCGAATGAAAACAACCTTAGCACCCATAATGATTTTGGATAGCATATGAATATAGTTGTATAGACACTCATCACTCGAATTTGATTATATAATTATATAATATTTTTAATTTTGATTATATTATATTGAATTTAAATTATGTAATATAAAAGTTGAACTTTTGTTTACTTAGTTTACGCTTTAGTTATAAAATTCTATTTAGATGTTTGTTTAATTTAAAAAATTTTAAAAATCACGATTTGCCAGTTTTTATATTAAATTCGATATTTAAATTATGAAACTCCAACTCATTTTAGGCGTCTTTTAAGGTTGTGGCACAAAAATTAAGAAATAGTCATAGATGCTCCTTTGACTTAAAAAAAGTAATACTAAATGGATATTTTTTTCTAAAATAAAACTTAAAGTGGACCAAATGGAGTATCTATTTACTACTTAGGTAATCAGGTGATTGTACGAGTATTGGTTAATAAGTCGTATTAATCAAAGTTTAGGAAAAGTATAGGCAATAGAGGAATAATTATAATGAGTAAGTAATTCAAAGTAAACACATGTTTAAGAACGGATATTACAATATTCGTAGGCACGCTATCCGTTGCCATACTGGGTGGGGGTGGGAAGGCCTGATTTCAATTCATAAGGTAATGAGAATATCATTCCATAATATTTTTTTGACCAATAAAACAATTTGAATGACAACAATCCATTCCTACTTTTTTTATTCTTGGGTCCATTTTAACGAACTAACATTCATCAAAATATAGAAATTTTGTTCTTCTATATACATAAAAAGAAGCAATATCTCTATTTAATAAGATCTGTGTTTATAGTGTATAATAAAAATGAACTCTATATCTTTAAACTATATGCATTATGCAAATGTCTTCCATTCTCTTTTTCCAAAAACCAGGTTCTTAAATTTGAAAAATTATTGAATTTCAAAAATCATTTGCTGGCTTATAATTTTTAAATTCCAAGCATTACAAAATTGCCTCTTATTAATATCTTGCCTAATCTAAGTTCTTTAATTTCAAATTTCATTTGCAACTTATGATCCATACAACTTATTTGAATGGAGGTAGAAGAGATTGATAAAGTAAAATATGATAAAGTCAGAAAATGGTATTCATTTTATCATGCTGGGAATTAAGATAAATACAAAATATTGTAATATGTAAGACAAATTATGTCAAGATATCCTTTGGATATGCACAAATAATGTGAAGAGAAATGATACAAATTGCTTTTTTATTGAAATCATGTTGATTCTTGTTATCATCTGTGATTTCTCTGTCCTTAGATGAGAGGACTTTTTTTATGTATGTAGGACCTTTGGAGAGAAAACAAAATTGAAGGAGTTTCCTGAAACCTCCATAATTCTTTTCCATGCAGATAGTGGAGTGGAAAAGTGGCAGCGGTGCAAATTTTGCTGGGGTTATCATGCTAGCATTTGGTTTCCATGTGGTATTACCGGAGACGTACTGCATAAAGCCCTTCAATATATCAAGTTGGTGGCATGCATGGCTGCAAGTGTGTTCATCTTTGGGGGTCTTGTGGTTGCCATGTGGTATTACTGGGGAAAGACATTAGCCGAGGAGGAAAGCAAAGAAGATGAGGAAAAAATTGAGTGGGCACAGCATGATAAAGTTATGTTGAAGGAGATGCCTCTGCAAACTCTCACAAGCTTGAGTACCATTCGCTATGGTTGCAGGGCCCAGGCCGGAGTTCAAAGGTATGTTTCTGAGGCCACACTGAAGAAGAATAAAAAAAAAATGTCATGCCAATGGCTAATTTTTTTCTTGAAGACAGCTCAAAACGCATACTCAAACATATATATCTATGCATGCATATGACGTTACTATATATTGTCATATTCAAAACTGATATTAATATGACTACATGAAATTTAAAGCTTATCATCAGATTGTAATTTGAAAAAAAAATCTGTATCCTAATTGATTTTGGTTTAAACCATGGTGCAGAAATTTTTAAAATGAAGTCATATTGCTGGGCGCTGGGACGGATATCTGTGTGATACTGAGTGCGCCTAGAGGTCTTCAGCCAAGTGTGGCTGGAGACTGCAGGTCATAGAATTTAGGAAGAATGAGGAGGAGAAAGAGCCCAATCTTCCATGACAATGACAATAGCCATTGCTTCAATTTTTAGTCCAATTTTGTTCCTTTTAACATTCTTCTATTGTAAAGCAATGAATGATTTGATGTTAACAAACGCTGTCTGATTTTAAGTGCTTCATGGATTCATTAACTAAATACAAACTGACTACTTTGAAGTGAAGGAATTTTTGGCTGTCTGTTTGCTGCAATTTTGAGCTTATTTTATGAATTATGTTAATGGGATGCTGAAAGAACTGGCAAGTGAGGCACCGTTGATATTTAACACAAGCAATAGATGACAGTAGTTTACAGTTTTGTATATATGTATAATAATGAAAAAGCTTAGCTTGTATAACATTTTTGGAAGTATTAGATCAGAAGCTTCTTATTATATTAATGAATCAAATGATAGGATGGAGTTAAGCTATCATTTTTATAAAGAATATGTCATGTTGATGGAGGTTTAGGCCATTCTTTATATTTGGTAATTGATTATGAAATATATATATAATGAAAAAAAAAATTTATACTTATTTTCTGATTGGTCAGTAAAAAAATAGAAAAATTTAGAAAATAAGGAGATAATTTTTTTTAATCTTCATACTTAACTAATCAAGAGATAAACATTACAAAGTGTTTTAAAAAGAAATTGTTTTTTTTTTTATCATTTCTTGAATAATTAAATGGGGGTGTATATAAGTTGGTTCGGACATTGGCATGAATTAATTTGTAAAATGGCTCTGAACAGTGTCAAATTATAGGAAAAAATTGAAATAACATTTTTATTCCATTGTGATTTGATTGATTTTAAGTTAAACAATAAAAGAATTATCAATATTAAAAATTTCAATACAAGATAAAACAGAATTATTAAAAATTGAATTTAGATCCAACCTGAATATCTTTTAAAGTAGCGTATTATATAATTTAGAATAAATTACAGTTTATTTTTTTAAAAATTTAATAAATTATAATAAAAAATAAAATTATAAAAAATTAATAGTTTACAATTATATTTTTTAATAAAAAAAAATTATTTGGAATAATAATTAAAAAAATTGAGAATTTAGTGTATTAATTATTTGCAGTTACAGTAGCTGGTAATAAATAAAAATTTTAAATGTTTATAAAAAATTATTAAACTATTCTAAAAATTCATATAAAAATATCGAAAAATTATGTAGTTTATTATTTTATAATATTTGAATTCATAAAATATTAAAATTTAATAATAATAATAATAATAATAATAATAATAGGCTCCTGGGTGGGTGGACAAACTCAATTATAGAGGTGGCTGTTTATTTGTCGGGGCATGTTTATATTATACCTCAACAATAATTGAAAAGCTTCATATGCCTACTAGTTGATGATAAATCTACGTCCATCGCCTTCTTGTTTTTTTTTTTTGTCTAAATTAATTTATTATTATTTTAATTTAATATAAATTTACATATTTTTTTGTTAAATATATATAAAGAAAAAGAGCACAATTTTGATTTTTGTAATGGTAGTAGGAATGTGAGGAATGGGATATTTTGGAGTGTCGGCAAAGTGGAAAATTGGGAAATGCTAAGTTGGTAGAGAGATAAAAGCGGAGCGGGCAATTCTGGGAGTTGCATTCCAAGACAGCTCATCTTTCGCTGCCTTCCACATTTGGCTCTTTTTCTTTACCTGTTGATTTTTATTTATTTTGATTTACAAGCCATACATTATAGTTATTTCCATTTTTTAAATACAAAGGAGAGGTATAGGGCTGAAAATGAAATTATGAAATATTCGGGTATTTATTCGAAAAGAAAGTTTATTCAGAATGGGTTAGTACTGATAATGAGCTGAGTTCGAAAATATTTTCAAATTTGATCTTAATATTATTTGGTTCGTTAACTCTCAAATATATTTACTTATGAGTTCACAAATGAGTTTGAAAAATATTTTCGTTTAAAAGCTTATGAACATATTCGTTTAAATATTCATGAACGTATTCGTTTAGATCTCATTAATATTATATTTTGTTATCGCTTTCGAGTTCAAAATTGAATTTTTGTCATTATTAATTAACGAGTCGAATTTGAATTTTTATCATTATTAATTAATTAGTCAAACTTAAACTAAACTTATTAAGTATAATAAATAAACTTTTTATGAATCGAGTTCTAGTTCAATTTGAATTGAACTCAAACTCTTGTAATAAATTTAAACGAGCGAGCTAAAGTTTACTAATATTAAGATCGATTCGGTTTGTTTATAACTCTAAATGTATATATTAAATTCATGACCTTTTATTTTTATCATGACTGTTATATAATAGGTGTATTAATTTAATTAATTCTAATTAATTTATAGCTTTGATCATGCGAACAAAATCTTTTTTTAATAAATTTAATTATTTAAGTCAATATAAATGGAAGGTTAAAAATTGCTTAGGGAAAAAATAATTTCATAAAGAAAAAGAAAAAAACAGAAAAAGGATTATATTTTCACAATTTTTCGATTAGTTGAAGGAGATCTTTCAAACAGTGTAATTAAAAAAAAAAAAAACGAGACAAGAAGTGAAACAAAAGCAAACCTTCTACCTGACTCGCTTGTACTACCAAACTCTCTAATCGTAATGAGAGCGTTTAGAGTTAGACAGAGTGTCCTTGTCTATTAATCTCATGAAAGAAAATTATTCAATTAATTAACATCTAATTTTCCCCCTAACCCAACCCACGTGTGGTTGTTAATGTTACCTGTTTTATTATAATTATAATCATATTAATAAATAAATAAATGAAGTATTATTGACTCTCCACCGTCATCACTGTCCCTTCTCCAACTTCATCTTCCTTCCTTCCTTCCTTCCTTTCTTATTAGTACTTTTTAACAATCAAACCCATAGCTCCATTCTCCCACCACCACCGGTACACTCTAAATTAGCCACATTTTCAGATCTGTGGTGGTCAAGTTTTCTATTTTACTCTTTTTTTTTTTTTTCGCAATTCAATTCAATAAAAGGCCTAATTTTGAGCGAAAGTGAGTATGTATGGAAGAGATCCGTGGGGCGGCCCACTGGAGATTAACGCCGCCGATTCAGCCACCGACGATGACAGGAGTAGGAACCTGCAGGACTTGGACAGAGCTGCTCTGTCCAGGCCATTGGATGAGACTCAGCAGAGCTGGCTTCTGGGTCCTGCAGAGCAGAAGAAGAAGAAGAAGTATGTGGATCTGGGTTGCATCATAGTCAGCCGCAAGATCTTCGTGTGGACTGTGGGTACACTACTCGTCTCCGCCTTCTTGGCTGGCTTCATCACTCTCATAGTCAAGACTGTGCCTCGCCATCACCACTCCAAATCTCCACCTGACAACTACACTCTTGCTCTCCACAAGGCCCTTATGTTCTTCAATGCCCAGCGCTGTAATCTTCTTTTCTTTTCTTCTCTAATTCTCATTTTTCATCTGATCTGATATGATCTTATCCTTTTTTCTTTTGATTTGCAGCTGGGAAGCTTCCAAAGCATAACAATGTTTCATGGAGAGGGAACTCATGTGTCAACGATGGAAAATCTGCCACTGGTACCATTTTCAAAGATCTGGCTGGTGGGTATTACGACGCCGGAGATGCTATCAAGTTCAATTTTCCTCAATCTTTTTCTCTCACCATGTTGAGTTGGAGCGTTATTGAATACAGTGCCAAGTATGAAGCCGCTGGTGAGCTCGCCCATGTCAAAGAAATTATCAAGTGGGGCACTGACTACCTTCTCAAGTGCTTCAATCATACTGCTGATAGTATCACCACCATTGCTGCACAGGTTTTCCCTTTAACCTTTTTAATGGGTTGATGCTTGATTTGAAAAAAGTTCTTTTCTTTTACATGTTTTCCCTTGTAACCTTATTAATTGGTTGATGGTTGATTTCAAAAAAGTTGCTGTGTATTTTAATCAAAATTGTTCCTTTGTGATTTGGGATCTGATATAAATGTATATTGGCCAATGTTCAACAGGTTGGTCAAGGAGATACTTCAGGAGGAAGTACTACTCACAATGATCATTATTGTTGGATGCGGCCTGAGGATATTGATTACCCACGGCCTGTTACTGAATGCCATACTTGTTCTGATCTGGCTGGGGAAATGGCTGCAGCCTTGGCTTCTGCTTCCATTGTTTTCAAAGATAACAAGGCCTATTCGCAGAAACTTGTCCATGGTGCTAAAACCCTGTTTAAATTCTCAAGGGAACAGCGAGGTAGATACAGTTCAGGTGTAGAAGCTGCCATATTCTATAATTCAACTAGCTACTGGGATGAGTTCATTTGGGGTGGGGCCTGGCTCTACTATGCTACTGGTAATTCTTCCTATCTTCAGCTTGCTACTACACCTGGTATTGCCAAGCACGCTGGTGCTTTCTGGGGAGGGCCTTTCTATGGTGTTCTTAGCTGGGATAACAAGCTTACTGGTGCTCAGGTCTGTTATTGAATCAGTATCAGCTAACATTGCAATTCATGTCTCTATTGCAGTTTATTGATTCTTTCAATGTCAATGTCCATGTCCTGTCAATTCGTTTCAGCATAGGCATGATAACTATCTGTAGGGGTACAGAAACATTTGGTTTTTAGTTGGTGTTTGAGCCTTGATGAAATTGTGGGTTTTGTCTAGTTGCCATTCATGCTATGGATGAAATGATTTGCTTCTGAAATCTTTATTTTTCACGAGATTTTATCTGTACAATGTGTTACCTTTTCTTTTTTCTGTTTTGAATAACTTCTTATACTTTTCATGTTTCCCATTATCTATATTTACTTTTAATTATCTCTCTAACTTCGTTTTTTTGCTTTTCTCATCTTGTTTTGTTCTAATATTATTGTCATTGCTATATCATGGCTTAAATTTTCAAATTGAATGAATGCTCTCTGACATATGAAATTGCTGCCACATTTGTTGTGATGCAATGCTGCTTGTCTAGTTGTGTCAAAATTACCTACTTTGTGATTTAGGAACTTAGAAATTTTCTGGAGCTCTCTCTGGAACTATCATGTCTGTCTTGCTGATATAATGTTTGTCAATGTATAATCAGGTGCTTCTGAGTCGGTTGAGATTGTTCTTGAGCCCTGGCTACCCATATGAAGAGATATTAAGGACATTTCACAATCAGACCAGTATCATCATGTGTTCTTACCTGCCAATTTTCACAAGCTTCAACAGAACCAAAGGTAAACTCTCTCTTATTAATCTGACCTGCTAATGCTCATGTTGATAAATGTACTATTGGGATCTCACAATTGTTCGGTAATGTCCTGCAGGAGGATTAATCCAGTTAAATCATGGAGCACCTCAGCCTCTTCAATATGTTGTTAATGCAGCCTTTCTAGCCACCTTGTATAGTGATTATCTTGAAGCTGCAGATACACCTGGATGGTACTGTGGACCCAATTTCTACTCAACTGATGTCTTGCGTGAATTCGCAAAGACCCAGGTATGTCATTCATTATTGTCTTGGTATATTGGTCTTCATGGAACTTCTTAATGATCAATAACTTAATTTTTTATTCTTTCATTTTGGCAGATTGATTATATCCTCGGCAAAAATCCTCGGAAAATGAGCTATGTTGTGGGTTTTGGTAACCATTACCCGAAACATGTGCATCATCGTGGTGCATCAATCCCTAAGAATAAAATCAAGTATAACTGTAAAGGAGGATGGAAGTGGAGGGACACCTCAAAGCCAAACCCTAATACTATTGTTGGAGCCATGGTTGCTGGCCCTGACAAGCACGACGGTTTCCACGATGTTCGTACTAATTACAATTACACGGAGCCAACTCTTGCTGGCAATGCTGGTTTAGTTGCAGCACTTGTGGCTTTGTC
This sequence comes from Triadica sebifera, assembly GCA_023653625.1. Classification (NCBI taxonomy): domain Eukaryota; kingdom Viridiplantae; phylum Streptophyta; class Magnoliopsida; order Malpighiales; family Euphorbiaceae; genus Triadica; species Triadica sebifera. Next base: position 1,537,423 of record CM042910.1, read on the forward strand.
AGGTGACAAGAGTGCTCGCATTGACAAGAACACCATTTTCTCTGCTGTTCCTCCAATGTTTCCCACTCCACCACCACCTCCGGCGCCCTGGAAACCATAAGCCTCCTCTGATTTCCCCTTTATGAATTATGTCTTGTGTGACTTATGGTTAGATAATTTTGCAGCAACAAATCTTGCAAGTTAGACCTCCTTGAGAAGTTAATGATAGTGCACATTTGAGGGAGGACCTGGGACATAAGAAACAATGCAGTGGATATTGGTTGTGAAGAAATCTGAGTGAAGACTGTGGACTCTGACAAGCATTAAGAAATTTATATTTTGTATCACGGAATGTCTCTCTTTGTTTTGGATTTTATGTTATACTATTTTATGTTATACATAGTATAATTTGTATGATATCAATCTTGTATTCTTTGAAACATGTGAATCTGAACATTTGGAAATTGATTAACAATAAACTTCAATTCGATGTATAACAGATACCTTATTGCTAGCTGAATATATGTTCCATTAATTTATTTGTTTTTGACTTGTGTATCTCTATTTTATGGTACATGTGCAATATTGAGGAAAAAATGCCACCAAGTTCTCTTTCTTCCTGCTTACCAATAAGAAGCCATGTGATAGGTGCTTCAAGCATCAAAATTTTGATATTCTTGATCTATTCCCTGGGCTTCATTCACTTTGTTATAATCAATAGCCATAAACATAGTTGCTAGTGAATTTCATAGATTTGGAATTTAGGTACAATCGATGGAACTGCTCACATTCGAAGCAAGTTCTCTCTCGCTGATTTGTGGTGTAATTGTTCTAAATGGATCAACTATTCAGTCAAGCATGAAAGTGTTCCAAATATCTGTTTTGAGTTCTTATGCAGCAACATTTTAAACAATGCTCAATGAAAAGAAGAAACATAAGATGTAATTGTTTAAGGGATTCTTTTCAATAGTCCTGTGCCTCTTTTCAGACTTCAGTGTTTTTCCTCTCTCACCTGGTAAGCTATGTGCTTCACGTGGTAAGCTATGTGCTTTCCTTAAAATTGTCGCCTTTAATTTTTTACTTTTAGGTGCTGCACATTATATTCTTTTCCTTCAGCTTTTGTGTGTGCTTATTCTTTGTCATTTTCACAACTCTCTATGCTATATAATTCTACATCTTTGTAAAGCAACCTCGAAAATCTTTCTCTGTGCATTAATAGATGGCAGAAGAATATACTTCTTTGGAGTTCACACCAACATGGGTAGTTGTTGTTGTCTGGTTTATCATTGCTCTGATGTCTCTTCTTGCCGAACGTGGTCTTCATAAATTGGGAAAGGTACATAATGCATTACCTTTCGTAATTATCCTTTTGATGGAGCTGCAAATTGTTCAGTACTTGGAATAATATATTTCAGCGAAAATGTAGAGAGTGGCAGGAAGAACAATTTCGGGCAATTCAGCTGTGGTGTTTCTGTTAATTTGGAAATAAATGTAGAAACGGTGTAGAGTGCACTGGAAGTATGTGCTTCGAATTCGATCACTCGCTGGTCATAAAAGGTGCTAAATTATCCAATTTCTTCAATTTATATACATGCCATTTGTTTCCTTAACAAAGTAAAGTTCAGCTTTCAAAAGCCATTTCCAGTCTAAAAGTTGTGTTGCATCAGCTGATTAAAATCCTGAACTGTAATGCAAGAAAAAACGTATTGCAAAGGAAGGGTTAAGTTTCTTCTGAACATATTGGTAAATTATCCTAGGCATAATGTCTTTGCAGCTTTCTTATGCCATCTCTTTAACCATTGCTGAACACATGATATTATTCTCAGATGTTAAATTCAGAATGCCAGAGAACTCCAAGTATTGATATTTAGTTGTTTGGTTTTGCGGGTGGAGAAGACAAACAAAAATCCATTATCCATCTTACATGGATGCAGTCACGGAACAGTAGCCCTATTCGATATGGTAGGATCATTCCAATAGTTGTTCCAACCATGATTATAATGAAGCCAATGCCGTAGCCAAAAATCATTCCAGCCAACCACATAGAAGCTCCTGAAGGTATTAACAACACAGGGAAAGAAGCAACAGACACAAGAGCAAGGACTGGACGGCCAAAGGCAGTTGCTTCCCATTGCATGATGGGAAAGATAACCTACAGCAAAATCTTTTATGATTTGGCATACACTTAGGACAGTCTCAATTCAAAAAAAATCTGCAAGCAAGCTCGCACATGTTCATGTTTTTTCTGTGGATGCCTTGAGATTAAATATGCACTACAATGTGTGCTTGGCATATAGCAGTGTAAGTACTCGTTGCCATTCAAAAATTTCCAGGAAAATTAACGAACTTTAGTTATCAATGCGTCATTCAGCTATTAAGTTTGTTTACTTCAAAGTGATGTGTGACCTCCTGCAGTGCAATGACTTTAAATACAAAGGGTATAAGACCAATAATGAGATAGTCAAGTAGAATGCAATTTTAATAGTTCAAACTGATACCGAGATCAAGTCCAGCTAAATAAAATGTTTAAAAAACAATAAATGAAAAAGTGCACAGTGCATAGATTAATTTACAGAAAGTATAAATTAGTGAAGAAAACAAAAACCAGGAGACAAAGTTGCAAGTATAGAGAGAAATTACCTTCTCAAAAAGACATGGTACTCCCCATTTCAAAAAAATGAGAAGGAATGTAATAGCGAGAGTGCAAATTGCAAGAAATTTGGTCCACCAAATGAAAGATTTAAATGCTGGCTTTGGTTCAGCTTGTAAGATGCGAGTCTGTGGAGGTAGCCTTGGTTCAATGGGTACAATAAGCCTAACATATTCACTGCCTTCCCTTACAGGTACACGATGGTCAGAATTTGCAGCTTCTTTCCTCGACTCCTCAGAGGTCTCTGGCATCTCAAGTTTATTAAGATCTCCAGAGATAACCTATTAATACAAAATCATGTTAATAAATAAAAATAAAAAGAATTTATACATACAAGGAGAGGAAAAAAAAACCATGATATTTTTTTTCTTTCTTCCGAGCAATGGAGGAGGATGAATTTACATGATTCTAGCAAAAGCAAAGTTACGGCTTTTATAGTTCAAATTTCTATACTGTATAATAGTTTAACACTATGTAGCATGGACATGGAAATGAACAATGAGAAACGATATTTCTAAAAATTATAGATGAACACTTTTATGAAAGAATCCCAAATTAAAGAAAATTTGTTAAATTAATTCCATTAGATGAACACTTTTATGCTTCTTTTTTTTCCCCACTTTTTCTTCACTTATTTTTGTAAGAAAAAAAAAAGTTATAGCCCACCAAAATCTCGTTAAAATAAATAATTTAGAACAAACAAACAATATATCATAAAGAAGGTGCAAATACTAATCATGCTGTGTATTCTATTTACATTTCCATTTCCACTTACTTTATATATATATATATATATATATATATATATATATATATATATATAAACAAAAGGCATTATATTCCATTTCCAGTGAATTAATTTATTATTGAAAGCCATTAATTAATTGACTGAACTGCTTTCAGTAGTTAATTTACTGATTGAGGATAACTCTAAGATATTTATTATTGAAACATTTTAAAGAATGCTAATATCACCTTACTGATTTTAATTCCATAAAATTGATTATATTAAAGTCAAATTCTAAATTTGCAAATGATCTTAAAGTTCACATATATTGTATATATCGTATTTGTTTGGTCAAATATGTAATTAAAACCTTTATGGTCCAATTTGCACAAAAACTTTAGTATAGAAATTGATTATATATATAATACATTAAGTCTAATATCTAGCTAACTAACTTTTATTCATTTTAGCATACATCGCCTTCTATACCTTTTTTTTTACAATACAATCAACCTCCTGATTTCAAGTTTAATTAGTCACAATATGTGATGCAACGCCGATGTAGCAAAAATATAAATATTTACCAAATTATAAGTCACATCACTACAATGTTAAATTGATGACTCTAATTGAACCTGAAATTGAATAATAATAATAATAATAACATCGACCACGATGACAAATTTTACTAGATGAATATGCATTTAAAAAAAAATATTTATTATTTTTTTAAGTTTAAAAAACTGTTTATAGAGAGAAATAAATAAATATATATTTTTCTAGAAGTAGGTTTGAAAAAAAATAATTTATAAAAATTAAAAAAATTAATTAATCGAATAAAAAATTTAAATTTATTTTTTGATATCTAACAATAATTTCAAACACTCTCTAGAGATGATAGTTGGACTTGCCTCGACCCTAAATTTTTTTTGTGTTGGGAATAATGTCTGACCCGACCCAAATATTATATATAATAATTATTTATATTTTAATATAATTAATATTTTTAAAAAATAATAAAATAAAATATATCACTCATTTAAAGTGAAAAATATTTTTTTATTTAAATAAATATATAATTAACTAATTAATTAAAATAAAAAATATTTTTAATATTAAAATAAAATAAAAAAAATCAGTAAAAAGAAATTTTTGATCTCTGTGTGATGCAAGGATGGATATCAAAAAATATTTTTCAACAAAAAATGGGACAGATTTTTGGAGTCAGAGACAGAAACGGAAAACTCCGTTTCAAACTTCCCTGTTCTCATTCCTAACAGTTAAGCCTATGATAATAATATATTCCAGTATAGGTTGAATAAAATACTTTAAAAGCATCTTAGCTTAGCTATAAAGGTGAGGAACCCACATTCAAAAACCCTATCTTAATGCTTTTAATTAAAAGAAATAAAGAAAAAGTTGAAACAAATACTTCTATTACCAGGGAAAAAAATATACTTAACATATGTGTCATTTACAAAAGGTGGAAATAAATAAAATAAATGATGGAAAATTAGGTATCGGCCAGTGCTACCAGATAGATCTCCAGAAAGAACACTTCCATATAAAGCTGATCCTGTTTGTGAAGCAGTACCTGCACGCGATTTCTGAATCTGTCTGATTCTGAAAACATCTCTAGGTAGTGTTGGCTTTGTACACTTGCAGTTTCATCTTCCTCTTGCCCTACAACACCAACATCATCATGGCTAAGGCTTTTTGCGGCATTCAAATAAAAGCGCTTATTCAAAGGCTAAATTACTTTTGTACATAACAAGTCCTAAGTGAATCATGCCAATCTAAAAATTTTATAAAGAATTTCATATTTTCTTTTATAACATACCAAATATGTCCTAAAACACGAAACTGATTGATAATACAATGCTCTATTTCAAATATTGATGTTTAAATAGAATTTAACTATGGCTTTACAGAAGAGGAAGAACATACTGTCCTTCCTTTTTCCAGATTGTCTATCCTTTGATGGTTTGAAAAACGAATTGCTAGGAGCAGGACGAGACTTGCTTGTACCAGAAAGGTCACTCGTAGAAGGGGCAGGTACTGGAGCAGAAGTCCCCAATTTCCCCATCTGCCCACTTAGTATGTCACTCTGCAAACAAATTGATAATACAATGTCCACGTTTGGTGTTGGACCTAAAAATATTAGAGAACAAATAATTAGCCACAAAAGTGCAAGTTTACTGCAGCAACAGAATTTCAGAACTGCGGTAATTTAAGTTTTCAAATGCTATTAAAGCACAACTATCACTTTGAAAGCACCAAAATATGATAGAAGGAGGGTAATATGCAATTAAACAAAGGTTCAAGATTGAAACTATATGCATATAGACAACAGAAAATATGCAGCATAAAACAATACAAAAAGTTTTCATGACACAGGATAATACATTTTTGTACAACTAGATCGATTCTCATGCCAACGGAAACTAGGGAGTAGATTAATTACAAAGAAATAAATAAACCAGGAAATAGAGAAACCCGCTCTTTTTTTTTTGACAACAAATGCAATTGTAGGTGGCCTCACTCTAATTTCCATGAAAAATATTCCAACATAAACTTTACACATGATAGACGTGGAAGTTAGTGAAGTTACCTTCAACCGTAGGCAAGTTTGATAAAAATGATATCAAGGAAGGTGGTGTTGATTTCGATATTTCATCAAATGCATTAGTTGCTGCAGAACCCACTAACCCAACAATGGTGTTAGACGATGATGGGTTGGCTGCAGTCCCAAATACAGGAGCAGTTGTGCTTGGAGAAATTCCAGTCTCTACTGTCAAACAATACTAATTAGTATACAGTTAAAAAAAGTTAATACGTGAAAATGTTGCAAATACTTCGGTACTTAATGCTGCAATACGTCATTTTTAGCAATTAAAATGAAACACTATATTGTGACTTTTAAAATTACCAACACATTTTTATTTGTCTGGGCAGTTGATAAAATGTATTTCAACTGAATATCAAGGCTCCCTAACAAACAAACATCAATACTGAGGAGTTAGGATTGATATCTTTAAGCAAATTCATAGTTATTCATGTTTGCTTCCATAGCGCTTTGAAGTTTTATAAATTTGGCTACCAACCAATTCTAGAAAAAAAAAATGGTCAAAATTGAATTCTATATCATATAATGTTATAATAATGCATTTTAAATACATGATCACACACACACATATATATAATAATGGTGTAATCAGAAAATAAAATGAGGAATTTGTATATATTCATTGGTGCAAATAGTTCACATATATATACAACCCTAAGTTTGTAAAATAAGAAAGAAAATATTCACCTACCCCTAATTTCTTTATTTACATCTAATATATGCATTCCTATTTTGCAATATTACATTCCTATTATGTAATACTCTCCCTCAAGTTGAATCATAGATATTAATTATACACAACTTACTGTAAAGATAGTTAACATGAATTCCATTAAGAGATTTTATAAAGATGTCTTAAAGTTGTTCTCCTATCTTAACATAACCAGTGGAGATTAAACCTTGTTGAGTCTTTTATGAACGAAGTGACAATCAATTTTAATATGCTTTGTTCATTGATGAAATACTGGATTAGATGTAAATTGAAGAGCATCCTAATTATCACACTATAGCTTAGCTAGCATCGAAATCTTAAGACCTACTTCAGTCAAAAGCTGATATATTCATATTAATTCACATACACATTGCGTCATAGCCCAGTATTTTGAATCTGCACTCGAACATGAGATAACAATATGCTTCTAATTTTTTCATGAAACCAAATTTCCACCTACAAACAATCAATAGCTTGAAGTAGGCCTCATGTCATCCTTAGAACTTGCCAAATCAACATCAGAAAAACACTTAATTCTAGTACGACCATGATTGTCATACAAAATGTCTTGCCTAAGTGCTCATTTTAAATAACACAATATTTGATCCACTGCTGCCCATTTATGAATAGTTAGAAAATACATATATTGACTCACAACATTAACTGAATATACAATATTTGGAAGGATCACAGTAAGATAGTTGAGCTTTTCAACCAACTTTTTATATCTCTCAGGATCCTCAAACAATTCTCTTTCTTTTGCGAGTTGCAAATTAGGAACTATTGGAGTGCTATCGTTTCAGACAATAAATCAAGTATATATTTTCTTTGCAACAAGAAAATTTCCTTCTTGCTCATATTTACCTTAACACCTAAAAAATATTTTAATATTCCTAAATCTTTAGATTGGCCATGCAGAAATGATTTGAGAGATTAAATTCTTATAGTGTCACTACCAGTAATGAATATCATCCACATACATTATTAGTAGAATAATGTCATCCACAGACTTTCTATAGACATTGAGTGGTCAAACTGATTTTTTCTCATTCCAATCTTTTCAACAATTTTGCTAAATTTTTCAAACCAATCATATGGACTTTGTTTGAGCCCATACAATGATTTGCTAAGGCGATATAGCTTCCCATACTCCTCCTGAGCAACAAAGTTAGGTGGTTGCTTCATATAAACCTTCTCCTAAAGATCACCATGAAGAAAAATATTTTTTATATCTAGTTGATGCAATGACCAATCATAAGTGGTAGCTATAGAGATAAATAATTGGATAGATGTAAGCTTGACAACAGGAGAGAAAGTGTTATGATAATCTACACCATAAGTTTGAGCATATCATTTAGCAACCAGGTGAGCATTCAAGCTTGCAATTGATCAATCAGGATTAATTTTTATTGCAAACACCCATTTACAACCAATTGATTCCTTATCTACAAGTAAATTTACCAAAGTCCAAGTACTATGGTCTTCTAAGACATTAATTTCCTCATTCATAGTATGACATCAGCCAGGGTTAGACAGTTCTCATGTACAATTTTAGAAAGAAAAATTGAATCCAAAGCAATAAAAGAATAGAATGATGGTGACAAAAGATTAAAAGACATAAAAGAAGAAACATGATAAGAACACTGACGTTTCCATTTCCGAAAAGCAATAGAAAGATCATCTAGATTGACAGACTGAGAGACTTGATCTAACAACAAACAAATGGGTGCAATTAGTGTGTGACATAATTTTAAGGGAAAACCTTATCGAGAATAGATTTGTAATAGAGAAGGCTTGGAACGAGCAAGGACAGACTCGACAGGATTAGAAACTAAAGATGTAGCAATATAGATTAACAAATCACCATCCTCCCCATGACTTGTCTAAGAAGTAAATGTAAAAAATGGAGTATTCTCTAAAAAGGTGACATTATTTGAAATAAATTACCTATTAAGAGTAGAACAATAACACCTATATCTTTTTTGGACACAAGAATACCCAAAAAAAAAACACTTACAGAGATTTAGATTCAAATTTTGTAACATATAAACGAACATCCCGAACAAAATAAACATACCCAAATATTTTAGGTTCGATAGAAATAATGCTTTGTTAGGAAAAAGAATATGATAAGGTGTCTCACTATTAAAAATATATGATTAAATTCAATTAAAAATATATGCAGGTTGTAGAGATAACATCTGTACAAAAAATATTTAGGAACCTTTATTTGGAACAATAATGCCCTTGTAGTTTTTATAAGGTATCTATTTTTTTGCTCAACAACCCAATTTGTGATGGTGTATCAATACAAAAAATCTGATGAAGAATATCATGCTGAATCATGTATTTTTGAAAAGTCGCAGAAAAATATTCTTTAATATTGTCACTTTTCAAAGTTTAAAAAAAATATTAAATTGAGTCTTAATTTCAGTACAAAAAGCAGAAAAATGAGAAAATATGTCAGAACGATTTTTCATTAAATATAACAATGTCATCCAAAATTATTTATCAACGAACATAACAAAATACTGAAACCATATTTTGGATGTAACAGGACAATGATCCCAAACATCTAAATTAATTAACTCAAAATGAGTACTAGCTCGCTTATTAACTCTTGGACTTACACTAGGACGATGTTTTGTAAATTGATATGACTCACAATCTAATGAAAACAAAATTTGAAACTAAGGACATAATTTCTTTAACACAAAAAAAGGATGATTGAACCCATAATATACTTCAAATGGGTTGACTACTTTAGAATAAATTATGTATCTCAATATTTTTGTATCAAGAATGTAGAGACCCCGGACTCATGTTTTTTACCAATAATATATATTGTCACAAGTTCCCGAAACACACAATAATCAGGAAAGAATGAGACAATAGTTTAAGGTACGATTAAGTTTACTGACATAAATGAAATTAAAAGATAGCTAAGGTAAATTAAGAACAAATGAAAAAGTGATGGAATGAGAATAATTGTGTCAGACCCAAAGACAAATGATATGGATCAATCTGCTAAAGTAACACTAAAGTTAGCTTTGTGTTTCTAAAATGTAGGAAAAAATTAGAATTACTCATGTGGTATGTGACACCAAAATCAATAACTCATTTGGAAAATGAAGACACAAGATATGTATTGGATTTACCTGATTTGACAAGGGTAGTGATAGAAGTAAGTTGACTAGATTGAGATTTCAAAAAATATTTGTACTTAGCGTATTAATTAGCAGAGATCATGACAAATTTCTTCATATTTTGGTCAAAATAATCAAACTAACCATTCAAAATTATTCTGAATAATGAAAGTGTGGAAAAAGAAAATTTGTAATACAAAAGCCCTCACACTGCGCTGATGTAGACCCAACTAAGTAGGGAAAGCAAAGCCAAAACACTAAAATAGGATTGGCAAGACCCTAACAACAAGAAATCACAATCAACAACATCAAAAATCAATGGTATAAAGAGGACAGAGAAATAAACACCACCGTCACAGCAAAAAACATCACTAGAGTAAGACATGATTGGAGGAGAAACAAACATCACATGTGTCGGGGCAAGGTGATAGGGTAGAATCTTCTAGAGGCACGTGAGTCTCACTCCCAGGGCAATTGGCCAATGGACTTTCCAGAATAGAAAATCGACACAAGATGTTTCAAATTATAATGGAGGTGAGACCCAAATGTCACTTGAACAAGGTGACCCAAAAAGAGTTGAATAATTTGCTTTCTAAGGCAAATCCAAAAATAAATTAAGAATAAGAAACTATTGCTGGAAATTTTGGAAGAGGCTTTAATACCATGTAATCAGAGAATAAAATGAGAAATTTGTGTAAATTCATTGATATAAATAGTTCACATATATATACAGCCCTACGTTTGTAAAATAGGAACCCCTAATTCTCTTAATTACATCTAATATATACATTCCTATTATGTAACAAAGGGGAAACCATCAATCAAGAGAAGCGAGTTGAGTATAAGTATGGTCTTTAACAAAGTATATGAAATGCCAATAGGGCTGCAAATTAGTGGATCTCAGACTTGCTTCATTAATTTTTTTTCTTGAGCTCAAGTTTGACCCGACCTTAGGGTAGAGCTGAGCTCACTTCATTTGAAATTTAATTAATTCAAACTTGTGTTTTCTTTAGCTCATTTTGCATAGCAAATGAAACAAGGCTATGTCGGCTAGTTTACTTTGCCCATTCAATGAAAATAAGCCAAGCTCAGCTCATTTAATCAATGCTAATGACCTAACGATATGTAGGCCAAAATGATTGGAAAAGTTCAAAAAAATTAGACTCTAACAAAACAACCATAATTTAGCAATATTGTTCATGTTTTCTTGATTTACTGAGCTTCTCTATAGTGCACACTTCAGGGTTCTCTTCACACATAAAAAAAAGCACAAGTTATTTAATGAATAAAAACAACAAAGGAAGAGCACCATCGACAAATGTTTGGGAGTAACTAGGCTAACTAGCAATATGATAAATACGAATTTCAATGTCAAACAGTCGATACTAAAATTTAGAAAGGTTCATTCAACTTATCCTAGCTATCCCAAATATTTATGCGTACACAGGATCCGATAGAATCTGTCTCAGAGACTTTACCCACATTCCATTACTTTTTTGCCATAACAAATTCAGAAAATTCATAGTACCATATAAAAGCTCAATTAGAATTTAATACACTTCCATAAATTTATTCATCCTTTAGCAAGCAAACTAAACACAAGAATCAATGTGAATTAAAATAGGCCAATGAAAAGATGAACATTGCTTGAAGAAATATGATAAGATCAAAGATCTATGCCATGCTTTTGCCTTGGTTCATAAATCACCATACAGGAAGTGTTTGGATAAATAACTGTTGCAGATGCAATTGCGTCGCTTGTCGGAGCTGTACTCCCCTTATCTGCATAAAGGGACAACTAAAACTAAGCCAATGGTGGAGAAAAAATGCAGAGAAATAATGGCAAAGAGAACAAATAACTATACAAAGCTGTAAGACAAAATGCAATCAGTACCTATGATCCCAAGTCCATTAGAAACAACAGACTTCTACATTTTCTTACTAACATTTTTAGCAAGCCACTTAAAAACCATATCAAGTTTTCAAGAAAACAACATAACTATAAAATTTGAAATTTAGAAAGCATTGGTCGAAAATCTAAAATTTCTCTGTATACTTATTTATATATACTTTTTAAAATGAAAATTTGATTGTTAACTATAAGATTATACACCTCCATTCTACTTGATTCCAAAATCCATAATAGTGAGAGGGAGGAAGATAATATCCCATTATGTACTATTTTCACTACTATAAACTCTCTTTAGTCTACTAAACCTCATCTCGCTCAAGTATATTATTCATGTTGTCCATAGCTCCCCCATCCAAAGATCCTAGTCTTGATCTTCCCTCCATTTTTCGACAATGTAAACCACAATAATATCATTCTATCTCTCCATTTGCATCTATAAACATTTGTCTCCATTTTGTTGCTTCTTTAGATTACGTTTATGTTCCTAAAACTTTAGTTAAAGCTTTGTTTCACCTTAGTGTTGTAAAAATGGGGTTAGTTTCCACCAAAATGAATAATTGTGCCAAAAATTAATACAAAGAAAAATTTTTATATAGTTGGTGGAGTCACAAATGATCTCCTTAAAAACTAACTTCATTAGACTCTTAGAATCTTGGTGTCATAATTTTTCTCAAATAATTTAAAGTACAATATATCACCAAAATAAATTACCCGACAATAACTATTAAATAGATAATAAAGAAAGCACCAGAATTTAACGAGTTTCGGCCAATTATGTCTACGTCCTTAGACACTATTAAAATAATATTCCACTATTTCAAATAAATATTACAAAGTGAAATATTACAAGAGAGTGATTGGTATTTGGGATGGATAATTAAGAGAGGATGACACCTTTTTTATATGCTAATATTTTTCTTCCTCACTCTCCCACTTTTGATGTGGGATTGAGAGATTGCCAAATTTCAACCAATCTCTACCTTGACGATCTCACAATTTCAAACAAATATTCTCTAAACTCTTATTTTACAAATTTCAGTAATGTCTCTAAATGCGCTTCGAAATGACCAATTTCAAATTTTAAGAACATTTATCAAGTCCAAATAATGTTGGAACTTGATATTTGTCACAACTTTTGTTGCCATATCTGCAGAATTTTCAGCAATCAGAATCTTCTGAAGTAGTATCTCACCATCTTCAAGAATTTTCCGTACAAAATAATATCGAACATCGATGTGCTTCGTTCTTGTATGATAAACTTGATTCTTTGCTAAACAAATAGCACTTTGACTGTTACAATGCACTTTGACATGCTTCTGACCAATCCCCAAGTCATTCAGCAGCCCCTGAAGCCAAATTGCCTTCTTAACAGCTTCTGAAACTATCATGTACTCTGTCTTTGTTGTAGACAAAACAACTATTGACTGTAAGGTGTACTTCCAACTAACCGGTTCCTTTGCAATTGTGAACACATAATCGGTGGTGGAAAGATATTTGTCTAAATCACCTGCATAGTCGGAATCACAATATCCAACTATATACTAAAACATTTTCTCATCCGGCTCAAATGTTATACCAACATCTGCAGTATTCTTAATATACCGCAGAATCCATTTCATAACTTTCCAATGTTGTTTACCAGGATCATGCATGTACCTACTCACAACTCTAACTGCTTGTAAAATGTCAGACATCGTACACACCATTGCATACATCAAGCTACCAATAACATTTGCATATGAAACATTTGATATATATTCTCGTTCTTCATCACTTTTCAAAAATAAAGATGCACTAAGCTTAAAATGAGGAGCAAGTAGAGTACTAACTGGTTTTGTATTCTCATTAATCCCAAAACGCTTTAGTACCTTTTTCAGATATTATTTCTGAGTCAAACAAAATCTCCTCAATTTTCTGTCTCTGCATATTTTCATATCGATAATCTTCTTAAATTCTCCTAAATCCTTCATTTCAAATTTCTGATTTAGTTGAACTTTTAACTTCTGAATCTCTTCTTCATCCTTCGAAGCTATCAGTATATCATCAACATAAATGAGAAGATAGATAAAGGAACCATTCCGTAGCTTGCACAAATATGCACAATGATCATATTTGCTTCTTGTGTATTTCTGCCTTATCATAAACTTGTCAAATCGTTTGTACCACTATCTTGGAGATTGTTTCAATCCATACAACGATTTGCTCAACTTGTACACTAAATTTTCTTTTCCAGCAACTTTAAATCCTTATGGCTGAGTCATGTAGATTTCTTCTTTTAAGTCTCCATGTAAAAATGCAGTTTTTACATCCAGCTGAACTAGTTCCATGTGACATCCCACCTATATAATAGGAATAATCCCATTACATAAGCGGAATGACACAGACAATCTGAATGAAACTAGTCTGAATTTAAAATTTTTATTTAATAACTAACTTGATATATATATATATATATATATATATATATATATTCAAATATACATATGGATTCAGTTATCAAATACATTATTATGTTACATAAATATTATACTTTATTATAACTATCAAAATTAATAGTTTTTACCTTACATCGAACTATATAGATATAATACCAAAATGCAAAATATATTCTTAACTATATATAAGACATGTCTAACAAAACCATATGCATGATAATGAAGAAAATGCAAAACTAATATGCATTCGACCGTCAACCAGTTCTGACACGTCTCCTCTAGTATGAGTTTGTACTTCCTTTATCAACTTCACAGTTTACTACTTGCAAGCTCCAGTTTCTGCACGGGAAAAACCCACGCTAAGCCATTTATAACTTAGTGGTACATATAAGCATTCAAGTTTTCCAATGCAGTCACACAAACGTGGGTCATAATAATCATGATATAATTTAAATAAATCATTTCATAAAATTTAGAAAATATTATAATAAAATAAAATTTATGTTCCATTATATTATCATTATATTTGTATAAGGACATGAACTGTATATATTCAACCATATGTAATATATAATATATTAAGCATTCTACCTTCTCTCATGTTTCCATAACTCATTTTAATTTAATTGATTTTCCTAAAATTATGATTGTTTAGTTAACTCAAATCTCAATCCATATAAGCATAAATATTTTAACATACAATTACCAAAATGCATGGTAGATAATTCATAATACAATACACAATATTCTAACATACATTATACAGGGACAACCACATGATTATACAATAGTACCAAATTCATTGATAATATATATATATATATATATATATATATATATATATAACACTCAATTATAAATTTAGCTTACCTTAATAAATATTTATAATTCATGCTATTTCATACATTTTATCTTTCAACAAGTACATGTATGTCTTTTAATTATTTTATATATAATATTTTAATATAAATAACCCAAATCTCATTCCCGGACTGTCCGGATATAGGGTGTGTAGTAAGACCGCTCGCGGAGCTTAAGCACCCTACTCACTATAGTCTCAAGTTAAGAGCGCTCGCGGAGCTTAAGCCTCATGACCGAGTATAATCACATCATCTGTGTACAATTAGGACAGGGGTGCTCTCGGAGCTAATACCACCCTGTTCCTAAACCATATCAATATCGATACCGTAATGCCCCCGCAATGGTGCACCATCTATCCTTAAGTAGTCCACAGGTTGAGAACTGAGCAATTAATGTTATTACTTATTTATTTTTTTATATATTAACTTGCTGGAATCAATATTCCCATTATATTTATAATGAAAATATGATTATAAAATTTTAAAATCATATAATCATATGATATTCCATTATATATAACTATTTAAGTAATATTGACATACTTTAATTAGTTTTCTATACAATCAAAACCAACAAATCTTTTTATACAGAATCAAAATTTATAATAACTTTATGAGTCCAAGTATGCCATATAGCCTCTCTTTTCATATCAAATACATATGTCATACATGACTTTCTAACTTCACTCTTTATTGTCCTAATTATTAATAATTACCATTAATAATTATTCCATTTTAAATAAATCATATACTAATCTATATTGAAAAATATATTATGTTACATATTGTAAACCAAAATTTTCTACATTTTATCAATCAATTATTCATCCATATGTCTATACATGCATTAACATGAAATTTCATTGGTTAAGCACTCAATTCATTTCAAATTTACACATTTTAATACATTATTCAATTAATACACAAGCATGCAACATG
Source organism: Triadica sebifera (assembly GCA_023653625.1). NCBI lineage: Eukaryota > Viridiplantae > Streptophyta > Magnoliopsida > Malpighiales > Euphorbiaceae > Triadica > Triadica sebifera. The sequence continues at coordinate 1,553,409 of CM042910.1, forward strand.
ACAAACTAAAATGCATATATGTACAAACCTCAATTGAGTTTTTTTCAAAAATCTAAAATTTGGAGCTTGTCTACTTTTATTTCTCTTCTTCTTGTTGAGAACCTAATTCGAAAATATAAATAATTAATATCTTTCAATGTGTAGCTTCAATTATTATGAAAATTTTTATAAAGTTATATAAGTTAATTTGAAATATTTTTCATGTTTATCTCATTTTCAGATTCGGTCTCTATAGGTCTCAAATACTAGAGGATCTATAACTGGTTTAACATGAAGTATCAACCCGAACAGTTCAATTGTTCAGCTCATAACTCACAAAATACATGACATTTTAAGGTGAGACATTTACAGGATTTTAGATAAGACATAGGAGTAAAAATTTCATGTTTTACACTTTGGCTATTGTGATCTAAAAATAAGTGAAATATAAGGACGAAGTTACTGGAACTGCATAGGTATATGAAATCAGCTCAATCAAGGAACAATCATAGTTCATTTCAGAATAACTCAACCTACACAAGAGAAATTTATATGAAATTTTGCAAAGACCTCAATAACATATGTACCTACAACTTTCATGTTTGATAAAACCTCAGATTAAGCCACTAAGATGATCAATTTTTACAAAAACCGTAGGTTATTTAGTTGATATGTCTCCCTGAACCAGTTTCACCCCAATAACCATATCGCTTCATATAATCAAAATCATTCAATAAAATTTGGCAGAGAGATACACAAGATATATATGAACAACTTTTATGTTTAATATTTCTCCAAATTCGATTCACAAGATAATCAAAAAAATAAATGAAGTACACTGCAGAACATAATCTAAAAAGTTATAATAACACAATAATCATAGGAAAAATATTTCTTACCAATATCAAATTTATTTGGACTGATTTTTGATGAAAATTTTGAATAAAATGATGAAGATTTTGGGCTGAGATATGGAGGAAGGAAAAGGGATGATGAAGAAGAAGAAGGAGAAGAGAGATAGAGTTGGAAGAATGACCAAAAGAAGACTTCAGCCCCACTTCCTCCTAATTCACGTTTTTGCTCTTTTTTTTTTCCTTCTCTGTTGACCCATTTTTTATTGTTCAATTATTATTATTATTATTATTATTATTATTATTATTATTATTATTATTATTATTATTATTATTATTATTATTATTATTATTATTATTATTATTATCTTCACATATTTCCTTATATCTAATATTTTTAATTTTTTATACCAAAAATATAATTTAATTATGTGGTCTAATTTAATCAAATTTATCATGTCAATAAATTTAATTTATTTTAATTTCTAATTTAGCCATATATTCAATTTATTTAATTTTTTATGTCTATCATGTGTTTTCTATGTATACCACATACTTATTTTAATTTAGACTAATTTGTGGACGTTACATTCCAGATCCAATTGTACTATCAAGGCTAACAGTATTCTAATGGAGAAATATTTTACAATTGGAGAAAATACTTCATTATAATCAATTCCCTCATTCTGAGCGTAACTTTTAGCTATCAATTTTGCCTTGTAGTGGATATCATTCTTATCAGGAAATCCTTCTTTCTTTGCATAAGTCCATTTACAACCAATCATTTTCTTTCCCTTTGGTAGACTTGCTAGCTTCCATATCTGATTCTTTTCAAGAGACTGTATCTCTTATTCCATAGTTTTTCTTCATTTTTCTTCTTTTGAGTTTTGAATAGCTTCACAATAAGTGGAAGGAATCTCATCATCTAATAAATATGTATAATTAGTTATATCTTCAAGTCGAACATATTTTTTAATATTCATTTTCGGCTTTCGTAATGCAATTGGCTTAAGTTGCTGAGGAGGTTCTTGTGCTGAAACCTTTGCTTTCTCATATAATCCATTTTCTACCATTATCTCCTCTTCTGCCGTAGGTGTAATTTTATCAGACTTTACAATTGTTGGATCAACAATTCTTCTTCTATCAAACTCCATCTGTTTTGGAATTTCCTTCATCTGCTGTGGAGAACCATCTGTCTGCTCCTCTGTTAACTTTTTTAACATGGTAGACTCATCAAAGGTAACATCTCTACTAAAGATTATTTTCTTCATCTCTGGGCACCATAAATGATATCATTTGATACTAGAAGATATCCCCATAAAGATAGCTTTCTTTGCCCTTGGATCTAACTTCAATTCCTTAACATGATAGCATGCAGTGGAACCAAACACATGTAAAGAATTATAATCTATAGCAGGTTTTCCATACCACACCTCCAAAGGTGTTTCGTCATTGATAACAGTTGATGGCAAACGATTAATGAGATAAAATGTGTATATTATAGCCTCAGCCTAAAACTGTCTACCTAATCCAACATTAGACAACATACACCAAACTTTTTCCAGTAGAGTTCGGTTCATACGTTAAGCCACCCCATTCTATTATGCTGTATTTTCTGATAGTGAAATGTCGAACAATTTCTTCATTTCTGCAAACTTTCATGAAGGGATCACTTATGTACTCTCCGTCATTGTCTGTTCAGAGACACTTAATCTTTTTGCCCGTCTGAGTTTCTACCATCTTTTTCCATATAAGAAAAACTCCCAACACTTCATCCTTTGTCTTCATTGTATACACTCATACTCTTCTTAAATAATCATTAATAAAGGTAACACAGTAGTGTTTACCTACCATTGAAGCAGTTTTGAAAGGATCTCATACATCTGAGTGAACATAATCCAGAATAGCATTGGTTTCATGGATTACAGTGCCAAACTTCACTGATTCACCAGATGTTTCAAAGATTTTTCACCTGTATGCCCTAATCACATATGCCACAATCTGGTTGTTTCTATCTCCTGGTCATCACTAGAAACTGCTGATGTTGTTCCAACGACTGTATTGCCTTCATAATAATACAATTTGTTGCTCATTTGAACTCCTTTCATCACCACAAGTGCTCCAAATATAATCTTTATTACTTCATTTTTAATGACTATAGTGAAACCCTTTCTCCTATATATTCCTATAAAAATGAGAATTTTCGTCAAACTTGGCACATATCTTATGTCTATCAGAGTTCTGATCGATCCATCACGATTCCTCAACTGGACTGAACCAATTACAGTTGTTTTTCAAGGGCTGTCATTTGCTGTATAGATAACTCCACCTTTAATTTCTTTAAAATCGAAAAATCATTCCCGATTGTGACACATATGGTGGCTACAGCCTGAATCCATGATCCAAGCAGTCGAACTGCTTATTGATGGCATCAATGCTAATGAAAAATTTGAATCATCACATTTAGCTACATTTGAATCTACAACAATCTTGCCTTTGCAGATTTACTTCTCAACTTATGACAATCTTTTTTCCAGTGCCCCTTTTCTTGACAAAAGACACATTCATCTTTGCCCCACTCTAGACTTTAATCTGTCTTTCTTTTCCTCGTTTTTATTTTTCGAACGACTTTTTACTATCAAAGCTTCTGCTGCTCCACTGGTGTTATCTTTCTTGTCTTTTCTCCTCAATTCATAGCTATATAGTGCAACACATACTTCACAAAGAGACACCTCAGCTTTTTTATGGAATAAAGTAGTTTCTAGAAAGTCAAACTCCTAAAGAAGGGATTCCAACAACATTAGGACCAGATCTTCATCTTCAAAAGTCACATCCAAATTCATCAGATCTATTACAAGTTGATTGAAATTGGTGATGTAATCATTCATCGTGGTACCAGGAACATATGTGAATCTGAACAGTCTTTTCTTCATATGGAGTTTATTTTGACTGCTCTTTTTCAAGAATTCTTCCTCTAGTGCCTTCCACAGTTTACTTGCGGAAGTTTCTTTACAAAAGGAATACTTCTGCTATCTGAACAGGCATGATCAAATTGTACTACATGTCAAATGATTGATTGTCCTCCATTCCTTCTCATCTGCACCTTTTGGCTTTTCTTCCTCAATGATAATGTCTAAGCCTTGCTGAAATAAGACGTCTAGAACTTCACCTTGCCACATGTTGAAATATCCTGTATCATCAAAAATCTCCACTGTAATTCTTGTATTTTTCATAGCAGTTCTTGCCAAAATTGATAAAGTAGAAGCTGTTGTGTCCATTGTGAATTTTTGTCCATCTCTTGTCATTTCTTCTTCATGACTATTTAATAGCTTTCAAATGTGGAATACCCAAGAATCTAAGGAAACCTTTCTGATATGGAAGATCAACTTACACCACAACCATAGAAAATATAACTCAGTAACCTTGGCTTTGATACCAATTATTGTGGAAATCGGGTTAGTTTCCACAAAAATGAATAATTGTGACAAAAATTAATACAAAGAAAAATTTTCAGGTAGTTGGTGGAGTCACAAATGGTCTCCCTTAAAAATGAATTTCCTTAGACTCTTAGAGTCTTGGTGACAGAATTTTTCTTAAATAATTTAAGGCACAATATCTCACCAAAATAAATTACCCGACAATAGCTATTAAATAGACAATAAAGAAAACACCAGAATTTAATGAGTTTCGGCCAATTATGCCTACGTCCTCAGACACTACTAAAATAATATTCAACTATTTCAAAGAAATATTACAAAGTGAAATATTATAAGAGAGAGAAAATACAACTAATTTTAGAAGTAATAGATTGGTGTTTAGGATAGATTGTTAAGAGGGGATGAAATCTTTTTTATAGGGTAATATTTTTCTTCCTCTCTCTTCCACTCCGATGTGGGAATGGAAGATTGCAAAATTCAATACCTAATTGGAGGCTGCTATGGAGGATGCAATGGTGGCCTTTTAGATGGAAATAGTACAAGTAAACTTGACCGTAGGAAAGCAGGCTACAAGTTGTTAACATGTGTTCGTTACTAAAGTTAATACCCTATGGCTATTTATCTCGTCTTGAAGCCCATCTTGTCGTCAAAAGGCATACTCATACTAATAGAGTAGATTATTTTGATACCTTATCTTCAATGCCTAAACTTGCATTTGTTCAATTGTTTATTTGTCCTCCTGCTACAAACAATTGACAGTTACACCAGTTAGGTGTTAAGAACAATTCCACCAAGATTTGCGAAAGGAAGTGTACACAGAGCAACTATTTAGGTTTGTTGCTTAAGAAGTCTAGCAATGTTTGCAATCTTAGAAAGTCTTTATATAGTTTAGAACAAAGTCTTCATGCATGATTTAGTGCAGTAGTTCAAGAGTTTGGTATGACAAAAAATCAAGTGTGATCATTTTGCATTTTACCATCTACAACTAGTCTTATCTTGTAGTGTAAGTTGATGACATTGCTATTATTAGTAGAAACAGCACAGGCATCCTATTTCTTAAATCTTTTCTTCAAGCATGTTTCCAAACAAAAAGACTCGGCTGTTGATTTTCAAAGGCAAAGCTCTTGTTGATAATGTGGTAACATGCACATTCTTAAACACCTTATATATATATATATATATATATATAGAGAGAGAGAGAGAGAGAGAGAGGTAAAAAATAAAATTGAGGTACCTCTTGGCTGGCTAAATGATCCAAATCCTCAAAAGAACATGGGCATAGATCCTTGAAACTATATCGTGACACAACATCTTGGAACGAATTCTCTAATGTAGATACTCCATCTTCACATGTCCTCAAAAGAGCATCTTTTCTTCTATGTTCAGCCTAAATTATATATACAATAGTTACAACTTATATAAATATCATGAAATTTCTGAAGTGCATGTTTTCCACAAATATCATTTATTTGGTATACTTTGCATATGTGAGTTTGTTTTTCATGTTTCCAGTAGCTCATATTCACCTTTCCATGTCTTATTATGGGAAGGTGGATTATGAAACCTCTCTATTTAAGATAGGTGGATTATGAAACCTCTCTATTTAAGATAGACCAATCTACTTCATCTTCTTAATGATTGATTATATCACTATTCAAAGACTGTTTGCTTGAATGACTCCGATATTAAGGGGAACAAATGAATTTCATTAAAAATATTTATCCAATAGGACTTCATGAACATACGTAAATGTTGTTTACCTACAAGGATTTGGCCAGCTTCAACCATGATGTTATGAGTTTAATGCCAGTATTGATTTCCCACTAGGTGCACAAATATACAGGTGAAGGTAGAAAGAACTTAATGCCAGTTCCTAATTATCTTCTCAAAGTTTGCACATAATCCGAGATTTTGAGAGGGAGAATCCAGGAATTAATTATATCAGCAAAACCTTAATTATACTTTCAAATATATTTTATTTTTTACAATAATTTTAATTTGTAGGATGCGATTTATATTTTAATATATTATATTCATTATTAACAATTAAAATATTAATAATTATATAATAAAACATAAAAAATAATATATAACTGTCAATAATTATATGAAAACATAACAAAAATCATATAATTGCTTGCAATTATATAATATATATGAAATATAACATATAATCACTAGCAATTATATGATTAATGTATGAAATATGACATATAGTTACTAGCAATTATATGAAAAAACATAATAAAAATTGTATAATTGCCAATAATTATATGTAGGAAGATAGAAATAATATATAATTGTCAGTAATTATATGAGAAACAGAATAAAAATCATATAATTAATTATATAAACTTAATTTTATATTAATATATAAATTTAATTAATTAATTATTAATTACACATTAATTAGTTAATTGAAGAAAATATTTGATATATTAAATATGTAAAGGATATAAATAAATTTGAATATAGAAGCAAGAAATATAAATAATATACAATGTATTCTAAATTTTAATTCGCCAATTGAGGCCCCGACTTTGAGTGAGGGCCAGCAGATTCATGCTCATTCCGTCAAAATGGGTCTTGCTTCAAATGTTCATGTGTACAACACTATGATGAGACTCTATGCTGTGTGGAGTCACCAAAGCTGTTGAGAAGGCATTCCATCACTGTCTTCACAGGGATTTGATCTCCTGGACTACTCTTATCCAAGGATATGCCAAGATGGGTTGTCCATCGGAAGCCATCGCTGCGTTCTTTTCGCATGGATTTGAAAACAGTCGAGATGACTTTGGTGGTTGTTCTTCCTACTTGCTCTCAATTGGGAGATTTGAGACTGGATAAGAAGATTCACTCATATATGGATCGTCACAAAATTAATGTCCATTCTGATGTATTCCTAGGCAATGCATTGATAGATATGTAATTCAAATGTGGCGAACCTGACTTGGCTCGTAAGGTGTACGATGAAATGTCTATCAAGAATGTTGTTTCTTGGAACTCCATGTAATCAGGGTTAGCTCAGCAAGGACAATCCAAAAGAGGCCCTGGAAGCGTTCCGCAAGATGCAAAATCTGGGTCTCAAGCCTGATGCCATTACTTTAGTTGGTGTGTTGAATTCTTGTGCTATTCTTGGAGTGCTGGAGCTGGGGAAGTTGGTGCACTCTTATAATGACAAAAATCCGATCAAGGCGGATGGTTATATTGGGAACGCTCTAGTGGATATGTATGCCAAGTGTGGAAGCATAGACCAAGCCTTCAAGGTGTTCCAAGCTATGAAATGCAGAGATGTTTATGCATATACTGCCATAATTGGAGGCTTTGCAATGCATGCTAAACCATAGAGAGCATTGGATATCTCCTATGAGATGACAATAAATGGCATACAGCCAGGCAAAGTAACATTTGTTGGGGTTCTTTTCAGCTTGTAGTCATTTAGGACTGGTAGAAGAAGGTCAACAACATTTGAGAACATGTCAAGGCTTTACAACCTAGAACCACAAACAGAGCATTATGGCTGTATGGTTGACCTCTCGGGTCGAGCTAGATTAATCAGTGAGGCTGTAGAATTCATCAATAAGATGTCGGTTCAACCTGATGCTTTTGTTTGGGGATCACTATTTGGAGCTTGTAAGATTCATGGGAAAGTTGAACTTGGAGAAGTACTGTTGGATACAACAGCTAAAACAACATAATAATACAGAATAAAAATATTCAGCAAAAATAGGTACTAGCAATTTAGCAATTTAACATGGTTTCTTCCATTTTTTTTAATTGTGGTATGATATTTTAGTTGAACTTTGTTTGCACCTAACAAATCCTCATTTCAAACAAAATATTACCAAGTCTCCCCTCAAATGGTCATCTATTCATATTTCTGCATGACTGTGTTTTATCGAGTTAACTGTTCTTTTCACTATGTTGTATAGTACATCTTACATAAAACATCAAAGCACTACTAATCTCAAGAGCGAATTGGGATTTCACAACCATTGTTCAACATTCCGATGATTTTTCACCTAATTAGACTCTTATACCACTTGTTGGTACAACAGGTAAAACAATACAATAATGCGGAATAGAAATAATCAACAAAAATAGATATCAATAATTTAAAGTGATTCACTTTTTAATTTGGATTATATCCACATGATAAATTCCGAATATTTTTTTCCACTAATAAAAATTAATTGGTACAAAGAAAAAATTTTCTCTAGATACAGACTAGAGATAATACAATAATTTGAAGATAAATCCAAAAATAGTAGCACCCAAATATTTTTCTAAAACACTCAAAAAATATTTTTCTCACTATTTTTTCACTCCTCAATTTTTTCGAAAAATTCTAAAAGTCTAACTCTCTCACAAATTCATCAAAAAAAATTATTTTCCTGATTTTTCTGGATTACTCTCTAATTATACTTTCTCTTAATTGAAGTTTTGCAATTTGCTGCACAAAACTATGAGAAATCTTTTTTTTTTATAGGCAAGTTAGTGCATAGAAATCAACAATTCCTGCTAATGAATTAGCTTTTGGTGGCATGTCATTTTTTACTTTTCCTCTTTTTTTTTTTTTCTTTTTCTTGTGGTATGACATTTTAGTTGGACTTTATTTAGACCTAACAAGTAAAATGGAAAAACTTTTGGAGATTGAACCTGAAAATGATGGTGCATGTATACTTATGTCAAACATATATTCCTCAACAAATAGGTGGAAGGATGCATTGAAGTGGCGAAAGACAATGAAACAAAACAAAGAGCTCAAAAAGACTCCAGGTTGTAGTTCAATTGAAGATGATGGTGTGGTTTATGAATTTCGTTAGTGTGAAAAATCTCACATAAAAAGTAAAGAGCTATATCAGGTGCTACAAGATATGACACATCACTTGAAAAACTATGGATTGGGACACAACATTGTTGTATGTTGATATTTATGTATACATACGTACGCTGATACACACAGCAGGACAGATGAATAGCTTTTGTTCTAAGATGAAAGTTTGGTCCAGAAGGACAGAGGTGTGTACTCACTTGACTTGGATTGCAACTATTGATGCTTTGCAAAAGAGGTATATACGAAAAGGCAAGCCATTCATATGAAATTTATTTTGCAAATAATTAAATTACCAAATGAATTTTGGGTACTCACGAAAGCAACGCAATTTTGGATTTGTGATTATGAAGTGTACTAAAAGATTAATTTAATCACTCTCAAAAAGAAAAAAAAAAGATAAATTTAAATATCTTCAAAAAAGAGAGATTATTTTAAATGTTCAATGGCAGAAATGGAAGGTGTTGAAGTTATGCAAAAACCACCAATAACTAATGTCGAAATGTTGGAATGTGAATGAATTGTTGCTAAATTTGTTGCTTTATTGTGGTTTGATAACCTCTTGAACATGGTTCATCAGTTCTAGAAGTGTAATTGAATCGAGTCAAGTTGATATAATATCAAACTCAAACTTGACTCAATTAAAAAATTCAAAATTTGATTCCGATTAAGTTTTTTTTTTATTTGTTTGAAATTTGATTTAAAAAATATTCGAGCTATTTAAACTTGACTTGATAAAATTTGAATTAACTAAAAAAAATTAATAAATAGTGTACTCGACTCAACTCGACTAAATTCAAATATATTTAATTTTAATAAATAATAAAAAAATAACTACTGAATTAAACTCGCGAGTTTTACGAGTTGATTATTGTAATACTCGAGATTGACTCAATAAATTGCTCGAGCTCGACTGGATTAACTTCAAATTTAATTCAAATATTTTATGAGTTGTATTTAAATAACTCACAAAAAGTTTGATTCATTTACACTCCTGGCTCATAGTTCGATCAGTCAGTTCAATAGGTTGTTTTTTTAAAAAAAAAAACAAAAAGAAGAGTTTTTCTATCTAATCAAGCTAGTCCAAAATTTTTTCCAGTAATTATGGATTTATTATTTAGGGATATGCAAGGAAGAAAAATTTTAAAGACAGTGGTGTTAGGTGATAAACTTCATCAGAAAATAATTGAAATGGAAGTAACAATTTAAATGGTGGGAATTAAATTTGAATAATTACATAAAATTAATAGCTGTCTAATAATTATTTCTAAAGTTACGCAAAAGGTTAGCTATAGCTTGGAAAAGTAAATCAAACAATTTAGAATTATTTATTATTTGCTTGAGGAATCAAATATGGACAATACAGAGAAGAGTAATTACAATCACATTTAATTAGCAGTATTTTACTGAAGTATGGAGAACTTGAAATCAAAATACTCTATGTTCCATTTTGATAGACTTATTTTTTTCTTTTTTTATTAATTTTTTTTAAAAAAAGTCTACTTTTCTTTTCAAAAATATAGTTATATTCTTATTTAATATGTCTTGCAATCAACAATTAAGTTATTATCTTAAATTTTTAATAATACTTCTAATTAACGTAGAATTATATTATAAAAATACATATTTTTAATTATATTAAATGATAGGAGAGATGAATTCATTAATTCGACAAATGATTATAATTTAGTGAAAATTACTAAAACAATTCTAAGGATACTTTTTCAATTCAAACTTTTTTTTTTATTCTTAACAAATCCAACCATGACTTTTACAATTCTCTTTCAATTCAATTTATTTGTTAGGTTTTTAATTATTTTTGGGTGAAAACATTTTAGAGTCTCTCTCTAATTCATATTTCTATCTATTTGACGTGAATTTATTGTAGAAATATGCCTTCAAAAAAAAGAGAGACAGAAAAAAAAGAGACTTTAAATATAAACTTTAATAGTATGTTCACGTTAAAAATTTTATTCATAAATGAATAGAAAGTTAATATTGAAATTAAAGTGGAAGGAAGTGTTCGAATTGCTAAGAAATTATTAAAAAAAGGTATTCTAATGAAAAAAAAAATCACCCAAAAACTGATTCATGTTTTTAATCTTTATCTATCCTTTGATGATTTTTTTTTTTTATAGATTCAGTATTTTATTTACATTAATTGATGTGAATAAAATCATTAGTGACATACTAATTCTAATTCTAAGAGACTAAATCTACCTAGAAATTTATAATTGTCCTAAACACTATGAGTGATTAATTAGAGAAAAACTATCAATACTTTATTCTTAATAATTTTTTGTACACTTGCTGATGCAGAACAATTGGACTAATTAATATCAAAGGCTAGGATGTGTAGGCTTAAGATCTAACGGCTGAAAGATCTCATCAGTCCCTTTATATTTATCCTAATCAGCCCTTTTATATTCTCTCGCGCTTTTCAGTATTAGGGTTTCAGGGTTTACGATTTCCGAATCGAATAATCCGAGCTTCAAGATGGTGAGTTTAATATAAGAATTGCTGTTGTTTTCTTTTCCATTCTTGCCTTTGTTGATCTTCCTCTAAAATCACATCATTTCCCTGCTAAGGTTCTTCAAAATGACATCGACTTGCTCAACCCTCCGGCCGAGCTAGAGAAGAGGAAGCACAAGCTCAAGCGCCTAGTGCAGTCTCCCAACTCATTTTTCATGGTATTTTTAATCTTCTAAAAATTTTGTGATTTGATTTGTGAGATTAGGGGAAAAATGTTTGATAAAATCAAAATTTGATGCATTGCAGGATGTTAAATGCCAGGGCTGTTTCAACATGTAAGTCTGTTTCAGACTCTTCCTTCAATATTTTAGTTTTTTTTTTTATTTTTTTATTTTTTATTTTTATCAATCTATATATGAAAAACTAAAATTTGATAAAAATGGTGGCAGAACTACGGTGTTCAGCCACTCTCAAACGGTGGTGGTATGTGGGAACTGCCAGACAGTTTTATGCCAACCAACCGGTGGCCGTGCAAGGCTTACAGAGGGTTGCTCTTTCAGGAGAAAGAGTGATTGAAAATGATGGTATTTTGCTTTCTAAAGTATTTACTTTTGATGTGTTGTAGTGTTATCTTTTTGTGACAATTGTGGATCATATGTTTAATCTTTCAAGAGTTGCCTTGTCTTATATCTTGAAATCATTGTTCTATTGGGATTCTCTTGCCTAAACTGATATTGGAAATTAGATGAGGCTTAGAGAGCTCTACTTGAATAGTTATCTTCTGTATTTTTGTTTATTCAATGGTGGTTTAAGTTTTTCCTAGTGCAATCTCGGTGGGAGTCTTCAGTTAGAAAAAATAAGCTTATTAAGGCAAATGCAATATAAAGTTCTTAGACTTTTGTTTATTTGCTATTGAGTTCTTTTACTTCCATTTCGACCTATTAAGTTTTTTTTTTGTCTTTATTACGTCTTTTAATATTTTTGTCCAAATTGAGATTTGAGCATTGAACGTTGCATAACACTAGTGAATTCTGCTCCCACTAGTGATCGGTAGGGGGAGAAAAGAGAAAATTTTCATGCTAACTTGTTAGTAAATTTCACGCTAACAAGGGGTCAATAACAAGAAAAACGAAGAGTTCAAGGGCTTAATATTGTATTTTATTCACGTTGTGATGATGGAGTTTTTAGAGTTTGCTTTCAATTAATACCTTAGCCAGAAACTTGGGTCCATGTTTGGTGAAGGCCTTTGATCCAGTATTGCAATGGAGACAGGAGGAAGCAAAAACACATGCAAAATCATAAAAACTGTAGTAGTAGAGGAGGAAGAGCAAATTTGTGATTTTGATTGCCACTTGGCCAATTTTGTTCACTATTCTTGAAGGACAATAATGAAGCGAGGGTTTGTGATAGTTTACTGGGAGCCACCTCCGTTTTTTCTATGGTTATAGGTTGGTAAAGACCATGTTTTGAAACAATATTGTACAAGAGTTATTGGTACTAGTCTCTGAACACTGATACATATAATATATAGGATGATAATGGCATAGAACTAAGGGCATCAATGTTTATATAGAAAGTTTCCCACCAAACTCATAAGTGTGGAAATTTGGCTTTTTGAAGATTGTAATATTTTCAAGTAAACAAAAAACTTACTCATTTTCATGTCATTAGCCTCAGTAATTCGGGCAATCAAAAGCAACTATGGGAACATTTCACACAGCGAATATGCTTGTCTTTTAAAAATTCAATTGACTAGTTATCAGGAGCTTGAAGTTAAAAAAAAATTAACTGATTTGGGTCAATGAATATATTCTGCAAAAAGAATATAATTTTCCAATTTTTCGATGTTCATATCAAACTTATAAATTGTAACCATGTCCTGTGATTAGCTCAGCCAAAGCCGCTTTCTGGGCAACAAGGATTTCTGCTGACAAGGTAAAGAAGCTGAGCCTCTAGTAGACTTTATCAAAAAGTGTCTGTACATATAGATTCTTAAGTTTACTGTTTGCACCACAAGAGAATTATAAGCTCGAATTATTGGGCGAGCCTGAGTTGGACCTCATCGACATGCAAAGCCTGAAGTAAAGTTTGGACTGACATTTTGTTGGGTTGGCTTCTAGGATGTCAGAAAAACCCGCTAGTTGCAAGTTGCGTGTGGAGAAATCTGGTTACAGACAGGCCAGATGTTAAAAGTTTATTTTGATTATAAGCTTCCAACTTTTGCAATTTCGACATCCAAAAGATTGTGTCAAAATAATCAGAGATCAGTTCTCCGACCATAAATTTGAAACTGCTAGTTCATGTCGCATTACCACCAGCAAAGTTATCCTGATAGCTGAATGATAAAAGATAAAGCATTGCACATCTAATAATTTTGCCAATTAGCCATTAAGTAGTGTTATAAAAGAACATATAAATAGGTAGCTCTGGTAGGTTAAAGACATTCAAACTATCATTGTTTCGGGCATAATATACTGCTCTAGACAAATGATGTGGTCTTCTTATTTAATAACAAGGAACTTAAAATGCAAATGCAAGTAGATGATCAGTTTTTACGCAGTCACTAAGCATTTTGTTGCATCATTAACCCAATAGTTGAAGGAAAAACAGGTTGTCATACTTGACAATCAGAAGTCTAACTTTAGAGGCATCATACCCTGCAAAAGCATCACAGAAATTACTCTACTTCTTTGCCTTCAAAAGGTAGGGGAAAAAATAATTTACTTGTGACTAATTATTAAACTAAGGAATTATTTTACAATGTGCACTTTTTTTTTAAAAAAAAAAACTTAAATGATTATTCTCAAGCAAATGAATGATCGTCTAGAATAATGTTAGTTTCATCACAAGAAGTAATAGATTCCTCTTTCAAATTTGTCATTTTACTCCTTGTCAAGTAGTTTATCAGAAAAGAAACAATGACACTTTGGAGTAGGACCAACATCAAGGAATTCATGAAAGGAATTAAGGAAAAACTCATTTTAGTTAGTTGAAGAGGAGTCAATCCTAGTCTATGCGCAGAAAAGGAAACGGGTAAGAGATTATTTTCTCTAACTAAATCATTGAAAATATTTTTAACGGGGGAGTCTTCTTCCACTGCTAGACGTTCTTTCTTTTGGATAAAGAGCACTGGTATATAAATGCCATTTTAAATACTACCACTCAGAGACAAGAATCAAAGACACCTAAATTACAGTATATATTTGTTTTTCATTTTTAACCTTGTATCAACAGCAATTATTAAAGGGAAATATTTCAATAAATTAAAGGGAAATTTTCAAAAATGGAAAAAGAGATTTTTTTTTTCCAAATTTATCTTCATTTAAAAATATGAAAATTATTTTTTTAAAATTTCCAATATATCAAAAACTGGAATCTCGGTAGATACATTGCTTTTTCCTTATATGAATGAAATAATATCAAAGACGTCGAATATCCAGGGAGCCCGATTGTGATAAGAGCAAAGAACAATCCAAACATAGTAGAGCTATATAGAAGTTTTTGCATATTTTATGACAAAAATATTAATTATAATAATATCATTATTAACAATATTTTATATTAAAAATTAATATGTTTTATGAAATTATTTATATGTAACGATGAGTAGTAGGTAAGAGCTATAAGCTGAGTAATTTATATGTATGTATGCATAATAATTTTTTTTTGTCTAAATTATGAATTAGTTGGATTATGAACTACACTTTAGAAAATGGGATTATATGCTACATGAATTGGAATGCCTTTTGGGAATATTTATTTCATTGATGTCATGAAAAGTACTCTATGTAAAACATGATATCTATGAATTATACCAGTAAAATGTAATAAAAATTCAGAATGTTAGATATGTGATATAAATGAGATGATTTGTGTATTCAAGCCCATAGATTAGCCTAAACTTGTTATGTGATTTAACTTTGGTTATATGATTTGACTTCTGCCATGTGATGGCTATACTCAAGATAGGTGGCTTCGGCCCAGGTTAATATCCTATAGCCTAGACGTTATTTTTTATATGGTTACTCCTTATTTTTCCTTATATCTAATCAATGTGATTTACTTTATGGGTACTAACATATAAGACAGGAAAATGTATTTTTTATTTTGGATGCATTTTCTTTCATCATTATTATAAGAAATATGAAGATAATATGTGATATATATATATATATATATATGGTACTAATTTTCTTATAAAGAGGGCATGTTAAAGTACTTTATGAAATTTTTAATTGAGCCATATTTGATATTACTTTAAAACTTGCACTACTGAGTTAAAACACATCGTAATAATATTTTTCTTTTATGTAAGTTTAGTTCCTTGGACGGAAGATGAGTGCATATAGACGAGAGTTGCAAATTTAGTTATTCCACCTAAGGTTATTAGTCTGGTTTGGTCAATGAACCAAAAAAAACAATAGATTAATGGTTTATGATTCAACCGGAATTGAATTATTATATGTGAAATTTTCTAAAAATATAATATGTTTCATACAAAATCAAATATAAAATATTTCATACATAATAAAATATAAAATAATTTATACAAAATTTGTTTCATGTACAAAAAAAGTAATATTCTTAATCTAATTAATGTATGATCACATCCAAATTAAAATAAAACAAAATCAATACTAAAAAAATAAAAATTATTATAAGAGTTTTCTTTTCTTATCAATAAACAGTCCCATTAAGTTTATAGTTTTTTTAAAAATATATATAATTATTATTTATGGTATTTAATCTCAAAGTTTTTAAATAAATTTATATTTATTTTTTATATATATTTCAAAAATAATTTATATTATTATTTTGTAATATTTGTATGTTAATAATAAATATAAAAATATTTAAATTTAACTTTATCATATATATAACTCTTGAATAGTATGAATAATTAAAATTAATATTTTTATGATATATATTACTAATATTAAAAATCTATGACGAGAAATACAATTAATTGTATATAATTCATTTTTAAATGAATTTTTTATAAAATAAGAATAATTTATTTGAATTATTTTAACAATGTATTAGTAATAAAAATATAAATAAGTAAATGTAAGATAATTAATATAAATAATATATTAGTTATATATGTAAAAAATTGCATAAGATAAATTCTGGCATTTGGCCTAAGGGGTGAGTTGTGGACTTTGAGGCAATGCATTCTTCCTTGTGACTTAGAGTACAAGCTCCCGCGGAAGCATTTGTCCCATTTTCTTCAACAAAAACAAAAATCGATGAATGGGTGAAAGAACCAATTCGATTTAAGAGTCGGTTTCTGGTTGAACCTATTTGGCTATTTTAAATAA
Organism: Triadica sebifera; assembly: GCA_023653625.1. Lineage (NCBI taxonomy): Eukaryota > Viridiplantae > Streptophyta > Magnoliopsida > Malpighiales > Euphorbiaceae > Triadica > Triadica sebifera. The sequence goes on from CM042910.1 coordinate 1,570,303, forward strand.
CCATAATTCCACCATAGAAGTATAGTAGTAATAACAGTAATAGTCACCCAACTAGAGTCAGTATATATACATATGTAGTCATATCATGCTTATAAGACAAATGTTACATACATTATATATATGTATATATGAGAATATCTTGTTTGTAAAAAAATAAAAGAAATACAGTTCATATATATTTATAATGTATATTCATTCTTATCATGAGTCGTGAATTAGTTTATGTATATTGTATTTTTATAAGTTATGCACAGATACATTTATTGGTGAATTGGAAATACTATCTTATCTGATTGATGAAAATAAGGTATCACATCACTTTTGCACCTAAGGATTTTCTTCATTTACTGCAATTGTTTTGATGTCTCTAATCATCTCCAAATCTTCTCTCCTGGCAATTTTCCTCCTACAATTCCCTGTCTAGATTATATACCACATTAGCGTTCACATTCCCCTTTTGGGTACTGTCTTTCAGAAGCTAAAAGAAAAACTGAATATAATTTCTGAGAGAAATCTTCTTCCCAGCAGAATAGTTCTTTCTTGTTTGGACAAAGGAGTTGGGATGAATGACTCTCAATGTCATATTAGTTTTTTTTTTTACTTTTAACCACATGTCAAGACTCTCGTCTGTTAAGGCTTTCAAATCAAATTATGACATCTCTAATCTCTAGGATTTTAATTGGACTAACATACAAAAAATACACTGAACAGAAGAATAGTGTAGCAGAAAGAATTAAAAAAATAAAAAGAAAGTAAATGTAATTTTTTCTTTCTTGTTTTGTTCTCTTACTTAAATTATGGGGGACATTAAATTTATTTCTTTTATTAGAAATAAAAAAAAAAAAAGCTATTTCCCATCAAAATGGAAAAAAATATTTTTGAGCTGAAGAGGAAATAAATATTTCATTTTTCCCTCAAGAAATCTAATTTCTCTTGTTTAAATCAAAACAACGAAATTTATGAAATTCTAATTTCTTTTCCTTTCTTTTTTCTACGTTTTCGTAAACCCCAAAAAAAAAACAGAGAGTTCATCTTTGAAATTCTCAAACTTGAATATACTTCAATTCTTGAGTTATTATATTATAGAACACCTTTGTCTCTTAAAATTTCATACTAACAGTGTAGAAACTAAAACTCTGCTAATTAAACAGTAGGGAGGCAGGGAATTTATTATAATCAGCTTAAAAATACATTAGTTGATAAACTAAAAGACCAATAATGTGGCCATTAACCAAATAGTTAAAACGATTGCACCTTAATTTTGCATTTTCACAGTTCTGATAACACTGCTCATACCATGTCAAAACCCAGTTCTCCACAAACTAATTGTATGTGGAATCCTAATCTTTGAAATGCGCAAGATTCAACTCTCCACAGTTGATTGTCTGAGTACTAATCTTAAAAGTGATTCCACATGCTTAAAAATAATTTATAAGTTCCTAGTGAGCTTCATACCACTCTTGACAGAAGCAAGAGACAACCACCAGCAGAGACTCGTGAATTCAACAATGTACCACAAATTGCCAACCGCATAAGTTGTTTATAAATAGATCTATCTATCAGTATATAAGAACAGAAAAGAAAATCATCAGAACTGCTAGCTAACCAGAAAACACATTTCCTTCAGACCTTCCTGTCTTTTGCTTGGCCTTCTCAATAAGGGGCTTCAGCTGCTTCTTTTCAGCAAGAATCTTCAGGAAGTTAAACAAAAATGGCACATAATTGTGCTTCCTGCGAATATTTTCTGTTCTCCACTTCTTGAATTTTTCCTCATCTATCAGAATCTTTTCAGTTGCCGTTTCAATCCCAGTATTTAAATCAGATAGTGATTTGTTCAGTGCTTCATAATTGCCATTGTCCACCAGTCTGTCAGATTGGGATGCAGCCAATTGCTGCAAGATACGCTCCCTCCTCCTTTGGAGCTCCTTGAGTTCAACAGTATAAATTTCTCTCCTATTCTTGATCACTGCCATGAGATTGAATCTTATTTCACTTTTTGAATACCTCTCTATGCGTTCTTGGATCACTGGTTGCACCATACGCAACCAGTCCAGATCATTGTGCCCACCAGTGCACTGGCCAAGGCTGATGGGACCCTCTTTCAAGCCATCAAGCTCATACAACACTCCATTCACAGGCAAATAACTTATAAAATGGTAAACATCATCATCTTTTCCAGTAGCCTTCTGCTCCTCAGGAACAAAAGACTCGGGTCTTGCAAAGCTGTTATGAGCTGCACGTATAACTTCACTGTTGTTAATGGCCAAACCTTTGAGTTCAGGTGGAAAATTCTTAGTGAATTCTTTCAATTTTGACAATTCTGGGCCAATGTCTATATCTGGACAGTTCATTAGAATGGACAGAATTGCTTGGGTTGCACAAGCATTGTTAATAACCTACAAGACATTTAAAGAGAAAAAAGGGAGAGGGCGAGAGAGAGAGAGAGAGAGAGAGAGAGAAGTAACAAAAGTTGATATTGTTAATGACAAATAGGACAATTACGAGGAAAAAAAGGGAAGAATCGAGAGAGAGAGAAAAAAAAAATTTATAATATCATCAGTGATGAATCTTATGGAAACAGACCTGACTGGCAAAAAAGAGGTCAGAGTTTGAATCCTTGATTACAGGACGTTCATCTTTTTCCCCTGGATGCCATTTGAACAGGAAAATCAACCCATATATAGGCCTTAACAAAGAAAGGAGAAAATTTATATGTTAATGTGAAACACAAAGATGAAAATGTATACTGCAATAAAATTCAGAAACCAACCTAAGGCTGTCAAGAGAATCAAGATCCAAAGAATACAACTCCTCGACCTACTAAGATATAACAAGATATCATACTGATATTCACATGGATAAAGGGAGAGATAAGTCATAATTAGTAATATACTTTAACAAGCAATCATATGCCAAGCCCTAAAAGCAATTGACAGTTGAAATCCTAGCAAAGGGCTCTAACTGCTGGTTTGACTCTAATTACCATTTAATCTAAGTAGAGCTGACAATTTGTGTCTTACACATGTAATCATGTTGTATCACTATTCGTATCGATTTAAATGTGTTGTTTCATGTCGTGTAATTGTGTAACACGTTTATAAATATATATACATACATGTATACAATTACAAACAACTAAAGTTAATATTTCATAAGTATATGCTACTTTTTATAATGTATTAATAATTTGGTATGGTATAACATATATATAAATATATATAAACATATATGCATATGCGAAAAATAAAATTGATTATTATAATAAAATTTAAGCTTTAATTATCTATACGATTATTACAAATACAAATTATAGATAATTTGTTAATTTTTATTCATATATATTAATATAATTAATTAAAATATAATATATTGTAAATTTATTCAAGTATAAATTTATCTAAATATTTAAAAATATTAATATATAATTGAATAATTTAATTATTAGATATTTTATTTAATTTTAAATGCGTTTAATTGTGTCATAAACAGATTAGACATATTCGTATCATGTCGTGTCCAAAATCGTCAGTTCTAAATCTAAGGAGGGGGGAAAGAAGAAGTAAATTTATCATGCAGATTGATAGGCATAGACTCTACCAAGAAAATTCAAACATGCAGAGAGAAGGAACTAATAAAAAATACAGATATATACACACATATTATAAAATATTTATTCTGAAAACACAAGCCAAATGATTTACGCAAGTAGTGGCCAGTTAGTTACTTCTTTTCCATTTAAAAATCAACAAATATCTACTGTTTCAAGAATGCATTCCATCACATATTTTATCCATCAAGCTAGCCACAAAAAGCCTGTTTGTATGATCAATTAGTTTATAACATTCATACCAGTGAACAAATGGATACACACATCAATATGTGTGGTTGTCTATTTGTGTATGTGTGCATGTAAAAATGTACTTCAAAAAATATATAACACATTTATAATATTCATACCAGAGAACAAATAGATACTCACATCAATGTCTGGTCATCCATTTGTGTATGTGTTTGTGTAAAATATATATTTCAAGAAATGGCAACTTGAAATTTGCATAAACTATTTTAAAAAAAATGGAAATCTGCATCTAAACATATAAATCCTAAAATTATTTAAAATTCAAGCTGCAAATATAAATTCAATTAAAATCCAGATTATAACAATTATTTCTCATCCTATAAAATGGTGCAATGTGACACAAATCGTAGAAAATATAACAAAAGGCAACAGAAAAATCATAAGGTTACCTGCACACCTTTCACTTGTATTTGTTGTATAAGTTCTGTAAACACACCTGATGCAAGCAAAGAATCTTAGTAAATCCCTTTAAGATAATTAACCCCTAAATTGTCGCCTCTTTCATGACAAATTCAACAGGCTCAAATAAGTACATATAGTTTTTTGGATAAATGAATTGTTGCATGGAAATGAATTGCTTATGTGAAATATTCTATAGAAACCTCTTTTTTTTTTTTCTTTCAACAAATAATTATCTTTTTTGATCATCTTCTACTACCTAATGGCATCTACATCAGTACTTGATCATCTCAAATCTAAGTCCACAACTTCTGTGTTCAAAAGCAATAGGCCACCCCCACACCATATTTTATATCATATTTATCTTGGAAAGGCCACATAAATGTGTGTGCACATAAAAAAAATATATTGCAGAAAAATGGATGATAATGGATAACAAAATGAAGAGCAACCATTATAACAACTATGGAAAAGCTCTCCAATAACACAATCGGAAGCCAGTATGCATGGCAAACTTGTGATTAAGCTCAGGTTATCATGTGATATATCCTATTATCTATTCTATCTAGTTTGTCGAGCTATCCGATTGTCAAGATACATAGACTTGGTAGTTCATCATTCTAGTTTGATAGACCTAATTACAGACTTGGTAGTTCATCATTCTACTTTGATATACCTAATTATAGTCCTGGAAAGAAATAAAAAATCAGAGTGCAATTCAGATTAGACATGAATTCTTTTGCTGATTAATTCTTTTACTAAAAGATTTCGCTATAGATAACACAGTGTCTTGTTCAGTTTAACACATGAATATATGCACAAAGAGATGTCTGCCAGACCTAAGTACCAAAAAAAACATTAAAATACTAATAAAAAAATTAACTAAGCATTCTGTCAACCAAAATTATTAGTTGAACAAGGAAGAACAGAGGAATCTCTTCCTCTACAGGAGAAGAAACAATAAAAAATCCTGACTACATTTGCACACAAAAATTTAGGGTTTAGTTCAAATTTATTAATTTATTCAGACAAAAATGAAAGCAAAGTCCCAAAGCCCCAGTTAAGAGATACCTAAAACAGAAATTACAGCACAAAGCAAAAAAGATGTGAAATTACTTAAAAATTTAAAAAAAAAAAAAAAAGCATACCCGGATCAGATTCAATTGTGCACCAAGACATGATTGAGAAATCTTTAGCAGCTGTAAAATCAGGATTAAAAAATAAGCAAAACTAATTATCGAATACCAAAAACAAGAAAATAAGGGAATAGATTTGTTAGCTGAAGCTCACTGTGCAATCAGGGAATCAACTATTAAGAGCTCGAGCAGGGGTTTCCTCGATGTTCTGCCTGGACGAAAACGCTGCGTTTCAATGTCGAAAAATTAATGACAAAGGATTATTCATTAATTAACCAATTAAAAGTCAAATTACTTTTTTTAAGCCCTCAAATTTCCAGCATAAGTTTTTTCTTTTCCTTTTTTTCCCAAAAAAATAATATTTTGATCTTTCAATTTTTGGCAAATTTCTACAATTACATTTTTCCCCACTAAAATTTTATCAATTGATTCTTAATTTTTAAATTTATTTGACCGACTCTTCTAACTATAAGATTTGTTCAATTGATTTCTTCAAATATTAATTTTGAACTAATTTAATTCTTATTTATTATACATTAGGCATCTAATCCAAAGGGTAGAACCGAGAAATTACTTTAGGTGTGTCCTATATTACTCTTTCATTGAATAGAAGTCATTAGCACATAATTCACATGCTTACACATTAAATTTTATACCATATTAAAATCTAATAAATTGAGAAAATAACAAAAATAAAAAAAGCTATATTATATTTTCTTACAATACTCTATTAGTTGAGTTAATTACTTTGAATTTTTACTTAAGAGGAACTTGTAATTGTAAAAAAGATGTGAAAAGAATAGCTTGGAAGGTAATCTAAATTGGCTTTCCCAATAAATTAAATTTGGAGAGAGCTATTGATTCTTTCCCTCAATTATAGAGAGATTTAGTTATAATATAGTTTATTTAAAGGAGTTCTCTTGTTTATTATTGTTTTGGTTTAGTCTCTTATTATTTTAATTTAAACTCACTTATTGGGACATGAAAGTGACAATTTATGTCTTACATATGTAAAAGTGTCGTATCGTTATTCATATTAATTTAAACGTATTATTTTGAATAGTATAATCATGCAGCACATTTATAAATATATATACACACATATATATAATTATAACAACTAAAGTTAATATTTGATAATTATATGTTAATTTTTATAATGTATTAACAATTTGATATAGTATAACATATATATAAATATATATAAATATACGTGTTTTAAACATTTAATTATCGATATGATTCTTACAAATACAAATTATACTACCAATTTGTTAATTTTTATTCACATATATTAATATCTATTTAATAACATTAAAAGTCATAACAATGCCCTATTCCTATAGTCGTGGTTTTTTCCAAAAAAAATCTCCCAAAATGACGTCGTTTACCAATGGTTTCTCCTAAAATCCCCCTCCAAAACGGCAACGTTTTACATATTACACTTTGACTATTACTGTTCTATATTATGACGTCGTTCTTTGTAAGTTCAGTATCTATTTTCATCATTTTACTCAATGTTAGGTTTGCCCTAATCATCCCCTTCTTCGTCCCTTTTTGCTTTGGAGCCGCCTACCTACCTTTCTCTTCTAACCTCTATTCTCAAACTTCTTCACACAACTCTCTTTACCTCTCCTTTGAAATTTCTGTACTTCTTCGTCCCTTTCTACATTGAAACTGTCGATCTCTCTTTCTCTTTTGACCTCTCCTTTGAAATTTGTTTACAAGTCTCTCTTTACCTCTCCTCTAAAATTTCTCCACAAACCAGTTTTTTTTTTTCTGCTACTGCCACTCAAAAATCCATTTCCAAGCTTTCTTTCATGCTTTCTCTCCTCTGGAATTTCTCTACAAACCTTTCTTTACCTCTCCACTAAAATTTCTCCACAAACTAGATTTTCATCTTCATTTTCAGTCATGGATATTGTATGGTGGCTACAAGTAGCTATAGATCACTTCTGCTTTTTTTGATATGTTAATTTCTTGCTTAATTTTTATTTTTTATTTTTTTATTGGGATTTATTTTTTGTAATATTTCTATGTTTATGGAAACTGGTGCAAGTCCCCACTAATTTAGATTTAGTTTCTTCATCTTCAGTTTCATCCGTGGATGCTGCTCGGTGGCCACAGGTAACTATAGATCACTTTTGCCTTTCCTTGATTTGTTGATTTTTTGCTTAATTTTTATTTTTCATTTTTTTTCTTTTCTTTATTGGGATCTCTTTTTTGTTGGGTTTCTGTGCCCATGGAAGTTGGTTCAAGTCCTAACTAATTTGATTTAGTTTCACATCATTTTTTCTTTTTGTTTGATGAGTTAAGTGATAAAGAAAAAAAATTCCTTCTTTCTTTCTTTTTGTTGTTGTTGATAAAATGATAAAGTAGGAAATTTGTTTTATTTGTTTATTTCTGTAAGTATAAAATCTTTGAGATATTGTTTGATCTTGAAATGAAGTTTTTTTATTTTATTTTAGGAAATAGTGGTGAAACCTATACAAGAAATGATCACAAATGCATGTCCAGAATGAGGCTGACCATGCAATATGGTTGACTGGAAAGTTTGAATGACACACCTAGTTATCCTTTAATATAACTGAACTCTATATAAGGTAAAAGTCTAAAACTTTATGAATTTCTATTGTGGTTTTGTTGATGGGTTAATATGATTTTGCTTATCGATATTTTTAACTCTGTCTTTGATTTTGATGAAAATAAACATCTTCAATCTCATTTAGTAAACATAAAAGTCAGTATTCATTTAGCAATTGTTAGAATTTTAGGCTTTTAACTACTTTTGTAGATAGATGATTTTAAATTATGTATAGATTAAATTAAAGGATTTTTAAAGGTATTTTTGAGCTATATTTTATTGCTTCTTATTAAAATAATTAAAAAATATAGGCAATTCCTTTATTATTTTGCAAAATTTAGCTGTTTACCACTCAATATGCCCCTTGCCTATAGATGTCAATGAGATTTCTTACTTGCATTATCTATTTTAGTGTGAAATAACTGTTAAGTCCCTATGTATTTGACATGCAACTTTTTCTCTTTATATATTTTTTAATTTGCTACTTCTGACACTATTATTAATCTGTTTTATTTATGAGTGCGGCAAATGATATTTTTTTCAACTGATAATTGGTGTATTAATTGATTCTTTTAATGTTTTCCACCATTTTTACATTTATACCTCTAGGGTTACTTTTTCCATTTGTCTTTTCTTTGTGATCAGAGGTCTTTATTTTATCTTTTTGTTTTAACTATCTCAAGCTGTGAATTTATTTTTCTTCTCACCATCTGCTCTCCTTTTTTTGTGTGCTCTAATTTGAAACTTAATTTTGCTTTTCCTTTCTATTTTTCTTTTTCTTTCTTTTGTTCATTATCTCACACTAATTCTTCTTTTGCTTCTTTTGATTTTTGGATTTTGTTCTTATTGTTTTTTTTTTATAATGTTTTTAAACGAGTCTTTTATGATTTTCTTTTCCTTTTTTATCATGTCTGAGTACCAATCATTATTATGTTTATTCTTCTTTTTTTAATGATGGTTTTAGATGGGTCTTTGCTACTTTTCTTTTACTTCTTCACCATGACTGAGCTCCATTATTTATTGTGCCATTTGGTTTATTATTGTGAAAAATATTAGAAAAAATTATTTCTTTTGTAGGATTGGCATTCTGCTTTCCCATTTATCTTAATTATTTAGAGCATTTTTTTCTGTGTACTTTTTTTATTCCAACGTGGTATGGATTGTGTAAAATTCCATTTCAATTGCATGCTTTTTTTAGTTTTTTTTTTTGGAATTGGTTGTTTTTATCTTGGGCTTTCTTTTTAAAAAATATGGGCTAGCATATTATGAAGTGTGATTAAATTTATTGATTGACTTTTCAAAATGATATTTAGGCTTTTATTTATTGTTTCTATGATATCACTATTTTGCTTTCTATATTATGTACTGTGCAAAATTTCATTTTAATTACATGTTTTTTAGATTTTTTTTTGTTATTCGTGGTTTTTGTCTTGGTCCTTTAAAAAAAACAATTATAGGCTAGTAGCTTATGAGTTGTGATTGAATTTTTTGATTTTTTGATTTTTTTTTCAGAATGCAATATGAGCTTCTATTTTCTCTCTATGGTGTTACTATTTTGTAGTATGTTTGAATGTAAGCTTTTTTATTATTTTAAAATGACACATTTCTACTGGTTGCTTTCTTCTTGATCATAAAGTTGATAATCTAAATATTGCTTTAGTGTATCTGACGGTTGATTCATTGCCACCTCTTAGTTTAAGTTGTACTTTTTCCTCAATGTTTGGTTTTGATTCATTCCCACCTCTTAGTTTAAGTTGTACTTTTTCCCCAATGTTTGGTTATAAAATCTATTGCATTAAACAAAGTTGATATGATATGCTGAATCTTAAGTTACTTTGTTCCTTTTTATTGATACTTATACATGTATTTAGATATATTTTAAGTTTACAATGTTTTCATTGGTTGATTAGTTTTTTATTTAAATTGTAATGATATTGCATATCTTTTGTTCTGTCTCAAATCTGCCTAGAATTCAATGTATTAGTGTCATTAATTTTATCTAACCATTGATTCATTGACACCTCTTTACTTAAGTTGTAAGTTGATATAATATATTGACTCTTAGATTACTTTTTATTAACACTGATACATGTATTTAGATATATTTCCAGTTTATAATGTTTTCATTAGCTGAGTAGTTTTTTTTTTAAATTGTTATGATATAACATATTTTTTGTACTATCTCAAATCTGGTTGAAATTTAGTGTGTCAATCTCCTTAATTCTGCTTCACTTATCGACACTTGTGAAGTAGTTAAATTTATTTATTAGCCCCTTCAATGTTTTCTGTCTTCTATAAATGTAAATAGTCTTCAACCTGTATATACACCTTCAACTTTTCTCACTCTGAAATCTTCTATGTGCTCACTGATCCATAATATCTTGGAAATATATTAGTTCTGAAATATTTTATTTGCATTTGTTCTTAACCTTCTAGTTAAATTTAAAAAAATTTATCTACTGCTTTTTTCTAATTCCTGATTTTTCTAAAAAAATTTAAATCTACTGCTATTTTCATATAATTGCTTAGTTTGGCATGCATGTTCTGATGGACTTTGCTATCTTATTTTTTAAATGTCTTTTCTTTGCAATTATTATAAGTTAACTAAAAAATGCTTTGTTACCCAATTTTACTTGTAAAGAGCATTGTAAATTTGCTGATATTATATAATTTATGTGATTGACAGTCAATTATCTTAGTTGAAAAAAATGACAGAAATTAAACATGTATTTTTTTGTTGCTGGAATCTCAGTTCATCATATAATAAATATAGTTTATAATGAAACCAACTAGTACTGTTAATTTGACTTGATATTTAGTAACTTCTACTGTCTTAATTAAATTTTTTCCCTTAATGGTGCTTGATTTTTTTTTAATTGTTATTGTTCATAGATGTCTATTAGAAAGTCAATTATCATACTTGAAAAAATGACATAAATTAAGCATGTATTTTTTTGTTGTTGGAATCTCATCATATCATATAATAAATATAGTTTACAATGAAACCAACCAGTATTGTTAATTTGACTTAATATTTAGTAACTTCTACTATCTTAATTAACTTTTTTCCCTTAATAGTGCTTGATTTTTTTAATTGTTATTGTTCATAGATCTCTATCAGAAAGTCAATTATCTTCGATGAAAAAAATGACGTAAATTAAGCATGCATTTTTTTGTTGCTGAAATCTCATTAAATCATATAATAAATATAGTTTATAATGAAACTAACCAATATCGTTAATTTGACTTGATATTTAGTAACTTATATTGTCTTAATTAATTTTTTTCCCTTAATGGTACTTTATTTTTTAAAATTGTTATTGTTCATAGATGTCTATCAGAAAGTCAATTATCTTAGCTGAAAAATGACATAAATTAAGCATGTATTTTTTTGTTGTTGGAATCTCATTACATCATATAATAAATATAGTTTACAATGGAAAATGTCGGTTCTGTTTATTTAACTTGATATCTAGCAATTTCTACTGTCTTAGTTGCATTTTTTTTCCTTAATAGTGTTTAATTTTTTTTTTATTGTTATTGTTCATAGATGTCTACCATCCAAATACCCCTTAATACTATACTTGATGTTGTCCTAGAATAAATAGGGATGCTTGCAACAACATATGACTATCAAACTGTAGTATAAGGCACATTTACATGCACTTTGTATTATCCACACGAGGATAACACTAGAGCTAGATTTTTATCTTGCAGTGCTGGAATCAACATGAACAATGCTTTGGAAGCCAAAATATGACATCAATGATTGCATTGGACCATATTAAGGTTTTGTATGGTCTTGAAATTATGGACTACAACTACCAGGAACTTATGATATGCAAGATAAATGCTGATGTATATGTTAATACTGAACTGGCATTTCTTAAAACATCATATGAACAACTAACTTCTGATTATATTTCATTAGCAAGAAAATATGAGAAGGTTGTGAAAATATTGAAGAAGGTTAGGAATATTTTTGAAGGCCTGTCCCATTTGGTTTAGTCAAGTGTAATGATAGTTGTTGGTCTATGTTGGATAGTCTTTTTTTGGGACATCAAGTATTTTGGATTTGTAATATTTAAGAATTTCATGCACTTACTTTCTAACCTCATGTTTTGATGTACTTTTTGTTGCACTTTGTAACATTCTCGACTTCCCATATATGCATTTCTATATGCATATCATTTGAACATATGCATTTAGCACGTATTTCAATTGATTATGTGCATTCTACGTATATTGTTATAGGAACAAGTTCATAACACGCACTAGGTATGTGTCTTATTATTTTATAATTGTGTTGAGTTGCACGTGTCCATTTTATAATTTAGTAGTGAATAACATGAAATTGAAAATTATGTGAGTAAAAAAATTATTAGATTGAATTAATGAAGAAAAATAAAAAGAAACAAAAGAAAAACAAAAAGGAAGGAAAAAAACAAAAAAGGGAAAATGACAAAAGTGAGGAGGTGGAGGTGGAGGTGGATCTTATCTTCCTCTTCACCATTCTGCTTCCATCACTTCATATTCGTTTCTTCTCCTTTTTCCACCATTTCAGCATTCTTTTCTTCCTAATTTCACTTAAGTTTTGCAGCAAATTGATTCATTTCAAGTTCATTATTGGTAAGTAATATTCTCTCAATTATTCTAGTGTTGTTTGAGCTGTTAGGGTTAAGTTGAAGCAACATTTTGCACCCAATTTTGATACCAATAGAAACTGATTCTGTTTAAAACATAAAAGTTGTTCCTTTATGTCTTATATTTATGGATATATAAATATTTTTTCAATACTTGGTGTATATGAAAATATATTGGCATCTTATTGGAACTGGTCTAGGTGTGAACCTTAACTGAGTTAACTATTGTATTCATTAGTTTTGAATATGATAGAGCCTGTATTTTAGGAAGCTCAAAAAATGAAAGTTGTATATACATGTGTTATTTATGTATATACCAAATTTCAGATTCATATGTCTTGTGTATGTTGAGTTATGGTGAATGGAACTATGACTATTTCATAGTTTGAACTGCTTGCTTAGTACCTTAAGCAAATCTAGCAACTTGTTTGGAAATTTTAAGCTTATTAGAGATGGATTATGTAAATTATCAAAATATGAAAGTTATAGGTTTATGTATTAGCTAAATTTTGGTAAAAATATCACCTTAATATGTTATGTATAAAGTGCGATAGGGCCTTCACAAGTTATATTAATCCGGAAGCCAACTATGTTCTAGACTAGTAAAATGTTTCTTATAATTCGAAGACTTTAAAGACATATATGATAAAAGTTGTAAACATAAAAAATATTTTATTTTAACCTATATAAGTGTATACCAAGTTTCACTATAATATGAATTACATATTGTATGATTTAAAGGACCAAAATTGGTACCCTAAAACTACCAAAAAGCAGAAATAGGGTAGAAAATAGAACACAATTGGAAATTCTACTAAAAATTGTGCAATGCTCCAATTTTTCTAAAATTTGAGTATGTTGTATAATTATATGTTAATTTTCATTAGGAATAGTAATCGCATAAATTAGATAATTCTAGAAAAAGTTATTGGCTAATCAGTCTCATAAGGTTACACTAACCCATAGGAAAAACCCTATGTATATGAATTATGCACATTAATTTGTTTAAGTCATATTAAGTTTATTTAGTCATAAATTAATCGATTATATTTCCATATTAGGCTCTCAACATATTGGAGACTCACAAGGAGAGGATAAATAATAAGTTAAGGGTCTGAATCAAAGGACAAAGATGAGTATAGTTATCAAACGATTTCTTTAGTGCATATAAATATTGCTTACTATGTGATATGTGAGATGATTTATGGTTATGTGATTCATATGATTGTCATGATTTGACCTTGATAATGAGATGATGGATAAGTTGTGACATATGTGGTACATAAGTGGTATATGTGTGGTATATTTGAGATATATGTTTGGCATACATGATATATACATGGTTTATGTATAGTTTATATGAAGTATATATGTGACATATGTGGTATATATGTGATATATGTATGGTATATGTGATAAAGATACAATGGTTGATGAATGCTTTGTTACAAATGCATATGCATATGGGCTAAAAAGACATTATGACTAGTTAATCAATATTGTAAGGCATTGTGACTAGTTATTCAATATTGTAAAGCAAAAGAAGAGGCCTATGGCCCAACAAATGTGCAAATGAAACAAATGATCAAACTAGCTAGCAAATACAAATGTTCACATGGAAACTTGTTGCAATATTTGTTTAACTTAGTCACAATAAAATAAAATAAGCAAAACATGTGCATATGTAAAGAGTAATGATTATATGCTTTAATTTTACTGGAAACTATATGATACTGATGAATGAAATGGAATACGTGGTATGTGTTGGACTTGTGATTTGTTACTATGAGTTGATTGGTATTTTCGAGCTTATTTGATGATTACTCTCATTGAGCTGCAACTCATCAATTTGCATCATTTTTCAGGTAAAGAAAAGTGATGTCTTATTTTGAGTGGCACATAGAAGACATGAAGCACATGTCACCGGTCGAGCCTTATCACTCTCTTTTCTTGCATTCCACACGAGCATAAAAACATGTCATCTGTATTTTGGATTTATATGTTTGAACGTGTATAGTCACCCTGTATTAGTTTTAAAATGTATAAATGGAAGCAACTCATAATCCAAATTTATTGGCTAATCAGTCTCATAAGGTTATATTGTCCTATAGGAAAAACTTTAACTATGTATATGAACTATGTACATTAATTTGTTTAAGTCACATTAAGTTTATCTAGTCATAAATTAATCGATTATATTTTCATATTAGGCTCAACATATTAGAGGCCCACAAGAAAATGATAGACAATAAGTTAAGGGTTGAAATTAAAGGACAAAGGTGAATATAGTTATCAGACGATTTCTTTAGTCCATATGGATATTGTTTACTATATGATATGTGAGATGATTTATGGTTATATGATTCATATGATTGTCATGATTTGACCTTAATAATGAAATGATGGATAATTTGTGACATATGTGGTACATAAGTGGTATATGTGTGATATATTTAAAATATATATTTGGCATACATGATATATATATAGTTTATGTATAACATATGTGAAGTATATGCATGACATATGTGGTATATATGTGATATATGTATGGTATATGTGATAAAGATACAATGGTTGATGAGTGCTTAGTTATAAATGCATATGCATATGGACTAAAAATGCATTGTGACTAGTTAATCGATATTGTAAAGCAAAAAAAGAGGACTATGACCCAACAAATGTGCAAATGAAACAAATGATCAAGCTAACAAGCAAATGCAAATATTCACATAAAAATCCGGGGCAATGTCTGTTTAACTTGGTCACAACAAAATAAAATAAGCAAAACATGTGCATACATAAAGAGTAATGATTATATGTTTTAATTTTACTGGGAACTATAAGATACTGATGAATGAAATGAAATTCGTGATATGCATTGGATTTGTGATTTGTTACTATGAATTGCTTGGTATTTTAGAGCTTGTTTGATGATTACTCTCACTGAACTGCAACTCATCAATTTGCAATATTTTTCAGGTAAAGTAAAGTGATATCTTATTTTGAGTGGCATATAGAAAACATGAAACACAGGTCACCGGTTGAGCCTCATCACTCTTTCTCTTTGCATTCCACACAAGTATGAAAATATGTCATTTGTATTTTGGATTTATATATTTGAACATGTATAGTGACCCTGGATTAGTTTTAAAATGTATAAATGGAAGCAACTCGTAATCCTTCGAATGTAAAGTTTATGTTTTAATAGATGTGATATATTATATTGTGGTGAGAATCTCAATGTTGACTTGCAAAGTCAATGAATGATAATATAGGATATGATGATTTTTTTTTTTTACAATCATTGTTAACAGGATCTTATGTCTTGTTAGTATATCATGTGTGATTATTTGATATAATGATAGATTTTACTAAATTGCATAAGGTATGATGTTAGACACTTACTTTCCGACCTCATGTTTTGATGTACTTTTTGTGAAACTTGATAGTTGGTGTATGTATTGCCCTTCCCATTTAACTAAATGAAGAACTTTCAAGTTATTTAGAATCTTTCCCATTTTCCCTTTTCAATCTCTTTTTTTTTTTTGTCTCTTATTTATTTTAGCACTCCAATTCCCTGCACTAATTTACGGCGTAAGGAGTTAGTACACACCATAATAAAAATTGAAAAATCATAAACATGGATAGTAAAAATTGAAAAGGCATAAATATGTATAAAATAATGATTGTGGTTGTATGTAAGAAAAACTGAAAATTACTTGTGCAAACCATTTATAAAAGATTGCGAAAGGAACAAAGTAATGTATAGAAAATAATCTGTTAGATATTAAGTAATTAACAAAAAAAAAAAAAACTAAAACAACTGAGCATCAAATACAAGGCATTAGACCATATTCTGCATTAATCGTTCACCAGTGGATAAAGAAAACATTAAACAAAACTCACACATAACCTTACACATTCTTAAATTGTGGCAGTTTTTCTAATAAACTTTTCTAATGATAATACTCTAATTATATCATAACCAACAGTAATATTAAATAACAATTATTCTGCAACCCAAAAAAAAAAATTTGATGCAACTGCACTTTTTAAATTATTATTATCCATTAAACATTTGAATATTAAAAAAACTTAGATCTTTGTAGAGAAATTTAATTTTAATCATAAATTTAAAAATTAAAAGTTCCTAATGCTTTGATATAAAATATATTACATGTTGTCTACCAAGCAACAAACTAAACAATAATAACTGACCCAGCCTCTTAGAAGATCAAAATTAAAAAAAATACAAAAAATAATAATATTAATTTATTAGGAAAAAAACGTATACAAAACTCATATTTACTGCGCTGATTGACTATATAAAAGACTTAACATACATCATAATAAAAATTAGAAATATATAAACATGCACATAATGGTAATTGTAATTGCACGTAAAAAAAATATGTCCAATCAAACCCACCATATAACGAAAATTGGTTGATGCTATGCAACTCATTTGTAAAACATTGTGAAAGCAAGAAAAAAATAATAATGATTACGATTAGATGTAACAAAAACTAACCAGTCATAGCCACCATACAATGAAAATTGCCCCATACCACGCACAACATTTATAAAAACATTGTGAAATCAAGAAAGTAACAAAAAAAAAAAAAAGAACAACTTAAACTATAATAACTAACGGGTAAAACATAAAAAATAGGCAAACAAGTATGAAAAAACAATAGTATTAATTTATTAGAAAAAAATGTATAAATAATTTCTCTAATTCAAAAGAAAAATACTTTATCAAAAATATTTCAAATACATTAAAATACACGGCATTTTCAAATTATGTAATATTTTTTTTATAATATATTAATAGTTATTAAATTTATTTTGTTTTTAATAAAATTAGCACATTTTTAATGCATTTAAATACATTTACTTTTAATATTTTCTAACAAATCCTATCCACCGAAGGCAATTACTTTAATTTGGCTTACTAATTACCTGGTAATAAATAAACTATTTCTTAGTTACATTATTAATTTTAACAAATATTATCCATAAAAAATTAAATAATTAAAATAATTAAAAATAAACTCTTTTAAAATTTCTAAATCAATTTACATTATATTCTCCAATTAACTTAGTAATAAATTATATTATTATTAAAATTGATGGTATAATTATAAATAAGACATTATTTAAATATTAAAAGTTTCTTCATGCTTTATTATCAAATAAATTAAATATTGGTTCCAAAAAACAATTTAAATTAAAATAACTACTTAAATCCTCAAAGAAGTCATACTATGGAGATAAATATGAAACAAAAAAAATCGTTCCTAGAAAAAAAAAAAAGCATATATCTTTCTTTTAACAGTTTAGATTAATGCTATCAAATTACCTCAACATCAAATTTTATACTTTATTAAGTATTTCGCGTACTTATTTAGCATTATAAAATATTAGTATTCCCGAAATGTTTATCTTTAGAATATTCTTTTAATTGCTTTAAAATACATATAATCTCAAAATTATTTTGCAATTACATTTTTATTAAAATTACATTGATTGTTATTAAATTTTATAATTTTTTTAAATTAAATTTTGTAGGTGTTGCTCCTTCGATCCTCTTTTACAGTTTCTTGGTTTTTGTTTATCTATCATTGCCTGCAAGCACCTTATTAACTGATTTGTCTTCTATACAATTTACAATTTTCCACTTTTCAATAAAAGTAAACATTAAATTGAATGCACATAGTTCAACTTTTTAACTTTCATTGCATTTCTTATGTTCCAATTTTATTATAACTTTTTCTGTATTAAAAGATCATGAATCGGTTAAGACAATTCGCTTTTTCAAATGCTCCCTTCGAACATGAATACCTTTTTGTGCCTATTTACGAAGAAAATCTAGCAATTACTATTGAAGCCAATAATGAGCAAGCTTATACAGGTATTCAAAAAAACATTTGAAAAAAATATTTAAAATAGGAATATACTAATTATGTTTTATATGTTATTAAATCAAAATATTACATCTTTAGCCATAAGACAATCCAACACATTAAGCCAAGATGCTAATATTTCATCATCTATAATTATTGACAAACATAATTACAATTAGAGATCCAGCCTCGGCTGCTCCAGTAACCAAAGTATAAACTCTCAAAATTTAATTTAACTGTTCTAATATTTTTTTTATTTATGCCCTCATTAAGTTTTAAAGTTCTAATTTTAATTTGCCTTTTATTTTTACATAGGATCATACCTTGAAAAATAAGACTTAGGTATTCTAAACAATGAATAGATGCATTGTCATGCGATATATTGGCGAGATGAATGTCTCAAAAATAGATAAAAAAAACTACACAATTTGTTTATTCCATTTGCTATAAGAAAGGAAAAATACAACTGTCATTGCTAAAAAAAATCACAATATTTCTTAATGACTTATTAAATTATCAAGGGGGACCTGTTTGTTCAAATTTTAGAGACTATAAAAATTTATAATGTTATGTTTGCTATGACTTCTACTGAAGAAAAAAAATGATTATGAAATAAATAAAAATCGGGTCCATATATATTTAGAATATGTGGTCAAAATCATCACTTGATTAGTTCATTGTTGCCTCCATTAAGTGAAAGACCAAAGTTTGTACAATTATACATTTATGATACTAAAAATGAAGTGTCAAATATAATGTCTTCTTTTATTTCTAATGATACATACAAGTCTATTAATGAAATGATAATAAATGGATAAAGATGATGATTTCCAACCAGTCAATCTAACATTATTAGGTGGACAAAATCAAGACAACTTTCAATATACACCCCCATTATGTTCAAAAATTGCAGGATTAATAGTTGGAGATTTTGGCTTATATGATAAAGAAAGAGACATTACAATTGAACATAGGTCTGAAGGTTTAAAACGAATCAATACTTCGCATCTAAGTGTTATGCCTATGTAGTATCCTATTATTTTTCCTTTTGAAGAAAATAGTTACAGAATAGACATTGAATATGTAAACAATAATGGTCTAGCTTTGACTTCTAGAAAATGTTTTACAATGAGTGAATATTATACTTATAGATTACAACAACACCATTCTGAAAGGTCATACTTTATTAAAAGGAGATCGTATGTTTCAACAATATATTATTGATGTATTTTCATATGTTGAAGAAGAGTGACTAGACTATATAAGGCAAAATAAAAAAGAGTTAAGATTAGAGTTTTATATGGGTATTAGAAATGTTGTTTAAAATGGTGATGTAAATGCTAATAATATTGGTAAATCTATAGTTATCCTCCCATCAAGCCATACAAGAAGCATATGATATATGATTAAACATTATGATGATGGTATGACAATTTGTAAATTTTATGGTCATCCTAATTTATTCATAACATTTACCTACTTACCTACACCCTTTTATGGTTTGAAATTCATCACATATTATATTTATTCCAGGAAAAAAACTTGAAGATAAACCATATATTATTAGTCATGTTTTCAAAGTTAAAGTTGGACATTTAATTGATGACATTAAAAAAATAATCATTTTGGCATAGTAGTAGCTTTATTATACATTGTTGAGTTCCGAAAAAGAGGTTTATCTCATATTCATTGCATAGTTTGGTTACATAAAGATGCAAAACCAAATACACTATCTGATATAGATTTAATAATTTCTGCCGAGTTACCTGATAAAAACAATAACCCCTATGCATGCAATATTATTTCATAATTTATGTTTCATGGTCCATGTGGTTCCATAAAACCTAATTCCTCTTACATGAAACATAATAAATGCTCAAAGTTTTTTCCAAAAAAATATCAAGAAAAAACAATAATCGACTCAAATGGATTCGCAATATATAGACGAAGAAATGATGGAAATTACATCCTAAAAAATAATAAAAAAATTGATAATCATTTTATTGTGCCCTAGAACAAAGAATTAATTTGTAAATCAAAACTCATATTTGTGTTGAATATTGTTACAGATCAACGATGATCAAATATTTATTCAAATATATTAATAAAGGAACAGATAGAATACGCGTTATTATTAAAACACCTGGAAATACTCTTCAGAATTAAGAAAATAATGATTCCATAATTATTGATGAAATTAAAACATACTTAGATTGTCAATATATTTCACCATGCATAGCAACTTGGAAGTTATTTGAATTTCCAATACATTAAAGAGAACCTGCTGTCGAAAAGTAAACAATCCATCTGGAACATATGAACATAATCTTATTTAACTTCACACAAGACTTAAACCATATTATTAATAATACATGCTTTAGTAAAACTATGTTTACGGAATGGATGCATTGTAATAGTATTTACGAAGATGCTCAAACTCGTACATATGTAGAATTCCCAACTAAGTGGGCATGGAATAACAAAACTAAAATATGAGCAAGATGTAAAAAAGGTCATTGCATTGGAAGAATTGTTTATATCCATCCAAATTCAGGGGAATTATATTACTTAAGAATGCCTTTGAATATTATCAAGGGTCCTAAAATTTTTGCAGATATTAGGACTGTTGATGGTGTTTTGCATAGTACTTACCAATTTGCATATAGTGCAAATGGTTTATTAGGAAATGACAATGAATGGATTTATGTAATGGAAGAAGTCATTTCTTATGCAATATCATTTGAATTACGTCACTTATTTACAATTCTAATATCATTTTATGAAGTTAGTGAACCGAAAAAACTTTCAGATTATTTTGGAAACATGTATATGATGATATCAAATATGGCATGCATATTAATTTTTAAATTTCTGATAATAATATCTTTGAAAAATATCTTAAAAACCGAGTTTTATTTGAGCTTGAAAAATTTTGAATAAAAATTTGTGTACCTTGACTGACTTTAATCTTCCTACACCTGATAGATTGTTTTTGTATGATAACACTAATAGATTAATAGTTGAAGAACTTAGTTATAATATAATGAAATTAAAAAATAAAGAACAATGAAATGATTATAACTCTAACTAAAGAGCAATGAATTATATGCAATGATGTAATCAATGTAGTTACAAATAATAAAAATAGATTATTTTTTTATTTATGGTCATGGAGGCATAGGTAAGACATATTTTTACGAAACTATTATAACAAATATTAGATCTAATGGAAAAATTGTAATTGTTGTTGCATCATCTGGCATAACAACATTATTATTACCAGGAGGAAGAACAACTCACTCTAGATTTAAAATTCCGATTGATTTGACTAAAAATTCAACATGTGAAATCAAAAAATGAACCCAATTGGCTCAACTAATAGAACGAAGTTCTTTAATAGTTTGGGATGAAGCCCCTATGAGTCATTGATATTGTTTTGAAGCACTTGATAGGACCTTTAGAGACATATTAACTTTTGAAAATAATGATATGAGTAAAATTCCTTTTGGTGGTAAAACTTTATTATTATGAGGTGATTTTAAACAAATTTTATTTGTTGTTGTTAATGGTAGTAAAGAAGATATTATTAATGTATCCTTAACATAATCTCATTTATGGAAACTTTTTAGAGTTTATAATTTAATAACTAATATGCGTTTATTATCAAATTCTATAAACATATATGAAAATAGTGAATTATTTGATTTTGCTAATTGAATTTTATCAATAGGCAATGGAACATTCCTTTCAAAAAAATTGAAAAACTAGATAATGAAGACAATTAGATTGAAATATCAGCTAAACTAATGATTAATAGAACTAGTAAACCTTTATATGAAATTATCAATAAAACATACCCCTTATTTAAAAAACGAGCCATAATTATACCTACAAATGAAATGGTAGATATAATAAACAAACATATATTAGACTTAATACATGAAGAAGAAAAAACATACTATAGCTTTGATTTAATTTGTAAAACATCAAATAATGTAAATGCATTAAAAGTTCTATACCCTGTCGAATTCTTAAATTCTTTAAATTTTAATGGTTTTCAACAACATTAGCTTAAATTAAAAACAATATTACAATAATATTACTTAGAAACATCAACCTAAGTATTGGTCTATGCAATGAAACAAGATTATTAATTATTAGTCTAGGAATAAAGGTAATTGAAACCCAAATATTTACAGTAACACACAACGGTGAAAAAGTATTTATTCCTTGAATCATTTTATTAATAAACGAAAGAAAATGATATTTTATATTAAAAAGAAGACAATTCATAATTAGAATACGTTATTATATGACAATAAATAAAAGCCAAGACTAAACACTAAAACAAGTAGATTTTTATCTATATGATCATGTTTTTTGTCACGGACAATTATATATTGCACTTTCTAGAATAATATCACATGAAAGTTTGCATATTATAATAAATAATAAAAAAGACATACAAAATGATGACACGTTGAGATACATAAAAAAATATTATTTATCATGAAATATTTAGTGATATATATAATTATCCAGAATAATACTTTTAATATTGACTTATTATATAATATTAATTGTTTAGATCCTTAAAAAAATAGATTCCCTATCGAATATGTCTCAATATTTATATCAGAAATTGATAATCGCAACAGAAACATGCGGCTAAAAGTACGCATTACAAGAGTTTGAGATTTTAACAATATTTATAATCCTAATGAGTTATACAGTCTTGAGTTTCTTATGCTGGATGAAAAAGTATTTTTATTTTCTTATTCTTTGCAGCTAAAACATTTCATATTATTCTATTCAATTAATTCGTTATTCCATTCATTTGATAGGGTGACATTATGCACGAAACACTTCCAAAACAATTGACAAACTATTTTAGACCTTTACTCATTAAAGGCAAAGTATTTCACATTTCCGGATTTATAGTAATTCCTACTCAGCCAAATTATAGAATTAGTCCTCACCCATTTCGTATCAAACTATCGAGAAATGCATTAATTAAAGCTGTTGATAAAGATGACTCATTGATTCCTTTCCATAGATTTGATTTTTTAGAATTTGATGATGTTAGAGCCAAAGCTAGAGACAAAACGTACACAATAGGTATTATTGAATCACCATATAAATATTTCACTTTGTATGTTTGTTTGTCCTAATGATATAATTATACACTTTTGATATTCTCTTTTCTCCAGATGTAATTGGTCAAATCACTCTGGTTGGATGCATTGAACAAGTAAATGTAGTTGGAAGAATTGGTAGCAAATGCAGAATTAAAATAAAAAATTACAAGTAAGCAAGCATTTAAGTTAATATTTTTTTATTTTTTTATTTTTTTAAATATCAATCCATTTGAATTAAATCAAGGAACGATAAATTAGATATCACATTATGGGATAAAGTGGCTATTAATTTTTCGGATGATGATATCTTTTCTGAGGAACCAAATGGACCTGTAATTGTTGTATTTGGTCCCATGATTATGAAAAATATATAGGTAAGTAAAATTCCAACATTATATAATCAATCACAAAATCATTTACTTAATAAACCATACTTCACCCCTAAAATTTTGATAATTTTATCCTACAGATGTTTCATCAGTCAATAGTACAACAGCAACAAAGATCTATGTTAATCTCCAAATACCTGATATATTAAATTTAAGAGAAAGACAATCTTTTGCATCACTTAATATGTCTTTGTTATTTTCATTCATTGACCTTTATTTATGCAGGATCCCTCAACTAGTTGAAAAAATAGTACGACTACATATAGAAGTATCACCTATAAAAGATATCGAGTTAGAAAAAAATGACAACAAAAAAATAATTTCAGAATTGTTGAGCCTTGATATTCACACTGATAAGACACGAAATATAACCATTATTCTTACAAATTTCTTATTAAAAAAAATCTCATATGACAATATTCTAATTCATTTACTAATGTATTTGCGTTTACTGCAGAATATCAAATTTACTTGCAAAACAATCATTTCTTATGTTGACACATTTGTTGGATGGTGGTACAGAACTTGCCTTCAATGCAAAAGTAGCCTCTAAAGCTACAATAAACAAACATGGTATAATAACTGCGGAATTCTTAACGAGCCACCTATGTCTATTAATTAAGTTTTCAACATACATATAATAACTTTTACTTCCTATGAAATTGTTCAAATAAGTACAAATTAAGTACTATTGTTGAGGATAACACTGGAATAACAACATTTATCATATTTGGTAGACTAGTTGTAGGGCTAATTGGATTACCAGCAAACAACTTAATTCATGATTCAAAAGATAGATACACATTACCCCAATAATTAATAAAATTTATGGAATTAAAAAAATATTTCAAGTGATAATTAGCAATCGAACTGAAGATCCTTACAATCTTTCTTTTAAAGTAACCCATATTTTCAAAGATGAATCTCAATTGCTATCCACCAATCAAAATACTTGGAAATCATCTTCATCGTGTGCTATTTTATTAAATAATACTTTCATTAAAGAAGAGAAATCACTTCTTCCTGCACTAGAGACAAGTTCAACACATATCTCTCCAGCAACCAATCAAAAGCAATCAACTCTAAGCATCAAAGAAGATACATCTCTAAATGAATCTCCTGCAAAAAAAATCATGTATTAGATAACAATATATTATTCATTAAATACGTTCATATATTAAATAATTTATTATTGCAACAATAATTTACAAAAATTTAAAATATTGAAGGGGTGATCTCTCTTCACCTAACAAAGAGAAGATGAAATGATGAAATATTTATATTTTTAAAGGTATTGAGTTGTTTTAAATAGTCAGAATTATTACTTCTTTACATATTTTTACTTTTATGAAATGCATGTTATAAACTATCATTTAATGCTTTTTTTTCCAGTGCTTATATATACCTGCATGATTGCTCTTCAATGATCATGGGCACTCAGCTACTTCTACAATCAGCAGCCTTTTTATTTTATCTAAAAAACTATAAAGACAACTTTTACTTCATTTGTAATAATTAGTATTCTAAATACTCTAAATATATTAAAACTCTTTGGGTAATATAATTATTAAATATGATATTCATTATCCATTATTCAAAATATTTTATTTTATTAATTAACATTTGTTATCGCATGTTGAGATTCTCGATGCGAATCTAGGGTTACTCACAAGTAATTAAATAGAATAGAATAGATTGTAAATTTATTCATATATAAATTTATACTTTATTTAAAAATATTAATATAAAATTGAATACTTTAATTATTAAATATTTTATATATTTTTAAATATATCTAATCGTGTCTTAAATATGATAGACGTATTGTGTTATGAAAAATTTGTGTTGTATTGTATCGTTTAATCGTGTCATGTCTGAAATTACTAGCTCTATTAGCACATCTGATATTATTGTTACATATCAAAAAAGTTACTGTAAAATTTTTTTATTTAATTGATTGATTTATTTAATTTTTTATAAACTGTTTTTTTGAAACTTACTTCTAGAAAAAAAATATTTATTTATCTATTTCTCTACAAAAACAGTTTTATAACTCAAAAAAGTTTAAAATAATTTTTTTTGAAAAAATATTTTTCTCAAACACAATGTCAAACAATACTTATACATATAGGAGTCATCCTTTGCACAAATTAATGAATTGTATAATATACAAATTTCATTCTCTTCAAATTTTTCTAACAATGTAAACTCTTAAACTTGAGAGTTAGGAATGCAACATACCAACATAATTAAGATGTAGCAAAAAGGAAAAAAGATTGATGCATGAGAATCCAATTCCTAAGGAATGAGATTCTTGTCAACCTCTTCCCCACTAAAACCCTTTTGCCTTGTTGACTCTATTAGTAAGAAGAGGTGGTTTATTCATTCATATCCACACTCAAAAGTAAGAATATCTCTCGCCATCTTGTTAAGACTATAGATCCCTTCGTAGCCCTCAAGACTTTCCTACTCATTCACAGACTCCTTCGCGGTGGCAATTGTTACTTTGAGCAGCAACTAAGCAATGTGCATACCTCAGGCCACCTTCAAATCATCACCACCAGCTTCCACTCTTCAGCTTCTTTCCTTTACAAATATGCAACTTATCTTTAAGAAAAAATAGGCAAGCTCGAGCCTGTCAATCTGTAGATTCGATCTTATGATGAAAAATCGATTGATATGATATTTCAAAGACTACCTAAATGCCAATCCTTCATAGATAAAGTATTGGATTGTTGGCCTATATCAGATGAAATAATTCTGTTTACACAATCATGCACCGACAACCATGAACTACACCTTGAAAGAGAGCTTCCAAATTTACATGACATATTGTGAAGGTATAACAACTCTAGTTAATATGTTCTTCTATCTAATAAGGCTAGTAAGAGAATTGGCTTGCCAAATACTCAAGAGGACTTCTCAACAAAGTCAACAACTTTATCATTGTATGAGTGGTTAATTTTATCGACAATCACTAGACTTTTTTTTTCACTTGTAAAATAACTATTAAATTTTGTTGTCTTACAAAAATAATTAAACTATTTTTATCCTTCCAAAAAAATCACTATTTACCACTTTTGCTAGCTCAGCAGCTAAAAAATTGGCGTCGCACTAAATCTTTAGCATGTCAGAT
This sequence comes from Triadica sebifera, assembly GCA_023653625.1. Taxonomy (NCBI): domain Eukaryota; kingdom Viridiplantae; phylum Streptophyta; class Magnoliopsida; order Malpighiales; family Euphorbiaceae; genus Triadica; species Triadica sebifera. The sequence continues at coordinate 1,597,496 of CM042910.1, forward strand.
GACATGTAAGTTCAAATCCTAACTTTGATTGTCAAGTTAGATGTTCACATAACAGTATCACACGGATGATAATAATTTCATTTGCACTCACTGAACTTATATATTAATTGCATTTCAGTTATAAAAGAAAATTTATTTTTCAATTTTTCAATTTTTACTCAAAATATTTAGATATTTTTTCATTCAATATTCATTTGAAGAGGAATTTAAATAAAAAAAACATCTCAAATTTTTTAGTACAATGAAGAGGAATTGAAAATTTATTTTTTTGGTAAAAGACATACCCATCCATATGTATTTATCCATTTTCATTATTTTTCCCACTTGATCGATTTTTGATCCAATTTGTCCTTATATTTCATTTTTTTAGTTCATTTTGACCCTTAAAATTTGATTTTTTTGTCATAATATGTTCATTGTCATACAAAGAGTATAACATGCATTTCACATGCCAATGAGTTTTTCCGACATGTCAAATGTCATTAAATGGTGGTCGGGTCTGTCATGTTTTTAAAATATGAAGTGATAAAGTGGACCAAAAATGAAATATAAGAGCTAACTTAGAACAAAAACCGATCAATAGGGCAAAATAACAAAAATGGACAAATACATGTGTATGGGTATGCATTATACCTTTTTATGATTGAAATATAATTAAAGTATAAGTTTAATAACTACATATAAAATTAACTTTGTCCAAGTGGCACTGACAAGTAGACATCTGATGTGACAATCGAAGTTAAAATTTGTATTTACATATCATATGGTTTGATATGACGTAACAAAGATCCGATGTTACGTCAGCAGTCGCGTCAATTTTTCGTCTGCAGAGTCAACAAAAATGATTGGCAATTATTTTTTTGGAAAAAAAATAGTTTAGTTATTTTTTATGGAATAAAAAATTTAATAGTTATTTTGCTACAAAATGATAAAAAGTTCAATAACTATCCATGAAATTAAGCCCGGATAATTGCAAACAAGTTATTGAGATAGTGCAAATCATCACCATGGATCATGTTATGGCATTAGAGCAGTGATCTACCTTGAACGCACATCATCCTGCTCCTATATTTGATTGCCTTACAAACTTTACAGGCAAACAAGAAAATGGGAGTAATTTAAGCTCGTCATCAGCTGTTTTTCCATGTAAACTGTGCTGTTTGAAGATGTGGGTCCTGTTTGAAGATGAAGATCATGGTGAACATTTGTGTCAATATAGGTGGATGAATATAATAGAAAATTAATGGTCCTTTTGCAACTTATGCTCATGTTTGATCTAACCATCAGCTATATGCATGTTTCTTTGCAATTGGATGCTGATTATGAGTAATTTGTTGTCCAAATGTATTTCTACCCAAATGGAATTTTGCCAAAATAATGTTTCTTCTATATGGTCATTCAATTTATGTAGAATCGCTAGAGTGATTTCATTTTGTGCAAGCAAAATCATTGATCACTTGAATACTTTAGAATTCCATGTTAGATTCTTAAAAATTCTTATAATTTGAAATTTTTACTTTAAAAATTATTATGTTGATTTTCTGATAGTGGCGAGTTTTATAATAACACATGCTGAAATAGTGGCTTCAATCTTAGTCTTTTTGGTGCGGAGGGGGTCAATGGCCTAGAGAATCTCCATAGAATTTTCTCAGTAGATTCATCAATTGGTAGAGCGATCATAGACGACTATTGAAGATGAACAACTAAGATCAAGACTCAACAAGGAAATTAATTGCAATGATAGAATTAGTCATTCGAAATTTTGCATATGGTGCTTTCTCACTTGCTTTAACATAAAATAAATTCTTTAATTATTTTTTTTTCAAAACTGTATTTTTCCTATACTTCAGCTTTCATATAATTATAGAAATTAAGTATGTCAAAAAATATTTATTATTTTTATTGAAGTAAAAGCTTGCAATTTAAATTTATTATTTGATCAATAAATTATCTTAAATACACCAGACCAGACCCATGTATACATAAAAAGAAGGTTCCCTTTAACTTGGCCTTGAAAATGCTTTAAATCTACTAATTATAAAATCCTCAAAATTATTTTCATTTCAGTTGCTGAGTTATTATATTACAAATATTTAAGACCCTCATACTATAGTTACTCTTCTAATTCATAATAGTGTACAGTATTCAATCTCCTAATTTTAAATCTCCAGTTTTGTAAGCAAATTTCAGAAGATGTACTACGATTAACCGAAAAAATCATTATTCTAATTTATATTTTGTTAAACTGGACTTCTGTGATTTTAAATTTCATCACTTTATATTAGTTTTTATAATTTGTCATCATTAAGAGAATCTATTTCATAAAGGCTCGGATTAATGTATTGTATGCCACCATAGGTTAAAAATAAGTTTAGAAATTACATTTAGCAAATAAAAATTGCAAATAAAGGAGAAAGAAAAATAAATTGGACCAACCAAATTCGTACTGAAACTCATTTTGAGTTAGGAATAACCTGTAGTTCAATGGACTTTTAAACCATTTGGGCAAGCTCAGCATAGCCCATTTACATCTATAAAGATTAAAAGAAAGGCAGACATAGACCCTCCTCTTACTAACTCAAATATTTAAAAAAAATGAAAAGCTACTTGATTATTTTTCATAAAATGGATAATGAATAGTTTCTACAGATTATCATTACATTTGATTACTCTATAGTATAATCCAGCAAGCACCTGTTACATTTGCTGTAGGCAATTTTGGTGCATCAAATTCCCTCTACAATTGGATGAGTAGGTGCGTACCGTTGGAATCAGTGTCGTGACTGCAGCATTAGTATTCTCGAAGAGAACTGTGCAAAAGCTGAGAAAGTAAAATGACATATGATCATACAAAAGGAAACCTAAATATAATTTTAGCATAATCTCAGTCAGAATGGGCTGGATTAAAAATGGGAGATTGGCAAGCAAGATAACTATCGTCATCAATCATCATTATCTTCGGAAGTGGATGTTAACTGAGGGCTGCAAGAACAACGTCTGTTGAATGGAGAGAGCTAGGGGCAAAAATGGATGAAAGAGAAATGAGGAAACCTTTTTGGTTCTACCGTCTATACTTCCAGCTTCAGGACCTAATTGACAAACCAGAGCACATAACATCAACCGAAATAACATTCACAATCACCAACTAAAAAATAAGCTAAAACTCAGCACTACAAATGGAAAAAAAAAAAAAAATTATGAAACTTTTGAAATACAATTTATTCCAAGTAAAGCTAAAATAAATGGGTTAATAATGCATAATGTCCCTGAACTTAGGTCCTGATCACTTAATTTAAGTGACTTGAATATCCCTAAACTTCAATTTTTCACTTAAAAAATCATCTAATTTTACATGTTGCAACAAGAATATCCTTTGGACCACTCACCAAAGGTTTTACCGGTAACAAAAAAATAAAACTCACTTATACTTTCTTGCACACTCCTCTCTCTCTCTCCCTCACTCTCTCTACCTCTCCATCTCTCTCCAAAAATCTCTTCAGAACTCTGTAACATGAATGTTACATAACATTATAATGAAAAGGGAAAATTATATACAGAAAATGATGTGTGCTCCTTTGGCACATGCAGCTCTAACTAGCCCGCAAAGAGGGCTGCTTATAAACATAGAATATAATACCGCTAAGGCACTAACAAAATGGAAAACCATGAGGTTTAAAAAAAAGGGTTAGACTGCATTCAATTCAAATGGTTTGGAATAATGATACTTGAGAAGGGAAAATATCATCACAGCCAAATGACTGTAACAAGCTAATATTGATGGATGAGAATCTCATAGGACTCTGACACCACATTTTGGAAGATTTTCCAGAAAATCAAATGGGTTGCATAGATTTTGCAAGTTTGGTTATTTGGTCTCTAGAAGGTAATTCCATCCACGTGCAAATTTTTTAAGCCTTTAACTCCATATGGATACTCATAATTTACTTGTTTCAGTAAAGATTTCACAAATAGCTCTCAAGTTAACTATTATACAAAGAGAAACCCAAAGAACATTATCACCTAAGACCAAAACATAGAAATTACTCGTATAATACCAATAGATATGGGGAACCGATAAATTTACTCAAAATTATGGGAGGAGTGTCTGCAACAGTGGAGGAGCCAGTGATGCAGCTGGGTCAGTGATGAAACAAACAGATGAGAGGAAAGATATCAACGGTGGCCACTGCAACTCTGAAGCTGCTTGTGAGGAACAAAATGATGGCTGCTGGAGTGGTAAGGCCAGTGAGGGGTTGAAGAGGTGGTGATAGGGCTGCTGCTGGTTTGATGGAGGCAAATTCAGCAGGGTCTGGAGGCACAATGAGAAGAGTTGGAGTAATGGGAGAACAATATTAGGTGTTGGTATAAGAGAGAGAAATGGGTTTTTTTCTCATGTGGCTTGCCTAATCAGAATTACAACTGATAAAACCTCCAGTTAAGAGGATATTACTGTTACAACATGCAAAAGTTGGATTTTTTAACTGACAAATTGAAGTTGGGGGCATTTAAGTGATTAAAAGCTAAATTCAATGACAACATCTGTAATTTACCCAAGGATTAAAGTACTATGACTCGTGATACAAGAAACAATAAGTCCTAGTATATAATGTTATAAGATCATATTGGTCTAGAAACCACTGGATTCAAAATACATACCTGGCTTAATCTTAAACTTGAGTGTACATGGTTGCCTTCTAGATATGAATTTGATGGGATGGTCTGTGGAAGGCCTATGCCGATCAGTGGCTGATATGAGCTACAACAGCAACGCAAAGGATGGTAAGCAGAATATTTTATCGTACACACTCCATTGACAAACATGTTCTAAAATGCTAGCTCACAAGAAAAATGCACAAACAAACACAAGCATAAAGCTACTACTTGAATAGTTGAATGTCTCATATTATGCAGGTACTCTTTGCTACATGCTAATTGCTAAGTGAAACATATTATGTTGAATGGATTGTGTCATATGTCTTATAAACAAGTACATGTTTCATGTGTAAAGAATGGAACGTTGACTTGTGGGTTTTTGACAATTTTAAATAATTAGATTGTATTTTTTGTTGATCCTATCTTATTATGCCCACCTGTTCCCACAAGAAAATGTGCAGGTCATTGAAAATTGTCACCAATACGTGATAGGAAGAGTTTTGGAATCAAACCTTCTCATCAAACCGAAAAAGATATTGGTCAAAATATGGAGAAGGACTCAATGATTGACAACTAAAAGGCAAAGAACCCAGCATCTTTTTCACAAACTGCAGCAAGTCATATGCACATTAGATTATGCTACAAGAGGAGATATATAATATCACACTATTAGAGGAAAAGTATTTTGTAACTGAGTAAATCCCATGTGAGAGTTCATATGATAAGACTTAACCTGTGAAAAACTATTAGCTTTATTCTTTATGGACTGTAGCTGCTCAAGAGCATGAATGTTGTTCGAATGAGAAGATATGAAATTCATGTACAATGAACTTGTTGATGCAGCATAGAAATGGTCACAGAACTGTTCAAACAAGAGATAAAGCTCATCTGCTGAGTTCTGTACAAAGTAGAATATCACGAGCATGTTAGAAAACTGCAAAAAGTTAACATATAACATGCAGCGAAGAACTACAACTCAAAAACATATACCTGGTAAAAAGCAACAATTTCAGTTGTATCCATGTTATACACGGCAAAAAATGAAGGATGATGATCAGCACTTCTTGATACCTGAAGCAACAAATATACAATCACCATCATCTAGAATTTCCACTTCAAAGCAATATAATTACTACTCAAAGGCAGCTAAATGAACCCATCAATCCTTAATGAACAACAGATGATTAAAAAGATTAGATTAAAATAAATCTCTTGGTTGCTGCTGGAGCAATGGAGGCATTATAGAATTGAGGGAAATTTTTTCTCAAAAAGGACGAAGAAAAGCTCTTTCTTTGATCCTCAACATTTTTCAGCTTTCAAGGATAAGAAATGGAACAGTGCAGGAGGTTGCTCTTGTTCCTAAGTTAATAGTATTGCTTTCTTGTGCAGGAGATAGCACTTGTTCCTAAGTATCCCTAAGTATCCTTTTGAACATATGTTGATGCCTTTAGGTTGAATTTCATTCCCCTTTCTTATCAAAAAATGCTGGTACACATATTTTCTCCTTTTATATTGTGTGCCCTAGGGAAGCTGGAAGTTAGGCTGCAAATTTACATAGTAATTCTTATATTTTAACATCTTAAATTGGAAGAAAGAAGAAAAAGCTTACCCCTCCATCTACACTACCAAACTTGATTAGCAGGTGATGCCGATCCAAGAACTGTACCTATTCAAGGGCCAAATACAAATAAGTAGTTGCTCTTCATGAAATGCAATATTAAATTCATGAACCATTTGTCATCCCACCTTCCATATAACCAAGTCGACATAATCTTGAAAATGGAAATAGAACTTCTTCTTCAAGTATTGGACCCTCTGACGGAGCAAAGCAATGCAATAAAAGCAATGAGTTCCTATATATGAAAGAGTGAATTACTATATTCCCCCAGAGATAAGTTCTATATTAGTCGTCTGTCCTCATTGCTTGAAAACCGAATTAAAAGGTTCTCATTCTATTATTCTGTCAGTGCAAAAGTCATTCCCTTAGATTTTATGTTATTAAAAGTCCAAAAGTTGGTCAGTGACTGCTTTTTTTCTTTTTTGTATTCCAACTGACCTTTTGAGAGTACAAGAGAGAAAAAATTGAAGCAAGAAACTCCAAATCTGCAACAAATTCTTCAGGGTTTACAGTATCTTAATAAAACTCAATTCTTAAAGTCCTTAAGCAAATTAAGGAAAGAAACTTCCCTTCAAGCTTTAAGAGAATTAAAAAAATAAATAAATGAAGATGACAACTCCAAATCTGCAACAAATTCTCATTTTAAAAATATCCCAATGAAACTCGATTTTTCCAAACTATATCCAAATATCTCTAATTAAAACACTCTTCCAGAATTGAATCCAAAACTTAAAGTGAAAAGAATGTAAAGGGGGGAAAATAAAAAAGTAAAGATGCCCAACCACTATGGCAACAAGAGATAAACTTTGCTCAATGTCAAGCATGTAATACATCACTTTCCAAGAGATGCAAAACTTAAAGCATTGTTAAGTAACCAAGTACAGTCCTCATCCGTGTCTCACAAAAACTTCCTTTTGGGGCAGTGGGAAGGGTGTTGGAAGTAAAGCCACAGTCCTGTGTCACCAAGCTTGGGTTTTTGGTGGTAGCTTGTTAGCCACGTTTTTCGTTGTTGACACAGTTTTAGGAATAATATGAATGCTTCTTCTGGTAGCTTTGCCATTTGTTAGTGAGACTCAATGTGCTCACAGATTATTGTAGATGTTTTTTTAAAGATTGCTGAATAGGATTCCAACTGAAAAAACAGGTTTTGGGTATATGGCTACAGTAGTCTGGCTGTAGATCTAGAATGAAGAGAGAGATAATGTGGGAAAAGGAATGAGAATAACTTAGTGGTATCCCTTGTTACTAATGACAAAATAGGACATATTTTTCAGATAAGGACCAGTAATTTGATTCAATTAAACTATAGGAATCTTTTAAATCAGTTTTTAAATGACAAATAGTAATTATAATAATCTCAGGGGATAAACAAATAAATCACTTGGAAAAAAAATATTTTGTGAAGCTTCTAAAAGTCTCCCATTTATTAGAAACATTGAACATTTTACAAACATTATACATCACCGTATGGAAAAAGAGGGAAAAAAAACATGAAGCAAGTAAATAAAACTAACAGAAAATATACAACTGTAGATTATGACTAAAATAATATTGAAGGATGTATCGATAAATTTTAAGCATTCAAGCGCTACAAAATGTCATTTGATTTCATAAGGTCTCTGAATTCCTCCATTTAAGAAAATTTTCATAGATTTACTGCTTTTTAAGTTTTTTTTATATATATTTTATCTTTTATGATCTTCTAAAAGGATCAACATTATTTTCAAGTTCAAGTTTTAAGTCAAACTGAAATATTAAGATCCCCGCACAAATAAAGGCTATGCACCAGTATATTAATTAACAGTCAAATACATCTCTTTTCTGATTCAATTGAGAATTTGAAATTTTGCACGATTTAATGCAGCTACACAGGTTTTTTTCTTTTGTTTGCCTCTCAGAAGCTTAGGCTTCAATAATAAGTCAATATAGAGCCACATTATTGCAATCTATCAATTAGGTCATTGAGTGCAAAGCATCTGAAATGCATCATTCGTGAACATATAATGTGTATTGTAGTAAAGATGCATGAGCATAAGAACCTTTTCACGAAACTGTAGCCCAAAGTGTGTCAAGCTACTGTAGTACCATAATGCTTCCTACATTGTCTTGAACAAGTAAAATTATTCTTTAATGTTATGTTTGGATGTAAAAATTCCAAATGAGAAATTTGGATATGTTTTTCAATAAATATTTTTGAATGAAAATGTAGCCCATTTTTTGACTGATTACACTCATGAATGTACATGAAACCTGCTTGGGATAAATTCCTATTAATAGATATCTGAATGGCCAAAAACAAATATGCACCTGAACTTTATTGGAATTGTCTAGTACTTTCTTTTGACTTACTACAAAATAACTTATTCATCAAACCCCTAACATAACTCAATTTATATTTTATAATATGTAAACATTTAATGCATAATTTGTTTACACCATTCTTTTTAATTTTTACATCTTTTCTCTTTCTTTTTTAAAGTTCCAAACTAAGTTAAGAGGCCAAGTTAAATCCCTCAAGATTGTATTAATGTACAAAAAATATTAGTCCAAAAAATATATTTCAGGGTGCCAACAAACCATTGGTAAAGAAGTTTAAGGGCATACAGATACATTAGGCCTATAGAAATGCATACATAAATAAGGTCATTATCTCACTCCATAAACTTGTCCTACACTCATGAATCTAGTCAATCAAAGAAAACTCACTCTATCAAACTCAAGTCCCCTATCCTTCAATTAAGTGCAACAAAAGATTATTCTTGACACCTAAATGTGAAGCAAGATAGTAAAGTCAGATAACCAACCATGGAATCATTTCTTTCTTCATTCCATATTCCTCGAAAAATGAAAGAAAGCAACCTTTGCTTGATGCCACTCAAAAAACAGTTGTCTGAATTTGGCTGGGAATCCTGCACACTGAAATTGTTGTTCTGAGATGATTGATGCAATTACTTTTGTCAGGGATTGCCATGCACAGCCATTAATAGCTTATCCATCAGTTGTCAATTCTATGATCAGTGCAGCAAAAAAGTTTTTAATGGAAAAATGCAAGTTGGAAGTTTCACACCTATTGCATAAAAAAGCAAGTCTTTGATAGCCAAAATGTATATAGCAAATATTAAAGAATGTTTCATGCTATTTAGGAGTATGCTCCATAGTACAAAAGTTGAATATGATCAAAAGTTCTAGTAATTTCAAAAGCTTCAAAATAAATGCCACTCGCCTGAGCGTTAGAATTGAGAAAAAGCTCATCATCTTCACGACAATATGCTCCTATAGCACGTACATCAACAAGGTTACCAGATTCTCTAATTTGGAGAATATGTATTGTTTGATACCGTAGTGACACAATTGCTAGTAAATCATCATATAAGAAGGCACCCATGTTGTGGGCAAGATTTACAAAATCATTCCGAAAGACCTTCTCATCCAAAATCACTCCATCTTCCAATCTAATTATACACATAAAAGAATAGGAGTTGGGATAGGGAAATAAACTTTTTCATAAATAAATTTCTCAAAAAGCATGCTACCTTTGTTGAAATTCGTACACACCTCAATAGATGAAAAGTTATCCTCTCTATGGAGGGGACCCCTTGAATAGCTCCTCCAATAGCTGGCATATCATGAAATTGTGCAGTAGAAGTAGCAAATAGACCAAATTGGGTACTCTCCATGTAAAGGAAGAAATCTTTGCAGATAACCTCATTGCTATTAGCAAGTGAGACACAGTACAGTTGGGTAAAGAAGCTATCAAACCTCTTTGCCCTTAAGGGAAGACCACAATCTTCTCCTTTGCATGAATAAGAAAGCCATCTCGGTTTATAAACAATCAAATCCTGGTGATTTCTACTAAAACTAATTAGGTATTGGCCATCATCAGTAAATTTGCGGAATGAATGATCCGGGCACTCAACATCGTATATGGTATAATTTGGGACTAAGTTCTCATAAAATTGCCTGGCATAATGAACCTGTAACCACCCACCATATGATTCAGGGCAGGAATCAAGCATAGCTAGATAGCTTCAATAAGTTTTAAACAAGTTATTAAATAAAGAACTTTATGTTAATTAAGCTAGAGGTGTATTCTTGACATAACTTCAGTACAACAAAGGGAAAAAAAATCAAAGTAAATCTCTCGAAACCAGAAAGAAAAAATCACAATTTACATAAAACGAAAAAAGATACTAACTTTGGTAATGCCTGCTAAGTAATTTACCAAACATGTTTTTCACTTTAAAACCAAAAAGGAAAATCATTAAAGATTTTGCTACCGCTAAGGTCCTATTTTGATCACATAAATGTGGAGCGAAATAATATTAAAGGGCAATTAAAGAGTTGTTCAACTGGCATTCTTTTTAATTCTTCAGCCACAGTTTCTTTTTTTTTCATTTTTTTCATCTTACCTCTTTCCTTCTCTTGTTTACTTTTACTATCTAAATCATTCGTCCATGCTAATGCATCAATAGGTTTATGGTGGAAATGGTCACACCATTTCAAACAACCATTCCTTCAACTTATCTTCAAATAGGCACTAAAACTACTTGGATATAATTATATTCATCTTTCATTTTGGTACACATGTTCTGACACACCCATTTCACTATCCTTCTATCAGTTAAATAATTTCGTGGACATATTACTTCTCCATCACACAACATTCTCAACAGCAAAGGCAAAGTCAACCTAATTACAGTACTACAGTATTTAATCATCAGCCTGATGGAAACTTTATCTAGTTTTTCTTGAGAATAAGATAATTCAAACATTAATTCAAGTTCCACCTTGTACATAACAACATCCTTGAAAAAAAAAAAGACATGCATAGTAGAAGAATGCAAAAGTTGGATGGATTACACTAGTGCCAGGAGGAGGAGTGCATAGTTGGCGCTCGAAAATCCTGGCAACAACATTGCTGCTTCTGAACATAGAGTAACTTCAGTTGATCCTCCTGAAAACTAAAAATTATTAGTGAAGCATTAACATATCTATGCAATTATATAACACAATCATAAAATATAACCAAGTTGATCCTGGAAAAGAGAGCGGTTGCAATGAACAGTGAAGAAGCTAACGTTACTGACTTGGACTGCAACTACAGCAAATGGTGTTTTCATAAACAGTGAAGGAGCTCACCAAATTTAGCCTTAAAAGACAGGTGATTGCAGGGAATTACTGCAAGCAGCGGACTCATTCAGAACGATCGGTGAACCTCCCCTCACATAATAGCCTGCAGAATTGAGATGCAGGTTCACAGGGCAGCCAGCATAAAATGAAGGTAATAAGCTGACTTATAAAAGTTAGAAATAAAGCAATATTAAAATCATTCTTTATATAAATAGAAACTTGAAATATTTACATGATCATCCATGTGAATGAATACATGCATGCCATTCAGAACCAATTTATAACTTAGAATCAGACATAATTAGATACTAAAACTAACACATTATATACTAAATTAAAGCTAGGTTAGTCGGTGCCACAGTGATGGATGCAAAATGAGCTGAAGCATGTTGCTGGAGAGGTTGCAGAGATCACCAGCAAACAGCAGACTAATGAAGAAGAGCTTCAAACTTGATAAGAAAAGGAAAAACCAAGGAGCAGCTGTCAATTTGCAAGTAATTTAATTGGCATTGTTTCACAGACACAAACTGACAAAAACAACCATTAACTTAAAAAAAAATGAAAAAAAAAAAAAGGAAAGAGAGAGAAAATGAGAATGTGGAATCAGCTGTGAAATGCAATTGGCCAATTACAAATGATTAGTGAAATGCATCAGCAGTGAAATTATATGGAAGCAGGTAAATGTAAAAACTAATAGGTCCTACTCATACATAATCAAAACAATAGTTGGATTCAATTTCTACGCAAACCCAATTTCAATTCCATCAAAAGCGAACAAGTATTCAAGCTGAAATAATTTTTTTCTCCAATTAGGCAAATACCATCTTGACCAAACAATAAACCTGACTCAAGGGAATAAAAAAAGCGCAATTAGAAGTATAAAGCAGTTTAAAATCCCATCTTCCTACTTATTATAAGCTGAAGAGAAATTCAAACACTGGAATTAATTAATTAAGAATAAAATAGATAGAGCAGTTTTACCTCACAAGACAGAATGAGAGAGAATTAGTGTAAAAGGAGAAGAAGAGTGAAGCTGTTAAAGCAGCTGAATGCGAATTATTGATTAAGGGTGTTTGAGCGAGCGGAGATGTGGTTTCGGTATATTTCACGTGGCGCTTTTCTAGCAGCCGACTCGTTTCGGTTCTCTGCTCGCCGGGTCACTTGTTTCAGATTTTTCTTCTTTTATTATTTTATTTTTATTTATTCCTTAGATATTTTACTTAGGGGGAGTTGTAATTTTGGCTATAACATTTTCTTAAATTTTTAATTCTACCCTTTATATTTTTTTAGTTAATTTTACATATAAACTTTACTTTTTGTAATTTGATCATCAGTTGGTCAAATAAATTTAGTAGGATAAGGTATAATTTTATCCTTATATTTTATCAAAATTTTTATTTTTATTATTTATGCTTTCTTGTTGTGTCTTATTAAGTCTCAAGTATGAATAAGAATAAATTACAATTTATCTTATTTGAAATTTTAATAAATTATAATTAGAAATAAAATTTTAAAAAATTAACATATCATTTGTTAAAAATATTGCTTAAAATAATAATTAAAAAAATTGAAATTTGAATATACTGATTGCTCTGCAGGTATAACCGTTGGTAACGAGTAAAAACTCTAAATTCATATAAAATATTATTAGACTATACATGAAATATAGAAAAATTATACGGTATATTGCATTTTAATATTTAAAATTCACACGGTATTAAATAAATTGACATTTTATCAAATGACATAAAGGACAAACTATTAATTTTTTAAATTTTATTTTTGATTGTTATTTATTAAAAATTCACGAGAGTAAACTATAATTTATACTATAAATATATACGCCCTTTTTATACTTAACATTTGGTTGATTGTTTATTGCTCAATTAAATAAGTTAACCTCACTAAATTTTTTTATAAATGACAAAATAAAAGTGATAATAAAACTTAAAATTTATTTATGGCAGGCTTAATACATAAAATATCATCTCCAACTTACATAAAAACGTCACTTGAACACCTAAATTTAAATGTGTAAGTTTTGCAAACTTTAATTTGTGGGTGAAAATTTTGGGACACAAAAGTTATATTTTATGCAAGTAAAAGGTGTGCAAAATTTACGCACTTAAGTTTTTATGTAAGTTAGGAGGAGACATTTATATGTTAAGCAATTTTAAGTTTTATTCATGACATATTTTTTGGTCATCTATATAAAAATTAGTGAGGCCACCTTATTTAATTGAACAATAAACAATCAACCAAATGTTACATATAAAAAAAGGGCATATATATTTATAGTTCAGACTAAATAAGACTTAAAAAAGAAAACAAAAATAATAAAATTAAAAATTTTGATAAATATATAAGGATAAAATTATATCTTATCCTATTAAAATTATTTGACCAACTAAAATCAAATTACAAAAAATAAATTTTATATGTAAAATTAACTAAAAAAATATAAAGGGTAGAATTAAAATTTTAGAAAATGTTAAAGCCAAAATTACAACACCCCCTAAGAAAAATATATAAGGAATAAATAAAAATAAAATAATAAAAAGGAAAAATATGAAACAAGTGACCCGGCGAGCAGAGAACCGAAACGAGTCGGCCGTTACAAAAGCGCCACGTAAAATATCCCGAAACCACATCATCCGCTCGCTCAAACACCATTATTAATAATTCGCATTCAGCTGCTTCGACAACTTCCCTCTTCTTCTCCTTTTACACTAATTCTCTCTAGCTCTCTCTTGTGAGGTAAGAAACTGCTCCATCTATTTTCTTCTTAATTAATTAATTGTAGTGTTAAGTTACGCGATTCTTGAATTTCTCTTCAGCTTATAATAGGTAGGAATATGGGATTTTGAACTGCTTTATACTTCAAATTGCGCTTTTTTTTATTCCTCGAGTCAGGTTTATTGTTTGGTCAAGATGGTATTTGCCTAATTGGAGAAAAAAATTATTCCAGCTTGAATACTTTTTGCTTTTGATGGAATTGAAATTGGGTTTGCGTAGAAATTGAATCCAACTATTGTTTTGATTATGTCTGTGTATGTAGGACTTATTAGTTCTTACTTTTACCTGTTTCCATATAATTACTGTGTTGATGCATTTCACTAATCATTTGTATTCGGTCAATTCATATATTTCTTGATTTAATATGCTTGCTTGAGTCAAAACAATTTTCTGTTCGAAACATTGTGGTTAAAATCATGACTTGCCAAAGAAGTGAGGTTTGTTCAAGTAAAAATATTGTTATTGTTTATGTGAATATAGAAATTTTTGAGGCAACTTCTTTGTAATGAAGCAGCGGATAATAAATGGATTATAAAAGAAAAAATCTATGATTCTCTGGAAATGCGTTACTCTCCCTCATGTAGGAAAAATCTTGTTTTGCAAAGAAATGTTTATATTTAATAGAGATTACCATTCATATCAAATTGGGAATTGCATTCCCTGTGGTAAAGTTAAAAACTTTGTTGCAATTTTTTGTGCACTGAATGTTAATGATACTATGTTGTATATAATTTTTATTGTCATGTTCTCATTGAAATGATGTACGATTTTTCCTTGCAGCATATGGCAGCATCCTCAGCTTGCATTGTAGGGAACAATGGTTTATCATCCCATAATAAGAAACAAAATTTGAGCAAAAAGATTTATGGCAGGCATATTTTTCTTTCTTCAAGAGTTCAATTATCAGGTAAGACATCAAAAACATTTGTTACAAAAGTATCATTGGATCAGAGGCATAATAATGGAGGAAGAGGCCTACTAAAGCATGAACGAAGAAGAGGCTTCCTAAAACAGTTGCTTGGTAATGTGGGCATTGTTGCACCCACTTTACTAGGAAGTGGGAAGGCATATGCTGATGACCAAGGGGTATCCTCCTCCAGGATGTCTTATTCCAGGTTTTTGGAGTACTTGGACAAGGACAGGGTCAAAAAGGTTGATTTGTTTGAGAATGGAACCATTGCTATTGTAGAGGCTGTTTCTCCTGAATTAGGAAACCGGGTGCAGCGAGTTCGTGTGCAACTGCCTGGCCTTAGCCAAGAGCTCCTCAAGAAGTTCAGGGAGAAAAACATTGACTTTGCTGCACATAATGCTCAAGAAGATTCAGGTTCCTTGCTATTCAACTTGATTGGAAATCTAGCTTTCCCCTTAATCTTAATTGGGGGTTTGTTCCTTCTCTCTCGGCGTTCATCTGGAGGAATGGGTGGTCCTGGTGGCCCTGGTTTTCCCTTTGCCTTTGGTCAATCCAAGGCAAAGTTCCAAATGGAACCAAACACTGGTGTGACATTTGATGATGTTGCTGGAGTTGATGAAGCAAAGCAAGATTTCATGGAGGTGGTTGAGTTTCTGAAGAAGCCAGAGAGATTCACTGCAGTTGGGGCTCGAATTCCAAAAGGTGTTCTTCTTGTTGGTCCTCCAGGAACTGGAAAGACTCTTCTAGCCAAAGCAATTGCTGGTGAAGCAGGTGTTCCATTTTTCTCCATATCAGGTTCTGAGTTTGTTGAGATGTTTGTTGGTGTTGGTGCCTCTAGAGTGCGTGATCTCTTCAAGAAGGCCAAAGAAAATGCTCCTTGCATTGTATTTGTAGATGAAATTGATGCTGTTGGAAGGCAAAGAGGTACTGGCATAGGTGGGGGAAATGACGAAAGAGAACAGACTCTTAACCAACTTTTGACGGAAATGGATGGTTTTGAGGGTAACACTGGTATCATTGTTATCGCAGCAACTAATAGGGCAGACATCCTGGACTCTGCACTGCTGCGGCCAGGGCGGTTTGATAGACAGGTAAAAATATGACACAGCCATTTGTCTAATTTCTCTTTTATGAAATATTTATTCATCATAAAGCTTTAATGCAGGTAACCGTTGATGTTCCAGATATACGGGGAAGAACAGAGATATTAAAAGTTCACGCTAGCAATAAGAAATTTGATGCAGATGTCTCTCTTGATGTAATTTCCATGAGAACACCTGGTTTCAGTGGAGCTGATCTTGCAAACCTTTTAAATGAAGCAGCCATATTGGCTGGTAGACGTGGAAAGACTGCAATTTCATCTAAAGAGATTGATGATTCAATTGATAGGATTGTTGCTGGAATGGAAGGAACAGTTATGACAGATGGAAAGAGTAAAAGCCTTGTTGCATATCATGAAGTTGGCCATGCCATTTGTGGGTGAGTGACAGATTGCAACAACTATAAATATCTTTTCAAAATCTCTGCTTATAAGAATTACCAAGTGCTCTCTTCTATCCTTAGCTTCCCTGTTGTAGAGTAGGTTTAGGTTAGGGTTATATTCTACTATATGTGTCCTGGAGCAAACTTTCCTTAGAAATTGATTTTTGCTGTGAGTACTGATTTAACTAGGAAGTTAATATATCTTAGAAAGTTGATCTTAGAGAGCCAAAAAAATTTTTTTTAAAAAAAAAAGAAACAATCTTAAATCCTGTTTCAAATAGATCTCAATAGCTGCGGAAGTTAATTCTGAGGCAATGAATTATTTAACTCAATGTCAATGAAAAAACGTGGAACATCAAACCCTAATGTCCTAGTTTTTCTATGTATATTGTTTTATTTTCTTTGAGAATCATACCTAAGTGCCAAAAAAAACACCAGTCATAAGATCAATATAATCAATTTAGAAATAGATTTAATTGTTTTCCGTTCTGAATCAAGAATCAGGGCTAAATGTCTCAATTTATTTTGCTTTTGCACCCCAGATTTTGATGGTTTTATTTGAAGCGATCAAAAGCAGTGAATAATTGCAATATTTTTTTATCTTTTTTTTTTCTGAGGGAGATGGTGAAATAGACAGAGAAAACTCATTTTGGAATCTAAAAGAAATTAGAGCACAATAAAATACCAAGGATGATTTCCTTTGCATTGAATGTTTGGTTGAATTATGGATTTCTTTTCTTTGACTGTCTACAAGTCTACGAATTTGTAGCAGAAAATTCTAAGTTGATATCTGACTGAACACATTGATCCTTCATTTTGCTTTTCTCTATAGACAAGGTAAAGAGGAATTTATGGTAATTTTCTATTGTGACTTTTATTTATGATATTTTCTATTTAATTGTTAAATAAAATTTTATTGTTTTCCTGTTGAGATATTTGCTTTATTGAAAATTGAAGGTAATAATGCAATTTCATCTTCTTTTTGTTCAGAACTTTGACTCCTGGGCATGATCCAGTTCAGAAAGTCACTCTAATTCCACGTGGCCAGGCACGAGGTCTTACGTGGTTTATTCCTGCAGATGATCCTACCCTGATCTCCAAGCAGCAACTCTTTGCAAGAATAGTTGGTGGACTCGGTGGCAGAGCTGCTGAAGAAGTTATATTTGGTGAGCCAGAGGTAACTACTGGGGCAACTGGTGATTTGCAGCAGATCACTGGCTTGGCAAAGCAGGTATAGAGCATTTCTGTTCCTTGATATATATGTGCTTTGTGTTACAAGAACCTTTTTTGCACATTCATTTATTTGGAATAATCAAGAAGCTATTTCCAAGTAAGATGGACTGAGAAGGTTTTTCCTTATATTTTAACCATAAGGTTGCCGAGTAAGATGGACTGAGAAGGTTTTGAGGAAGGAGAGCATAATAGAAACTTAATTTTGGGGTTGGAGGAGATGTCATGAACTCAGTGTTGCACTATTTCTGGCATAGTCAACTTTTTCATAGAGCTTCAATTAATTGTATTGATAAATCCTTTTAGCATATAGAAATTCATCTACTTGGGCATTTTTTAGGTTGCTCCGAAATTGGAATCTGCTTGAAATGAGGACAATATATCGGAAGTGAATTTCAGCCCGATTTGTAATAGTTGCTGGGTTTTCCTATTTCGATAGTATTGCTCTCTTTGTACATGGTGTTGTAAATTCTCTTCTCTGTTTGTTTTGCTTAAACAATTTGATGAAACTGAGTATTACTTTTGTCTGTGATAGATGGTAACCACATTTGGAATGTCTGAAATCGGCCCTTGGTCTCTTATGGACTCAGCTCAAAGTGGTGATGTTATTATGAGAATGATGGCAAGAAATTCAATGTCAGAAAAGCTTGCTGAAGACATTGATGCTGCAGTCAAGAGGTTATCAGATAGTGCATATGAGATGGCATTGAGTCACATAAGGAACAACCGCGAGGCAATTGATAAGGTTGTGGAAGTCCTGCTGGAGAAAGAAACGATGACTGGTGATGAGTTCAGAGCAATCCTCTCAGAATTTGTTGAAATTCCTGCTGAAAACCGGGTGCCTCCTTCAGCATCCACTCCTGTGACTGTGTAACTAGTGCATATATCTCACTGCATTTTTCAATTGACAAGCCATACATATTTAGTGAAATGTATAATTGCTACTCTTTTGTTGTGTAATTAAAGATGTACGTCAATTGGAAATCTAATGAGAAACATTGTTTTAAGGCATAAAAGAAAATATTATTACAATCTCGGTTTCTTGTATTTTTTGGTTTCAAATATTCAATAATCTGGATTCGGACTTGGTAGATCCATTAAGAGATAGTATAGTTTTCTAAAATTTGAAAGTGCTTTGTAAAAATCGAATTTGAAATTTCTAATTAAGAAAAAAAAATATTTACTATCTTATTTCAGCTAACTTTATTTTGTTTTTGTTAACACTACAAGGATTGTTGGACAATGCTGTGGATTCCTTCCAAAAGGTAAACATGTCAAGATGCAGAAAAAAAACTCCACCAATCAATTAGTCCACAAATGATAGTTTGAGTTCAGTTGAATCCATTAAGTTCAGTCATATAAAAATAAGAACCCAAATTAAACCATCAAAATCAGTTAATTAATTAATTTCTGTTTTTAATCATTTATGACCTTATGAACCATGCTTCTTTTTTTTTAATTATAATTTGTAAGATTAATTTCATAATATTATAAAATATTTCATTTTCCTTGTATATAAATCACAAATTATAAAGCATCAGTGAACATTCAAAATAAAAATTTTAAAATATATAAAATAAATATATTAAAAATCACAAGCCATTATTTATTTATATTTCTAAATGAATCTAAGGTTAAAGGAATAAAACAAATTTATTACTAATAATATAATTATGAGTAGTTTTATAATTTTATCTAATATTATGCCTACAAATATCAATGTAGTTTTATATAGTATTATAATAGAAATAAATTTTTAATTTAATACATTTTAATGTAAGTCTTCCTTTAATTATTTATATATATATAATTCCTAATTTTTGTAATAAAAAGTTTAATTATAAAAGATGACTAAATTTTTATAAAATCAGAACACTTAAACTGCCTTTAAATTAAAATAAGAACAGAAATCAATAATTATAAATCGAAATCTAAACTTGAATTTTAAGTATTTAATAATATTCGTGAAAATAGATATAAAATATTTTTAAATTAATATAAATGGTATTAAATTTTATTATTATTTTGTAAATTAGTATCAAATTTTTTAATTTTTATAAATTGATATCAATTTTTTTTAAAATATTATAATATAGTATTTAAATTTAATTCAATATTAATATGATGAGGTATGAATCAAAAAATATATCACATAATATACTTGCAATATTTTTCAATTATCACATTATTTTCTATCCAAAATTGAAATTAAATAACTCACTGCAACATTTTGAAAAAATTTGATATTGAATTTCGTTAATGGTTTAGTAATATTATTTTTTAGAAATATAAATTTATTCATTTAGGATTAGTTCAAATAGCAATTAAACCTTTATTCATATTAGGTTTAGATATTTCTGTACTCATGTGTCTTAGAGATGCTAGTCATATAAGTTTTCAAATTTACTTTTAGCAATGGCAGAAACAAATTTAGCAAATGGACCCGTATATTTTAATTGTTATCCAAACTTTTCTTTAAGTTTGTTTGATCCCAATATATTTGATACTTTAAGTTTAACAGTTAAAACAAAAAATTTAGATTCTAAACAAAATACACGAGCAATAGCTATAATTTACAGAATTTATTATAAAAGTTATGTCTACTACTTTAAATCCAAGAACTAGAAATAGTTTACTAAAAGATGAAACTTTAGTATTTGAAGGTAATAAAATGCACTCTAATATCCAGATACCTAAAAGATTAAAATGGAATGAAATTACTTGATCAGGAACATGAGAATTAGTTGAAGTAACATAATCTCAAAAAGTAGATATAAATAATCAAACTTCCAGTATAATTGAAAGGAATGATGGATCTGTAAAAATATCATTTTTACCAAATCAATAATTTTCTTCAAAAGTTTCAATATATTCTAATAACAGACCCTCTACTAGTTTTATACCCAAAAATATACCTGATAAGGATTTAAAATTAAAGGATGTAAATTTTAATGAAACAATTCCAAAATCTGTTTATATTTCAGATAATAAATTAGATGATTCATTATCACATACTAGATCTCAAATTGAAAATTTTTCTCAAATAAATTAAAACAAGAATGGAAAAATTTGAAATAGATAAAGAATTTCTAAGAAAAGATTTACAATCAGAACATTACATATTAAAAATAATTTGGTATTTTAATAAATTTTCAAAAGAAGAATTAGAAAATTTTAAAATAAAATGGTTTCAGAGACAAGTTGTTTGATTTTAGACAAATTAATTAAATAATACATTGGTTAATTTAAAAATTAATTAAATATAATCTGGTTAATTAAGATTAAATTGAGTTTAAATCAGTAATTTTAAACTTGAAACGTTGGTCAGCCTAAGTTTGGTGTAGTGATGGTCAGCCGTGATAAGCCGATATGACATGAGATGGTCCCGATACACATGGTGGTCCCGTGATAGTTTAAGAAAAATGAAATAAACAAAAATTTAATTGAAGTTAACAAGATTATATTTAATTAATTTTTAAATTAACCAAGGTATTATTAATTAATTTGTCTAAAATCAAACAACTTGACTCTGATACCATTTTTCCTCTGTGGATCATAATCTTAAATTATTTGAACAACAACTAAATTCTCAATTGAGAATTACTCAAAGTACAAGTGAAATAATAATAATAAAAGCTTTATTAAGTAATTTTGATTTTGATATCGAATTTATCAAATGAGAGAATAATTCTCTTCCTGATTTTTTATCCCGTGAATTTCTACAGGGAAAATGAATAATTAACAGAATAATTCTAATAAGCAAATTCTTACAAGAGCTACTTATAATAAGCAGAATAGTCCATCATCATCAAGCTCATCTACCTCAAGATTAGTACCATTAATAAATCAAAACTCATTTTACCCTATAAGGCCCAGAAGCCCATCTAGTCAAATAAGGTCATCATTTACCTCAGCTTTATTAAGATCATCAAGCCCAAGCTCATCTACTCTAAGCCCATCAAAATCCTCATCTAGTCAAAGCCCATAAAGAGCAAATTTTGGTTATGTGCTTGATCAAACCAGATTATTTGTCAAAACTCTTGATAATAAAGAAGTTTTTTTAGTTTCAGAAGGTTTTATTAAACTAATATCATTTTTATTCCCAAAAGGTTTTCACTTTCCTGAATCTGATTTTTCAAGAACAAGAGAATATTATCAAAATATTTTAATTGATTCTGTATCAGTTGAATTTGAACACAATTTTGACATAGTTGATCCATCAAAAATTGCTTATTCAAAAGTAAAGATTTTAGATATTTTATCTTCCGTTATGTGGAATCAACAAATTCATACTAACAAAAGATTTTTAAATAATTTTGTTCAAACTACTTATAACTATTACGATTATCAAATGGTTTGGTACAAAACTTTTTATTTAAGAAATTATAATCATTCTTGGTTTTTTCTATTTTTTCAATAAATTTACAGCTGAATTACCAAACTGGTTTTATATTTGGTTTTCGTATTTTGGTAATTTAGTTGAAAATTTTCCTCGAGACGTTGCTATTGGTTATGACCAATATTCGAGGTATTTTCCACATGAGAAAAGTGTAAACAGATTTCTAGTCAACTTTACTATAACCTTCAGAGTTCCATAGATCACTACCTAGACCTACTATCTTGATGAAGGATCGGAAACAAGACTCCCTACTCTATATAGAGAATTCCGAACCAAATGGTGGGATAACTTTAGTAATAATCAAGCAGATATAAATGCAGTTATTCAATATTTTTCTCCAACAAAACAAACGATTGAAGAAAAAGGAATTTCAAAAGAATTTAAAAAATCAAAAGAAGAAATATTAAAAAGACTAACAACTGCTTCTAATCCAAAAGAACTTCAAGATACACTCAATGTCTACTCAAGTGAAGTCAACAGCTCTAGCGGATCAGATGACAGGAATCCAATTTTTAGCCCAAATTCACAAGAACCAGACTATAATTTTGAATTGTAAATAATTATGTAATTATATTCAAAACAATGAAATAAAAACATCAGCATGATGTAATAATTAAAAAAAAGTATCTGCACCTAACCTTATCATCATATGTCGGCCATTTCTACTCGATTATTATAAGAAGACAGACAGCTCAGCAGAAAGGAATAACACAACTTTATCCAAGGGAGATTCTTACCTAATCTTATCAACAATTGTCGGCCACAATTATCAAAAGACTACAAAGAAGCTTCACCAACCTGTCAGCCATCTTGATCAGTGATATTTCATCTTCAGAGACTTCCACTTTTCCTATAAATACCTAAGATTTTCAGTTTGTAAGCAGAGATCAATACTCAGGATTAAAAAATTAGAAAAAAGAAATCAAAAACCCCTCTTGTAATATCAACTTCATTATGCTCCAAATCCTTAAACCTTCAACTTATATTCTCAAAAGAGTGCCAACATTCTACTCAAGATCTTTATGTATTATCATTAGAAACATAATTTAATAAAGGTATTTCATTTTAATTCAAAATGAGTAGTTTTCTTGAAAGTTTCACTTCTGCTCTTTCTCTTTTAAATTTTCAAGATTTAACAGATTTAATTGCACTTAAACATGCATTAAATTATTTTAAAAACAATCTTATAAGAATTTATCGTTATGAACATGATGCAAATATGAATCTGTCTTGTGATTGTCAAGAGTATTATAGGAGAATAACTTTTATTAATAATATGATTCGTTGTGTTGAAGTTTTTATTAGGGATTTTAATCATTAAAATTATTCAATTGAGATTTATAGGTTGGAAAACATAGGTTGCATCACAAAACAGGACCTGGAATTGCACCAGGACGGACTGTTAGAGAAAGGAAGGGTAATCATTCTCTTGTACCACTGGTGACAACGCCATGAACTTCATTAGAATAATAAAATGATTTATATGTCTGAATATATATTATATTGTCTTTTACCTTATTGTATTTTATTAGAAGTAACTTTAATTAATATATATATATATAAAATGACTAAATTTTTATAAAATCAGTACACTTAAACTGCCTTTAAATTAAAGTAAGAACAGAAATCAATAATTATAAATCGAAATCTAAACTTGAATTTTAAGTATTTAATAATATTCGTGAAAATAGATATAAAATATTTTTAAATTAATATAAATTGTATCAAATTTTATTATTATTTTGTAAATTAGTATCAATTTTTTTAATTTTTATAAATTGATATCAATTTTTTTAAAATATATTATAATATAGTATTTAAATTTAATTCAGTATTAATATGACAACGTATGAATCAAAAATTATATCACATAATATACTTGCAATATTTTTCAATTATCACATTATTTTCTATCCAAAATTGAAATTAAATAACTCACTGCTACATTTTGAAAAAATTTGATATTGAATTCCGTTAAAGGTTTAGTAATATTATTTTTTATTTTGTGCCAAAGAATATATAATGAGCTCCTCTCTCTCTCTCACTCCAATTTATCCAAAATTAGATCTCCCGCTTCGCAATTGTTTTGGGGTTAGGGTTTGCCTATTTCATCAGCAAAATTATCAGTAGTCTACATATACAAAATGGCACTGAGGAAGTTCTACAGCGAGATTAAGGGTTTGAAGGTGAAGGAGGTGCCTATCTACGTGAAGCCGATGCTTTCCTTGGATTACGTGAAGAAATCTGTTGAGAAAGCATTGGATAACTACAACAAGAAGTACATCCAGACCGATTCCATTGTCCCCCTCTACCATGTCTGCTTTGGCGGCATGCTTTTGTCCTATCTAATCGCTCTTCCCGAGGAACGTCGCCACCTCGAGCACCAGCAGCACCATGGCCACTGATTTTTCGGTTGCTCAATTCTGGTATTCTTTATTCCTGCTTTTCTCTGCTTGTGTGGATTCATTGTTATGTGGTCAATTATTCTATTGCTGGGTTTTCTTTTGTGTGGTAGGGTTTTGCTAATTTTTCATTCATTCGTATGTTATTCTGTTGCTATTGTTGGATAATTACAAGATTGGTTCGTCTGTTTGTGAAAATGTGAAATTGTTGGTGCTAGTATATTGAGATTTTTAAATCGATTGAACTATTTGGTTTTTGATTTTTTCTGGATTGCATATGGTTAATTAAGCTTACTTATTATTTAGTCAATTTCCTTTGATGGATGCCTTAAGCATTGACTTCAAGAATGTTTGATTCCAGCATTTTATCAATACTCATATGTTACTCCAAACATGGGATTTTTGTGAGTTTCCAAGTGCTGAAAACTTTGTGTCTTCATTGATACATTTTAGTTTGTCAAAATTCAAATTGGGAGTTTGACAGGAGAGAGAGAGTGTTAGCATCTGTTACTCTCAATCTCTATATTGCTTGCGAGATTTAGGCAGGAATGTGGTAATGTAATTATAATTAGGGGTGTGCAAATATGACTTGATTGGTTAGGTGGGTTGAGGCTCAAGTCAATTTTTTTCTATCTATCGTTTAAATTGACTTAGGCCTCAACCCGTGTCAGCTATTAAACCAATTTGAGACATCCCTAATTGTAATGACAATATAGTGTTCTTTTTCCCTCTCTTCCCCACAATTGGTTTTTTTTTTTAAATCTTGGAGTAAAGAGTATTACAGGCTGAAAGGATATTGGTGGTTTTTGATCTAGTTGATGGCTATTATTTTGCACATAAAATGGAAGCATATAAATATCCTCCCAAAAGATAAATGAACTTTTTTTTTAGTTGATGGCTATTATTTTGCACATAAAATGGAAGCATATAAATATCCTCCCAAAAGATAAATGAATTTTTTTTTTTTTAAAAAAAAGTTGAAGAATAATACTCAATTTTTCAGATGGAATGGTTTTGGAGTAGGTCCACAGAAAAAATATCTGAGAGATAAACACCTACTAGATAAGACCTGAGTGGTGGATGTTGCTATTCAGGTATATGTGGTTGTATCATATGACATTTATACAAGCACCTTAGAAATATGTAGTTCATGTTTATTGCGCAGGACATCTGAGACTTTCATGATTGGCAGAGAAATAGAAAGGTTAAAATTCTAAATTGAGGATTTCCTTTGCATATACATACAGAAATATGCCCATTTATGGCTTTTAAAGAGAAAAGAAAGGAGGAAGTCCATAGTAGATTGGGTCTTGTGTTTATAAAGTTCCATAATGGAATACGTGGCTGAAAAATTTGCATTAATGCTTTTATTTGGATTTTTTAATTGACTTGGTATTGCATATTGCTATTTGATTGTATATTTTTACGAATATGTAAAAAAGTTTCATGACCAAAAGTTTAAAAATGTTATTTTGTTCCTTTTCTATGTACTGCTTTATTCTGACCTTTCAGATTCTTATACATTTAAGCTATACTATTTGTTATTTCTTCACAAGTTTATTCTGAATTCCTACTGCCCATCCCTTTGCGAGTTGGGTTGGGTTCTCAAGGTTGGAACAGATAGGATTTATCTGTATGGTGGGAACAATACTTGGAGGTTCTATCTGTGTTTGTGCTAAGGAACTGTAGGACCATTTAAACAAATTATTTGCATTGGTTCTACTTGAATTTTTGCAACATTTTGATTAACATCTTTAATTCCTTGAAATCCTATATTTAGAATCCATGTTTCTAGTAAAATGATTCCAAATGGTAAACTGGAATCTATAAACCAAGATTTGGCATCACAGGGACTGCTTTCCTGCCTTCTGCTATTACAAGCTGGATATGGATACTTGGATAGTGGCTTGACTATGCTTTTTTTTCCCCTTTTTTCTTTGTCATTTTCTTCTCTTTTATCTTCTCGGTTATTTAGGCATTACAGTTTCCAGGTCATTTGGATGTTAAAATTGATTGCACAGAACAAGTTTCTCTTGTTTGTGATTAGCTGACTGGTTTGAGGTAAGGAGTGCATCCTTCCATCAAGCGTATCTTTTATCTGTTAGAAATGTTACCTACGACACTACATACTATGATACTGTCTCCACCTTGTGCCTATAAGATAAAGCTAATGCAGCAGAGATGAATATGTTCTTTCCATTGAGGTCAAATTAGAACTAAGCTGCACCTTTAAGAAATTATTTGCAGTTTTTTTCTTTTTTTCTTTTTAAACAAGAAATTCATTACAGATTAATAATTTTTTTATTTGATTATTTTGAAACAGGGACCTTGGTGTGCTCATATAACTGCTTTTTATATATTTATTTCACTCTCTCTGCATTTTTTAGTCCCGTGTTTTGCAAACAAGCATAATCCTATCAAGGTCATTAATAAGTATATTGCATCCATGAGATGCAACTGCTCCTTGCTTGAAAAATATGCTTCTCCAGACAACCAGAGTACCCCAGCTTAGATGTGTTCATTAGCTGTTGTTTTACTTTACTTACTCCTCGTTTCCTAGTCCTACATTTTGAAAATAAGTAATGCAAATCCTGCCAACATTGGAGTGTCTAATAGATGCAACTGCATTACCCAGCCTATAGTGCGCTTGCTAGCCTGAAAAATATGCTTGTCCGGACTATTGAAGCTATATGGTGTTTATATGTGTCTGTATGTGCACGCTCAAATCCCCTATACATTTTCAAGAAATTGAAATCTTTGCCTTATTTTTGCAGGGTTTGGTGAACCTCCAGGGGGTTGATTTCGCAGCCATTGATTTGCTTGATGTTTCATTTCGTGTTTTTCTGGATATTGTAGGCAGGAAGATACTGTCTTTTTAATGAGTGACAGCATGAATCAACGAAATAAAATACATTTGAACGTGGTCAATGAGCATAATCACTTTCTACATTAATGTTTATATTATATGGGTGAAGAATTTTTGTTCTATTCGTTTGCCAAGCAATTACAAGAATGCTATATGTATCGAATTTATCTTTAGCTTCTCATTTTTGACTGTATATGCTCCATATGGAATTTGCCACAACATCATGGCATGATATGGAGGTAATGTTGCATGGTAGTGAGACTAAAAAGGGATACCAATAAATATTGACTCAAATACTACAACTCTTGTATTCCAAATTTTGATGATTTTAAAATCATGAATTATATGTTAGAATTTGTAATGTTTGTTTAATTTTTAGATTATTCTATGCAAATAGTTTGGAACCAAAAAGCGCAATTATTTAAGAAAGGGAACACGTGATGAAAGAGGTATATTAGGATATGATGTAAAATTACCATAATTTATGTTTAAAAGTGAAGCTTAAAATATAAAAAATTTTAAATTGTTTTAACTGATTATTCTAATTATACAATTATAAGATTTCATTAAAAGATAAAATAATAACAAAATTTAGAAAAATGTGAATTTATTTTTATTGGCTAGTTATTGACATTAAGATTACAAATACATATTAGAATAATAATTTACATGTTGAAAAAACAAAGTTTTCAAAAGAGAAAATTGATATTTATTTTTTAGAAAATTTTCCATGCATATTGAATTTCATTTTTAGATATCTTTTATTGTGTAAATTATTTACTAAGTTTGTGAGAGATTTATTTTTGTGTCAGTTGTTAAACTTGAAATTTTAGTTTTTGTGTTGTTTAACTCCTTTAGTATAGAATCTATGCAAGTGATTTCAAGTTTTATTTTGTAGAAATTTGAATTGTTTTGCATATTTGGGATAAAAGCTAATCAAATATTTTTCAAATTTATTTTGTAAAAACTTGGATTTGAAGCATAGGCTAAATAAGTATCGAGTTGTATTTCATTTAATTTTTGTCTTTAAAAAAATTATTAGTTGAGAGAAATTATCAAGATTGTGTCTTGAGAATTAAATATAGACAAAAGTGTTGAACTACTATAAATCAATTGTCTTAAGCTATTATTCCTTTCTTATTTTCAAGTTTAATACTATGGATTGCTAAAGAAATTTCATATATAATTGTTACGTGAAATGTGTTAAAATTGTTTTTGACAAAAAATCATTTGCATTGAAATTTATTTGAAGTCTTTTTTTTTGTGTAAATAAAAGATGTGATTAATTGTCAAAAACTAATTTCAGAGGTTGGTTAATAATTTTGATCTCATACTTTGATTTATGAAAAAGAATTTTCAAAATAATCTTGTATGAGTTTTCTGTCCAATTGTAAAATACTAGTAAAATACCTTGAAACATGTCATTTTTAAAAAGTCTTTTAAAAAAAACTCAACTCATCCCTCTCTCAATCTATGTTGGGACATATATTTGGTATTAAAGCTAACTTAAGACTTCACATCCTTGAAAATATTCATAATTATGGCATCAATCTTAAATAATGTTATTTTTTCACCCATTGTCATTTCATTTCAAGATGGTCAACTTATCACAAGGTCTTCTCTATTTTCCAGGGTAAATTATCCATCTTGGAAAGCAATGTTGACTCACTTTCTTCAATCTAATGATTTAGATTGTTGGGAAGTTGTCTTTGTTGGGTTTGAACATGTATCTTATACATATAGCAGTGGAATTATAAAATTTAATCAAAACAAAAATCCATGGAACGCTCTATGTAATTTAAAATTGGATTGAATCATTCAATGAGAGAAGTTAATTACATTTCTTTACAACTCTTGATTTTTCAAGTTGCGAGTTTTTCCTTTTTTGTTGGGTTATAGCAAACTACAACAGTCCAATGCTAGAATTGCCTCTAATAGTATCCACCGAAGGGAGAAGAAGAAAACCTCCAAAGAGAAGGGGGTGACAAAAATCTGAAGTGCTAGCTATGGAAAATTGTCTAATGAAAGAGAAAAATAACTATTATTTTTCTTTAGAGGTCAGCTACGAAATTGACTCCTTAAAATGAGTATTTATACTCTTTTTAATCCTTTTTAGAGTTAGAAAAAGAAAAACTTCAATGGGTACATTTCCTTGAGTTATATGGCCCAATGTTAACTAAGTCAATAATAATAAACCAAATTGGATTTGACCCATTTTTATAACTCTTATAAAATGACCAATTCTCTTTCTATTTCATTTGGATCTTATCCAAAACTCATTTTACATTTTTTTTTATTTCCTCTATACGTGGGACATATAGGTTTTCTGGTCATGTTGGTAGATTAAGTCTCGGAAGGAATCCTAATCCAATTAGGATTTTATGAGTCAAACTCTTTTGACCCATATTTGATTTCTAATCAATTTTCTTTGACTTCACAGATCATAAATGGTATCTAACAACACATCATGACTATCCAAGTAGTCAGAAAGTTAGTGGTTTAATTTTTAACTTTTTCATAGATAATTACCGTGTAATTCATCTTTTTACCAAACTATACCTCATTTGATTTAATGCATGAACTGTATGTTAACTCCCACTAGACTGACACATCACGTCTAGTCTAAATGATATTAGTTATTGTCTATAAGATTCAATACTTTATTTAACATGTCATTGAAGACCTTTCCTCAAGATTTGTCCACCTTGGCTAAGGATTTTTGAGTAATGATCTTTACAAAAGGTCATATGTATACTCTTTTTCTATCAGGAATGGTGAATTATTTATTAACTACTCAACTACCTTCAAATATCTCATGTTATGCCCAATCATCACTCTATAAACAACTTCTGAGAGGCAACAAAGAATGGAGTCAAAGTATAAGACTTAGTATCTAAGATAACCTTGACAATCTCAAGTTTAAGGATACTTATACCATTACTATGATGAGACCATCACTGACATTGAATAGATCTATATGTGATTTTCTCATAGCAGGTAATTCAATGTACTTGACTACTCTAACAGACATTTGTATGTTAACTCTAAACATCTTATGTCTTCACCTTATGAGATTAGCTGTTTGACCTAGTCAAGGAATATAGTATATGCTAGTATATCCGAATTAACAATGTCATGTCTTGTTAATCCTATGACTATGGACAATTTAGGTATAAATATAATTGCACATTATAGAAATTTCACTATCATGATTTTATCACGATTTCCTTCATGTTGTATTATATAACAAGGACTTCATTAAACAGTTTAAATTTTATATCAATTCATATGCAATGAATACCATATAATAAAAATATTTTTTTATTAATAATAAATGAGTACATCAAGTACTTAACGTGATTGTCTTTAAAGCATTTCTCTGACAGTCTTGAAAGTCTACGCATTTCCTATCAATGAAGATAGAAACAAGAAGGAAGATAGAGGAATTTACTAAGGAAGAAAGGTTGGAATCAAGAGCAAATTCAGGGCTATGAGCCTTTTGTTTTGTGGGTTGAATACCAATTAATGCAATTGAATGTTTGAATGTGACATAAAAAATAAAAAATGGGATAAGTTAGAGACAACTCATAAAGGAACCAAAGAAGTGAAAGATTCAAAGATTTATTTGGTGAGGAATGATTATGAATTATTTTGAATGAAGCTAGACAAAAGCATTTCTAAAGTAAATAACAGATTTGTGAACGTCACAAATGCACTCAAAGCTCTTAAAAAATAAATTAGTGTAATTTATCAAATCAAGAAGTTCATAAGATCTTTAACTTCAAGATATGAATCAAAAGTGATGATTTTGTTAGATAAAAATGTCTGCAATATGTCATATGATGAAACTAGTGATGAAGAAATTATGTACGATCATAGACAGCGAAGATCTATTGATTACAAAAAATTATATGATATGAGTACTCAATCTTGAAATTAAATTTTTATTAACTATTTGGTAGAAACCACAAAAAGATTTGTGGAAGAAAGAGCATAGAAGCAAGCTTAAAAATGAAAATGTTTTGTTGGTCTTCAATCTTGTTATTCTACCATAAATGATATTTCAGTTTAGTGGAATCATTTATACTCAATTCAACTAAGCCTTGATACAAATTAGGTGGGAAAAATTGTCTGAATCTTTTCCATATGGTTACTATATTGTTTAGACTCGTGTATGGATATCCGATACGGGTACATATTTAGAAGTCCGACTTATTATTTTTAAAATTTAGGATATATGGATACGTCTAAAAAGTACTCTAAATTAAGATACGAGTATAATATATATATATATATATATATATATATATATATATATATATATATATATATATATATATATATATATATAAACAAATTACAGAACATTCTTCTGAGATTTTAACAAATTATAGCCATAAATAAATTTTTAAAAAACTAAAAGTTTATCCCCTCATCATTTGATCAAAATGTTGTTTGAGATAACAGTTAGGAAGACTAAGTCTTGAATATACTATATATATATATATATATATATATATATAAATATATATAAACAAATTACAGAACATTCTTCTGAGATTTTAACAAATTATAGCCATAAATAAATTTTTAAAAAACTAAAAGTTTATCCCCTCATCATTTGATCAAAATGTTGTTTGAGATAACAGTTAGGAAGACTAAGTCTTGAATACTAGTTGTCTTGCAATTACAATTGTTGGTAACGAACAAAAACGAAACACTTATAAAATATCATTAAACTGTACATGAAATTCTAAAAAATTCATACAAAAATATTTCAAATATAGAAAAATTATATAGTATATTGCACTGCAATATTTGAAATTTATACAATATCAAATGAATGAGCATTATCTCAAACAACATGAAGGTAAACTGTTAGTTTTTTAAAAATTTATTTATGATTGTAATTTGAAAAATCTCAGAAAATTTTCTGTAATTTATTCTTTATATATAATAATTTAAGGTAAAATATAGATCATATTATAATATTTAAATTACGAAACAAAATAAAATTACAATACTTCATTTCATTTTAAAATAACATATTTCAAACCACAAACTTAAAAGTTCAAAGTTCAAACCACATAAACAAAAACAAAATTATATCACATAACTTAAAAAATAAAAAAATTAGCATTAAACAAACTACTAATTATTCATTTATAAAGCTTAAGAAATATGCTTTTATATCAGGAAGTGTTGGCTTATAAGCTAAAATTTTTATTTTAGTGATTTTAAATCCGTGATTGAAGTACTAGTATTTGTTTTATATATATATATATATATATATATATATATATATATATATATATATATATATATATATATATATATATATATATATTAATTTTAAAATTTAATATGCAAAAAGTTGAAAACAAGATGAGTATTCAAGAAAATAGACATATGTTTAAGAAGAGGTGCATTAGGTTATTAATGTAAAGTCATTATGATGTATGTCTAAAAATAAAGCTCAAATTATAATTTTTTTTAAAATAAAATATTTTTCACTAGTCCAAAAAGTATTTTATAACATACTATTCTAGCCAAATATTCTAATTGAGTATTTTAATCTAATATTCTAATCAAAATTTTAATTGAGTATTTTAATTTTATAACTAACAGATTTTACAAAAAAAATAATAAAATAACGGCTAATTTTTGTAAAACAAAATTTTGTCTTTATTGACTAATTTTTCACCTTAAAACTATAAATATTTATTGAAAGAATATTTTAAATATTGAAAAATCAAAGATTTCACAATAAAAAGTGTTATACTCTCCCTAAATTATTTTCCTTCCATATTGAGCTTCATTCTTATATATTTTTCATTCTGGCTCTAGTTTTTCTTTATGTAATTGTTTTTGAGCTTGTGAGTGATTGTTTTTTGTGTTAGTTTCTAAGTTAAACTTGACAACTTGGTTGTTGGATTTTTTTAGCACATTTGGGATAAAAGCTAATCTATTACAAAGTAAAACTTGTAAACACTTGAGTTTGAGTTTAAGAGCATAAGCTAGAAAAATTTGGGACTGTAATAAACTTGATTCTTACTCTTAAAAAATTATTAGTGGAGAAAAACCTTTAAGATTGTGTCTTGAGGAGTATATATAGACAATGAGCCAAACTACTATAAATCTTGTGTGTTAAGTTATTCTCTCCTCTTGTTTTCAATTTCAATAATTTATTTTGTTGGAAAAATCTCAAATCTAAGTTTTATGAGAAAGGGTGTTGAAAAGTATTTTAGCGAAAATTCATTTATACTTAAACTTATTTGATGTTTTTGTTGCAAATAAAAAAAGGAAATTTATTTGACAAAAAAAAATTTTAGAGATTGAGAAATATTTTTTATTATAAACTTTTATTTTATGAGAAGAAATTTTGAATTTTTCTTGTGTATGTTTTTTTAGCCAAATTAGAATACTATTAGCACACTAGTATTTTATTCTGGAACGTGAGTCAATTTTTCAAATGTCAGAATTTTTTAAAACCTCAGTTCCCCCCTCTTGAGCTATTTGGGACCTACGTTTGGTATCAAAGTCTTTGTCCCTTCACCTAAGGCTTTATATTCTTGGAGAGATCGATAAATATGACATCAACCTCAAACAATACTATTTTTTTCACCCATTGCCACGTCATTTCAGGAAGGTCAATTTATCACACGGCCTCTTCTATTTTCTTGTGAAAATTATGCATATTGGAAGGTAAGGATGACTCATTTTCTTCAATGTAACGACTTAAGTTGTTGGGAATTAATTCTTGAAGGTTGTACATATCCAAAAAAATAAAAATGGAACAAAAAAAAGATAAAAGAGACACCAAAGATGAAAAGCGAACAACAAAAGCAATCTCAAAGGCTATGAACTTATTATTTTGTGGGATGGATACATATAATTTCAACCGAGTTTTTGAGTGTGACATGGCAAAACAAACTTAGGATAAATTTTAGAAAACTTATGAAGTAACCGAAGAGGTGAAAGATTCAAAGCTTTATAGTGTGTTATAAATGCAACTAGCCTTGACATATTAAATCAAAGTAAGGGAAGAAGCACAAGAAAATATTTATGGTTGCAACTAGAAGCAATAGTAAAGAATCAAGCTCAAGTTCAACTGAGTTGAAAGAAAAAGAAACAACAATTATAGTGTTGATAGCTCAAATTGAAAAGGTTGAAGAAACAAAAACTTTGGATCTCAATCTTGATGAAAATTATGAGGTAATTGATTCTAACTCTTCTAGTGATGATGATATTTGGAGTTGTTTTGAAGAGTTGCATTATAAATATGGGAAGTTGAAAAAAAATATTATTTTGGAAAATTCATATATCGATTTGAAAACTTTGCATGATGATCTTTTGAAAAAAAACATGATTTTATGAAAGAAGTTGAAAAGTTTTTTGAAAATGATTAAAAGTCATTGATATTTATAATAATATTACAAGACAATATTTAATTGCAAAAAAAGATTGAAAAGAAAAATAAAGACATTGAAAAGTTTTTATTTGAAAAATATGTTGAGATTATACATATTTTGATAAAACTGTTTCATAAATTTTTTTTTCTCAATTCATATGTTTTTATTGCAACAAAAATGGTCATATTTCTAAATACTATTACTTAAAAAAATATATGTTTATGTGAAAAATATGTGGGTTGTGAAAGGAATATATCATTTGCAAAATCGTCATCACAAAGTAGGAATTTCATCTTTGTTTACTAACCAACAAGAACCCATAAAAAATAGGTACCAAAATCAATTTGAATTCTTGTAGATTTATCTAAAGAACAAATCAAGCATAATCAGTAGTTATTTTGATGATGATTGCTCAAGACACTTGATATAAGCATATCTATAGCTCAAAGTTATAATCAAAAGAAAATTTTACAAAATTAAAAAGATTCTTAGTATGAATACTCCACTAAAATTATTTCAATTTTCTAAGG
Source organism: Triadica sebifera (assembly GCA_023653625.1). Classification (NCBI taxonomy): domain Eukaryota; kingdom Viridiplantae; phylum Streptophyta; class Magnoliopsida; order Malpighiales; family Euphorbiaceae; genus Triadica; species Triadica sebifera. The sequence continues at coordinate 1,632,924 of CM042910.1, forward strand.
TATTTCTAATAATTAATTTCATAAGTATTTGTATGAAAATTGTATAATATGCGTGTTTATTGATTGGAGTGCGTAATTCGGTAATTATGTTAGAAAACTAGTATGTTGAAAATTTGTTTATTTGGAGTTGTAATTGAATGAGTATTTTGATATTATGATTTATTTAATTTTAAAATTTATTGCTTTACAATTTTGTCTCCACATTCAGAAGGGTGAATTTAAAATTAAGGGCAATTATGTCATTTAATTAATGTACCCCTTTTATTTCTATATGCTTTTTCTGCACTATAAAAGGTCATGCATAATATTTCTCTCAAAAAAATTGCTTTTTACACACAGAAATTAAGTTTCTTGAAAAATGAAATTTTTCCGAAAATATAAGCTTTTTATGTTTTAAAATGGTGGTAAGGCTTGGAATAGGTTTTTAAAATTCAAATAAAAATTGTAAGTTAATGAAAAATAGAGATATAGTTATTTGAAAATGTGTGAAGATATCTTTTCCAAAGTCCTATGCTACACTAATCTTTTTCTCTTTGCCAAAATCTCTCTCATCTACATTACTGAAATGCAATGCCCAAAAATTGCTTAGTGTGCTTGCAAAATTTATTTATGTTTCATTTTTGCAAAACTAAAAAACTCATCAAAACTCAATTTCTCCATTAATGTAAAAAAAAAAAACTCATTTATATCTATCTTCACCTCACCCAACCTTCAAGAACTCATCTTCTTTTCACTGCTAAATTAAAGTCGAATCACCCATGCCCAAAAATCATGTCTATTGTGCGGTTAAAAGCAAAAGTAAGGAAGTTGATGGATTAATCACCAACCAACAATGACAATGGCAACACTATCTACTGCTGATCTCTTTTTAGACAAAAGTAATTCCCCTCATACCAAATCTGCCATTAAACAACAAATGCTCCTACCTAAAGCGATGATGACTCTAAATCTCAACAAAAGGGGACTCAGGTAGTAATCTCTCATCAGACGATAAGGGAATATCAACCCACACAATGACAATCCTAAAATTCAGAAAGAAACCCATTTCAGCAATAATTTTTTACAAAGTGATGGGCTGGGTAGTAAATAAAATTTTAAAAAAGGATAGACATTAATGGCTCTCAAAAGGGTAGTCAAAGTGATGATTTTAGAAAATGAAAATATAAAGAAAAATGTCTAGTGAAGCAACTGCAAATGGATCTAATTCAAAGATCGAAAAATCAGAGGATTAAAGTAATCTAATTCTTTACTAATTTTGAAACTTGTGGATTGCAAAATTAAAAGTAAAGTTGGGAGAAATTGATAGTTGAAAAAGAAAATTTTTATCTTGCATTAGTTAAAGAACTTGTGAAAATTGAATGGCTATATTTGATAACAAAATAGAAATTATTGTGAAAGGAAGTGATTTTGATTTGATAGTTGAAGCATGTTGAAATTATGTTTTAAAACTTTGGAGTTATTTAAAATAAAAGAAAAACTGAAATATTTTGATGAAAATGAAAATAATTGTGATGGTTAAATAGCCTTGACTTGACTGTGCTAATGTATCTAGTTGAGTCATATGGTTTTCTAGCTTTGGTTTATATAAATTGGTATAAAATAAAGATTAATTGTTGATTTATAAGATTGAAGTATTTCAATTTGATATTAAAGCATTTTTTGATTTTGTTATGGATAATTGATTATTGAGATTTTGACTAAAATTTTTGAAATTCCCAATGTTGTCTAACCTTTACAAACAATGAAGATGAATCTGAATTACATTTGAATTTACTTTGAATATTTGGATTATGTTTAATATTTGGTGGATTTTCCTGGTGGATAATCTTGGATTGAGATGATTGAAATGTGATATAATTTAGCCTTTGGTATGTTTGAAATGATAAAAGATTAGAATGTCATATGTTTAAGTTTATTTAAACTAGATATATGTTAAACTTAATAGATTGAAGTTAAATATCTGAAACAGTTGAATTTTGAAGTAATATTGATATATCTATATTGATATTGAAATTGAAATTATTGGATTGTCATGTTTGATAAGATTGATTTTTGATATTAAATAGCATATATTTTGTGTTTGGAACTAATCTTAAGATATTTTGTGCTTACTTAAGCACCTTCAATTTTTGAAATATGGAATTGAATCCATTTTAGATGCATAAAGATGAATTTGTATTATTGTTGATTGAACTTCTAATTTAGATGTTTAAGCACTCTTAGTATGAATCCTTGGAATATTTGGACACTTGATGGATATTGAAATATGAATATGGAATGTTGAGTTTTTAAATGCTACAAAATAGATTCGTATGGTATTGAGATTTGAATTTACATTGGATGGCTAGAATTTTCTAATGGAAGTGGTTATGTTTGAGATTTAAATGACGGCATGCTGAAATTGATCCTTGATGATAGATTGAATTCATATATTGCATGTATTTGAAAAATAAAATAGTTGGATTTATGATGAATATATTTGAGATCTAAACTTATATGTTGAATGACTGAAATTCTTTTATAAAAAGTGAATATGCTTGAGATTTAAATGTTGATATGTTGAAATTGAATTTTGATAACTCTTTGTGATTAAAGAAATATGATGAATTTATTTAGTACTTATTTTGAAAATAATGAAAATTTGAAATTGGACTGATATTTTGAATTAATGATTTGATTCTGTAAACTGCTGTGAGACTGATTTTGGGACTGATTTTATTAGAAATTATCTGAATATTTGAATATGATGTAAAGTTATTTTATTTGTGGTATATGTGTGCAAACCCTTTTATGATTGATGATAGAAAGGGAGAGAGACGTGTGGATTATTGATTGAAATTGAAAGTGTGAAAATTTTAGCTATGAGATATATTGTGTAGAAACAAGTTATGGTTTAAAATTATTTGTAAATTGAATTTGATTGAATTGATTGAGAATACAAGAAAAAGTTGAATTCTAATAGAATACTTTTTATTTTATAAATAGTACTTTGATAGAATTTAAATTCTAGTATTTAAAATAAAAATTTATATATTTTGTAAAAATTTTATTCTTGAAGAGTTATATTTTAGGGGATACTTTGCTGAAACTTTCTTTACGCCCTATGCATGGATTAAAGAGAAGATTTTTGTGTGCTAATATGATATAAATTCTAGAAAACATAATCAAAATTTTGTCATCATAAAAAATGAGAAGAATGTTGGCTCAAAATATACAATTCTTATTTTGATGATTTAAAACTATAATTGAAGTATTAGAATTTGTCATCTATGTTTTAATTTCATATTTTAATGTGCAAAAAGTTAGAAGTAAGATGAGTATTCAATAAAATTGACACATATGTAAGAAAATATACATTAGGATATTAATGTAAAATCATTACGATATGCGTCTAAAAGTGAAGATTAAAGTATAGAAGTTTTTGAAAATTGAGTATTTTTCACAAGTCAAAAAAGTAGTTTTATAACATAATATTTTAGCTGAGTATTTTAATTGAGTATTTTAATCGAGTATTCTAATTGAATATTCTAATTTTATAACTAACATATTTCACAAAAATACAAAATAACAGCTAGTTTTTATAAAACAAAATTTTGTCCCTACTGATTAGTTTTTCTTCTCAAAATTATAAATACTTATTGAAAGAACGTTTCAAATATTGAAAAATCAAAGATTTCATAGGAAAAAAATAGTTATATTCTCCCAAAATTATTTTTCTTCCATATTGAGTCTCATTTTTAGATGTAACGACTACTAATTAGAGTATAGTTAGAATAAGTATGTGATATGCATAGAAATCACATGATAAACATTAGAGGTTAAAATAAATTGAATAAATGATTAAATTAAAAATTAAAATAAATTAAATTGATTGACATAATAAATTTGATTAAATTAGACCACATAATTAAATTGTACTTTTAGTAAATTAAGGGGACTAGATATAGGCAAATATATGAAAATAATAATAAAAAATTAAAATTAAAAAAATAAAATGAATAAAAAGGCAGGCACAACAAAAAAAAAGAAGAAGAAATGGGAAAGTCGATGAAGACTTCCCTTTGGTCTTATATAATCTAGCTTTTATATATTTCTACCAATTTCATCTTCATTTCTCCCAATAATTGCCCCAAAGTTCTCATCATCTCACTCGAGATTTGTATTAAAATCACTCCAAATAAATTTATTTTTGGTAAGTAATCTCTTTTCTATTTTTTGTGTTATTTAGAGCTATTGGGGATATGTTTTATCAGTCTATTGCACTTTAATTTTGATAGTCTTATTAACCTAATTTGGAGAAGTTTCAAACATAAAATTTGTTTATATATGTGTTATTTATATATCCATCAAATGACATATAATGATTTTGAGTATATAAAGAGATAAAATTTTTTGAGTGAGACTGATTTAGGGAGAAGTACCAACAGAATACTCTACGATTTTTGTTTAATTTGATTATCTTAAGAGTTAAATCTAAGGTAACTTAAAACATAAAATTTGTATGTCTATGTGTGATATAGATCTCTACAAAATTTTGTATAAAGATCTCTTATGTATGCCAAGTTATAGTAAAATGAACTATGTCTATTCCTTGATTGAATTGGTTCTATATACCTGTATAGCTTCGGTAATTTCTTCATATTTGACATATTTTTAGGTTGAATTAGTCAAAGTTCAAAACATGAAAGTTTTAGTTATATATCTTACTAATTTTATGTAAAATTATTACCTTAAAATGTTATTTTTTTGTGAGTTATGACTTTAACAAGTGAACTGGTTAGGTTGTCATTATATTATGAACCAGTTATAGATTCTCTATTGTTTGGGTATCTTAGAGACCGAGTTTAAAAACATAGTAAAAATAAAAAAAAATTCTAAATTACCTTATCTAAGTGTACAATAATTTCATAATAATTAAATATACACGTTAAAATATATGAAATTTTGAATATAGTACCCCAAAACTGCTTAAAGGCATAAAATAGAACAATAATTAAAATTGCACTAAAAATTGTGTAATAGTCCAAAAAGTCTAAAATTCTAAAATGTTGTAGTATTAATGTTAAATTTAATTATAAATAAGAATAATATAAATTGGATAAGTGTAGAAAAATTTACAGAGTCAATAGTCTTAAGAATGTTCCAATTTAAGAGAAATTTTAGTTATTTATTTGAACTATATTAAGAATAAATATTTTTACAAATTATTGACTAATTATATTTTCAAATTAGGATCTCAACAAGAGGAAGAACAACAAAAGTGAACATGCTCCGAGTTTAAATTTGGAAAAGAAAAACGCTATCAAGATTTATACATATATGTATTATAGTTTGTCTTAATGCATATTTGTGTGTGCATGACGTAAATTATATGTCAATATAATAAAATAATATACATTATATGCTTTTAAATTACAAAAATGTTATTAATTAGGAATGTAATACTATGGTAATATTTGATGAAATATTATGTTTGAAATAAACTGTGAACATGTAATTATGTTGATACAAAAGAAGAATTAGTTATGGCAATTAAGACATGATTAAAACTAATTAATTAATAATTTTAATTTCTCATTTCTCTACCTGAAAACTAACATAGGATAAATGGTGCATCATTAAGGGGAAGTTACGGTACCAATATTAATATGATTTAGAAACAGGGTTGTTATAACTCTGAGATTGTCACTGATCCTAATTACATGTATGATGTGATTATATTTAGTCAATGTGGCTAAAACTCCGGGAGCATCCTTAATTTGAGATTATGGTTAGTATGATAACTTAACATCCACGAACGCCCCTATCTCACACCCCGTATCTGAACAGTCTGAGAACTAGATTTTAAACTAATGAATTATGAAATAAAATATAGAAATTTATTTATTTACATAAGTAACAAGTTATGAAATGTTTATACAAAGTATAGAGAATTTAATTATTGAATGAAATTAAAATCTCAATTTATCACCTCCCTCTTGAGCTATTTGGGACCTACATGAAGTAGGTCCGACTACGGTTTGGAACAGCTAATTTTTAGTCCCAGAAAAAAGGGATCAGGCCGAAATCGAAGATGGGTTAGTTCGAGTTTCGGCTCATCAACCAGCGATCCGACCGGTTCTATTTTTTTAAATTATAATTAATAACACAATAAATATATACAATTAAAATTATTAAACTTTAAAGTTATAAAAATTAAAATTAAATTTTGGGTGAATTTGAAGCAAAAAATATAATTTAACTTATCAATTTGTTTATAAATGAAACAAAAAAAATGTTAAGTTATAAATAAGTAAAAAAAAAAGGAATAAATTAGTTAGAAAGAATGAGAATTTTGAGTAAAAAAATATTAAATTATTAATTATTAATTTGTATAAATTATAAATTTGTACAACTAATAAGTTATAAAAAAAATGAAAACTTTGAGAAAAAAATAACTTATTGAATATTAATTTGTAATTTTGTGTAATAAGTTAGATTGTTATAACAAAAAAGATAAATTTGATTTAGAGAAATTATAAGTTGGAATTTAGAAATGATTATTTTTATTTGATAAATTAATAAATTATAAAAATTATAACTAGGCTTTAACCTAATCAATTTAATATTTTTTATTTTAAAAAATATTTTAATTATAAAATTTTGAATTTATATTGAAAAAATTATAATATTAATAATTTGGTTTGAACTTATTTTTTTACCATTAATTAAGTTGTCTGCGTATCTTCTTAGTGTTTAGATGAATCAAAATTCACGTAATTCTCTTACTTTTTAAATTTTAATTGTTGACCCATTTTATCTTTTTTTTTACTCGGAGCCACCGGTGCTGAATATGTCAATCGTTTTTTCAGTGGTGAAGTCATATTGGTCATCAAATTGATCTTTCTCTATTTTTTGTTATTTTAATATCGTTTTGGTCCAATTATCAATACATACTTGAACTTTTACAAATTCGAGAGTTAAACTATGTCGCATCACATCTAATCAACTTTTTTTATGGTTCGAAACCGTGAACCGCCGGTTCCCGGGAGAAGGGCTGGGATCGGATCCTTTTCCTATCGGACCACGGTTCGAGCTGGCTCAAAACCGGCCTAGTCGGATCCAGATTGGACCAGGCTGGTTTCACGAGCCTAACTAGCCCGTGGCTTGCCATAACAGGAAGTACCTACTTTAAAGTGAAGGATTCAATAAGGATTTCATACTCATATCCATACCCATGTCATAAGTATCCGACACGGATACTTCTTCATTTTTGAAGTCCCGAGTAACATAGCCCGATTATGATTATATGCTAGAAAAGTTTTTTTTTACAATGCTTTTTGCTCATGTCATTCTAGTTTTTCCTGCTTTCGTTTCTTCTGCAACTTCAACATACCTCCCACGCACTGGCATTTGTTGGTCTTCAGTTCACATCTATATAGTTTCTTTCTATTTTCTCAACTTTTCATGAATAGATGTTTTATGTTCTTGATCAGTTATCTTAGCATTTTGCCCCATCGAATACGGTCTTCTGTGCATGTTATTTCTTTAGGGCCTAACACCGTATACCATATCTTATTGTTGATCAAATTACAGTCCAAATAGTCCCTTCAACTTAGCTGTTCAAATTACAGTCCAAGTAGTCCCTTCAACTTAACTATTAAAATTACAGTCCAAATAGTCCCTTCAACTTAGCTGTTCAAATTACGGTCCAAATAGTCCCTTCAACTTAGCTGTTAGTTTTACATTCGCTTTCCTACCATCATGTCTTCAACTTGGCTGTATTTTTTTTTACTTGTTTGTAGAAGTAGTTTCCGTTGTCTGCTAAAAAACTGTCCATCCACTTCAGGATGACCTATATCTTGATTTTCTCTTATTTAGCAAAACAAGCAAATATCAAATGATTGAATGACTTTATAGCAGCGAAATATCCAGCATTTTTAGTTCAATTTCTCAAGTTTTGTTGTGTAAACTGTTGTGGAAATCGGGTTAGTTTCAACCAAAATGAATAATTGTGCCAAAAATTAAGACAAAGAAAAAATTCTCAGGTAGTTGGTGGAGTCACAAATGGTCTCCCTTAAAAACCAACTTCCTTAGACTCTTGAGTCTTGGTGACAGAATTTTTCTATGATAATTTAAAGCACAATATATCACAAAGTAAAAGACCCGACAATAGCTATTAAATAGAAATAAAAGGAACACCAGAATTTAACGAGGTTCGGTCAATTATGCCTACGTCCTCGGACACTACTAAAATAATATTTTACTATTTCAAAAAAATATTACAAAGTGAAATATTACAAGAGAGAGAGAGGAAAAATACAACCAATCTTAGAAGTAGAGAGATTGGTGGTTTTTGGGATGAATTGTTAAAAGAGAGATGAAGCCCTTTTATAGGCTAATGCTATGGTGGAAAAATGCTCTCTTTCCGATGTGGGATTGTCACATTTCAACAAATCTCCACCTTGGAAATCTCACAATTCCAAACAAACATTCTCTAAACTCTTATATTACAAATTTCAGTAATGTCTCCAAATGCGCTTCGAAACGCCCAATTTCAAATTCTGAGGACATTTATCAAGTCCAAGCAATGTTGGAACTTGATACCTGTCACAACTTTTGTTGCCATATCTGCGGGATTTTCAGTAGTCAAAATCTTCTGAAGTAGTATCCCACCATCTTCAAGAATTTTCCGTACAAAATGATATCGAACATCGATATGCTTCGTCCTTGTATGATAAACTTGATTCTTTGCTAAACAAATAGCACTTTGACTGTCACAATGCACTTTGACATGCTTCTGACCAATTTTTAAGTCATTCAACAACCCCTGAAGCCAAATTGCCTCCTTAACAGCTTCTGAAACTGCCATGTACTCTGCCTCTATTGTAGACAAAGCAACTATTGACTGTAAGGTGGACTTCCAACTAACCGGTGCCTTTGCAAGTGTGAACACATAACCGGTAGTAGATCGACGTTTGTCTAAATCACCTGCATAGTCGGAATCACAATATCCAACTATATACTGACCACTTTTCTCATCTCGCTCAAACATTATACCAACATCTACAGTATTCTGAATATACCGTAGAATCCATTTCACAGCTTGCCAATGTCCTTTTCCAGGATCATGCATGTATCTGCTCACAACTCCAACTGCTTGTGAAATGTCAGGCCTCGTACACACCATTGCATACATTAAGCTACCAACAGCATTTGCATATGGAACCTTTGACATATATTCTCGTTCTTCATCACTTTTTGGAGATAAAGATGCACTGAGCTTAAAATGAGGAGCAAGTGGAGTACTAACTAGTTTTGTCTTCTCATTTATCCCAAAACGCTTTAGTACTTTTCTCAGATATTGTTTCTGAGTCAAACAAAGTCTCCCCAATTTTCTGTCTCTGCATATCTCCATACCGAGAATCTTTTTAGCTTCCCCTAAATCCTTCATTTCAAATTCCTGATTTAGTTGAGCTTTTAACTTCTGAATCTCTCCTTCATCTTTCGAAGCTATCAGCATATCATCAACATAAAGGAGAAGATAGATAAAAGAACCATCCTGTAGCTTGCGCAAATATACACAATGATCGTATTTGCTTCTTGTGCATTTCTGCCTTATCATAAACTTGTCAAATCGTTTGTACCACTGTCTTGGAGATTGTTTCAATCCATACAACGATTTGCTCAAATTGCACACTAAATTTTCTTTTCCAGCAACTTTAAATCCTTCTGGCTGAGTCATGTAGATTTCTTCTTCCAAGTCTCCATGTAAAAATGCAATTTTTACATCCAGCTGAACTAGTTCCAGATCAAATTGTGCTACCAAGGCCAATAATATTCTAATGGAGGAATGTTTTACAACTGGAGAAAACACTTCATTATAATCAATTCCTTCCTTCTGAGCGTAGCCTTTAGCTACCAATCTTGCCTTGTAGCGGATATCATTCTTATCAGGAAATCCATCTTTCTTTGCATAAACCCATTTACAGCCAATCGCTTTCTTTCCCTTTGGCAGACTTGCTAGCTTCCATGTCTGATTCTTTTCAAGGGACTGCATCTCTTCTTCCATAGCCTTTCTCCACTTTTCTTCTTCTGAGCTTTGAATAGCTTCACAATAAGTGAAAGGAATCTCATCATCTACTGAAGATGTATAACTAGTCATATCTTTAAGTCGAGCAGGTTTTTTAATATTCCTTTTCGGCTTTCGTAGTGCAATTGACTCAAGTTGTTGAGGAGGTTCTTGTGCTGAAACCTCTGCTTTCTCATCTGATCCATTTTCTACCATTATCTCCTCTTCTGTCGTAGGAGTAATTTTATCAGACTTTACAATTGCTGGATCAACAATTCTTCTTCTATCAAACTCCACCTGTTTAGGAGTTTCCTCCACCTGCTGTGGAGAACCATCTGTCTGCTCATTTGTTACCTTTAACACGGTAGACTCATCAAATGTAACATCTCTACTAAAGATTATTTTCTTCGTCTCTGGGCACCATAGTCGATATCCTTTGATACCAGAGGATATCCCCATAAAGATAGCTTTCTTTGCCCTTGGATCTAACTTCGATTCTTTAACATGATAGTATGCAGTGGAACCAAACACATGTAAGGAATTATAATATGTAGCAGGTTTTCCATACCACACCTCCAAAGGAGTTTTGCCATTGATAGCAGTTGATGGAAAACGATTAATGAGATGACATGCGTATGTTACAGCCTCAGCCCAAAACTGTCTGCCTAATCCAGCATTAGACAACATATACCGAACTTTCTCCAGTAGAGTTCGGTTCATGCGTTCAGCCACCCCATTTTGTTGTGGTGTATTTATGACAGTGAAATGTCGAACAATTCCTTCATTTCTGCAAACTTTCATGAAGGGATCACTTGTGTACTCTCCACCATTGTCTGTTCGAAGAAACTTGATCTTTCTGTCCGTCTGAGTTTCTACCATCTTCTTCCAGATGAGAAAAACTCCCAACACTTCATCCTTTGTCTTCATTGTATACACTCATACTCTTCTTGAACAATCATCAACAAAGGTAACATAGTAGTGTTTACCTCCCATTGAAGTAGTTTTGGAAGAACCCCATACATCTGAGTGAACATACTCCAGAATACCCTTGGTATCATGGATTGCAGTGCCAAACTTCACTCTCGTCTACTTCCCTTTGATGCAATGCTCATAGAAGTCTAATTTGCAGGTTCACACTCCTTGCAATAATCCTTGATTCGCCAGAAGTTTCAAGGATTTTTCGCTTGCATGCCCCAAGCGCATATGCCACAAGCTGGTTGTTTCTAGCTCCTGGTCATCACTAGAAACTGCTGCTGTTGTTCCAACAACTGTGTTGCCTTCATAGTAATACAAGTTATTGCTCCTTTGAACTCCTTTCATCACCATAAGTGCTCCAGATATAACCTTCATTACTTCATTTTTAATGATTATAGTGAAACCCTTTCTCCCAAGGATTCCCATAGAAATGAGGTTTTTCGTCAGACTGGGCACATATCTTACATCTGTCAGAGTTCTGATTGATCCATCACAATTCCTCAATTGGATTGAACCAATTCCAGTTGTTTTGCAAGGACTGTCATTTGCTGTATAGACAACTCCAACTTCAATTTCTTTAAAATCGAAAAACCATTCCCGATTGGGACACATATGGTGGCTACAGCCTGAATCCAGGATCCAAGCAGTCGAACTGCTTATTGATGGCATCAATGCTAATGAAAAATCTGAATCATCACATTCAGCTACATTTGAATATGCAACAGCCTTGCCTTTGCCAGATTTGCTTCTCAACTTAGGACAAATTTTCTTCCAATGTCCCTTTTCTCGACAAAAGGCACATTCATCTTTGCCCACTCTGGACTTTGATCTGTCTTTCTTTTCCCTGTTCTTATTTTTCAAACGGCCTCTTACTATCAAAGCTTCTGCTGCTCCACTGGTACTATCCTTCTTGTCTTTTCTCCTCAATTCATAGTTGTATAGTGCAACACATACTTCACTAAGAGACACCTCAGCTTTCCCATGAAGTAGAGCAGTTTCTAGAAACTCAAACTCCTCAGGAAGGGATCCCAACAGCATTAGGGCCAAATCTTCATCTTCAAATGTCACATCCAAGTTCATCAGATCTGCTACAAGTTGATTGAAATTGGTGATGTGATCATTCATCATGGTACCAAGAACATATGTGAATCTGAACAGTCTTTTCTTCATATGAAGCTTATTTTGACTGCTCTTTTTCAAGAATTTTTCCTCCAGTGCCTTCCACAATTTACTTGCAGAAGTTTCTTTACAAAAGGCATACTTCTGCTCTCTGGACAGACACGATCGAATTGTACCACATGCCAAACGATTAATTGTCTTCCATTCCTTCTCGTCTGCACCTTCTGGCTTTTCTCCTTCAATGGCAATGTCTAAGCCTTGCTGAAATAAGGCATCTAGAACTTCACTTTGCCACATGCCGAAATGGCTTGTACCATCAAAAATCTCCACTGCAATTCTCGTATTTGCGACAGTAGTTCTCGCCAAAATTAATGAAGTAGAAGCTGTTGTGTCCATTGTGGATTTTTTTCCGTCTCTTGCCATTTCCTTTTTAAGACTATTTAATAGCTTTCAAATGCGGAATACCCAATAATCCAAGGAAACCTTTCTGATATGGAAGATCAGTTTACGCCGCAACCACAGAGCATATAACTCAATAATCTTGGCTCTGATACCAATTGTTGTGGAAATCGGGTTAATTTCCACCAAAATGAATAATTGTGCCAAAATTTAAGACAAAAAAAAATTCTCAGGTAGTTGGTGGAGTCACAAATGGTCTCCCTTTCTTTCAACTTCCTTAGACTCTTGAGTCTTGGTGACAGAATTTTTCTAAGATAATTTAAAGCACAATATATCACAAAGTAAAAGACCCGACAATAGCTATTAAATAAAAATAAAAAAAACACCAGAATTTAACGAGGTTCGGCCAATTATGCCTACGTTCTCGGACACTACTAAAATAATATTTCACTATTTCAAAGAAATATTACAAAGTGAAATATTACAAGAGAGAGAGGAAAAATACAACTAATCTTAGAAGTAGAGAGATTGATGGTTTTTGGGATGAATTGTTAAGAGATGGATGAAACCCTTTTATAGGCTAATGCTATGGTGGAAAAATGCTCTCTTTCCGATGTGGGATTGTCACATTTCAACATAAACTAATGATGGATAGTTTGGTCTTTTTATGTGGTAGTCTATTTATTGACTGATATTTTCTATTAGGAGATGTTGGGAAAGGATGCTCCAGCTCACGAGCAGTTTAGTGAAGATGGAGACGGTCCCAGCAAAAGAAAGCGGAGAAAATAGGATGAGAGATGACTAAATCATTATAAGGAGCACTCGGATCTTTCAATTAGCCAATGTGGGATATTTTAACAAATCAAATGGAGTCACACATGCTAATTGATTAGAAGCGCGGGAAGCAAAGGGAGTCTCTTGTTGTGAACTTGGTTTTTAGTTGGGCGTAGCCATCCCTTCATCATTAGCAAAGATGACCTTCTCTGACACACAAGACTTTTCAGGCCAGCAAATGGTTCAAGAATGCACGATACTTGGCTCTAAAATCCAGAAAGGTGAGTTTTGTGTAATACTTTCCATCAATGCATTTCTTGTTGTAACTCTTTTTTTAGTGGTATATCTTTCCAATTTGACTTGTGCTACTCATTTTCTATTTACTTGATTATTTTGAGTTGCTTATGTAAGGATAAGGAATAATATCTTGGGGGTGATAACCATCATATATCTTCTACTTTTTTATGAGCCTGTGATTTTGAATGTTACTCTTTTGCATCAATAGAGAGATATTCTTATCAGATTTACTTTATCTTGAATGACAGGCAGAGAGAGGTAAAGAAGTAAAGAACTTCACAATTCCAGTCCTAAAATCCCCAGGGAACCAGAATAGAGGCTATGAAGAATAGAACTGCTGAGCTTACTGAACTAAATAATTCCTCAGCAAAAAACAGGCTACATAGTCCAAAGAATTTAAAACAGTTGCTTCGGACAAAGAACCCAAATTCAATAAGCAGCAGTTTGAAGAAAAATTAACTGAAAAAAGCTTCCATTGAATGTCTTCTGGAAGCAATGAGGTATTTGCTGGCTCAAACTTGTCTTCTTTTGCATTTATTCGTTTTTTGGAGGGGAGAGGGAAACGTCTTCCTTCTAGTCTTTGTATGTCGTTTATAATAATTCTTCTCATTTCAACTGGTTCTGAAATTGATTTAACGGTGAGTCGTGGTTGGAATCAACTTTGTGAAGTAAATCAGTAGGCCTGAAGTTGTTGGCTTAGGAGAGCTAGAGGCAAGTGTACACACAAAGGGAGTAACCACATTTTTTGAATAATTAAAGAGGGATATGGTATTTGATATTCAAATTTGATCATACGTAGGTCTTCTTTAGTCGATTTGATTCAAAGGTGGCGTTCATGAATGGGTATAAAAATGAGTGTGGAAGTCAGATAACTTCACAAATTCCCAATAAGTTATCAACCTCTTTCATAAATTTATCCATTAATGAATCTTATTAATTAACAAATAGGCTTTCTTCCAAAAATCATGTTAAAAAAGAGGCCTAAGTGAAATCTGTTCATCAAAACATAGCATTGAAATTGAAATAATTCAAGATAGAAGTTGGACAGAGATGACACATATAGAGAAGCTTCAATTATGCAATTTATAAAGGTTAAAGTGGCAGATCAATGAGCTTCCTAAAAATTTGGAGACCACATTTGTCATCTGCATGCATAGGTTACTTCATTATACAGAATCTCAAAATGAAGAGTAAGCTTCGGATGTCTCATATTCTAAGCTGGATTTTATTTGACATTAACCTAAGTAATGATGGGGAAAAATGCAGTATTTTATTTATTTAACAATGTTATAAACTCTTGTGTGCTTTGTGCTTGCAACTGTGTTGGGGTTTTGAACTTTTTTTTTCATCCTTATACTTTGTCCTTGTTTGTCCTATTCAGATCAGTGCCGAGTATAGTGATGATGTGAGCTTGAAGAAGCTGTTACAATAAAAAAAACAAAGAGAGGGAAGAAGAGGGTCATCTCTGTTTCAATGACAGTGTCTCAAGCAGCCAAGGCTGAGTGAGATGGAGAGACTTTGTAGAGCCAAGGTTAGGGTGGAGAATATGAAAATTGCACGGCTGAGGGGAAAATGTTGATCTCTGGCAACATAATTATGAACTTTTGGCATGTCTAGCTAAGCTTACTTGTATATATTTTTGTTACTAATATCTGGTGCAAGTCAATTGCTGATCAACACCTATATATGGGAGATATAGTAAGAATCTGCTTTCATTAGGGATGCAATTTGGGGTGATATGCCAAAATTTCTCTTGCCCATGTTCATATTATTATTGTAGTCTATTGGTGAAGTAAGATGATAGCAGTGGTGAATTTAAATTGCACCATTCTTTTCTTTTTGTTAGATATTTATCAAATTTTCTATTCTAATAGATATTCATTCACTAAATTAACTCTACATAGAAATTGTGTATGCCTTTAGACTCGGCCAGTAATTTGTTGAGAAAAAAATGAAGATACAAAAAAACTTCAAGTCTATTATTAAACACAGTCATGTTTGTTAATTGAGATCCATGCATCATTTCAAAGGAAGAAAACTTAATGCAAAATTTTCTTTGCAGTTGGCACCTTAAAATAAAAATCTTGAACCAAGTCCGTCCTAAAATATTTTGGATCCTAAAAATTTGAGATTTACATTCGAAATTAAATCTGTGAATTAATAGAAAGAAAAAACTATCGCCCATTAATATTGAAATAAACTTAGTAAACTATTTCATGCAAACCATTCTTCAAAATTTTAATTTAATGTATCAATTATTGAAATGCTAAATAAATTTGTCAAACTAAAAGACACTTCAGAGAAATTACAAAATAAAATTTTTGTTAGGAACACAAATCAACAATTTCAAAATGCCCACAATCAAATGTAGCTTGTTCAACAAAATAAGGGAAATACTAAAATGGCCTAATACTTCAATGTAAAATGGCTTCCATGAAATTCTACATATTCTCTATTCAACTAAATACAAAAATGGAGATCCATACTTGTATAAAATAGCATTTTTACAAGTATATTGGATCTATACATTCATCCAAACAAATTCTATTTTTACAAGTATATTGGATCTATACATTCATCCAAACAAATTCTTCAACTATGTTCATAGACATACCTTTATGTATGAATTTAGCCAAATATTCCCGTCATCCCATAAAAATCGACTGACTTCTACTTTCACATAAAGTCAAAATTTTAGTTAATATGGTGAAACAATACATTTTTCATAACATACCTTTACATTAATCAGGAACATATGAAAAAACAAAGAAATGAAAGGTCATACATTTTCCCCAGTAATAACCTTTTGCTAGCTTCCATGTCTATCAGTAAACCAAAGAACTAGGGAATAGAAGCAAATGAAGCACACAAAAGAAGAAACAAGCCAGTGGAATATATCATCATACCCAAATGATTCTGCTGTCTTCAATCAACAATCTCATTTTAACCACAAAATTTATGGCCATTGATAATATAAGCAAAGAAGGCAGTGGCTTATATTATCATAGTCATATGACTACTTTAATAGAATGAACAAGGGCTCTCCATCTCAAAATTCGAATTCTCAAAATAAACTGCGTGCCTTTTTTCCTTCTTTTCATGTCACTTGAACATTCCTCGGTAGTTGCAATATTGAAGTAACTGCTCCAATAGACAAGGTAATTGCCTCCATGTTTGTACACTAACAAAACTCAAAAATGACAGATACCAAATGACAATAGACTAAGTCCTAATTCTGATAGCCACCCTTTTTGCAACCATGAGTGTAGCGCCTGTACAATATAGTTCCATTTGGATATTGCTGCTGTGAATTCTGCTGCTGCTGCTGGTTTACAACATCCACTGAGTCAACATCATTGGCATGATGTTGCTGCTGCTGGTTCACAATATCCACTGAATCATCATCATTCAAATGATGTTGCTGTCGTGAATTCCGCTGCTGCCAGTTTACAACATCCATTGATCCATCATCATTCTTCCTGCGTTCCAATTTTTGCTGTTTTGCTTCTAACCGCGGTCTCAGCTACACAGCAAAATTTTATGTTAACCAACAAGACGAAACAATTACAAAATACATCTTTGACCCAAAATATAACAATTAACTACAATGAATTTACTGTTTCTTAACATTCTGTAGATCTAATCCAAACAAAATTAAACCACTTTCTTCACATACTGTTCTAAATTCATACTAATGTTCATTTATCCAGGTTGATGGGATTGACAATGAAATTTGAGTTCTCTACGACTTTTAAGGTCCAACCACGTATTCCCCCCAAGAGATTTATACTTTGACTCCAGAGGAAATATAGGAGTCCAACATGCCCAGACATCACCCTAAATGAGAAAGCAAGTGCACTCAAATGTTGTCACATAAGAACAAAGATTGAAAAAAGAGTGGTAGAATGCAATGTTATGAAACAAAGAGTGCTAGAATGTAATTTCAGGAAACATGCGTCTATTACATACCATCTGAATATATTTTAGTTGCTTAAGAACTTGATCTGGGTCCAGCTCCTGCAGCAAATGAGCAAAAGGAAATTTGGTCATATAAATATAAAGCACATGAAAACAGCAGATAAAACAATATTGAATAGTCAACAGAAATTTGTAATACTAACAAAATACCAGTAAGCAAATCACACGTAAGGACATAAATTGTTGCCTATTCATCAAACTACTAGGTGACAGTCTGAGATATGACACTGGCTAGAAGAATGTATATTGTGTTGCAAGAAAAAAATCAAGCCATCAAGTAAAATTACAATTCAATGACACTACAAATTCCACATAATTCCAAAGGGTCACCAGCAGACACTTAAAACTTCTGAACTTTGACAAGCATTTGTAAGAGAATTTATACTTCCTCAAGAAAATAATAATAATAATTAAAAAAAAAAATTGTAGAAACCAAACTGGTTGGTTGAATTTGGATGAATAAAGAATTTAGTATAAACGACTGCATTTCTAAAATAAAAAATACTAATTAAAATTGTCCAGTGATTTAAGATTCATGGGCTGGTCTCATTCATGATCTTTAAACTCGTCTTTAAATTCAACATGGTTGATAAATTTCAATTTGTATGACAAAAGTTACTCAACTTATTAACTTCTATCAGCAAAGTTATTCAACTTCAATTTCATTTCAATGACATCAATATTGCTACATTATGATAAAATTTTAGCCAATTTTTTTACTTGATATACAAATAATTTTTTTAGAAAATAGTTTCTAACATGCTTAAATCAAATGGGACTTTGGAATCTAATGAACAATTGATTGGACAATGGTGTGGTGGCTTGACAAGCTGCCACATTATCAAATTATAAGTAAAAAAACAATAGCTTAATGCAATCAAACAATTTGATCCTTAGTTTCAGGAGAAATTCCAAAGTGCCTCAACCATTTGAAGTGCTTAAGGAATCACGGTGTAATTTTTAAAATTTTCTTAATACACTAAGGGTGTGTTTGGGATTGCCGTTAGATGTTCAAAAAGCAGGTTTAGAATTTTTTTTGATTTAATTAACTGATTTTTTTAATTTTTTGTAAACTGCTTTTTCCAAAACTGCTTCTGACAAAAGCATCTATTTACTTGCTTATGTCCAAAAGCAGTTTTCAAAACTCAAAAAACTTAAAAATAAAAATTTTTTCTCCAAAAGCACTTTTGACAAACTCAATGTCAAACGGACCCTAAGCTGCTTACCATATAATATTAATTATCTTTCATGTTTTTTCTTTTATCGCACTAAAAGTTAAATTTATTAAATTTATAATATGTAGAATTAATCAAATTTCATTTTTATTGACAAGAATAAATATCTTACTATGTTATATCCTATTTGATCAATTCTTCTCTTATATAACATTATCATTTCAAAGTTTTGAACTCTAACAAAAACTATTAAATTTCTTATTAGCAAAAAATAAATAAAAAATAAAAATTAATACATCTCTATTTTATTTTAAGTTATTTTTTTAATTGACCAACAAACTTTACTTAATTTAATATATTTAATTCAATTGTAAGTTTTTTACAAATATTCCTAGTATATATGTTACTATACTATTTAATATTTATTTAATTCAATTCCAGTTCCATCAATGTTTGATCCAGATAGAATCTCTAATGCACCTGCCAGTTTAAAGGCCAACCTAGCTTTGAAAACCTTGTTTATAACAATTTAAATTTCATGATCTTCGATCAAATTTTATAATCAGTGATGATGGGTGAAAGTAAAGATAAGATTCATCCACAAGATAATATACACCAAAGATTACCACGAAAGAGTGACAATAAAATATACAACAATTAATGCTTCACAATCATCTTTAATATTTTCAGTGCCAGAAGGTATGCATGGTGGATCATTATATCAGAAATACTCATCACTGAAATTGTTCAAGGTCGTGAACACAAAACAGTTATGACTGCCTCTTGAAGGCAATAATTTAAATGCAAGCCTATGCAGTTCCTGTAGCAATTGAAGCACTAGGACTTGTGCTTTTTGAGTTATTTTGCTTACAGACTCAGAAAATATCTACGACTAGAAGCCCAAAAAGTCTCAATCAATAAAAGATGGAGAAAAATCAAGACTGCCAAGCTAAATTTACCTGAGGTACCGCACAATCAGCATGAACTGGGTCCCAAAGGACAGAGCAGAAGCACTCCCAATCATCAGTTTGGACTTCAAAAAGAGGAGCCCTGTTATGAAAAGACAGAAGTTATTTTCTTGTGCATCATTAACACAAGATATTGATAAGATCTGCAAGATCAGTTCCCACATGTGCACATACAAAAGCAAACACCTAGAGAAACACAAAAGGCATGCAGACATGTGCACATGTGGAAAGAAGGGGAAAAGCAAGAAGAGCAAAAACTCCCACGTGCTTGGAACATTAATATTACATTTTATAGATAAAATAAACTAGAAGAAATGACCAGAGCAGAAATTTAGGCTTTTATTTACAACCACAAAATGGTTATCCCTAAGATTTCATTACATGAGAAATTCAATTCATGATTTCTGGTCAATCTTAAACAGAAAATTGAGCCTCAATTCAGAACGACTATAATATCTATCATATTATGACCCCATCATAAGAAATTCTATAATTATATGGTTAGCAATATAAAGTTGAACGAGTCTTAAATACTATACACCACTCTTTTTAAGCCATTTTGTTGTAAACCAATTTACAGGGGTATTCTAAGTTAAAATCACTCTAACTACTAATAGTTTGTAATTTTTGGAACTAGGAGACACATTGACCAGATCCAAGTCAAGGGATTTGGAGAATACATTGACTATACGAGCAGGTATGCAATTCCAAGGAATCCAGTTAACTAGAGTCAGTTGAGAAAGATCCCTACATAGGTTTTTGTTGTGCAGGCGTCCTTAAAACTCTCTCTCTCTCTCTCTCTCTCTCTGACACACACACACACACATCTCTCTCACTCTCTCATAAGACCTGATACAACAGCATATCGACAGAAATTTTAACTCAGAAGCACCAGAGTGTTACATAAATTGGGATGGTTGAGCTATGTTTTGTTTAAGGTGTCAGTAGAGAAAGAAACCCACACAAGCTTTTATTGTGCAGATGTCTTACAAAAAAGGGTTAAGTTTTTGGGTTGGACATTAAAAGAAAGCATATGCAGATCTTCTATAGTTTCTTATTAGATGCCTGCTTAACATAAACCTAAAAAAACAATTACCCAAAAGAGCATCATGATCAAGTTTACCTGCGCCACTTTCCACATATAGTTCCATTGGCACTTTCTCCTACACTATCTACAACCTCTCTACACTGAAGCCAGTTACCAATAGAGCTAAGCTTAGATGACTTGTCGGAATTCAATTCCTACAAATATAAAATTGTGTCAAATTTGCCTAGAACCAGCAAAATACAAGTCAACCAAAATATAGAAATACAGGTACAAAGTAAAACACAAATTGCAGCCTTACAGTTGAACTAACAAAATTTGATGGACTCATTTCCAAAGGCTCAGCCACTGTATCTATGTCAATACCACTGCATTACAATTTAAAACAAGTCATAGTATAGTCAAATATTAGAACTGCGAAGCACTTAGCAAGTTAACAATATACATAAAGCAAGATGGAATTAAAAACTAAGACCCTTAAATATGACACGCTAAAGTCGTCAACCTTAGCATGCACAAGATTATAGATCCAACGATCACCAAAGCCTTGAGAAAACAAGGATTTAATTTCTTTTTTCTCCTGACTGAACTAACAATACTAGGAAACCACTTCACAAAAGTATTTGCTTTAAAGCCCATTGAATTTTTTGATCCATCTTGTTATAGCAAGGATATTGGGTTTATTAGGAAATTTAAGGTCCAAACAGCCAAAAAGATAAGAGAATGCATAATATTTTCAAAAAAAATCCTTATATCTACTGCATTAGATTTCCTGAAGAAATTCCAGCAGATTAATGGTCCACTTAAATATATCTTATTCAGATATGTACAAGACTATCTACTCACATTGCTCATAACACCCACACCACATACCTCACACCTCACTATTTGAGGGCTCCAACAGGCTTATGCCTTGACTTGTTAAGATTAAGAGTCTCACTCAAGCTAAGCCTTGACTTAAGAATATAAGCCGATTCAGCCAATATTTTTCTACTCCTACTTTCATCATTCAGAAAGATTAATTATTTAAAAAACAGCAAAAGAGGTAGAAAACTATAGTGAATCCCTATTTAAAAGCCATCATACTTGAATTAAGTGAATCCCTATTTACAAACCATCATGCTTGAATTAATGTATACTTACCAATCATTGTTGTAAGTTAATGTATAATTACAAACCATCAAGCATCTACAAGCTGCAAAAGGAATTTATCATTTAAAATGTATCCCAATAATCCATGATTCCTTTTTACTAATGTAAAATCAATTGATCATCCAGCCCTAAGCTCCCCTCACATTTCTAGTCTCAGGATCTTGAAACATTCTAATTGGCTTCTGTTCTATCCCATAAAGCATCACAGGACACTTTTTTTTTCTTATATTAACACTTAAAAAGTTTAAATATTGATGTCTAACATATAGTGATATATAATGCTTAAAAAAGCTCATTGGAAAGCAACCATGTCATTTTGTCTCCAATATAACTTAATGATTCTCAATTTCCATCAGGCTAATGATTATGTTCATGAGGAAGACCTAAGTTATGGAACACCTATTTAGCGAGGTTATCAACCAGAAGAGTTGGCGAAAGATGAGCAGTAAGAAATTGAAAGATTTCATTGAAATTG
Source organism: Triadica sebifera (assembly GCA_023653625.1). Classification (NCBI taxonomy): domain Eukaryota; kingdom Viridiplantae; phylum Streptophyta; class Magnoliopsida; order Malpighiales; family Euphorbiaceae; genus Triadica; species Triadica sebifera. The sequence goes on from CM042910.1 coordinate 1,655,332, forward strand.
TTCGCATAGAAATTTCCCGAAAAGCTAATCGTAGGTATTTTCCTCTAAACATTCAACTCTGGGAATCCTAAATATAGAAATGATACAGTCAAACTGCCATCTGCTGACTCATTAAAAGAGTGTATAGAAACCTGTTTAACCCATAATAACTATGTTAGATTGCAATTCAACTGCTTGTTGTAGAAGTGCATTTCTAGATGCTTCTACAAAAGCCAATTCAAAATTGCTTTTCGGATGTTTCAAGAATTATATTTGCAAAAGACATACCAAATGATCCCTAAAAGCAATTTTGCTCGCTTTTAGTGAAAACATTTACAAGGCTTTTCTTTTTTCAACAGAAGTTGCTATAACAATGCAGAATAGTCTAGGAGTAATACAGAAAGGCATGTTTGGTTACAACTAGCCTTTGATGCTAAACTGGATAGGGGCATAAAAGGATCCAGCCATATACCACTTCCTAGACTACATCATCCACTGATTATCACTACGAATTCAGACTGCAGTTCCTCTCCCCCAAACATGATTTTAGTTACCACATAATATGAAGTTTATGACTAGCACAACAATCTCATGCAGAATGTCAACAAGACTAACAGGGCTTTAAGCACAAAATGGGAAAGAAACAGCAAATAACTACATAATATGATCAGCATGAGCCTTATGAAAGATTTTCAGCTTTCGATTTAGCTTGCTATGTAACTTATGGTAATCTGTTCCTGATTAGGATTTTTTCAAAAGTAAATATATGGGGCATACCAAAGGCACCTACTTAGTAATTGGACCCAACCACTCTGGAACTTCTGCTTGAAAACCTTTACCACATCGAACACCAGTTCTATACGGCCCAGTATCTCTTAGCATCAATACTATAGGATTTGTTTCCCCTCCAGAAGAACTTCCACGTCTGCCCTTTTCACCAAACATATATGGAGCTCTGGAAATTGTCTCCTTCAGAATTTTACGACGCTTCTTTGAACATGAATGACAAAACCAGTCATCAAGTGGTAATCTTTTTACACGAGGATTGCAGCAAAATAAATGAAATGCCTCTTCACAATTGTCACAAATCAACATTTTAAGTGTAGACTCTGGATGAGAACAAATTTTGCACAACCGAAAACTGCTGCTTGCACTACTATCACTAACACCTTCCTCGGAAGCACGAATTCGGCTAGGCGAAAATCCTTCAAGCACTCCCTGGCTTCTAATTGTGGAGACACATAGGTCCTTTTCTGACATATCCTCCTCCAAGACCTCTGCAGCCATGACACTAGATGAGGAGCACTCACCAGAATCATCCACTTCAGTCTGAATAGAAGCCAAACCAAGTTCTGTGTCTGACTTTGATGATGAACAGCTGTCATTTATACTGTCAACCTCAATAATTTTCTGACTCGTGCTTTTGGAAGCTTCATTAAACCCTTTTTCCTGTGGTGGAAGACATCCATTGATAGATTCTGATTTAAAAATACAATGCCCTCCTTTGCATACTGTAGAAGGGATGAAAGGATCTCTATTAGTGTACTCGCTTAGAGAAGCCACATGTTGTTCCTTAACTGCAACTGAAGGAGAATCAGACCTGACAACAGATAGACAGGGAGCCTCAGCTGAGAAAACAGCAAAGGAGTTTCCGTGTAGCTTCTTTCGCCTATAGACAAAATTATGCCCGCTATTTTTGGAAGTTCTAGCAAACCCTAGTTCCTTAACCAGTGAACATCCATTGATAGATTCTGATTTTAAATCACCAGGCTCTCTGTTGCACAATGTAGAAGGCATGATATGATCTCCATTAGTGTGCTCACTTTGACAAGCCACATGGAGCTCATTAATTGCAACTGAAGGAGCATCAGAACTAACAACAGACAGACAATCCCCTCCACTTCTCTTTGTGCTTGCAGGGGCCTCTGCTGAGAAAACAGCAACAGAGTTTCCTTGTTGCTTCCTTTGTGAATATACGAAATTAGGTGCAGAACATTCAGACATGGTACAGACACTTGATAGTGGAGGACTTCTTGCAAATCTTAACAGGCGTGAATAATCAGCATTCTTTTGTTCTTCTGATGTACATTCTCTAGAGCCAATGTGAGAACATTCATGACATTTTGGACACATCTACAAGATTTCAGTAACAAGGCACTCATTCTTAAATAAAATTGTTTTTCCATGAAGAGACATAAAATAAAGCAGCTGATTTAACTATGTAGAGAACTCTGCAACAACATTTTCACCTGAAAGAAATCTGTAGTTGTGTTTAGGGTGTTTTCCTGTGCTCAAAATTCTTTCTATGATTCAAGTACACCAATTCACATGAACATAAAATGATCCAGTCCCATAACTGCGAGCAGCACAATGATGCCTATCATTCTGACAAAAAAAAATTGATAAGAAATCCTTTGTTTCTAATAGAACCCATTGGTATAAGTATAAAAGGGCTGCATTTTCTTTTTCTACATGTATGAAAGTAACCTTGCAACCATCTTCACTAGATAAAGCGTAAAAGGATCAAAATGCATTCCATAAACAATATATCACTAATCATAACTTCAATAACTGAAATGTTTCAAAATTTAAAGTTCAATATTTTGATTGACAAAAAAAATATGTTTCAAAACATAAAATTCAATATTTTGATTGATAAAAAAATGTATATCATAGCCCTATAATGCATGTCTCTTCATTATTCAAACTCCAACAAATTATGCTATTGAATACAAGCAGATTAAATATATTATGGGAATTGGGGATATCGCCTCAATAGTTGCCGGTCAAGTCTGTGTGCGACGATAGGAGAAGACGAATATGTATAAAGGAACACAAGAGAGGTAAAATAAACGGAGCATACCCCGGGTAAAGAAGAATCCGTTCTTTCCTTTTCGTCCTTCCTTTCTCCGTTCAAAACCGAGGAAAATGAATAGGAAGATGAAGACGACGAGAGAGAGAGAGAGAGAGAGCAGTTGCCTGTTGGAGAAAGAGAGAATACTGCTCTTAATTTTTCTTTTCTTTTTTTAAATACATTTTTTCGTTTAGAGCGCCAATGCTTTGTTTAGATGTTTATGTTAAGGGTTAAAAAATTAGTTTTAGAATTTTTTTTATTTAATTTGTTGATTTTTTTTATTTTTTATAAAATATTTTTTTAAAATTTAATTTTTAAAAAAATATATATTTATCTATTTATTTTTAAAAATATTTTTTTAAAACGTAACGAGTAAAAGAATATTTCAATGTAAAAGGCAATACTTTTTAACTTTATTTCAATTGTTTGTTTACATTTTTTTAAAATAATTGTTTGTTTACATTTTATATATTTATTTATTAATTTATTAAATAAATTAAAAAGATTTATAAATTAAAATTTTAATAATATAGATTGATTATAAAATAAATTTACAAAAAAAAGTGTTAGAAAAAAATATTTGTAGCATTCCTGATATAGAAAAATCTAACAAAAGAAAATACAATTTTCATTATTTGAATAAAAATTCCAGAGTTAAAATGAGTAAATGGAGGAAAATTAAAATTTTCAATAAACTTTTAAAGATATTTTTTCTTTTTTTTAGAGATAACCAAATAATAAAAAGTGAAGTAGAGTAAATCACTCAACTTTATTTTTCTTTATGAAAGTAAATCAAAATTTCCATTCCATCCAAATAATAAAATGGGTGAAAATTATATTTACTCTATCCTCGTTTGCTTTCCTTTTATTCTTTTACTCCCATCCAACCAAAGCATAAATAAATATCATTTTCTCTGTTTTTATTGTTTGGATACAAGAAAATCTAATTTATTTTAGTGAAGCAAAATAAAGTGGACTAAATTTGATTTATTTTAATAAAAAAAATTATGTTTACTTTTTCCTTTCTTATCCTTAATTACACTCAATTAAATAATAAAAAATAAAAAAAGTAAATTAAATTTACTCTACTTCACTTTCTTTCATTAAAGGTAAATTCAATTTTTGATGCATTCAGATATAAGGAGGTGCTATTATGATTTTCACTATGGATGGCAAATTAAGTTTAAATATTACTCTACCATTACTCTAATTCGTCCCAAATTCAATTTTAAAAAAAAAAAGAATGAAAATGATGGAGGAAAAAGGTAAAAAAAAAAAATTATGCTCATAAGTTGTAATATAATTGCAGCATAAAATATACGTATGTCTTTATGCAATTAATAAAAGCTCACAAAGAAAAATGAAAATTTTATAAGGCACAATTTTTAAATCTTAGCTTGACATCATTAAACATCATATATGGTCAAAAGCTTGTAATATAATTGAGGCGAAATCTTTATATATACTGAGTTTATATAGACTAAATCAATGAGAAAATATCACGTAAACAAAATAATTTATATGATATTTTTTTATTAGTTTGGTCTATATAAATTTGGTCTATGCAATAATTTAATAAAAGCTTTGAAACTGAAAATCCATACATCTCATTTTGTATAGAAGAGGTAGAAAACTATCTCAATTTCCCATATGATGGTTAATATGTTGAAGTTGATAAAACGATAAACCTCTTGTAGGATTTCAAATAAGTATTTTTTTTTATGTGAATTGACATTAATTAGAAAGGAAAAAAGTCCACAAATTGGAGAAAATTTTTAAGATAAAATGAGATGGATGAAATGATAATTTTTAAAATTATGTGTATTATGTATGCTTTATATATATTTATTTGCCAACAATGATAGAGCTTTGTCCTTTTGGACATAACAATTATAGATTAATGGATGATTATTTTCATAGAGGATATAAAAGGGTTGATGAGAAACTAATCTAGTCTAAGAAGAGGTCGAGAAATGTAAAAATGAAGAGAACTTATGAAAGAGAATGAAAAAGGTAAAAAAGATTATGCTTCTAAGTTGTATTATAAGTGTAACAAGTATGACAAATCCCCAAACATTGAATTGGTTAAGGGCTTGTACAGGCAATGGTTGAGATATACAATGTCTATAATGAAAACTTCTAAAATAAAACTTCATAAAAAGTCAAAAAGATTCAAGGAATATAATGAAAAGAATGAATGGTAAGAAAGATTATGCTCATAAGCTGCATTATAAATGTACTATAAAAGACACATATGACTGTAATACATATAATTAGGGCCTATAAATTATGTTATTAGTTAGTGGAAATGGAGAATTAAGTGGAGTTTTAAAATTTTGAGAATGGTTGAAATCTTATGTGTCACGCCCGTAACAATGGGTGTCATGGCCATGAATATCGGATTTTAGTGCACAGTTGTGATGAGGGTCTTCACGGTCATGAAGGATAGGCTCATGCCCGTGAAAGAGGAGTCACAGCCGTGAAGGCTAAGCATATAGAGTTGGTGGGCAGTCATGTTTTTCTCTGTCATTCCATTTGAATTTGTTCCCCACTCCCTATTAACCAATAAAACACGCCATTTCATCTTTTTCTTCCTCCATACTCCATTTTCTTCCATTGTTGAAGCTCGGAGATGGTTGTTTCTACTAGTAAAGTGAGAAAAAAAGTGAGAAGAGGGAGGTTGAGAGTTTAGGGAAAAGCTTGATTTTTCCTTTTTTGGATTTGATTCGAGTTCCATAAGCTAAGGGACATTTTTTTCATCTTGTTAGGACCTAGAGGGAATGTTGGAAGTTCATCTCAAGGGAGAGGATAAGCTTGAGGAGATCAAGTTTTATCCCATCTCTATCCTAGGTGTAAAGTTTGTACATAACAACACTTAAGGAAAATACTTTGGGTTTTTGTGTTAGTTACTTTAGATGCGTGATTTAAGTGATAAATGAGTAGATAAATAGTGAAATGTGGGGTTAATATGCATGATGAGAATTTTGTATGAAATTGATTAAATTGTGATGTTTAAGGATCATTTCTGATTAATATTGATGATTAGAGATGATATAATCATGTTAGATAACTTAAATGCATGTTGGAATATTGATAGGGTGGCTGACATTGGTCAACCGTAGTGAGTATTGCATGTGGAATTGATATATTTTGTAATGCTTTATTTTTCTAGAAAATTTTTTAGATTCACGGTCATGAAGGGTGGGTTCACAGACGTGAATGTCGTGAGGTGCATTCTTATTGCTGAAGCAAACTCGTTCATGGGCAGTTTCATGGTTTGGTTCACGCCTATGAAGGGGTAATCACAGTCGTGAACATATACTGATTCACGGGTTGAATCATGGCTTGAGTCACATGGGGGACTACCTATAAAATGATGTTTCACAGCCGTGAAAAGTTATTAATGGGCATGAAACTGCTTTTGATGAAAAATTAATATATTTGGTTTTGAATCAGATTTGGTTCGTTGGGAGGCGGTAGGCCTCGGATGCATGTTATTAGCATGGTATGGAAATATATGATTGTAGAAATCATGATATTTATATAAAATATGATAATGAATAATATGAATATATGTATGATAATATTGTAACCTCAATACTCTGACTATGACTAGAGCTAGGATAGATGGTATGTCATTGATGGGAGAGTTCGGTTCCGAGTGACCTAGGTTAGTCATATATATTTGAAGGCCCAAAGGTTAGCATAACAAAGCACTTTGGTGGGTTATATATTTGAAGGTCTAAAGGTTAACATAACAAAGTGCCTTGGTGAGTTATATATTGAAGGCCTAGAGGTTAGTGTACCAGAGCGCTTCGATGGGTTATATATTTGAAGATCCAGAAGTTAGCGTAACATAGCGTCTCGGTGGGTTATATATTTGAAGACCCATAGGTTAGCATAACAGAGCGCCTCGGTGAGTTATATATTTGAAGGTCTAAATGTTAGCGTAACAAAGCATCTCGGTAGGTTATATATTTGAAAGCCCAGAGATTAGCATACCAGAGTGCCTCAGTGGGTTATATATATATATTATACAGCTAGAGATTAGCGGATCAAAGTGTCTCGGTGGGTTGGATTACCCATATCCATTTTAGTTTAGTTATGAATAGGTGGACAAATGTAAGATAAATAAGTAAATTATTATGTATGAAAAATATGTGTATGACATTGACAGATTGTCTGAGTTTCCATATAGTGTTGTGCATTATATATATATTCGGATGACATATCATGTAGTATACGAGATAATGCATGCGTGGACTTCGAGATAAGTCATTATAATAGCTCATTGAGTATATCATGCATATTATGTATATGTCTTTGTATGTCTTCCACATTGTTATGTATCACTAGACACAAGTTGCTTAGCATATGAATTTTTCATGCGCAAGTTCGGAGCTGAAAGGAGGACCGACAGTGGAGAACGCCTAGTGATCAGAGTCAAAGATATTTCATTCGGGATGGGTGATACATTATTGTATTTTATTTTTAATTGTTTTGCTATGGGTTGGATAGTTATAACTTTACATGTTGTATTTTCAAAGGCATGTAGTTTTATAATTACTCATTTTATATAATTTTTAGATTGTGTATGCTCGTATATTTTGAATTAAACTTCTATTTTATTTAGCTCAATTACATGTTTTAAAAATATTTTTATTTTATTAAGTCATTATGGCCATGGTGTATGAAAATTTTTAAAATTTTGACATTTTAACTCATGTGCATGATGTTTTAAAATGACTTTATGCAAAATACAAAAGTTGACAAAGCAATGAATAAAGTTTTAGAGTGTATAATTTTTAAGTCTCACTTTGCCATTCTCAAATGTTGTTTGAGTTTAGAGTTTTACATAAGGTATGATTGAGAGATATATGATGTTAGTAATGGAAGTTTCAATATTGCCATACATCTAATTTTATAAAAATGAGGTGGTATAAGTGTGTCACATGTACCACAATTTTACAAAATTATATTGAATTAATATGTACTTAAATAAAAAGAGAGAAAATGATTGAATTCTATATACATGACAATTAGGCTATTTAAAAAATTGGATTAGTATGGTAGCTTCAAATAGGAGAAAGGCAAACCATCTGAAGTGTTTATAGGATTCTATAATAATTTAGTGGAATTGGAAGTCTGGTTTGATTAAAATTATCATATATTACTTTAGTACTCTTTTCAGTTCGTAGAAGGTGTTTACTATTGGTATCACCCAATTTTGTGCAACATTGTGTTATGGAATCTCAAATCAATGTCTTGATCCAACCATTAATAATTGAGGAGTTAGAGTTGTTATAAACAGTATGCATTCAAACAAGTCTTATAGTCTAGATGGCATGAACCTTGATTTTTACCAACATTATTGGCAAATTGTTGGAAATGGTGTTTTTCAACTTTGTTTAAAGATGATTCAACAAGTATATATTCCTCAATAATTGAATGATATCCAATATTTTCATGATTCTTAAGAAAAATAAGGTGAAGAATATGACTGATTTAAGGCCAATTTTCTTTTATAACTAATTGTACAAACTCATGGCAAAAAAAATTTGTTAACCATATGAAGCATTTTCTCACGAATGTGGTTTCAAAAGCACATGGTGTTTTTGTCCCTAATTGACTAATCACGAACAATGTGTTAGTAGCCTTTGAAGTTATGCATTAGCTCAAAAAGAAAAAACAAGGCAAAGACGAAGTAGCAACTTTGAAAAATAATATGAGTAAAGCTTATGATAGGCATGAATGAGATTTTTTAAAGTCATGATGTGTCGAATGGAATTTCATAAGGGTTGGGTTTGCTTGGTTATTCTTTGTATCTAATGGGTTAGATATTTTGTTGTGGGTGAAAATAGTTTGATCAGGCCTATTTTGCCTCAACGCAGTCTTTATCAAGGAAATCCATTCCCTTAATATCTTTCCATTATTTATGTAGAGGGATTATCGGCAATAATTCAACATAAAGAAAGACAAAGTTTGTTTCATGAATGTCAAATTGCTACAGATGCACCATTAGTGAGTCATTTGTTTTTTGTTGATAATAATTATTTGTTCTTTCAAACTAATCATTGTGAGGCTTATATGGTTAAAGACTTATTAGGGGTTTATGAGGATGTTTGGGGTCAGAGTATCAACTACGAAAAATCAAGCATTTGTTTTAGTTTGAGTACTTGTGTTCTCCATAAAAATTTAATTTGTTCTATTTTGAGGGTGAAAGTCAGCCCACTATATATATATCATCAAATGAAGAACTGAGGCTTGATTTTAGTTGTAGCCAAAGTAACTACGTAAATCTAAATTTAAATAAGTTAATAATTAAGTTGATTAAGACTAAATGAATAGATGAATATTAAATTTTAATACTCTAATGATGAATTAGTTGGACGAGATTTATAATAAAAAACAGTGATCAATAAGTTTTTTTTGGATAAAAGGGAATGGGGCAACCCCAAAAACTCAACAATTACAAATCATATTCCTGGGCTATGCAGCTCTTATCGAGTCATACAAAGAATTTTACGAAGCTCTAAAGGCGGCTTATGGAGAATAGAAATGCCCCTAGCATGCATCAAAGAAGCATTGGCTAGAAAATCTGCAACTTGGTTACATTTCTGGTACACATTTTTATCTTGACATTCAAATCACGGCGAAACATCATCAAACATTTTTTAAATAAATTAGCACAATAGCCTCAGACACTAGAGGCTTTAGATAACCAATGGGCTATGAGCAAAGAATTTGTTTCCATAATAATTCGGTGGTAACCAGCATCTCAGGCCACACGAAAGCCACAGAGAATAGCCCATAGCTCAACCTCAACTATTGTACAATTCCCAATGTTAACAACAAAGCCAAGTGGCCAACTGCTTATATGATACCTGAACAACCCTCCACCTCTAGTTGGACCTTTACCTCTTTTAGAGCAACCATCAGAGTTCAACGTTATCCATCCTTGAGACAGGGGAGACCAACTAATCCACTTTGTAATATACTTTTGGCCACTTACCATATGCTGAGAATGAAAAGCATTGATAACCTCTTTCATATAATTAAGAAGCAAATTCATCTTATACTCACAACTATGAAAGACATTATTAAATATCATATCATTTCTCCAACACCATAACCACCATAAGCATATCCCAAAGAAGTCACTCCAATTACCATCAAAACTGCAAAACTTTTTTAAAGAGAGATTATCTAGGAGCCAATCTTTAAAGGTAACATCGTAATTTATATTACCTGAAAAGATGGCCATGATTTTATTCCAAATAGAACTAGTAACTCCACAGTGACGAAACATATGGTGTAGGCTTTCAATTTCACCTAGACAACATTTACAATAAACATCTCCATTAATACCCCGATGACCTCTCTCCTCATTACTCATAATTTTGCCTTGTGCAATAGCTAAGTGTTTCACTATGATTGACCTATCCCATTGGGGAACTTTCAAATTCTAAATATTATTCCATATCTCACTATGATTGACTTCCACAGTATTTTAGGCAATGGCATATGCTGTAAATATGGATAATTGACCAGTTGGAGAAAGTCTCCAACAAAACCTTTTCCTATCTTCCTCATCCTCTCTCAGAAACACAGCTTCAAGATGATTTTCAACCATCATTGGAAGGATATCTAAAAGCAAAGCTCAATTCCATCCCTAACCTAAAATCTAATAACCACTAACTTTTTTATAAGAATCCACCAAAAATATATATTTGATAGCTAAATCCAAAAAAGCAGTATCCCCAATCCAAACATCACGCCAAAAAAAGGTATCCCAATCATTGACTACCTTGAAACCACAACCTCATTGTAAAATCTCCTTAGCTCGAGAGATACCTCTCCATATATTGGAAACATTTTGTTGGGCCTTCAATTTACTAATTTGCACCTCCCCTCTAACATATTTGTTTGCAATAACATGGTCCACATGCTGTTTTGCTATGAGATTAATCGCCAACCAAGTTTAGCTAGAAAAGTCAAGTTCATATCATGCAATGTTTGAATACCTATGCCTTCTTCCTTATTTGGTTTTGTCACCATAACCCAATTAACTAAATGAATTCTCCTCTTATCTTTTGTACTACTCCAAATGAAATCTCTGACCATTTTCTCAACCTTATCACAAAAGCCCATAAGAAGAGGTGTTGTTTGCATGGAATATAGGGGGTTAGTAGTAAGGATAGACTAGGCTAGAACCGTTCTTCCCACCAAAGACAAAAAATTTGTCTTCCAACCTTGTAAACGAGTGGAGATTCTATCAATAACATGTTGATAATAGCCCACAGTGACTTTATTGTGAAGGGAATGAGTACCCAAATACCTGCCCAAGTCACCAGTAAGAGGAATACCTTATATGCGAGACATCTCTTAGGCCAATTGACCATCCACATTTTTTGAAACAAATATGTTGGATTTATGATAGTTCACCCGTTGACCAGACATAGAACAAAAGTCATTCAAACATTTCATTACTTCCTGAATTTGGTTCATTGAGGCCTCTACAAACAAAACCAAATCATCCACAAAGAACAAGTGAGAAAGCTCTAAACCTAAACGAGAAAGCTTTATAGGTTTTCATCTATTATCTAACACAACTAAACTAATAATATGCCCCAGCCTTTCAATGCAAAAAGCAAAAATGTAAGGAGAAATAACATGTCCTCAGTGGATACCATAAAAGGGCTTAAACCAATCAAGCTTTTTACCATTCCAAAGGACAATCATATAAGGAGACTCAATATAATGCATAATATTTTGAATCTAGCTATTATCCAGACCAACCCTACTAAGAGTATCCAGAATAAAGCTCCATAAAAGGCAATCATAAACTTTTTCTAGGTCGATCTTGATAGTCATGTAACCTTTTCCAATCCTCTTATTATTCATAAAATGCAAAACCTCTTGATAAATGACTATATTATCAGAGATTTGATGCCTTGGTACAAAACTACTTTGATTAGGTGCTACTAAATAAGACATAATGCCTTTCAGCTTGTTTGTCTTTGCCTTTGTAATCATTTTTATCCCATATTACAAAGACTAATCGGTCTTAATTGAGTCATGTACTTAGAATCACAAACTTTTGGAACAAGAACCAGGAGAGTGTCATTAATATTTAGAGGCAAATTATCCGTTTCAAAAAAGTTTAAAGCAAATTTTGAGACAATAAATCCTACAGTATCTTAAGTTCTCTGATAGAAAGTTGCAAAGAAACCATCAGGCCCAGGAGCTTTAAAAGGTGACATATCAAAAAAGGGTATTCTTAATTTCATCATTGAAGAAAGGCCAATTGAGGAAAAACTGTTGATCCTCAGACAAAACTAGAAAGGAATCCCCTATTGTATACTCAATCCTTCTACCTGCTTCTTCCAAGTATAATTCCCTGTAATATTTAGAAACCATCAACTCAAGCTTCACTTAATCATAGACCCACTCACCATTGTTATCCTTAAGAGTCTTCATATAATTCTTGCTCTTATGGGCTAGAGTAGAGGCATGATAGAATTTTGTCTTCCTATTGCCAGATTGAATCCATTCCTCTCTAGAACGTTGAAACCACAACAACTCTTCTTGATGGTGCACTGTATCTAGCTCAACTTTGAGTTTTCTCTCTAACAACTTAAGACCAGCAGAATGATGGGCTAAAATTATTTGTTGAATGCCCATTAGTCTACCCCAAAGCCTTTTCTTATGCTTAAATATGTTGCCAAAACAATTCTTGTTCCACTCATAGAGTGAAGAAACCAAGAGCTTATTATTCTCCTGAAAAGAGGCTTCAGATCTCCAATTAGCCTTAACTATGTTTTGAAAGTCAGGATGTGTAAACCACGCAGCCTGGACTTTGAAGTGAGGACTATGGCTTCTACTTTGAACTCCATCAAACCTAACCAGTAAAGGGGAATGGTCTGAATGGTGTTTTGGGAGGTGCACTACATCTGCTTCAGGAAACATCTCTTTCCAAGAAAAATTGCATAAGAATTTCTCTAGTCTTGCTCCTTTAAAAAAAGTTACATAATTACCCCTACTCCATGTAAACATAGGACCAGAATAATCCATATCCATAAGGCCATGATCGAAGATCTATTTAACAAAGTCTTCACTTCTCCTTCTGTCAAATCTATTATTAGAACTGACCTCGTCCGCTGAAGTAACAAAATTAAAGTCTCCAATGGCAACCCATGGCTCAGAAAGGTCAAGAACATTTTGGTTAAGAGTCTCCAAAAGAAGCCTTATTAATGTTAGATTGAGACTTCCATACACCATTGAAAAAAACCATGAACAACCTCTACCACCAGACACTCTCATGTGAATAAATTGGGGGTGAGTATAAAGTATATCAATACTATAGAAATTTTGCCACAATGTAATGAGCAAAGAATAAGGTTATAAAGAAGTTGAAAATCGATTTCTTTTTTAGGAGTAAAATTTTATTTGAACTCTAATCCAAAAGCTAGTATGCTAATAATGACTAATTATTAAATGATTACGTCAAGCTCACCTATGCCTCGAGTGCTCGTGCTAGACTAGAGCAATGACCAGATAAACATACGGAAAACTCACACCAAGTTTATCCAAGTTTTATGGCAATATACAAAGAAAAATTATCAATATGATATAAATAAAGTGATATGATAATTGTATATGTGATATATACATAGTATATGTATGATATATGTATGATATATATATGGCATGTGTAGTGTGTATATAGTATATGTATGGTATATATGAGATATGTGAATATGTGATTACTACGAAGTAATAATGATATAATAGTTACAGAAATGATAAGTATCGGAAAGCCAGATACGGAAAAAAGACAAGAGAAATTATAAAATTCAATATGTTATGAAGCGTTAAATGACATGTACAAACTTATATGACATAAGCGCATAAATTAGTATAAATTAGAATATGATAGGCTTGTTGGTATGCCAATAAAGTCATATAGATACAAACAAATTATCCAGCTCAGTTGGAATATACAGTCACATTTTACTTGGTAGGAACATATGCATACAGAGATGTTTGACATATATATATATATATATATATATATATATATATATATATATATATATATATATATATGCGCATTTTTCATATGGTTACCCCTTGTGTCTTCCTATAGCTAAGTTTAGGTAATCAATTTTATGGGCACAACTGGTAAGCAACTTGAAATGTGTTTGATGATGCTAATGTGATATATATATATATATATATATATATATATATATATATATATATATATATATATATATATATATATATATATATATATATATATACATATATATATATTGATTGTTTTATTATACGAAAATATTTTTGAATTATACAGGAGAATTTAAAATAATTATAACTCGACTATATATATATATATATTGATTGTTTATTATACGAAAATATTTTTGAATTATACATGAGAATTTAAAATAATTATAACTCGACTATTAGTATAAAGCTTGCATTATTGAATTAAAAGTTAGTGTGGGAGCTGTTTTCCTCTCACACAAGTTTAATTTCCGCAATGAAAGTAAAATACATGTAGACGAGAGTTACAGATTCAGTAATTCCACTAAAAAGTATCGCAATAACTAAACATCGATATATATGTCATGCATGCATTACTATCATGTATATTTTAAAAATAAATATACAATTGCAAATTAAGCATGTCTTTATTTTATAGTCTATAAAAATAGAGTTTATATATGTATATAATGACTATTTAGTGTCATTATAAATTAATTTACATATATTTTATATTTATACGTTCTGCGCAAACAAATGAGGTAATCATGTTATAGGTACTACTTACCTGATTGAGGTATAAAATGGTAAAAAGGGTGTTTTACACATTCCATAAGTTTTATTTTAAACTTCCTTCTTTAATTAGAAAGAATAAAAATGAGGTTTTTGATTTTATTTAAAATAAGGTGTGTATGAAGATTCATGGTTGGAATAGGAAAAGAGTTGCTCTTGAAAATAATTGCTTTTGTTATTCCTAATTATGCAATGATTGTTTTATTGCTTCATTTAAATACCTGTGAGCACTTAGAACGACTTATGAATGCATATTGGTAACTCTACTAGTATTAAGTGGATGAGTTGGAAGAGATGAGTTGAGCTTAGGCTTTTGAGAACTTGGAAATTTTAATCTTGCTCTCTATTCTATGGTAAGCAAGAATTTTAGCAGCTCCACATTCTTTGAAGGCTAATTTCCATATTGTTCTTTATTAGAAGCATGTCTGGGTAGTAACCCTAACTACATTTGGCATGAAATCTATGAGTCATTGAGTTTGTAAAAGGATGGGGAGTGGGTGAGATGTTAAGATTTGGAAGGATATGTGGTTGACAGTTGTTCATGATTAATATATCTATTCTATAGTTAGAGATTGTTTGGTTAAATAGTTTGTGACAAATAATAGTTTTTTCTTACCCATCTGTTGATATATAAGTGTTTGATAAATTTCTTATAAATAATAGTTGATAGTTGTTTAGAGTTTAAACAAGTGTTAATTGAAAAACTATATTGACAAATTGAGTTTTTTTAAATATAAAGATTAAATTACCCTTATATTAAATTATCCTTATATATATAAAAGTAATAAAATTTTAAAGTATTTTTTATTTATTTACTCTTATGTCATACACTTTTTTAATTTTTGTATTCATTGATTAATATTTTATTATGATTATTGCAATTTTTTATTTATTAAAATAAATAATTACATTAAATAACTAACATATTAAGTTATTTATTTATTTATTTACATATTATAAAAAATAGATATTAAATTAAATAAATGATATAATTATGAAAAAAGACATCCCATACTTTTTTTTTAATTCTAAAAATGTATTCATTTTATTTTTTGGACAAAAATATCTTTTTTGAATTTCCATTTTTATATTTTTGTCATGTTTCTCCATTATAATCTCCAATATATAGTGACATTGTTAGTATTGTCCTTTTACAGACCACGAGATTGATAATCCACGATATGTATCTATTGAAAAATTGTGGTTAATAAACAATTTTAAAAGTGATATTCGGGTGAGTTTCATAACTCGGTTTTGAAAAGATAATCTGGATATGTATTATTTAATATGATGACTATGAATTATGATATTCATATGCTCAAAATGGTAAATGTATGAATAAAAAATTGAAGCTTAAAGTAAATTCTTTGCTAAAAAGAAAAGAATTCAATTATAGGGAATCTCATATAGGAAAAATGAAAAGTTGGAGAAAATGTTTATATAGAAAAACTTATCCTTATAATGTTAAGTGAATAAAGTAAAATGCTCCCTCTCATGCGTATAGGCGTAGGGGATGCAAATCCATAGACCGAACGAAGGCTAATGCGTGGGCACGCGACCTGCACACATGAATGTTGAGCTGAAATACTGTGGTTTAGGTCTAAACCAACTTTTACATTTTTTTTATTTCTGAAATATCTGAAGCACGTGAGAAAAGGTCTTAAGCCATTATCGCGCCTGCGATAATGAGCAATGGAAACCTGTCGTGCATGCAACAATGACTAGTTGAAACCTATCGCATTTGTTACAGTAAGGCAACATACAACTTTCCATAATTCGACTTTTGAGCTTTTTCAGTTTCTTGAGTTATAAAATTGAATAAGCATATTTAATATTGATTAAATTGCAGTTTTAGTGGAGATTAAATCACAATTAATTCTTCTCTCATCTCCTTTAATATAAATAAATGTATCTATTTATGTTAAAAATACTTGTTTTTTCTACCTTTGGAAAAAATTTCTCTTCTTCTTATTCTTTTCTTATTGTGATAGAGATATTATGCTTTCAGTTTACTGTGAGCAATTGTTGTGTATTAAATATTTGTTATTTAATTTGTTGTATCATATGAGACAAACGGTAGTCATCCTAAACACTAATGGTAGTAGACGAATTTGTCTTAAGGATATTGTGTGGAACATAGGCCTCAATTTTCTACCTCAAATTTATTTTTCTTGACCAATTCCTTATACTGGATTAACAACCTCCTCTATATTTTATTATTTTTATAATGGTATCTATTTTCACTCTCAAATGTGTCGACCATCTTGTCCGAAATGGGACAAATGGAAGATCTTCAGTTCGGTAAGTTTGTTTCTCAATTTCTCCTTACTCTTTGTTTGATTGAATGAAAATAAAGGAAAATGATGTGAGAATGTAGGCAAAGGAAAATATACTCTTTCAACTGAAATCAAATCCTTATATTACTTGAATTTCCTTTTTTGGGGTTACGGTAAGGAAAAGTAATTTAGGCTTTGTAGGTATGGAATCTCATTTCAAAGGGGGAATAATTAATATTAAACGTGAAATAACACATTTCGTTTTTTGGTGATTCTTTTTTTTTTCCTAATTTCATTTGTAAATATTTATACAAAAAATTTTAATATCTCGTTTCATACTTTTCTGTGGCATAATTGCTACAGTGTTTGGAGCTACAGGATTCCTTGGTCGTTATGTTGTGCAACAACTTGGTGAATTGAATATGTTTCAATGTCATGATTATAATTTGCAGGCAAACATTGTCATATTTCATTGATTGCTGTTTCTGAATGTTAAGTTGCAATAACATTAGTTTGTTATCCACAACTCGTTCCCCATTCCCTAATGTGTAAGTGTCTCCATGTGTGTGTGCATGCACCTGAAAGTTATAATACTTGTTTTTGTTGATACTGTAATTTCTGTTTCAACTAAAATGGGATCTCAAGTCTCAGTTCCTTTCTTAGGTTCTGAGGATTGTCATCGCCATCTAAAATTGATGGTTGATTTAGGTCAGGTAAGTGAAAACTGATCAAACAAAAAGAGCAATAGTGGAGGCAACATGAGATTGAACTTAAAGTTTGCAGAGTTGGATCTCAAACAAAGCTTAATCTCAACATTTAAGTGTTGAATTCAATTAACTAAGCTGAAGAGTTAAAAGCAAGCCTCTGAAGTCCTCAAGCTGAATGAGTTGTATGTGTAAGCAAAAGCTATATTCACCGTGACAACAACTTTAGTTCTCTATCACAGTCCTCCATGCGCGACTGATGTTCATTTTCACGTGTATTTATTATCTTGTTTATGTAGCTTTAGTTTTCCTTGAGTAGACAGTTATATTTTGACAGTTATTTTCAGCTTTTGTAGGAGTAGCTAGTTTAGCTCATTCTATATAAACATTTTTCTATTTTCAATGGAATCAAATTAAGAATTCCTCATTATGTGATCTTTGTTATGACTGCCATAGTTGTTTAAGATTTGGGTTTTTGGCTTACTATCTTTTTCAGTAAGTGATATTTATCATTGAAATTGTCGTAGTGGAAAGTTTTGTCAACGAGAATTTAGTTTAATTTGTATACCTCACATATTCTAAATATATTAAATAAATATATATATATATATATATTATGATTTATTAAATATATATTTCATATATATCTCATATATACTTTTTTATCTTCTATTATAACTGTTTCATAAAAGAATCTTTTATGCGAAAATATATTTTTTTTCAAAAGGCATTTTTTACAAATGCAATTCCAAAATTTTAGTATGTAAAATTTGAACTGTAATGAAACATGCACCTCATATACTAAATATATACTTTTCAATGTATATTTAATAATTATAAGTAATACTTTTATACGTATTTTTATTCAAAAAATCATTCTAACTTCAAACCTTCTCTAGCCCAAACTAACCCCTTTTTTTCTTTCAAAAAGCATTTTAAATTCTAAAATTTTTGTAGGTGAAATTTGAACTCCAATAAAATATAGACCTCCTATACTAGACATATACTTATTATATACTTTTTCAGTGTTTATTTTAATAATTATAAGTAATACTTTTCTCTTTTCTTTATTCAAAGCATCATGCCAACTCCAAACCTCCACCCAAACTAATTAATTCTACTTTTTTTTTCAAAAGTCATTTTTTTTCGAACGCAATTCCAAAATTTTAGTAGGTAAATTTGAACTGTAATAAAATATACAGTTCATATAATAAATATATACTTATTATATACTTTTTAGTGTATATTTAATAATTATAAGCAATACTTTTCAGTTCATTTTATTCAAAACATCATTAGAACTTCAATCCTCCGCTAGCCCAAACTAACCCTTCTTTTTTTTAGAGGAATTTTTTCATTAATTTTTGCAACTGTCTTTTTTTATATGTAGACAATTGTGGCTCTTGTTAATGGATTTCGATTAGAAGAATAATAATTTGCATATTTATTTATACTTGTACACCCTTACCCTTTTTCTTCTAAGGAAAAGATTTTCACAAGCACGTGCAATTTTGTCAACTTAAACCGCCATAATACCTACTGTCCACGTGGATCAAAAATTAAAGGACTGAACACATAGGATACACGTCCACTCGGCTATAGACTGCCTCGAATATTCCAGGCCACTCGATCTGAATAAAGATTCTCCCATTCCCACCCAAATCTGGAAAAAAGTTACTATTTTTTTTTTTCCTTAATTTAAATTGGAGCCCTTCTCCTTTTGTTCTTAATTTTGTTTCTTCCCTTCCTATTACGAAGCGATCTCTTTTATTAATCTCAAGAATTTTAATGGTCGTATCCTCTCTCATTTCAACGTATACCGTCAAGTGGAAGATTTTCTGCCGGAATGGTGGGATCTAGTGAGAATTTCGACGTGGTTTCATGACTACTGGCTCAGCGAACATCTGAAGAGGAGAACCCTCGAGGCTCGTTACAAGATTGGTATCGCCGTTGAGCTCTCCAACGAGAGTGCCTACGCCGTCTGCTTGGCTATCCACCCCTACATCTGACACGACGATGATGTTTTTCTCCTCTATGAGCCCTTCCTCCATGATTTTTGGTGCTGATTGGGGTCCATTCCCTCTCCCCTCTCAATCCCCTCTTCTGCATGAAAAGAATGAAGTTGGAAATCAGTTTTGCGGAAAGGCTAATTATTAGCGCATTTTCAATGGAATATTTACAATTTTAGGTATTTGTGTCCAAATCCCTTTAATTATTGCTAATTTTATATTAATTCGCCGTCGACCATCGACAATCAACAATCATCCACAAGTTATATTCGATAGTTAAACTAAACGGAATCTTAATATTAGTCTTCGTTCATTTGCTGATCGGGGGGAACGAAGATGAAAAATAGCAACTCGATTCAAAGAGAGGGATGTTGGTATAATTTTATCTATTCCTTTTAGTTTGAGAGTTAGCACTAATTATATTATAATATAGTTTGATTATAAATTTAACTATTTAGATAAATAATTTATATTTAGTAAAATATATTATTTAGAAAATAAAATTAGATTATATTTTTTTTTCAAAAAAATTAATAAAACTAATATTTATATTAGAAGTTAATAAATTATGGTTTTTTTATTATATTTTTTTAATTACTAAATTATTAATTATAATTAGATAATAAATTTATAGTTAAATTAACAGCTGGTTTTATCAAATACAATTTAAGCGCAATATAAAAAATTATAATTATAAAATTAATTTAATTCAATAATTTTAATTTTAATTTCATTTTCTATCATATTAGAATTAATTAATGCTTTTTTTCAAATGAATTAGATCTAATTTTTACATTAATTACATTTTTAAGTATAAATGACAATAGAATATAATTATATCTCTCCGTTTTTAAACTTTGAAATAAATTTTCCGTTTATGTTGAAAAAAAATTTAGATCTTTGATTTTATATCACATGAAAACGGAAATTCTCGATACCAATTTTTTATTTTAATTAAAATTTTTTATTTTATTTTAATATTAATTTTTTTATTTAATTAGATAATTATATAATTATTTAAATAAAAAATAAAATTTATCTTAAATGTTTTATTATATTTTATTATTTCAAAAAATAATTATATATATATATATAAGGTATATAAATATATAAATAATATTCGAAATTAAAATCGGAATGAGATTCCTCACCACCAAAAAAAATTTTGAAATTGGGACAGAATCTGAATGAGACAAAAAAAAAAAAAAAAAAAAAAAAAAAAAAAGAAGAAAGAAAACCTCTCTATTCGAAACGGGATCCAAGCTGATACCGCCGGCGGTCTAATTGCCATATCTAATTTTTCGAAGAGGCGAGAGAAGTAAAATTATGCTCACGGCTATCCTATCAGGCAGACACATCATTATGTCCACGCGGCATATGACTATTGGCAAACAAGAAAATAAATTTTTCTGCATTTACTGAGTTCGTATATAATTAATAATTTTTTCGAAATTCCTGCAGAGAAGCAACTCAAAATCAATTTGAGAGAGATCGCTTGAATTCCACTTGGTATCATGGCTAATCGGCCCGATACGTTGTCGTCAAGGCAGCAGCAATCTTCTACTACTCAAAGTTCGCCCCAGGACACCATTAACAAGCAACCCCGGGTATGCTTCCATATTCTCTATTCCAATTTCATTTTGTTTTCTTCACAAAGTATTTAGATGTCCCCTTTTCCAATTCTACAGATGTTCTCTTATTGTTATATTACTCCGGTTGTGGGTTGGCTTTTTAAGGTTGAAAAAATCTTAGGGTTTCGTTTTTCCTCATTTAATTGGGTCGATAATGACGAAATGGTTTTCAGTTTGTACTTTTATCAATTATAAGGTTTTCTGCGATTAAAATTGTTGTGTTAATTATAAGGTTTTATTCAGGTGCCAGCGTTCTCTGGTTTCCCAGCTTATCCATGTGGTGATTTTCAGATGTATCCTATTGTGTACCCTGCATTGGTTCCTGGGATAACTTATTCGCAAAATCAGGAACAGATGAATCGTGGGGCGGGCATTTATGCTGTGCCGGTTCCGCCATTTATGGGGCCTATTGCTGGACTTCCTTCAAATACCCTTATTCCTCTCACTTATAATATCCCCACGTAAGTGTATATGTCGTATATAAATGTGGGGAGTCCAAGATTGTAGAAGTAGTTTTTAACTTATCTACTGCCAATACAAGTCTTCATGTGCATACACATTTATGAAACCTGCATTCATAATTAGATTGTGTAGTTCCTGTGAGTTCTGTTAAATGAGTAAGTTTTAGAGGTTGTCTGCAACTTATCATGTCTGCTGCAAACTAAAAGATTGTGGAAGAATTATATTTGTCTTGCACTACCCTTTTACTTTATTTTCTCGTTCATTACATTCTTCACTCCTAGCTTCACAAGAATTGTATTTGTGTATGTGGGAAAAGGCCAGTCCACTGCCTTTGCATTACTCTAGTGCTAAGCGGCAAACTCTATCTCTAATGTGGTTTTTTTAATTTATCAAACATTGATTAAATAGTGAATGGGATAAATCACTGGCTCACTGCCTTAATTCGCCATTTTGCATGATAAACCGTATAGATAATCAAAAAAGACTAGAATGTGTTTTATTTTTAGTTATTTTTTTCCATGAAAAATTAAACAGAAGACAAAACTAAACATGTAAGGTTACAATGCCCTTTTTTGACACTGGAGATTTAAGATTGTGGTTATTATGTGGATAGAAAAGAGTTGTGAGAGGCTATAGTCTGTTGAGCATTTGTTGATTTTTACTTGTTATGCCATTACTGTGCCTTAATTTGGAAAAGGATGGATATTAAAGGAAATTTGTTGCAGCAACAAGTGAAGATATCACAGCTAGTGATTTAAACATTGACTTTCCAGGAGTTGAATAGCTAAGAAGCATGAATCTGGTTTATGATATTAGAAGATATTTAGTCCATGTTAGGTCGAATATCAGGTGATAATATTCATAACTCAAGACTTATGTAAAACATCTCAAAATTAATTTTGTGAATGATACAGGAAGTGAGTTCTGTATATTGTAAGCTCTAAAAGTGTAGCTATCCTGTGTAAAGCTGCAGCACCACCAAGTATCCATATTACAGATGTTTGGAGTGTAATTTTGCTGATTGATTGGATGCCTATTCAATTGTCATCAGAAGTACAAATGATATCATGGCTTAAACAAGTCATATTTTGAAGAGGAGCGCACATTAGATAAATATTTACTCATTCTTGTTGTGTCTTATGTGGAAACTGATAAATTCAGCAGAAGGTTCAGCTGGGAATTTAAATTTGATTCTGTTTGTGTCAGTTGTATTAATGTGCCACATGCGGGCAATTTCTTTGGCAACATCACTTGAGGGCTCTTATTATGCTGTTTATGAGATAACTTTGAATGTTCCTTAATAATTATAATGTTCAATGATGTGATAATATGTTCAATTATTTCTAACAGACACCTTCTTTTTGCCTATGCTTAAAATTTCCATACCAGTATATAAATAATGATGTGACATACAGAGAACAAGGACTAACTATTTATTAGATATAAATGTACCTGATTCATAAGAGAAAATGATACAACTGCATAGAAAAATGTAGTTAACAGGTTAACTGCTAAGTTTAACAGGTTGCCATTTCCTTTTATCATTTCTAAGACAGTAGGGCAAGTTCTGATGCTGGGACAGTGAGTGATAATAGGCAAGAAGGACAACAGCCACAACAGCAGCAGCCTGCACCTCAAAGACAAGTTGTTGTGAGAAGATTTCAAATTGCATTTCAGCTTGATTTGTTACTTGTACTTAAGCTGGCGGCTTTAATCTTTTTATTCAACCAAGATGGATCAAGAACGAGACTTGTAGTCCTTGTGTTCTTTGCTTCTCTTGTCTATTTGTAAGTATCTTACGGTTATAATTGATTTATGACATGTTATAAACAAAAAATTGATGGGTTGTTGGTATACTGATTGATTGGTTGAATTAGTTTCCAGAACAGAAACATAACTGTCATCTCTTCTCTGAACTACAATTTAAATGATCTTACATAGTTATCTACTGTAAAAGCGCATCAAATGCAAGAAAACTTATCGTACTAAAGCTGATTAACAAATTAAAGAAATGTAATGTCAGTCTATTATAAATTTGAGTGATTTATTGCCTTGTGATACTAGTTTTATTTAGTCAATGAAGAATTCTTCAACTTTTTTAATAATTAATTTCACATATAATAGCATGTAATTTGATATTGGAACGTCATTATTGAAAAATGATGTTGCTTCTTGTTGGTAGAGTTGCTTTTTCATGAAATTAAAGGAAGGGGAGCATCCTGATGGGTGGATGGAGGAGAGGGAGACAATATAAATTAGGTTATCTAGGATAAATAAATTATTTCTGTTCACAAAACTAAAGAAATTGGGCTGAATTATACATTTTGGAAATGGATGCTATCTTTCTGTGCATAACAAGCCCATCTATTGTGAGTTAACATCTGAGCTTCTTTTGAGAATCAACAATGTATGCTGGGTGGGAAGAAGGTTTGAGGATGGGGGAAGGGGGGATTGGAATTCCTTAGCCTGTTTATGGATAGCATGGAAGGCAAAAATCTGAAAGCTTTTGAGAGTAGAGACTCTTCTATGGGAAGATAAATAGAACTATGGTTTTAAAAGATATTGCCATTATAAATTTTAGGAACAATGTTTTCGTGCATAGCTTTGCAATTGGATAATGGAACCCCCATTTGGTGCCTCTGTTAGCAAATACTACTAACCTGGAGAAGGAAGAAAAAGGTTGTGATATTTCAGGAATCTATATATAGTCTGAATCAAACAACTAGAGCCACTGGCTAGTCAAAAATGTCAAAAAATTACTAATATTATTGGTGATGTGAATATATTATGATAAAGAATTGAAAAGTTTAGGACTTCACTATGATGTGCCATTTAATTGTAATGTTGTTGAGAATCTTTGCTTAATTTTCACTGACTTACTAGTAAAGTGTGTACAAATTGTACAGTAGGAAAACAATATTAAGAGGAAGCAATGCTATGAATAAAATATGCATATAAGGGCTGGCAGAATATCAAAAATAAAAAGAAGCTGCACCTTGGAATATGGGGAATGCAAGCACTCTGGAAAATATAAGGATTGGACGATGGAAATCATTTTTTGTTTTTCTTTTTCTATAGTAGAAACCCTGAAAACAAATTTCTTAAGAACGATTGCTTAAGTTTATAGATTTGACATGCAAGTCTGTTTTTTCTGTGTTTTCGCTGATTCCAATCACATGTATCATATAAAATTTGCCCATTTATATACTTCCTTGTTTGTATGAGTGGTGGCTGATTTTCTGGATTTGTTTGTTTCAGATATCAAACAGGAGCTCTCACACCGTTACTACAATGGTTATCACAAAGCATGCAAAGGGCAGCCCAACCTCCTCGTAATCCTAGACCAGCTGTCAGAGCTGAAAATGTTCCTGCTGCTGCAAGGCAGAATGAGAACGTTGCTTTGGCAGGTGCTTTCTGTTTCCTGGATGTATGTTGAATTTTTGACATCAGCCCATTTTCTTTATTCCTTCTATTGAATGCATTTCAAGAAACAGGTGATAAAGTTTTGCTGGTTGCCACTCACCACTATGCACCTCTTTTCTTTGGATCATGATTTAACCCAATTAGACTCCTCTACAGTGCATTCTTAGTTAAGTAGAATGGGGGAAAATGGATTCATTTTTTAATTGTTTTTCCACGGTTATCATACATGCTAATTATATTGTAGCAGAAGTAGACATGGTTGACTAGGTAAAAAAAAAGACTCATTATTTATGACCCTTAATGTCCATCTGATTGTTATACAAAATATGAGTTTGAAAATGAAGGATTAATTTATTATTTATGATCCTCAATGCCTATTGTTATAAAATAGATGTGACATTTCATTTTGCTCATGCTGGCAATAAATTCCTGATCTGATGTGAATTGTCGACTGACTCAAATTCCTGACATCCTTCAGTGCAGTGTCATATTAGCAGTAAGTCATGATCTTGACCTTCATGTAAAAGCATTACAAATACATTTTGCTTGAGCTGGCAATAAATGCCTTCTAGATTAATGGCTGGATGTTTATGTTAGTGTGCCATGGTCAAATGCAAGCAGAACCTTCACTTGCCAGGAAAGTTCAAAGTAGCCATCATAAGTATAAAACAACAAATGTTGGTGGTAGCTTATGCTTCCTTGCAGAGGATGGCTTCTGTTTTTACCATCTAATAAATTTGTTTTTTTGGATGTTTGTATTAGCATGGTCTGAAGAACATACAGCATTTGATCATATTTGAAAATTTAAGCAATTTTTGGTGCAAGCGAAATAGTTTTAGTAGCCGTTCTTCCCCATTTATGTCTGTTTTTTGAGTCATTTGACACAGGAAAAGAAAGCATGCTATACCATACTATTCAAATGTTTATAAAATTGCGGGTATTTGAAGAGCAAAGTGTGATTTTGATTGTATTAAGTCCTGCGCTCATTCAATTCATCCAAACTGGATTTTATGCATGTTATTTCTTTTTTTTTCCTTAATAATTTTATTGGACAGTATCATATTTACTACTGTTTCCTCTGTTTGAGAACAGCTTGTTGAAGTTGAGAGAGCTGCCAAAGTATGTAAGATCCTTTTGATTGTTGTATTAGTAATTCCTCATGATTGATTTGTTTGATGAACTGTTGCAGAGGGACAAGCTGCAGCTGACAATGAAAATCGTCCTGCAGAAGTAGGTAATCAGGCCGCTGAGAATGAGAACATACCAGAACTAGAACCTAATGTAGGCAATGGTGGTAACAACTGGTGGGGAATTGTGAAGGAGATTCAATTGATTGTCTTTGGTTTCATCACTTCTCTTCTTCCAGGCTTTCACAACATTGATTAGATCATATCCTTTGGCAAGCAAGCTAACATTTCAACCAGCTTATAGAAGCTGTGATTTTAAAAAAAAAAATAATATAGAGTAAAATTGGTTTATTTTTAGGTGTACCTTTGTTACACATTATATACCTATGTGTGTAATTATGGCTTACATATTAGGAGGTGTTTGGTTCAACTTTTGAGTACTCATCGCAATTACTAGTAGCTAGACTTGTCAAACGTATTGGGTTATATCATTTACGGAGGGGGTCGAGCCAACTTTTCAAAAGGAAAAAATTGAGATTTTATATATATATATATATATATATATATATATATATATATATGAATGTATATGGTATGTCATTTCATTTTGGATCGTTGTTGGGTTTCAAGTCAACCACAGGTTTAAATTGGGTCAAAAATTGCAACTGCTAATGGTAGTGAAGCTGAGGGATATGGAGTGTTTAGTAAATTAATTTGAAATTATTGCTTTTTTGTATTTTTGGATTATTGGAATATGAAGATATTGTTAGAATCATAGAATGTAATATTGGTATGACATTTTTAATTCAAAAAATATATTTTTCTATTAAAAAATACAATATTTATAAAAGTAAATTATTTGTTTAATAAATTAAAAAAATAATAACAATGATTAAATTTTTATCAGTGGGAGGAAAAGTAATATATATACAAATAAATCTGTGAATTAAGATGATGTTATAATCTTGGGATATCAGAAGAAACTTCGGGGATATGCGTGTAACAATTTTGCTTTTTATAGAGTTTTCATGGGTGTTTATATTATATTAAAAAAGTTTTGAAAAAAAATTATAAATAAATAAAAAGAAATTTGGAATGCAATGCGAAGCTCAATATTCTTTATTGCTTAAAACAAAAAGATCAACTGGTTAAAATTAACATATAAAAATACAAAAATGATTCATAAAACCACTTGGCGACAAAACATCTAAGAAACAAAATTATTAAGAAGAAAATGGCTAAATAGTTATAAAAATATATTTATTAGGGCTTTTCACAAAAAAATTCTGGGATTTATGAAATTTAACTATTATATCATAAGTTAAATTTTTTCTTTTGTATTTTCACTATAGATGTAGTTTCCACTGACAAATACTCAAATTTAATGGTTAAATAGTTATAAAAATATATTTATTAACACATATACCCTTTTTAGCCCCGTAAACAAAAAGCAACTATTTTGAATGAAATTAATAGTAACTTTTTATTTGAAAACAAAAACGATTATAAACACAAACATTTAACAAAATATAGTTTTTTTCTCCAAAAAATTGATTTTGTTATAATTAATTGTTACATGGTATCAACTATCAAGACTGACGGGCCCTTTGGAGGAGTAAGATTCCAAATTTCAAATCTAATGTTGCCATTTACAACTAGTCATCATTATTTGAATTTCCAAGGTTGATTTTGTTAAATATTATCACTAATTTAATTTAATTGTTAGAAATTTTTTTAACATGTGTTATAAAATTAGGTACACTCACTGCCATTAATTAGTTGATAAATTAGGTATATCTATCATCATTAAACTTTTCACTTAAAATATGTTGTGTGGATTTAAACAAATGTATGGTGAGTATTTGTTTTTGTGTTTATAAATAAACATATTTTCAAAATTTACAAACACACATCAAAAAATAAAGAAGAAAATACAATTACAAATCTTATATATAATGTAATCTTGTAAGTATTGAGTGGTTGTGAGAATTGAGAGTTTTCTTTGTAATATTTTTTTTTAATAAAATATTCATTTTTCTCAACAATTGGTATTAAAGTCTGATTTTGATGTTAATATTTATTTATCATATGTTCTGTGGTTGCCACTAATAAGTGGATCATTCACATCAGAAAAATAAATTATTATTCACCATTGAATGTTGTATCAGAGTCACTCAATCAAGGATCTCAATTTTTCTGACATTCATGTAAAAAGTAAATTGTATGGGGGAAATTTTGCTCGTGCACAGTTTATAACTGTGAAACCTATCGGTTTGGAACCACGCTTACTTGGTTAATCACGAAACTGCTAAAATCAAATTATAATGGTAGAATCAAGCAATGTCAGTGTTATTAAAAAATTAAATAATAACAATTATAACATGTGAAAAACTTGTATGGAGTTATATTTGCAAGGGCAAGACATCTGGAAGGTTGCTGCTGGGATAGAGACTACACCACCACCAAAAGATTATGCTGACAATCTCAAAAAGTATAAGATTAAAGTTGAAAAAACCATGTTTGTCATCAAAATTACTATTTAAGAAGAGATGATGGAGCACATTAGAGAAACTGTCATAGCCCAATAGGTTTGGGATTCTCTTGCTTTAAGGTTTGCAAAGAAGAATAGTACAAGACTTCAATTGTTGGGGAACGAACTAATGTATATCTCACAATGGAATATGACAATTAGTTAGTATTTACCAAGGTAAAGTCATTATGTTGAGAAATTGTTGAGTTGAATGAAACATTCAAAATTGTCAGTAAAAGAATGAGGCGAATCATCATACATGATAGACGGCCTGAATACATGTAATACCATTTACCATTCTGTATACCCTGTCATATACTGGACGGATAAAAACTGTTATAGAAAATAATTTTTTTAAATATTCTTTTAAAACATATTATATATAAAAAATTTGAAATATATAAAATAATTATTATGCATACACTCTCTAATTACAACTTATTCTTACTTATATATATGCATGTCATAATGAAATTTAAATATATTTATACACATCAAAATAACATAATACAATTAAAAAAAAAACAATTCGCTCGTGGCAGCTATCACTACTACTACTTGACTCTATTTGTTGGGGTCCACTGATCAGTGACGTTTTTATTTACACACTCGTCGCTTTTATCTACTCTTCTGATACCTGCACGACTGTGCGAAAGAAAGTAAACTTTCGTGTTGAATCATAAACTCAGTGGTGCTAAACGTTATAATAACAGTCATAATAAAAAATAAAATATATATTTTTAATCTAATAATTTTTTTGTAGATAATTTATTTTAAAAATATAAATAACATTTTATTTCTTTCAGAACATTTGCATAACATCTCATCTATATACCAAATGAAATTTTTATATATTGTTCACATATTACAACACCATAGACTTACCCCTAGGAAATCAATGAATCTCATATAATATAGTGCTAATCACCTGGTCCACAGATATGCACATGACTTATATATAAATTATGCGGCTCATAGATATGCATGTGACCGATAATGTTATGATTTACAGAAATTCACAAGATCAAAAATAATTTTATAGAATCCACAGATAATTACCCTATTGACATACCAATAATATTGTAATTCAAAGTCTAGGTTAATACGTGAGTTACATCCATAAATTTCATAATTAAAAATTTCAAGACATTTTTAACATTTTTTAAAAATATTCACCATACTCCAAATATTTTTATAATTCATAAATTATTCTTTTATAATATAAAATATATTTTATACTACATCACATGAATTAATAAAATACAACTTTCAAACCATGCTTCATATTTACTAATAAAATTCTTCTAATATTAAAATCAAATTAAATTTACTTATATTGTGTGTGTGTGTATATATATATATATAGTTGACATTCATAAAAAGTATCTAATAAATTATGAGTTTAATACACCCTGTTTAGCAAAAAGACGGATATTCCTTGCTTATTATCCCATTGAAGCAGCTAATCTCTTGCATACTGTTTGTACATCTGGTCGCACAAATTGCATAATATCATAAATAGCTATATATATATATATATATATATGTTTAATATTATAAACAATAACACTAACCTTTTTATACTTTGGTTGTATATGTTAGTTCTTTCCTTTTATTTCCGGTTGACGCTTGTCCTGAAGTCATGTCTAATAAAAAATAATTTATAATTAATTACAAAGATACGTAAAATAAAAAATCTGGCAAAATTAAACTCTTTCGACTAACTTTCGCTCTCACATATATCAAATTTTATCACAGAAAATTTTTTCATTACGCGCGTTTAACGCATAATTCGAGGTTTTGGTCGCCGACATTTTCTTCTATGAAACAAAAGATTTTCAAATATTATTTTTATAATATTTTATTTTCTTTATCTTTTATTCTCCAAAACTATTTTTCTCTATTTATTTTTATTATTCCTCTAATTTCCATTTTCCACCCAAAAATTTCTATAAATTCAATAAATATTCTCAAAATTCCAAATAAATTCCTATAATCATTTTAACTTATTTTATTTCATTTTTCATCATCAATTTTACTAAAAAAATTCAATAATTTCTAATAAATTTTTCCATAATAAGGCTAAAAATCTAAAAAAATTACCAAAAATTCCTATTAAATTTTTCTCCCATTTCAAAAATTATTTTCCTCCTACAAACACTCTATTTAACTCCATTTTTACCATTTTAGAGCATACATCCTCCCAAAATAATTTTTCAAAAATTTGGCAATAATTATGGAAATTCCCAAAAATTCCACAAAAATTCCTAAATATTATTTTCATCAATTTTCCACCATTTCTACAACCCTCAAACCTCATTCAACTCATTTCCATTTTCATCTAATTTTTTCATAGTTTTTCTACAAAATTCTAATTTTTTCCATCAACAAAATCCAAGAAATATCACCCACCAAACTAAAATATACTTACAATAATCATTCAAATCAACTTAAATTCATGAAAATTTGAAATAAAAATAAAGAAAATATCACTTCAAAATTTTTGGAATTTTTAGCTAATAGTTGATTTTTCTCCAAAAATATTTTTTTCACTCTCACTTAATTCCTTATACTTTCTTATAATTTGATGTTAGTAATTTGTGAAAAAAAATTAAAAATAAATAAGGTAAATGACTATGGTGGTTGTGCAAATGAAGAAGAACAAGAGATTTTTTTATATTATGAAATTATTGAATTTTTTGTCCATTTTTAACTTTATATACTTGATTAATGCTTAATTAATTTTAATTAAGCTTAATCCTTACTTCAATTGGTCAATTAAAATTAATCAAGAATGTATTTTAGATTTTATCCAATGTAATTTAAAATAAACTTTGACTTTAGGCTTTTTCTACCAAACTTTCTAATTTTTCAATTTACTACTTGAATAAATTTATTTTCTTAAATTTCATATTCTAAATGACCTTATCTTATAAAATTGAACATACCTATATTCTCATAATATTTTTCTCTTCGAATTGGTCTTCTCGATTTTACAAAACGACCATCGGTGCAAAAATTACGTTTTTGCAATTTAGTCATTTTTCTAAATCATGCTCGTAAGAACTCATCCGAAATCTGATTTCTAAATTGTCAGTTTTTAAAATTTTAGAATTCAATTGCAATCATATCAGCACCATTTCAATCATGAATGTATCTCTCTACCTCTCGATATAAAAAATCAGGCTATAAACCCGCACTGATAATCATATTTCCACAATTCGAGCCTTTAACATTAAAATCTCATCTTATAACTTCACATATGACATTAAAATAATATTTTCTATATTTTGATATTCTTAAATTATATTTTTACTGTTGAAAAAAATTCCAAATTTCAGTTTGGTTTATTTGCCTCGATTTGCGTGCATAACACGAAATTTTATTGTTTCATTTAATCAACTTCAACTTCATATTATCATATTCATATAAGTCTTTTATATTTATTTATCCTTATTTAGACTCTCATCGGTATGTTTTTATACTGCAGTATAAACTACCGCAATATACGTGTACAGTCAAGGTCTAAATCGTGGATATGATAGTTTAGGGGTTTCATTGCTCTAATTCAAGGTTGGCCCACATAACCTCAAATTAAAAAATTGAAAATTTTGTTGGCAAGTCAAGAAACTCTAGCAAAGCATATGGTTGAAGTGTCATTGAACACTAAAGAGTCGACATCCTTCACCAATAAGAGAAAGAATCAATCTCATGGTCAGAATAAATGGACCATACGAAAGAATCTTCAATTAGGGGGAACTCAGTCAAAGCAGTACCAAGACAATCGATAGTCTAAAAATGTTAGATGTCAAAGTAGTGAGTGTTTCAATTGTGGCATAAAGGAGACACTACGCAAGGGATTGCTAGTCTAAGAGAAAATTTGTTGAAAGCAATGCAGTAACAGTGAGCAATCATCATCAAAATGAGCTTGAATGAGATGTTGAAACATTGTTTATGACTCTAGAAACAATGCAAGAGGGAGAACATTCAAAAATTGAAGAAGTTAATAGCCTCAAGGCAAACACAATGGAGGAAGAAGATGAGCAAGCCTCTAATGCTTCTAGTTCTCATATAATTGATTATGAGAAAGATTGAATCTTTGATTCTGGATGTTCTAGCCATATGATAGGAGATAAGAAGAAACTTTATAATGTTTCAGAGTATAAGAGAAAACAAGTTGTGGTGACTGCAAATAACTTGCGAATACCAATCACTCATGTTGGTGACACGATGATTGATTCATGTCTTAGTCAAAAGCAAGTGCAACTGGAAGATGTTTATCGAGTATCATGAATGAAGAAGAATTTTTTGTCAGTCTCACAACTCACAAATTCTTGCAAGTTTGTTGTATTTGGCCCAAATGATGTCAAAGTTTGTCAACAAGTCAAAATAGTTGTCTCACCAATAATGGAGGGACATAAAGTGGACTCCATTTATATCATGCTAGCAGAAGAGGCGTATGTTGACAAGATAAGGAATAATGAGACAACTGACTTGTGGCATGCACGATTGAGACATGTTAATTATCACAAGTTAAAGTTGATGATGAGCAAATTTTCACTAAAAGGACTACCTGATCTGAATGTTCACATTGACATAGTTTATACTGGATGTCAGTATGGAAAGCACATCAGTTACCATATGAAGAGTCATCATTCAAAGTTAAGCAACCACTGGAATTGATTCACTCGGATGTATTTGGAAAGGTGAAGCAATCATCAATCAATGGTATGCACTATATGGCAACATTCATTGATGACTACTTAAGGTATGTCTGGGTATATTTCATGAAGAAAAATTTGAAACTTTAGCAAAGTTCAAAGAGTTCAAGCTGATGGTTAAATGTGAAGTTGGAATGAAAATTTAATGTCTATGTACTGATAATGTGGGAGAATATGTTTTTTGTGAGTTCTCCAATTACCTTGCTCAGTGCAAGATTCGACGATAACTGACTTATCCAAACATACCACAACAAAATAGTGTTCCAGAAAAAAAGAACAAGCATCTTGCAGAAAGAAAGAACAAGTATCTTGCAAAGACATGTCGGAGTATGTTGCATGATAAAAATGTTTCTAGAAGATTTTGGGCTGAGTGCATGAGAACAACAGCTCACATAATCAACAGACTTCTACAACTGAAAATGGAATTCATGTCTCCATTTGAGAAGTTATGGAAGATGAAACCTGCAGTGAGCCATTTCAAAGTATTTGGCTGTGTGTGTTATATATTTGTTCCCGATCATTTATATATAAGTTTGACAAAAAGGAAATCAAGTACATTTTTGTGGGCTATAATGAGAATGGAAAAGACTGGCGTTGTTGTGAACCTACAACTGACAAATGTCATATCTCATGAAATTTTATGTTTGATGAGACATCATCTTGGTGGACACCAGAATATGTTGTACTTCTTCATTTTAAAGAAGTCGAACAATTGCAAAAAAAAAGAAGTCAGAAGAAGTCCAACAAAGTTCAGAGACTTTAGTACAATCTCAAACTCAAGAGAGATCATGCAAACTGGTGTTTATTAGAGAAAAGAAATGAAAAGTCAATCAAAAGTGGAAGATCAACCAGTATCACAAACTTCACCATTTCAATTGAGAAGATCAAATAGACTGAGAAAGCAAAATCCCAAATATGCCAATATTGCACTAGTGAAAGAAAAAAGAGAGTCAACATCTTACAAAGATGCATCACAAAAAGTTGAATGGAGAAAAGCCATGAAAGAGGAGATCAAAGCTCTTATAGAAAATCAAACTTGAGACCTAGTTCTAAAGCCCAAAAATGTGAAGCCCATATCATGCAAATGGGTATACAAGATCAAGACTCATCCGGATGGATCAATCAAGAGGTTTAAAGCTCGATTGGTGGCACGAGATTTTTCACAACAGTATGGACTAGATTATGATGAGACATTTAGTCTAGTAGCCAAAATTGCAGTAGTTCATGTTTTTCTAGCACTCGTAATAAGTAAGTCATGGAATCTATAGCAAATAGATGTGAAAAATGCTTTTCTGAATGGAGAACTTGACCAAAAAGTGTATATGGAGCAGTTAGAAGAATTCGAGAATAAACTCCATCATAAATATGTTTTCAAATTAAAAAAGATATTGTATGGATTAAAGCAAGCACCCAGAGTTTGGTATGGTGAAATTGTTGAGTTTCTCATTCATAATGGCTATGTTGTTGTACTAGTTGATTCGAGTTTGTTTGTCAAAGCTCAGAAGGAAAATTAGCAATAATTTTGGTTTTATATGGATGATCTTATCATTATTGGATATGACAAGAAATAAATATGTCAGATAAAGGAGAATCTATCAATTTGATTTCAAATGAAAGAACTTAGAAAGTTGAACCGCTTTCTTGGATTGGAAGTAGAGCTCACAAAGAAAAGATTATTCTTCTGTTAATAAAAATATGTCAAAGATCTTCTTCTAAAGTATGGAATGTTTAACTGCAAACCTCATACTTTGCCAATAGAGGTGAACTCAAAATTGAGTATGATAGTTGACAGTTTAATCTATTTGATGCTCACAAGACCTGATATTGCATTCGCAGTTGGAGTTGTTAGCTGGTTCATGCAAAGTCCTAAAAAGCCTCATTTGAAAGCAGTTCAGAGAATTCTGAGATACGTCAGAGGAACAATTGATCTCGGTTTATTCTATAAAATTGGAATAACTTGCAAATTAGAGATATACTGTGATGCTGATTATATCGATAATTATGACACACAAAGGTCAACTACTAGGTATGTATTCAATATGAGTTCTGAAGCTATTACTTGGTGTAGTAAAAGACAACCAATTGTGTCACTCTCAACAACTGAGGCAGAATATCATGCATCGACAATAGTAGCATAACAGAGCACTTGGCTAGTGCAGTTGATGGAAAATTTACATTAACCAATTGATTATCCAGTACCATTATATTGTGATAACCAGTCAGCTATCTGCTTAGTTGAAAATCAAGTATTTCATGCAAGGATAAAGTGTGTAGAGGTACAATATCACTTCATATGAAAATAAGTCTTTAAAAGGAGAGATCAAGATAACTTAGGTGAAAACAGAAAATCAAGTAGCATATATTTTCACAAAAGGACTTAATTATGATAAGCTGGAGAAATTTTTAAAACTACTTGGCATGACTTCAAGGAAGAATATCAAAAAGAAAAATTAGTGATGATGGAGAGTATTAAATATCATCACTAATTTGGTTTAATTGTTAGAAATTTCTTAACATGTGTTATAAAATTAGATATACCTACCACTATTTATTTATTGTTAAATTAGGTACGCCCACTACTATTAATTAGTTGATAAAATAGGTAAATCTACCACCACTAAACTTTTCACTTAAAATGTGTGGTGTGAATTTGAACAACTATATGGTAATGATTTATTTTTGTGCCTATAAATAGACACATTTCTAAGATTTACAAACACATATTAAAGAGTGAAGAAGAAAATAAAACTACAAATCTTATATATAGTGTAGTATATGAGTGTGGAGTGGTTGTGAGAATTGAGAGTTTTTCTTGTTATATTTTTCTTTTAATAAAATATTTATTTTTCTCAACAGATACTTCAAGTTTTAAGATTGATTTTGCATTCAAAATACCCAAATTGACTTATTTAAATTCAAATAATGAATCATTATCTTGAGCATTATTTGATGCAATTGTTTTGTTTGAAAACGTTTTTTTTTAAACTTTCTTGAAATTAGATGGTGATGTAACACCTCCCAACATGGTTTGAATTTCAATTTTCTTTGTAAAGAAATCTAAATGTTTTGATGATGTTGCTTGCAATCCCAAGAGATTTATATTTCTTTTTATTGAGCCAAGATTGAACAACTTCTTTATGAAGTCATTACATCATTTGACATCTATGAAGTATTGACACTCCAACTATATAATATGTTGTGTTTCTGATACATTTCTGATATCGATACTTGCCGGACACCGACACAAAACGTTTGTATACGTTTTGTAATTTTTTAAAAACTAGAAACACATTTCTTAAAAACATGTTTTTCTCTTTCAAAAAATTTAAAACTTATTTGTGACATCAATCATTGATTAATTTATATTTAATTTTATGTCTTTTATTTAATTTTATATAAAAATAATAACTTGCAATTATCTCTCTTGAATTTAATTATTTATAAATGTACATATATATTTTTAATATTTATAAGTTTCATCCGTGTGTCAGTATCCTATACTTTTTGTAAATATCGTTTTCCAGTGTCTGTTTCTGTATCCATGTCCATGCAAATAGTTTGACATTGAACGTCTTGACAAGATGGATTGGTGGAGGTTTTAACCGTTTAAACACAAATTGTCAAGATAAAATCTAAGGAATTTAATTTTATTGATGACTAAATAGTTGTACCGATTGAATGGATTGCTTCAATTTGGACTAGATTAATCCTTAGCCCTACTATGTACTAGCGACGTCTAGGGTGTAATCTTCATGAGTGGATGATTAACAACTTGAAAGGCTTGCTTCATGATGGGAATTCTATGGACTAGGGAGAGAGATGGACTGTAACAATTTGGTGGCTTAGAAACTGGCGCAATGACTTTATTTTTCGTCGAGTTGAGGTAGGTAATGATCGCAAGCTTGCATTTTTGCATAAATGTTTGGAATGATGTCGAAACAACCTCTGCAAATGATCTCTTGAATCACATGGCCAAGAATCCAAAACGGATAGTTATGGTTGGTTGGTCCATTCCTTCAAATGAGTGGTGGAAACTTAACATAGATGGATCTAGTAGGGGGAATCCGAGCGAGGTTGGTGGAGGTGGTTTGCTTAGGGACTATTGGGGTGCTTGGCGTAGCAGCTTTGTTTGCAGGATTGGTATCTTTTCCTCAATGTTTGCTGAGTTGTGGGTATACTTTTATGGCCTATCATTAGCATGGTTTGCATACTGGAGGAAGCATATAGTTAGCTAAACTCGACAGTGACTGTCAATTTGCTTAAAGGTGATGGGCCTAGGATGCCTAATACAACAAATCTAATATTTTAGTGTTAGTTTCTTCTCCAACGAAATTGGAATGGAATCTTTGCATCACTCAAACTTTTAGGGAAAGAAATCGTGCAACGGATTGGTTAGCAAATTTTGCTTTTGAATTCCTTTTTGGTTGATATAGTCTTGAACAATCTTCGGATTGCTTGGCAATGATCATGGATGAAGATGTAATAGAAATTTCTCTCTCGCTCTTTGTGCTTAATGGGTCTCCCTTCTTTTGTATTGAGAAATAGTTATATTGATGGAAATAATCGGAAGGCATAACATGTGAAAAATTTTAGGTTAAAAAACTATACACTTAACTCCTTTTGTGTATAGTTTTTTAAGTGTATAGTTTTTGAAATTTAATGGAAAAAATTAACTAATAGTTTAAAGATTTGTGAAAAAAATTTAGAGAAAGTTTAGTTTAACTGTTTAGAGCAACTGTTGGCTTACTCAACTTTGAATTTTTTTTTAAACAATATATAATAGTTTTTTGAAATTCCAAATATCTACTTATTGAAAATTTTCAAAATTTTTTTTGAATAGTTAATTTTTTTAAATTATCCTTATTTAATTATTCTTATATTATATATTTTTTTAATTTTATTATTATTATTGTAATTTTAATTTATTAAAATAATTACTAAATTAAATAAGTAATAATTTTATTGTTAATTTTATATTCTAAACACAAAACTCAATTATTTTTATTAAAATCAACCATTATATATCAGCCATCATTTTGCTTGAGCCTAAACTACATCGTCTAGACCCTTCCCTTCTTTCTCCCGTAAGAAACCCTAAACCCTAATCAAATAGAAATTTAGAAACTATTTCCTCTGACCCGTGCAGTAGCAGCCTTCGCCTATTCGCTCTCCTCCTCCAGGCATTGACGAGGTAAGATTACCTCTGAATTTCCTTTTCCTTTTCCTTTTCCTTTCTTTGCTTTGCATTCCATTCTATTACTTTGATTGTTGAATGATTTTAGGAAAAAAAATTGTTGAGATCACCAAATTTAATAAATTAGGTATTTTTTTTACTGGAGTTTCTGTCTCAGTTTCTCTGTTTTTCGCTTTAGATTGAATAAAAAGTTTCAATTTTTCGTATTAGATTTTACTCATCAGCCCTTCCTCTCGCTCAACCCCTCCTCTCTTCACGCAGTAACCAACCAACCCAGGTCTTCTCACTTTCTGCTTGCTCTCTGTTCTCTGGTGCACTATTCCTCTTGCTCATCCCTCTTCTCTTCACGCAGCAACCAAGCAACCCAGCCAGGTAGCAGCCCTGCCTTTCCCCATTGTCTACAGCCACCCAGCGGAAGCACCAACGCCCACCAGGTCATTGTTAGGTTGAATTAGTGTTTGGTGTTTAAGTTAGGGTTAAATTAGTGTTGAAATAAAATAATATAATTATAATAGAAACTGTCTGCTTCTATTTCCACTTTTTAAAAGCAGGTTGGGCTTTTTCCAGCTGTTAAATGGCGAAATTCCTTTTCTTTATCATA
Organism: Triadica sebifera; assembly: GCA_023653625.1. Taxonomy (NCBI): domain Eukaryota; kingdom Viridiplantae; phylum Streptophyta; class Magnoliopsida; order Malpighiales; family Euphorbiaceae; genus Triadica; species Triadica sebifera. Next base: position 1,694,687 of record CM042910.1, read on the forward strand.
TTAAGTAAAATTAGTTTATTCCAACCTTTGATTTGTTATTTATAGCACGAAAAAACTTTTTGAATTACTTGTTAAATTAGTAAAATTCTTGTATAATATGTATAAATATACATATAGAATATTAAATGTAATATAGACTAATATATATAATAATATCTCCCTCTTGGGAAGCATGTGCAATAATAAGAGTCCGATGGAGATTTTTGTATTAGAGAGGGGCTAGGCTCAGAAAGGGGAAGGAAGGATGGAATGCCAAGAGACATCTATTATTGAATTTTGACCATTTTCGATGCGTCATCTTCCTCATTTTACGAAATGACTTGGGGCCAAAGACATGTAGAGAGAGACTTTTAGTACACATCACATTCAACTTATTCATTTGAATGTTTGTAATAAATAATTTGAACGTTTGGAACTTGGACTTAGCAACACAATTTGTGTGTTTTATTTTTATTCTGTGCTAATCTTTTTGAATTTTTATTATTATGTTTATTTTTTTGAGAGAAAATAGATAAATGGATATTTAAGTGAATATTGGGTAGTATATGCATAATATACTAAAACAAGCAAAGCATCACTTCCGATTTGTTATATTTAGCTGGATTAATGTTTTGTTTTGGTGATTTCAGATTCTAATTTTCAGCATTTAAACTAGAGTGGTCTTCATTTACACTCGCTGATGGGGGTATGTTGGTCTTTGATTAGTTTTTCTTCTGCATAGTGAATGTTGCCAGTTGAGAGATTTATGTTTTTGTTTATTTTTTCATTCATAGATTGAGAAAATTTTTAAAGATGAAGCTAGTGAAGAAAAAGGAGAGCGTGCCAGAATGGTAAGTGTTACTTGCTGATTTGCATGTTTTTGTTACCTTAATATGTGCTTTAAGTTACTCATCAACGAATAAATCTTGTTTAGATTGCAGAATTTGCCTTGCTGTCCAAGTAAATGTTGATTCTATTACATTCTGTTCATTTTGGATATGGCTTTGGTTATGTAGAATGTAAATTCTTCTCTCATGTTTTATTTTCTACCATAACTTGAATCTTCTTCAGGCATCATTTGTTGGTGCAATTGCAATTTCTGACTTAGTCAAGACAACTTTAGGACCAAAGGGAATGGTGAGCGTTCTTTATTCACCAGTATCTTGCCAATACGATGGCAGTGATAATAACATTTGTCTTTTAGTTTTGTGTAATGCCTGCTTATCTTTGAATCACATGTGCAGGATAAAATTTTACAATCGACGGGCAGAGGGCATGAAGTTACAGTTACAAATGATGGGGCCACCATCCTGAAGTCTCTTCACATTGATAACCCAGCTGCCAAAGTTCTAGTTGGTATTCTTTTATTGCCACTCTTTCTGGCATATATGATATATTATGACTCATGTAGTTCCTTCTCATGATAACTGAACGAAGTTGTCCTCAATCTTTTTATCAATAGAAGTGCTTATGATTTATTTGAATCTTCTTGCTTGTAGAAGATGTTGGGGATTTTGTTGATGGAGAACCTTCTGGAAACCATCCATTTGCTTATATGATAATCTATATATTTTTGGGGTATAGCCTAGCGAGATTTAGTGAGGAGATAAAGGAGTTTGGATTTTCTCCCTTCTTATGAAATATTGTCTGTGGAAAATAAAACAGATCATAATTATCTAGCCATGACAGCAAATGGTCGGGTTTTTCATCAATAGAACTAGGTAGATAGCTCTCTTGTGTATTGTTTGATGGAAATCTTAGCTTGATATGAAATCTTAACCCATTGATCAGATATTTCAAAAGTTCAAGATGATGAAGTTGGTGATGGCACAACTTCAGTTGTTGTTTTGGCTGGGGAACTTATGAGGGAGGCAGAAAAGCTGGTGGCAGCAAAGATTCACCCCATGACAATAATTGCTGGTTTGTTCTATCTTTAGACTATGTATTTCTTCCAATTCTTTCTTTCTGTTTGCCTCCTCTCTTTCCGTTATTGTTGTGAACATCAAATTTTTATTATTTCCCAAATTTGGTACTATATTTTCCTTCCTTTTCTCGTTTTGTCGAGTTTATGATTTTGCAGGCCCTCATTATGTAGGTGGTAGATCAATTGCTGTTTAATCTTGTCTTGCAAAATCACATTTTGAGTATTGGGTTTTTTTCAATCATATATCCCATGTCTAAATGGTGATATGGGCAGTATCTTTTCGTGCCATATTTTATATTCTAGAGATTAATGTATCTAGTTAATTCTATGTTCACCTTAAACTAAATGTTTGCAAAGTAATTCCTTTTTCTCTTTGTAAAAACTCTTTTTAACTTGAGGATCATAGGAGTTAGAAGGCCCTATATGTTGACATGTAGTAATTTAAAGGTTGAAGTTATTTAGTGCTATTTCCTTCTCTCACTTTGATGCATGTTATACATTCTGTGCTGTCACTGCCATGTTCTCATGTCAAGCTTTTTTTTAATGATTGTAAAGTCCAATCTTTGACCATGCAAAATGAATTTAAAACTTTGCTTAAATGATCTTTGATATTGTAATAGTGTATGTTTGATTGTCAGGTTATCGAATGGCTGCAGAATGTGCTCGCAATGCTTTGTTGCAAAAAGTTGTGGATAACAAAGAGAATGAAGGTCTTCTCAGTCCCTGATGAAGTTGTTTCTAGCGTCATTAATGTTGTTCTTTTTTTTTTGGTTGATGCTTTTGGAAATTTATGGATACGAACTAGGGGTGTCCAAATCTGATTTGAAAGGTTATGTAGGTTTTGGCCCAACTCAATTATGATAATTAATGGACGTGGATCACATCTGTCTCACATTCCTTGTTATTATAACTGAGTTTGTCCAAAACCCACATTACCCAACAAACTGATTTGAACAAACCTATATTATGAACTGATGCAGAAGTTGACTGGATATTATTTTTTTGCTATATTATGAAATGCATCCATACAGTTGCATCTCTCTTATTAGCTTTATATTGCCTTTAGTATCGTTCAATTGCTTTCTTTGATGTCTATCTAATGCATATAACTATCAAATAATGCAGAGATATTCAAGTCAGACTTGATGAAAATTTCAATGACAACTTTGAGTTCCAAAATTTTATCTCAAGATAAGGAACATTTTGCAAAGCTGGCTGTGGATGCTGTTTTAAGGCTAAAGGTGAGCTCTCACATATTTTTCAAAATTTACAAGAAGTAGCAGGTTGAATGTTCTAGTTTCTTTCTGTTTGCTGGTCTCAAAATACTATCTGAATACATGATTTTATTTTTCTCCCTCTAAGATGTATTATTCATGCTATAATTTTGTTTCAAGTTGGTTTAATGGTTTGTTGGTAATGTAACATTTTAAAACCCTTACCTCCTTTTTTCTCTTTCCCTCTTTCTCCATCCTCTTTCCCTCCTTTTTATTGATTTTCTTGTTGGCTATGCAGGGCAGCACAAACTTAGAGGCTATACAAATTATCAAGAAGCCTGGAGGATCACTGACGGATTCTTTCTTGGATGAAGGGTCAGTATATGGACTTATAAGTCATAATTCTATAGTTTTTACAGGATGCCATGTGAATGTCCTTGCTTGTTTACTTAGCACTAGCATAGACTTCTTGTTTGCTAATATATAACCTAAAGTTTTTGTTCAAGTTATTTGGTATTTTTCACTTTTTGGTGGATCTATCTGTTTCTTGTATATAAATGTATTATCATATATTCAGGAAATGAAATTTAACATATGTCTAGTTGACCTAAGATGTACCACTCTTCCATGTAATTCTATTTATCTATTGATATCTTCTAGATTTTTCAATAATTCTGAATTGGGTGTTCTCTTCAGATTTATTCTTGACAAGAAAATAGGAGTTGGCCAACCCAAGCGCTTAGAGAATGCAAAAATTTTGGTGGCAAATACTGCAATGGACACAGACAAAGTCAAGATATATGGTGCACGTGTTCGTGTTGATTCAATGTCTAAGGTTGCTGATATTGAAGCAGCTGAGAAACAAAAAATGAGAGAGAAGGTGGATAAGATAATAGCGCATGGGATTAACTGTTTTGTGAACAGGCAATTGATTTACAATTTCCCGGAGGAACTTTTTGCAAATGCTGGAATACTTGCAATAGAGCATGCAGATTTTGATGGCATTGAACGTTTGGCCTTAGTAACTGGCGGAGAAATTGCGTCAACCTTTGATAATCCTGAGTCAGTTAAGCTTGGGCACTGCAAGCTTATTGAGGAGATCATGATTGGCGAGGACAAGTTGATCCATTTTTCAGGTGTTGAAATGGGTCAAGCATGCACTATAGTACTGAGAGGTGCAAGGTACAGTTTCTAAACTTTTGTTTTTAATGTTTTTCTGCAGCTTATGTAACTATATAGAGGGCAACTTATGTCTCAGTGGTAAGATTGCTCTTTCGTGACCAAAGGGGGTTGAGTCATGAAAAGTTTCATCTGTGCTAAAGAAGCAGGAGGAAGGTTTGCATATGATTGATGACCAAACCCCCACAAGAGCTCATGCATTGGGAATACACGTCCTTTTATAATAAAACGATATTATGCTATATACTGGACTATTTTAACTTGTGGTTGACAGCCTGGAAAGCATGTTTTCCTCAATCTTGGAATATGATAAAAAAATGATGTGCTACACTAGACTGCTCTGAATTTAAAACTTTTTGGAGTGTAACAACTAAAATTTTCTAACAGGAATACAGGAAAATAAAAATGTGTTTCAGCTTAACCTCTTGGTTGTCTGTGGTCTTCTGTTTACTTGTGGTTATGCAAATGGGATCTGTTTGCTGAAATTGACAAGTGTGAACCATAGTTAGAAGAACATTTAGATTTAGAAAAATTTCATGTTCTATAAACTTGAAATGTGATGCTCTCCACTTATACTTGTTAAAATTTTCATGTTTTTGGTTACACTTTCATGCCTGTACAAATGCACCCACAAACTTTTTAATATTTATATTTTACAATGCTTTTTCAGCTTTAGAATTGAGTTTCTACTTATACAGAACTTTCTCTTCCTTCTTTGTCATTATGTATCACAGCCATCATGTCCTTGATGAGGCAGAAAGATCTCTGCACGATGCCTTATGTGTGCTTTCTCAGACGGTGAATGACAGCAGGGTTTTACTTGGTGGTGGATGGCCTGAGATGGTGATGGCAAAGGATGTGGATGAACTGGCCCGAGCAACTCCTGGGAAGAAGTCCCACGCTATTGAAGCTTTCTCAAGGGCACTTGTAGCAATTCCAACAACAATTGCAGATAATGCTGGTTTAGACAGTGCTGAATTGATAGCACAACTGCGAGCTGAGCACCAGAAGGACGGATGCACTGCTGGGATTGATGTCATCACTGGATCTGTAAGTATATTTTGAGTTTGAGTATTCATCAGCTTTAAAATTCCATATTCGCTAGTTAATTATACATCAAGTGCTTCATCCTATGGCCTCATGAACCTCTGCTATCAGAGGATAGTTCCACAGGCTGTTGCACTTTCTTAGGCATTTTGAATGTTCATTATAGCTTACTTTTGAAATGTAAATCATTGTAAAATTTAGGCATTGTATGGTTTTGGAAGCCAAAAATTCTCCATTATGGAACGTTGGCATTCCAAAAACCTGAGGCAGAGATCTATAATATGAAAATTCAATTGCTGGACTGAATACTGACTGGGTTTTTAGTATGCAATGACATTATATTGGTTCCAGTTGTTGAGTGGTGTTATATTTCTCATCTTTTAGGTGGGAAACATGGCAGAGCATGGGGTTTCTGAATCTTTCAAGGTTAAGCAAGCCATTCTCCTCTCTGCAACTGAAGCTGCTGAGATGATTCTCAGGGTTGACGAAATCATTACTTGTGCCCCAAGAAAGAGAGAAGACAGAATGTGAAAATTATTTGGATTTGAAGGAAGGACTTCTGTTGTAATGTTCTTTGTTTTCCTTGCATGTGCTATGAGCTTCACTACTGACTGCTGAATTACATCGCTGAAAATTCCTTCCAAGTCTTTTTAGCATCAGATGTGTTTTGGAATTGAAGCCATTTGTTGTGTTCCAGAATTCTTAATTTCAATCTCAGGGTTTGATACATTTCTGTATGAAATGTCTAATTATTATTTGCTGTGAAATTTGTTTTTGAGGCTGTGTTTATAATGATGATTTTTCGTGTTAATCGGTTTATTGAACCGTAGCAACACTTTATTTGCTGGCTGTGTGAAATTCAATCTAATATTTATTATGGAGTAATAAAAGGTCAAAATTTTCATTTTCAACAGATACTAAAGAGCAAAACAATGTTAGTCAGCTTTATGACCCAAAAATGATTCAAAATCCAATTCAATCATACACCATTTCTTTTACTACCGAGTTGGGCTTCATGCAGGCTAACAACTATAGTTAGGGTTTTTGAGTTTAATCAACAGCCATGCATTATAGCAAATTTTGATGATTAATATTGATACTCGTATGATAATTTATTAAATTAGGTCTATTCTTATTAGTGGGAAATGATAGAGATTGAGAATTCGGGGCGGTTCTTCTTTTGTTCAATTAGAAAAAAACTCTACGGGTTCAAATTTCTGCCGAAATAGGTTTTAAAAGTTCAACAACTTCACCACCTTGGGTGCCAATGTGATTCATCCGTTGCCAAATTTGCAATCTCATAATTAAAATTGAAACAAAATGAAATTAAGAAAAGGAAAAACGTATTATATTGACAATATATATATTCTTCTAAATTTCTAATTACCCTTTTCATATAAATAAGAATATATAAAATAGAAGCATATATCATTTTTATTTTGTATTCTGTTCATATCATTATGCCACAAGCCATTCACATAGGAGCACTAAAATTGATGCTTCTCAATTTGTGTTTGCCACTTCCTCTAGTTGGGAATTTCTCCTTCAATTGTTTGTGGTGAGATTTTGTATTTTATTTTGTATTCTGTTCATATCATTATGCACAAGCCATTCACTTGAAGCACAAAAATTGATACTTCTCAATTTGTGTTTGCCACTTCCTCTAGTTGGGGATTTCTCCTTCAATTGTTTGCGGTGGGATTTTGTATTTGGGTGGCCCCCTTTTTATCCATCAATTGTTTGTGGTGGGTTTTTCTCTCTTTTTTAGATATTTGCTTGTATTTACTTTTGGTAATTTGTTTTTTTTTTTTTTTGTACTTATTTATTGTCATAATTTTGTCTAATTTTTAGTAGCTCTCTCTTTTTTTTTTTTGGTAAATCATCCGTGGGCTTTATACCCTAAAGTTGCCAAGGCAAGTTTCACAGAAAAGAAACCGAAGAAAGCTAGCTAAAAACATTAACAGGGGAAACATCAGCTACCAAATCAGCCTCAAGAAAGTCATGAAGTTCCACAGGAGGTTGGTTGAGATGGTGTAGTTGTTGGGTTTTAACATTTCTCTCAGACACAAGAAACCGCAGTAGAATTAAATAAAACCCAAGAGAGGAATTGCCTATATATTTCAAATTTGAGATTTCTACCTATCTGCAGATAAAATCACCTTTGATTTTGTAGCTCTGATTTCTGAAAATTTTTGAGCTATTCTTTCTTATTGAATTGTAAAGTCACAACAATCTAATAGCAGAATTGTCTCTACTAATAATCTACACGAAGGAATGAATCAAAAATCACCGACTTAGAGGAGATGGGGCGGCTAAAACTCTAACGTGTTAGATTGGGTTTCGCCTAGAGGTGTAGGGAAGAGAAAAAAAAAATATTATTTTGTGAAAAAAAAGGAAAAAAAGTTAAATATCCCGTATTTTGAATGACTTTGTGCTAAAGAATAATAATACACAAAACCTAAATGGAGGAGTTCATACAAATTTTATTTTTGGATAAAAATTTGCTCTTTAATTAATGAAGTAAAATGACAATAAATATTTATACTCGATTTATTATACATCAAAGTATTTAAAGAAATTTTATAAATATATTTTTTTTATGTATGAATATTGATTCATAATATGTAGGTAAGAAATTTTCTAACAATAATTACTAGACTCGACAACTTTTATATTTTAAGGCTAATAATTAACCGCTGGAGTTGAGTAGTTTTAGCCTCCATCGAATTTTAATCGGTTTATTTTATCATTTAGCTTGGATATTTAGCCCAAAAATTCACTAAGAATTTTGCAAATTAATTCCTTAATCCTTACCGATTAAAACACAAAATTAATCAGAAAAAAAAATAAATAAATAAATTGTTTTTTAAGTTATATATATGCATCTATAATACACACTAAACCTTGCAGTCCCTTCTTTTGCCCTAATCTGTGGTACAAGAGAGGCAAGCAATTGCATGAGAGAGGAAAAGGAGGGGAAGAAACAAAGATATTGAAAAATTATTAAAATAAGTCCTAAACTAAATTGAAAATTGAAAGGTATTATTATTATTATTATTATTATTATTATTATTATTATTATTAAATTTTAGATAAAAGTGCTATGCATAAATGATAAATCCCATTTATGCATTGCATTATCACGGCTAGAAGAAGAATCTATCTACATATATAAGCCCTAACAAACAACATATTTCTATCAACGAAACGTCAAATGAGAAATTTTCTGCACTACCTCTTCCCAACCTATTAACACCAACCATTTCCCTTTGCAACTTCTTAACTACTATGTCCAACCCTTCTCTCCATCTATATATATATTTATATGAAATCAATGGGGTTCGTGTGTCTCCAATGTAAAAAAAAAATGCCCTTTAGATATATATATATATAAAAAAAAAAAAAAAAAAAAAAAAAAAAAAGGGTAGCCAACTAAGACAACTTTTCAAGCTAATGAATAATGATAAGGAGCCCCCTACTTTTAATTATAATCATATGTTTCATAGAGTGGAAAATTTCAAACCATCATCTATTATAAGGCTCCAAACGCATAATTGTTAGAAGTATTACCCCACGCCAATACCCCTAATCTGAAAGCTTTTCTCATTCCTCCAAATCATATTTAACCTACAATTTAGTAAATAATTTTACCCCTATTATTCAACTATCATAATTATTAATGAAGAAAAAAGGGCAGAAAACAGAAAAAAAAATGTCAAGTCAAGAGTTTGCAATTCGAACCACCATGTCAACAGCACCACATTGGATTTTCATCCATCAAATGGATAGAAGTCTAATGGATAGACGAAATTGAAAGCTCCAAAAAAAAATCCCATCTATTATTTTTTTTTCTTTTCTCTAATTCCCCAAAATCTAATAGATATATTCTCCTCTCCACATCCCTCCTTGGAAGCATTTAATGGATTATTTGAGAGATTATCATCAAAAACATGTACTTGATGGACAGCAATTTCCATCACCTTTTTGCCTCTTTTATTCTTCTCCTTCTATTTCTTTTCTTTTCTGGACAAAAGGACTTTCCAGTATCTCGACTAGTGATATTTTTAAGAGAATTTATAGAGAAGCAAGAAACTTGCCTTATTTGACACTAAAAGAATATTAATTACAAAAAAAAAAGTATATACATGTATATATAATCATATAGCCAAACTCACATTTCAGATAGAAGATTGCTTATTTTCCGAAGCTCCTCGAGAGCTGTCATTGCTGTAACTTGTCCTTTGCCAACTAGTACATTTTTTGAGAAATTCTCCAATGACCCAACCTGTCCCCTGTCTTGCTGGAACACAGACTCTATTACCTGCATGAAAATAATCCATATACTCAGAAAAAAAAATAAAAATAAAAAACCAAAAAGGCCCAGGAGGTTTTCAATTTAGTGCAAGAGGAAAAAATATAAATCCTCCCATTTCTAGAATGAGGGACAATAAATCAGAACACCCCTCTATGGATACAAAGCTGTATAAAGTGGAGAACTTCAAACTTTTAAAGCCATCTCCATTATGCATATAAGACTATAATATGGATATGCACATTAAGTCCTGTTAAATCCCCAGCAATTTTTAGTCTGTTACTGTAAGTGACACTATTCATAAAATGAACAGATTAAATATACCAAGGCTCATAAAAAGAAAAACCATCTAGAAGTCTCCTATGAAATTCCCAAAAGCAAGATGCAAAACACATTTATCTTCGTTTTTGTATTTTATTCAATTTTACCCTTGAACTACGCTCTTAAGGAAACACATACCATTTAAAATATGTAAGAACACAACTTAGAAAACAACAAAAATCAAAATGTCACCTGAATATGTTCTAGCATAGAGTGGCCAAGGTTCCTCAAAGTACCCATCACATTCTGGTCAGCAACATCTCCTTTTTCACTATTGCAAGAATTGAAAGATCCATCAACAGAAGAGCACGTTGTACTGCTCTGACTGCCAGCACCGTTGGATTTTGCAGCCTCAGGTGCCCCACTTCCATTTTCGGATGTCTCCTCACCAGCATTACTCCGTCCAAACTTCCAAAACCATTGGAATTTACCTGAAAGAAACTTCTGCTCCTTCGGACCTGTTGCAGATTTTCCAGTTGACTCATTGCTACTCCCAGAATTAAGAGAGGTATCATCAGGAAGATGGGAAACAGGAAGAGTTGCATCCTCCTGGATAGCATCAGGATGATCATCTGTTTCCTGGATAGGATCAGGATGATCATTTGTTTCATCAATTGACAAATTTGAAGCGACACTACTTTTCTCAGAGTCATTTTCATGGTTGTTAGCACCACTAAGAGGACTAGGAGGGTCCGAGAATGCAGGTGAGTTTTCCTCACTACCAGCATTTCCACTAGGACATCTCTCCTCAGCTATGCAAGAGAAGTCTTTATTAACTCCATTTCGATCCTCCACCTCAACTTTGGCACAGATGCTATCCTTCTGGCCTGAGACTTCATCACAGTCTGCTTTCTCATTATCTTCATCTAAGCCAAGTTCATGAGATAAATCTTCAAGTAAACGGCGCCTAGTAGATGGCTTGTAGTTGTTCTTGCCACGCACAACTTTTGCTGGAGATGGATCAGATTCCGTTCTAGATAGAGTCCACCTTACTTTTTCCGACCATCCCTTTTTCGGGGTTTGATTTTGTTTTCCTGAGTTACTATTCCTAAGTTCTTCTGCTTTGTGCAAAACTCTCCACTTCTCTTCCCAATAGCTGTTGTCAGGCACCATGTTTAAAGGAGTTCTTGGAGAAGCGGAATCAAATAAAAGGGTATGACCCCTTACTACCATTGATTTACTATGGTTGTAAGCCCGATCAGAAGAGGAAGAGAAGGATGACATACTGGAGCCCAAAGCAATTACCTGTAAAGACTTTGCCTTATCTATAAGTTTTTTCAGATCTATATTCTCTGGAAAATTGAGCAGTCTCTGGAGACAAGTAGTAGCATTCTCAGTGGCAAGCAGGGAAGATCTCAGATATAGTATCATAGAAACTGCAATAGCTGAGATTAATGCTCCACGAGGTGAAGTAAATACACAAAAATTAGAGCCTGTATCATTTTCAGTGCCCATGTCTAATTTACTGTTATCTGCTGCAAATATTTCATCCCATATTATTAAGAGGTTCTGAAGTGAAAATTCTCGTCCAAATAAAACCCGCAACCAGCGAAGTGAAAAATACTGAGGTTCAACACCAAGCTCAACAAGGTGGCTGTGTAAAGATGAATCAACAACAGACAGCAAGTGGTATAATGCAGCAGAAGCTTCAATCACAGGAGGTAACCCAGAATGAGACCCACCTGCTGAGGACGGAGAGAAAAAGTCTGCCATGGCAACTGCACTATTTACTCCATTCATCAAAGCATCAAACATACAGTAAGCATCATGTTCCATAAATTTCTCAGACAAGACAATTCCCAGTTCACCTTCAGCCCCATAAGCATCACTGAGCGATACAATGGTTTTGATCTCAGGATCCAGATCATCAAGACTCCTAACTTTGGCAGCATTACCATGAGAACTGATCTCATCTTCCTTTGAATCAAAATATTTTTTGAAATCAAAATTGTACGTAAGATCATTTTCATGAAATGATAATTCATCAAATTTGTCAGTGAAATGGTCTTCATACTGCTTCCGCACTTCAGAAAGACGCCCCACATCAACATGAAGAACATATAATAAAGGGGCCAAAAGTTCATGCATTCCTAATAAGAAAGCCAGATAGAAAAATGGAAATATTAAATTTTTCATCATATAAGTATGATGGTTTATTTTCTCCATTGGATATTCTGATAAAAGAAAAAAAAATAGTTAAGACATCAATGATTGAGTGTGTGTAATGTTAAAGATATTGGTACATTTGACCTTTGAAGTCATTCACAACTGGAGCATGAGGTTTATTAGATCTTCACTTATTTCAAAGCCAAGTATAATATGATTGCAGATGTGGTAAAAGATATTTCATTTACTTGGTACATTTGACCTTTGAAGTCATTTCAAGTTCTGCTCAGTCAATAATACAACACTGCTATGAATTTTTTATAGTAAATCATTACGGCAGAACATCAATTTATATTTCTAACGGGTGTCATATATGTTTTTGGTGTCATCTATAATAGTATAAAATAATATTATAATATCAAATTATATGCTTTTTATTGATTTCTCTTTTCCATTCATAAAGCAAGCCTTGCATGAAAAAAAATAAAACAGAATTCATGAACCCACATTATCAAGGAGTATATAAATAGTGAAGCAAATAAAAATTCTACAGAAAGAAAAATATCCACTACTCTAGAAAACCCCCAAGGTTGAAAAAGCAAGATGAATTGCCAGGTAAGAAATGTTCAAGGACAAATTTCTATTACAAGATCTTGCATGCCACTTCATGTTAATTACACACTCAGGAAACCAGCAACCGAGATTTGCACTTTGCATATATTTACTATTCAATGCTTACACAGCTTAACTGCCAAAAACAGGTTTCCAAATATTCTTTGAACCCAACTACCAGGATACCTTATTTAGCATTTTGAGCTGGAACAGTGTCATAACAGTGGAAAGAATCATACCGATTGGGAAAATCTATGTAATTATAGTAATTTTAGGGTAAAACTAATATAAAAGTAATAAGGATTGTTTCACATGAAAAGCACAATTTACCTTGTCTATATCCATAATTAGGATGTCGAAGGCACCACAAGAGCAAAATTCGTCTTAACATTCCCTGACATCCAGGAGTCTGGAAATAGCTCCCATGTTCAGGATATAAACGCGATAAATCCTGGTCAACTGTTTTTTCCAGTTCAGCATTCTGAAAGAAACGGCCCCACGTGCTATCTGCATGTATGGTTCAGAACATAGTCAATATAAAGGACATGTTAAATCTTCCAATACAAGATAACAACTAGAACATACTTCAAGAACCAGTAACATTAGCAATAGATATAGTTATGCCTTGCAAGAATAACAGATAATATTACTTTTCGGTAAAACAAAAAGCAAGCAACCAAAATTTTGGTATCAACACAACAGAGTAAGGCCAATAATGCAAGCACAATTGACATTAATTTTCTACTAAAGATATACATCAAACACATTAAGAGTCTTGAATGAAATAATTAAAAAATGTTTTACCTGGATTTTGTGATAATGGATTGTCTATAGCAAGGTCGGGAGAATTACTTCCATCCTTCGGCATATGCGGATCAACCAGGAGGCGCCTTCTTAAACCAGCGTATCTGACAAAACAGGGGAAAGGCACACTAAATTTTAATAAAAAGCAATAGCTCTAAATCATAAAGCAAGCTGCATTAACATCAAGAAGACAACATTATCCTGTTCTGCATTATTTAAAAGCATATTCTATTCTTTTTATGTACAAAATGAAATTTACAAGCCACAGGAATTAGATTTTAGCTTCCCCGTGAATATATAATCTGATCCCATTTATCAAAAAAATCATAAACCACGAAATGTAAAAAAACAATAGAACAATTGTTAAATTTGAGTCCAAAACTAACAAAAAAAATTAGGGAAAAAATGGAGCAAAGAGAAATGTTATTTATAGTAAAATACTACTAAGAATCAATGAAAATCCTTTGATTTTGTCCATTAAACCCGAGGAATTATCATCGAAAGATAGTTAAAGAGATGATCCAATAATAATTCAATTAAAAAAAGAAAACGACGAAACAAGTAAAAACCATAATGGACTCTTCCTGAGAAAAAACTTACCAACAAAAAGCAGAAATTCTGCCAAGAAATGAAAAATTTTTAGTCATTTTTAACCTAAAAAGATAAAATAACAAGAAGAATGATAAAAAAAATAGGAACGAGAAAATTACCTCCGACGAGAATCGGCAGTAACTCTGCGAAGATCATCAATCGCAGAAGAAGAAGGAGATGGTAGAATCCCGAGATCTATACGCCACTGAACCCCTCGAAGATTTGAAAAAAGATGACGACTATCGTCATTAGATTTCGAACAAGTCGATTCAGGCATTGCCTGATCAATTGCAGACGGCGGCATGAATTTTGAGCTACTTCTGAACAAACCCAAATCCCCAAAGCACAAAATAACTAATCAAAATCCAACAATGATAGTTCAATCAAACCACATATCGCCAAGAAAAAATTCAGCACTGTTGTTGCTGCAAGAAACAATGAATACCCACATGAATAAATTTGAAAAAGAGAATATGGAGGATAAAGAAACGGACTTTAGGCCAAATTCGAAAGAAGGATAAGAAAACAAAAACAAAGAGAATAAATCTAGAATCCTTGGGTGGAGAATTTGATTCTAATTTCCCAGGAAGTTTGTGTATTTGGAGAAGAAGAGGAGAAATTGAATTTCCACGAAACAGAAGTTATAAAAAGATAAATAATAAATCAAACAAGGGAGACTTGCGTTTTCCTCCTGGAAAAGATAAGATCAGTTATATGCATGTATATTTCCTTTTTTTTTTTTAATTTAATTTTTCATTTTTTTCTCTTTTAACTGATAAGACACATAGAAAGAAAAAGAAAAAGAAAGATATAGGAAAATAAGAAGTTTGTTTGTAATTTCTAGAGGGAGAGAGGGAGGGAGAGAGGGAGAGAGGGAGAGAGAGACGGAGAGAGAGAGAGAGAGGAGGGCCTGATTGACCCATTGGTTGGCGGAGAGGTAATAATACTACTAATGATCACAAAAAAAAATTAAAATTTTTTTCATTTATTTTTTTTAAAATTACATAAAATTCTGAGAGATTTTTTAAATTATTGTGAAAAATAAAATTTTAAAAATTAATAATTTATTCATTTGTAATTTGAGTTAATATTCTGTATAAATTTTAAATATTAAATTACAATATATCACATCAATTTTTTATATTTGAAATATTTTTATATAAATTTTTTATATTTTTTATACAATTAAATGGTATTTTATAAAAATTTATAATTTTTATTTATTATTCACAACTGTAATTACAGGACAATATATATTAAAATTTTAATTTTTTAATTATTATTTTAAACAATATTTTTATAAAAAAATATAAAAAAATAAATAGTTAATTTTTAAAAAATTTTATTTTGTTGAATTTTTTTTATAAATGTAGAGGATATCAATAATTGAATATAATAGTTGTGTTGTCTTTTTGCTATAATGCAATTTTGCCAATGGAAAATTCCCAAAATATTCCATTCTATTTTTTACTCCTAAAACAAATTACATTATCCATTGCCTTTTCTTTATGACCAAATTAAACTACCTTGCCATTTGTTTGGGGAAAAAGGATAATTAAAAATAAAAACAATTAATGTAAGGATCTCTTTAGTTTAGTTTAATGTATGAATAGCAACAGAACGAATTCAGAGTTTTTTCTATTCCATCTCTAATTCCAAAAATTTATTATTTTCTCTGATTCTGCCATATTTCTCACTAAATTTTTTTTGAATTTTTTGATTTTTATTAAATTTTTTTATTTTATTTTAATGTTAAAAATATTTTTATTTTTATTTTATTTAATTAGTTAATTATATAATTATTTAAAAAAATATTTTTTATTTTAAATTAGTATTATAATTTTATTTTATTTTAAAAAATATTAATTATATTAAATATAAATAAATATTATATATAAAAATTATAAATATATAAAATATAATATTCGGGACGAAGATATATATACTATTTCCACCCGTCTCTCACATAAAAAATTTTGGTATTGAGACAGAACATAAAAATTATAAAAAAAATGTCTCGTTGGGGATGGAATTGGAGCGGGGGCACTGTAGACATAAGTCCAATTGATATATGTGTTCAATAAATTAGTCAAAATATATTAAAAAAATTGTCATTCGCGGTAAAAATTAATAAAAAAAAAATTATTCATTTGAAATGAGTATAGATTGCTTATAATTAAGGTTTCTATCTTCTAATTTCATATCTAAATATGAAAATAAATTATTTCATATCTAAAAAAATCATGTTATGTATAGCCAATGAGGAATATTGTTGGTTCACTTTATCAAAATTTTAGTGCGTAAATTTCTCTAATGCAACTAGTGAAAATGCCATAATTCTGTTTCTCTTGTAGTGGATTGTGTTTTATAGTGGACTTCTTGTTGCAAAGGCAGTACACACTATCTAAAGACGCAATAGAAACATTAGAAAAATCAAATCAATGCCACTTTTTTTTTTTTTTTAATTCTATTGGGTCTCCATGCTGAAACTATTTGTGAGGGACTCAATGAATGGTGGCATAGATAGCTGAAATTTTTTCCACCCAATTTGTATCTACCCGCCGAAAACCAAACCAAATTTGGAGAATATCTAAATAAATTAATTCGAAATGGCTACAAAGTTTTCAGATCAATTTTAAATTACCCACGAGTCAACTTGTGTTGCCCTGAAAAATAGCATTTTTTATATTTAGCCTGTTCGACTCTGAAAACTTTCTAAATTTTTACACTTATAGTTGTATTTTTACTCAGTTAATTTGTAATATTTTATTCCAAGTAGAGGTGTGCAAAACTGAAATCAAATATCAAATCAAATTGAATTTGATTTATTTGATTCGATTTTTAATTTAATATGTTCGATTATATATAAAAACTTCCATTTATTTGGTTCAATTTGGTTGATAATGTTAAAAAACCAATTAAATCAAACTCACCAAAAAAATTCATACGTATATCTTTTTATAAATTATATAGTAATTGATTCTAATTTTGAGATAAAAAAAATCTAATTTATGGGCATTAAATTTTATTTATTGTAGTTCATAAAGTCACGAATTATGGCATTTTATTATAATTTTTATTATTTAAATTTAATTTATGGTAATTGATAAAGTTATGCTAATTGATTATAATTTATACATGGTAATTCATAAATTTATGATAAATTAATTTTAATTTATGGAATAATAAAGTTATAGTGATTGATTCTAATATATTATAATTGATAAAATTATAATAATTATAATTTATTTATAAAACCGATTAAATCGAATTGAATTAAAATTAAACTGTAATATTTTCGTTTAATCATATACAAACTTCTGTTCAATTTGGTTATTTTTATATAGATTTCAATTTATTCAATTTTTTGTAATTTTAGTTTGGTTAAAAACCCAACCGATTGGATGTACATCCTTAATTAGTAGTGCATGACTCATAACTAAGTTAAAATCTAAAATGACTTGAAAATAACTTGAATCTATTCGATTCGACCTATCCATCATGTTTTATTGCGCATAATTAAGTTAAATATTTTTTTTATTACTGAGCTATTTAAAAAATATTTGAATGATCAACTAAAATAATAGCATAAATATTTTTTTTTTTCACTTTGCAAAGAATTAAAATAAATTATATCATAATATATATATACCTATGAAAAATACTAAGTGCCTGTTGGGTGCAGGGTGGCAATCAGCTATTAGAAGTAAAATGATGGTGGTAAAAATTAGCCCAATTTTATTTGATGGAGCAATTAAAAACTGAATTAATTAAATATTTATTTTAACTTTTAGTTAGTTATATTGCTAAAAGTTGGAATTAGAAGTTAAACCAAAAAAACACTAAGGGATGTTTAGGATTGCGGTTGGATATCCAAAAAATATATTTAAATTTTTTTTTATTTAATTGATTAATTTTTTATAAACTATTTTTGAAAAAAAAATATATTTATCTTATTCTTTCTAAAAATAGTTTTCAAAATTTAAAAAAAATTAAAAACAAAATTTTTTTCTTTAAAAGCAGAGTCAAATGGACCCTAAGAGAGTCGGTTGGAGACAACTATCACACGTTGACTGTTGGAGACAACTACCAATTATAGGTTATCAGTTATATTTAACAATTGAATTAAACGTCTCCTAAATATTATATCTTTTACTTTCTCCACCTTCTAAATAAAATACAGCATTCTTTTTTTTTTTCAATTTTGCTTTCCAATGAAAATAATAAATCATAACTAAAGTATGCAAAAATGGTGTTATTCATGGAGTGGAGAAAATAATAAGGAGAATTAAAAGAACAGGTATTTAACATTTCTTTACTAAATTTATGAAGTAAAAAATAATATCAATAAAATGAAATTAAAATTTAAAATTAGTGGAATATGATCTACGAAGCACCCAACAAATCTTCAATTCAATGATTAAAGATTCTTTTATTCAGTTTTTTTTTTATTTATTCGTTTTTGTTGTTTGATTATTTTTGTGTTTTAGTTAATGTAATTTTTGTCCTTATTCTTTTTTTTTATTCTTTAAAGGTACCGACAACTTTATACGAAATTTTTATATAAATGATATATATATATATATTTTGTCGGTCCTTAACTTGTTTTCTACTGAATGAATTGTGAGGCCAAGATGCTTCTGACGGAAATTAATATTAACATAAGTAAATGAAAATTAAAAAATATAAAACTAATTTCCTTCGTATTTGAAAGAAATCGTGAGGCCATTAATGATTTGGACAGAAATAAAAGTTGACAGTAACCAACCAATCAAATGAAAATTAGAACAAATTATTATTATTATTATTTTCAGTCAGCAGAAAAAGACTGAAAATATAAAGAAATGGAGGAGTGATAATTTTTTACGTTTGTTTTGCGGGTGACGAAAGAATTAAAAAACTTTTGGGGGTATACATGAAAAATAAATAAATTGAAAGGGCAAGGAAGAAAAAATGCCTAAAAATATTCTGGGCATATTCAGACATGACGTGGCGAATCATCAACTTCTGTAATGAAAAGTACCATCCAGTCATCCAGCTATTTGATTTATACACTCCAACATCCAAGTCATCGATGGAATCGTGGATAAGTAAAATAACTATCAATTCACCAATATTTTTCATAAGTAAAATAATTATTCAGGCTTAATGGTATTGGAGTAATGAATAACGAATTTGAATATATTTAATCGAATTATTTATACTAAAAAAAATTACTATCAATTTATTAATATTTAATCATTCATTTAAATAGAGTGTTTTAAATTACTGTTAGATATTTAAAAAATAAATTTAAAATTATTTTGATTTAATTGATTGAAATTTTTAATTTTTTATAAATTAATTTTTTCAAATTTGCTTCTGAAAAAAAAATATTTATCTACTTTTATTTAAAAACAGTTTTCAAAACTCAAAAAAACTAAAAATAAATTTTTTTTTAAAAGCATTTTTTCCAAATGCAATATCAAATGGACTCAAATTCTATTTGATTTATAATCACGATTAATTCATTAGTGACTAGTAAGAACATAGTAACGACCAACTATGTAGAAATAATAGTCAATTGTTTGCCACCAATTGTACTAAAATACTAATTTTTAATAGTATTTGATATCTTAATAGTTAAAAATGAACTATAATTTATAAAACAACTATTAATAATATTATCTTATAATATTTATATAATGAGATTTTTGCTTATTTAGACCATCAAAAAACTCAACTGAATATGTACTTGTCTAAAAAAAGTTCATACATTAGATATAAATAAGTAATATTTATTGCATTGCATATCCATTAATTTCTTATATTGATTTTTGCTCTAAAGTATCAATCACTCGATTCAATAGTTCATTTTCAGTTCAAAATGGAAATACATGTGATATAAATGTAAATGTAGCATAGACTTGTCATTCAAATTTAATTGGATTAAATACGAAAAGAGCGTGGGAATTGATTATGAGTAGAATATTAAATTTGAAAATGACCCTACAAAAAGGAAAAACATATGACTGAAATTAATGCCTAACTCTTTTATCTATTTATTTATTTATTGAGAATAAAATTCAAAAAATAACCGCATAGAGGGAAAATATTACTAATATTTTTTTTTGGACAATTGCTATATAATTGATATATATCATCAAAATTTTAATTTACAAAATTTGTTATTTTATTTAATGAATTAAAATTTTAATAATATTGACTAATTATAAAGTAAGTATTGAAAAAAAAAGGTATTGGTGCACATAAATACCAATTGCTGCTTTGCTACGCATTATTGGGAATTTTGGAAACATTTAGAAGGTAGACAGATAGTGGTGGTATTGGCATTGGTATTGGTATTGGTATTGGTATTGGTATTGGTTGGCGTTTTTTAGCTTTATTTGTAAATGGAAAAAAGTAGACAAATCTATGCTTGTCTTTTTTAATCCATGATGATGATTATTATTATTATTATTATTATTATTAAATAAAATATATTTAAGGAAATGGAAAATAAAGAGTATAATAAGCTCTTTCTAGAAAGAAATTATGGCACATGGCATCTAAAAAATATTGTGGGTTTAATGCATTAAATCTGTGGACAAAAATAGTTAGACAACTGAAATTTGGGAGAAAAAAAAAAAGAAGAGATGTGGCTAAAAATATGAATCTCATATTTATTAAAAGTGTGAAAGGAAAATTAATAATACAACCGATTGAAATCCTCCATCTTATTCTTTCTCCTCTACTCATCACTCCAATAAAGTTTTCTCCTTAACATAACAAAATTCATGAAGAAATTATATAAAATAAAAACCAAATAATAAGCATAACAATCACATTGGTAGCAATATAATTAAATAGACTAATAAATACTAATTGAGACTTATTCGATTGATACACCCGTCATAAAATAATTATTATAAAAGTGAAAAATTAACGAATTGAATATTGAATTTCTAAAAAAAATATATAAAAAAAGACCAATAAACTTAAAATCCCTATATATTACTATTACTAGTAAGATTATTGCATCTTTTTTGACCATCAAATCACAAATTTATTTTCATTTTTTTGAGGCAATTGTGTTGTGGGAACAGCTAAATGATTATGTTTAGAGATAATAATGAGACAAATGCCCTAATGGGGTCGTCATCGGAGACCAAAAATGCATTACACAATTATTGGTTTTTTTTTTCTTTTTTTTCTTTTCCCAAAAGCAGTCTTAAACTAAATATGTTATTTAATGAAAATTACACAGAATTTAATAAAGAAATATCACGAAATATCAGGAAACACAAGAAAAGGCTCAAACCATGCAAAATTGAGAGGAAATAGAACCAAAACCAATTAGAGCCCTGAAGTCACTGCTGGAGTTACGAAATTTTTTTTATACGACTCGAAATCTAATCAAATCCCAATTATTCGATTTAAAATCTGAATCTAATCATTCAAGCTTAAAATAAATCCACCCGAATTAATAAAATCTGATTCCATTGACAAATCTAGGAGCAGGAATGTGTTAAATGGTCAACATCACCAGCAAAACCCAAAAAAATAGCTTATTGGGCCTTTGTTGACTGTTATGCCCCTATGATTTCGCTGAATATCTATAGGATATTTAAATGTAAAAATTTTTAATTTAAATTCATATTACATTATGGATTTAACTTTTATATGCCTTTATATTTTTATATATTTTAAAAAATAAAATTTTTTATTATTCAAATGAATGACATACAATATATCATAAATACGAATTCATAATATAATTTATAAATTGCAGTTGTGATGGTCCGGCTATAAATTTCAGAGCATTTTAGAGTTTATTTTTGGCTTTCTATTTACTTCTTTTGGGATGTGCTTCAAATACAAAAGAAGATGGTGATGGTTCAGAAAAAAAAAAAACGTGGCATATATTTGGTTGTTCTCTTCCAAAAATTGATAAAGCAAATTCCTTGTGAAGTGTGAAGTGCTAAATGACAATGCCTTCAAATTTGTATTGTCGAGAATTGTTTAAATTATCCAGCTAGTTGCATGGTTGGATGGACATGAAAAGAATAATATTATATTCTTTCTTTTATTTTCTTTGCGAATTATGAAAAATATTCAGAAATAAAAAAAAACATTATTCGGATACATATATTTGTATATTTGTAATATAATAATAACTCTGTACATTGTATGCTCGTGTGTGTATATATGGAGTTGAAAAAAAGTATATTTAGAAGATTTGTTTCATAAATTTAGAGTAGCCAATAACTATTTCATATATTATAGTTACTACTGTAACACTTTTTATCCATCTATTTTACAGTCAGGTAAGAAGATGTTTTCAACTAACTGACTCATCTGTACTAAATTTATGGAAATAAAACTTCATAATTAATATACACATCCCACAAAAAAAAACTTATATTATACCTAATAATTGTTTTTCTACATATTGTCCAAAGACTTTTACATAATTTTTCTATACATATATGAACTTACTATATATATGATAAGTGTAATGCTAGTCTTATAGAGATGACATAAATAAGAAGTAAAAACCAACCTTGACTAGGTGGCTACACTACTATTAGTGTCTCTTTCTGGTGTTCATTGGATCTGCGGTTCTTTCTACTTATACATTGTTATCCGTCTTATGTCTATTATATGCATGAAATAAATAGAACTTTTGAGCTGAGCTATGTTCAGTGATGCAAGCTTTTTAACAACAATAATAATAATAATAACAACAACTATAATATTAATAATAATAATGACGATACCTTACATTACATTTTAAGAAGCTTTTCATTATTTGTGCAACAACGTTACTTACCATTTCCTATCCTTACTAAGTGTCATATCAGTATAATATTGCGTGCATGTATTCTGAATAGAACATACATTTTTATAAGATAATATGAAATCATCTTATTTTTCATACTATAACCCAGTTATCACATTCACTTGGTTACAACTAGACTAATAACATATTTATAGTTATTTTACATGTCATCCTGATATGCTTTATAATATCAAAAGCAGATAACACATAACATGCCTCATGTTAGACAAACACAATAAAACTAAATAACATTGTACAATATAACCTTACCTGTTGTGTCTATAAGTTTATCCACCTAGACCAGGTACCAGAGAAATACAAGTGGTATCCGTATGAAAAAGACGCATGTATATATATATATATATGCTAAATATTTCTAATATTCATGTATTCTGACTAAGTTAAATATAATTGTATGTTTCAATTGAGCTGGATAATCCGTATAAAACCGTATGACCTTATTGATATGCTAATAAATTTATCCTACTCTAGTCTATATTTATTTATGGGTTCATGTCTTTTTTATCTATATTCCGCTATTCAACAATAAATCTGAATATACTAGTTTTTGTTACATGTTATCATTTCTAATGTTTTATTACTTATCATACTTGTATCATAAGGTTATTGTTATTGTGTGGCATATAAATAACATAGCAATTAGCAAACCCATATGGCATTCATATCATACATAAAATATTGAATTTTGTAATTTCTACTGCTTTTTTTTATGTCTACTATTATGTTGCTTATCTTGTTTGTACAGTATAATTCACCAATCATGTAATGTCAATTTATATTACATATATAAACAATAATTTCTTATTTCAAATTCCATGTACGACAAATCATTTATACACAATATTACCAATCATCAAAGTGACAAATAATTTCACATAATAATTTAATTCACATATAGTACACTATCAACTCTATTATAATTAATAAAATTATTTTATGACTATTGTAATAAAACTTGTACAAAGTTAATTTATTTATTTTCTGCGTTTGTAGGCTATTTTTCTTTACTCCCCTGATGAAAAGTATTTAAATAAATATTAAGCATTCCATAAAATAATATTTCTTCTAATAATTAAAAGACTACCCTTTTTAAATAAAATACGGTGCCTGTTATGTTGATTGCATTTATGTGTCTGTTTCTATGTCTAGTATTCATTGTAGTATGGTTAGATTTTATATTTATTGGGGCATGTTTGTCTTTCAAAAATAAATTCATAGTTTTTATTATTTTCCATATAAAGTATATCATGTCTCAATTTCCTTCCTCCATCTTTTTATTCTACATTTTTAATTTTACTAACTCAAATTTTAATAGGCTTTTAACCATTTTTTTCTTTTTAGACTTGTAAGTAGATTAAAATCACATAATTAGTCCATTGGCTAAATTTCAGGTCTTCAAATTGATGTCATAACTTTTGGTTAGACCCTTTTAAGTCTCAATCCAACTAACAGTCTTAACCAATTTTTGGTTTGACAGTTTGAGTTCATTTAATTTATCAAAATCCATTTTAAATCCCTTCAATTTTCTCAGCTCATTTATACTAACACCTTGTTTAATTTTATCTACATTCATCTAAATCTCTACTTCAATTCCTTATATCCAATTAATTCAATTGAAGTGTAAAATCTCATTCTTGGTCTTTTAGGTTCTCAACTACTTAAAATTTTGTCTGTCAAAAGTTCCCTTATTGGACCTTCAAGACACTGTTTTATTCTAATTTTTATTATTTATTTAATTTCTTTTGATTTTAGTCCAAATTATGTCCCAAAGTTCCAACATAATTCTGTTAGCTCTCAGTCAAATTCCATTTCACCTACTAAATTCTTTTTATCTTTAACTTATGTCCAAAATATCTAAATTTTCCCATTCTTCATTTTTCATGCTTATGGGTTTACAAAGTTAAGACCCTAATTTGTTAAAGACTTCAACTAGACCTCTCAATTTCCCTCATAAAGGTTTTGGTCTAGGTGGGAGAAAATGAGCAAGGGATCTTTACATGCTCAATTTGTCTTCACAACATCATACCCTCAACACAAAAAGCAACAATGAACATAGATATGAATTCTAAAAGTCAAATTGGAGGAGTATGATAGTAAATAAAAATAGAAAAATGAAAAATGAAATGGGAACAATGAAAATAAGCTCTTGGTTAGCACTAAAATTTACCTTTGTAATTCTCTTTCAAACCATAGCCTTTTATTTCCTTTTTCTCTTTTTTCTTATTTAATCTTCAACCTATAATCACTTTTATCTGATCATTAGCCATATGCAAGCCTCCATTATACTACCTTTTCTCTTTTTTCTTATTTAATCTTCAACCTATAATCACTTTTATCTGATCATTAGCCATATGCAAGCCTCCCTTATACTACCTCAAAGCAAGGCCGAAGCAAAACTCCGTGGACTTTCATCTTGACACCCTCAAGTTAAGGTAGAAAATGGATGGAAAATTTGGTTTTCCTCATAAAGCTACAAGTATTATGGTTCATTCAACTAATTTGATCTTGATTTTACATTTGGTTGAGAGAAAAAAATGGAAAATGATGAAAAGAGGGCTCTGCTAGCTCTTCTTACCTTTACAAATCTCAATTTTTTTTGGCTCTTTTACTCCACAATCTTACTAACATGTTGTCTCCCAAACTTGCTCATTCTCTCCCTTGATTAGATCTATGACATGCAAGGTTTTTTTCTTCATTTCCATGGTGTGACCAAATCATAGCTCCTTTTTATGTCTTTTTTAGGTCTCAGCCAATATGAGAATGGAGGTTTAAATTGATTTTTTCAAGGATTCAACATAACACTTCTTGAACTTTTAATTTCAAGCTTGAATGATAGTATGGCCATGGGAAATTTCTTAGAAAATGAGAAGAGATTGAGAAGGAGAAAATCAAGCCTTAAGGTAGAAGAAGAGAATGAAATAATTCCTTTCCTTGTTGAGATTTTGGTGGAGCTCATTTGAAAGAAAGTGATGTTATTTTGTTGTGTGATGAAAGGAAAGATATATGCCCATTTTAGTATGATATAGGTTGATTAAAAACTAAATTAGAATGCATGTCAAGCACTTAGCATGCATGCAAGAGTAGTTTAGGTTTAAATGGTGTTAATTTAATATAATTAATATTAATTTATCAAATCATTTATCAAACTTTCCATCTAGTCCTCATATTTTAATCTTTTCCAACTAAACCTGTAACGTCTGTAATTAGGGCCTAGTAAAGAAGATGAATTTAAGGAATGATAAATATATGTTTAAGAGTTTGTTAAGGGAAAAAAGTAAAAAAAAGATAAGAAAAGTGTGAAGTATCATATTCATGCCTATGATATATTGGGTCACACCTATGAATATTGGTTTTTAATGGTTCACGCCTGTGACATATTGGGTCACACCCATGAATATTGGTTTCGAATGGTTCACACTTGTGACACATCAGGTCACGCTTATGAATATTGTCAGATCTCAACAGTTGTTCTTTTTTTCTTTCACGACCTAAACTCATAAGTAAACCCTAGAATTCAAAGTTCCCTCATACTAGAGACCAATGTTTGTATTTTTCTTTAATTCTTTTACCAAAATATCTAAATCAAAGCAAAAGATTAAAGTTTAAACAAGTTCTTATGAGAGAGGAGCATATAGAAGTGGTGTTCTTAATGAGGTCGAAACAAAGGAGGAAGAGAGGAGTCGAATCCCCTATCATAGTTGTGTTTCCTTCGATCGTGGTAAGGAATTACGTTTCTCTTTCGTTTTTATAAGCTTTCATAACCTTAATCATGTCTAGTTTGTTTATGGTAGAGACTCATTTCTAAATGATTTAGATTATGACTTAATTTTAAGAGTTATGGTTAAAGGTTATAATATGTGTTGGTAAGGAGGTTATATGAGATTAAGATTGTTAAGAAGGTTAAAGTTAAGTTTATATATTTTATGGTTTTAAAAGTTAAGTGTATGGTTATAGAAGTTGACATATATGTGTTATATGTAATAGGAGTTGGAAGAGAAGGTGGTGAAACCCACCAAAAAGATAAACAAGCTTGAAAGAAACTTAGTTTTTGAGACTGTATTAGAGGTATATACATATATGCATTTAAATTCCAAAACATGACATGTTGTGTGTTATATATGTAATAGATGAATTGAATGTTTTAAATGCTAATAGTTGGCTATTATGAAAATAAATGATATAATAAATGCCACAAGTATTGAATAAAATATTAAGTTAAACTTGAAATGCAATAAAGAGAAGGCATAAAGAGAACTTTATCATAAATAAAACTTTATCATAAATAAAACTTTATCATAAATATGCCAAATGTGCATTTATGGGGACAATGAATGACGATTTATGGTGGTTGAAGTGATAATCAAGGTGACATAAATGCATAAATGAGTATGAATGTGTTTTTGAGATTCATATATTCAATTATGTTAAAATATGCTCTTGTGGGTTAATTGATACTTTAATTCATGATAAGACATATTTGATGAGAACATGGATAGAAAAATATTGTCATGAGACAACCATAAAAGCTTCTGCATGTGGATTGTCATAAATGTCTTTTTATATGTTGTTTGTGCTGGAAAACTCAGATTTAAGCCCGTGACTGAGGGTTAACGATCTTGAATCATCGATCCGAAACTACTCAAATCAGGCAGGATGACTTGAGTCGCCATATCATGCTTGTGACTATTTTTTCATGCCCGTGAAGAAATGTGCAAGTTTGGATAAAAGTGTTCATGATTTGATTCACGATTTGGTTCATAGGTTAGAGTGCCCGTAACTGGATCTTCACGGCCATGAATACATAGTTTACGCTTGTGAATCATGTTTATAATATTATATGTTGTTTGTTTCATGACTGCAATGCAATGGATATGCACATGCTTCCATAGTTGTATCATATGAATGTTAAAATACATGATTATATGAAGATTCTTGCATACATGATACATAATGCATTTTCACAAGATTCAAAGGTTTATGCTCTAAAAATAAAGGTTTCACATATAAGTATAATAAAGATGATTTTGAACAAGTAAAGCCCAAACTTGATACTAGGACTAGAAGTAGTATATAAAGAAGTAGGATATATGACATACTATTAAATAGGTTTACGGTACTGTAGTAATATGATATAGTTATTCTTAAAGGATAAAGTGGCTGAAGCTTTAAAAGCATCATTGATCCTATATTGCATACAAAGATATATGTTTACTCAGTTAATGTGACTTAAGCTCTGAAATTACCATTGACTTGAAAAGCCTCAACTAGTACACCATAATTATAGACAATGGCAACATTGCTTAAGCTCTTGAAGCGCTCTATTCACATCTCGTATCCAAATAGTTCGTGTTAAAGTCGTTGGCCAATTATATTAAATGGATTAAAGAACATAATGAAATAGAAAAGAGATTCAAAAAGCACAAGTACTTTAAGAAATATGAAATATGTTTACATAACATTATGATTTCATTGTCATGCCACAATGTTTTAGTAGGATGCCATGAATATGAAATATGTTGATATGCTTTGTGTGAATGCTTGTTGAATTTCTATGTTTATATGTACCGTTAAACTTTCAGTAGCTTAGTATGTGAGTATTTTTCTCATGCAGGTTAGAGCCTAGTAGATAGAAATCTGATCTAGAGAAGCCAACCCAATATCAGAGATAACAGAGCAAAGTCAACAAGAGTCAGTGATATCATATGTCATACTTTTATATTTTGTACATGACATAGGAATTTGATTGTTTATCTGTATACATGTCTGTATTTTAAAGTATTATGTGATTTTTGTTAAGAGCATATATTTTTGTAAACATTGGATTGGTTGAGCCCTGACATGATATTTTATATATATATGATGATGTTTCTCTTTTGGATCAAAGATACTCTTTTATAAATGTTTAATATTATATGATTAATATGTTTGATATAAAAAATGAAAAGTTTTAAATTTCTACAGGTTTTTCGCATATGAGTTCTGTGACATTCGCTCATTTAGTCATGTTTATCCTAGTTAGATGAGAGGGTGCTATAAAACCACACCATATATTTTTTTGTTTCTTCAATTTCAAATGTTAAACAACTTAATCTCTTGCAATTAAATACATCAATATTCACCAAATAATTTATTCTATATACTGATGTTCTCGGTTTCACGATCGGCACACTGAAGCAAAAATCACATTTTCCAGCATTATCGTGGAATTACACCTTAAATTTTATTTGATCTATTTTGTACCATAAATATTAGAATTTTGACATTAAATTATACCAATAGGTTCATTTTAATATTTTTTACGTTCCGATATTCTCAGTTCACGACTCGCTCACAGCACAAAAATCGCGTATTTTCAATTCAATCTCGTTTTTTCCGTTTTCGTGCAAATTTTAACGTCTCTTATTTATTTCAATTTTTTCACTTGTACACGGTTTGAATTTAGACTTCGACTGTATCACTTCTATTTCAATCACGACCACATTCAATTTTTTGTCAGTCCGGAGCATCTGATTGTAAAACTCACGTTTGGCCAGAGCCTAAACTAGCATGCATGACAACTAATAAAACTAT
Source organism: Triadica sebifera (assembly GCA_023653625.1). Taxonomy (NCBI): domain Eukaryota; kingdom Viridiplantae; phylum Streptophyta; class Magnoliopsida; order Malpighiales; family Euphorbiaceae; genus Triadica; species Triadica sebifera. The sequence goes on from CM042910.1 coordinate 1,724,188, forward strand.
TTAGTAAAATTGTGTAAATCAACTATTGATAAACCTACTTTAATTCCTATCAACTTTTGATTTCCATCAGCTTCATTTTGAAGTTTGTTCACATTAGCTTGTAATGGTTGATAGTTGCAACAATTAGACAGTTTGAATGAAGTTCTCACCTTATTTGCATAATTATTTTTTATTATTATTTGCCTATTATTAATCTACCGTACAATTTAAGTTAAATTATTCACATTAAGCATAAAGTTTTACATCCATTTAATGTAAATAAAATAAAGTAAAAAAAATAAACACAAAATTAAAAGAAGAGAGAGACAAGGAGAAAAACGGGATTACAACAAAAAAATATCTACTTAATTAAATTATAACAATCTCAAAAATGAGAGAATTGCAAAAATATAAATAAGATATAATTAAAATTTATAAAATAGTGACGAAAAGGCATAAAATAAAAAAAAATGAACTTACTGTCAATCCGCACAGATGTCACCCATATCTGTGCAGACGTCATTATATCGGTGCAGATATTCATTCCTAAGCCAAAATAGAACAAAATAACAAGTAAGAAAAATAAATAAAATAAAGCAAAATACTAGTAATTAATAGAATAATAAATAAAGGGGTAAAAATTATAAAAGTGAAAAAAATAAAAATAAAAAATGGAAAAGATGCATAGAAAAAAATAATAAAAATGAAATAAAAAATAGAAAAGAAAGGGTTGGAAATAACATGAAATTTATAGAAAATAAAAAATTAGCATATTTTCTTACTATCCGCTTAATCATGTTTGAGTGGACGTGGCTATATCTATGCGGATATAACCATAAAATGGTGTATCACAGAAATTGGCTCTTTAACATGACTTTTAAATAAATATAAAAATACAATAAAAATATAAAAATAAATCTCACTAACTCTTATGTCTGCGAAAAAATAGGCATATTCGCACAGATATACTTTTTGAAAGGCATGTCATAGATCAAAAGATAGAATGCCCTAAAATAAATGAAAAATGAAAAAAATAAAGATAGAATAACACAAAAAGAAAAAGAAGAAGAAGATGGAGAAGAGAAAGGAAGAAAGATTGGGGTTCTCAAACCTCTTTTGCTTGTTTGATGTACATTCTCTTAGAATTGATTAATGAAAAATGACCAAACAATGATTTTTAGGTGAGTGTTTGGATTGACAAAGTTTTGGTAGTGTAGAAAAATTATAAACCCATTTCTAATGGAAGAAAATAATATTTATAAGGAAAAAAGGGTGTCAAAAATGGTGAATCCGAATTTTAGATTTGTCAATCATGGAAAGTCAATAATTAGATAGTTATTGTATTTAGTGGGATATCCATGCAAATTTGGATAGTTGGTGGGATATTCAAGTGAATCTATGATACATTCATGCAAATACAATGATTTTTTGGAAAGAGAATAGAATTTGTCCGAGGAAAACAGCCGTCTGATGGTTGGTAGAGATATTCATGTGAATATAGATATATCCGAGCGGATGTAGGTTTAAAAATAGGAAGTAAAAAAAATGCTAAAAAGTTAATTCTCAAAAGACATCCTTGTAGAGTATGCTTAGTTCATTAATCACGATCAATGGTTAGTGACTTGTAAAGACACTAATGATCGGTTATGTGCAATTAGTAATAGTAGTCAATTATTCACAACTAGTTGTATTAATTAGAGATAACTTGGTGGCAGTTAATATGATACATGGTAGTTACAAGGTCAATATTGCCTGTTCCTCTATTGTTGACAGTATTATAAATTTATTGGCTCAATTCTCGGTGGTTCGCCTGAGTCATGTGCTTCGCGAGGCAAATTTTTCTGTGGATTTTCTTTCACATTTTGCTTATCAGTTCTCTCCTGCAGTTCATGTCGTTCAGAATTCCCCTTTTGAGCTTTCTTATTAGTTTTTTTTTTCATGATGTAGTTGGAGTTTCCTACTCTAGATAGTTGTTGTTTTGTTTTTGAGTTTAACCCACATTCCTTCGCCAAAAAAATAGCTATTCATCATTAGTATTAAAAGTACCATAACTTAAATGTTAAAAATTAATTTTAACTTATAAAATAATTATTAATAATTTTATCTTATATTATTTATGCAAGTGCATATATATATATATATATATATAATTATTTTTATTTAATGTAATGAATATATAATACATAAAATTATAATAAAAATATAATTTTTTAGATTTTAAAAAAATATATATTATCAATTCGTATAAGTATAAATAAGAATTAAAAATAATTTTAGATATTAAATGCCTAAAAGCTTATAAAAAATCAGCTTTTAATATAAATTTTAAGAGTTTTAAGAGTTTGTGTTTAAAAAATATCAAATTTTGGCTTTTACTTTATTTTATTAAACACCCGATATGACTTTTTTTTTTTTTTAAATAATTGAATTAGAAAGAAATTTATCTTACACTCATTTGAGCTTTTAGCTTGTTTAGACCATCAAAAACTGAAAATAAAAACTCAACCAACCATACACGGATCTAAGAAAAAGTTCATAGATTAGATCTACATAAATAATATTTATTGCATTGCATATCAATTAATTTCATTTATTGATTTTTGCTCTTAAGTATCAATCACTCATGACTCAATTCGATAGTCCATTTTCTTGATCTCATTTGATAGTTCAAAATGGAAATATATGTGGAATAAATGTAGATATAGCATAGAGTTGTCATTGAAATTTAATTGGACTAAACAGGAAAAGAGCGTGAGAATTTAAATTCTCATGACTTATGAGTAGCATATGAAATTTGAAAATGACATTACAAAAAGGAAAAACACATCACTGAAATTAATGTCTAACCTAAAATTCAAAAAGAAGCAATTGCTGCAATGCTATGCATTATTGGGAGTTTTGGAAGCATTTAGAAGGTAGACAGATAGCGGTGGTATTGGTAGGCCTTTTTTTAGTTTTATTTGTAAATGGAAAAAAAAAAAAAAAGTAGACAAGTCTGTGCTTCTCTTTTTATTCCATTATTATTATTGTTGTTGTTAAATAAAATATATTTAAGGAAATGACAAATAAAGAGTGTAAGAAGCTCTTTCTAGAAAGAAATTATGGCACATGGCCTCTAAAAAAATTATGGGCTTATTAATGCATTAAATTTGTGGACAAAAATAGTTAGACATATGAAATTTGGGAAAAAAAAAAAAGAAAGAAAGATGTGGCTAGATATGTGAATCTCATATTCTCTATTCATGAAATGGCAACGGGTTGATTTTGGAGCGGAATTCTCAGTTTTCAATTTCGACCCTACTCTTATTTTTCATTGAAGAAAAATTTTGGATCTCTATTCCCATACCACATAGGAACCGAAATCTCTGAACCGATCCAATTCCGATTTTTATTGTATTTTAATATGAAAATATTTTTTACTTTAATTAATTAGTTAAAAAATATTTTTAATTTAAACAAGTATTATATTTTTATTTTATTACTTTTAAAAATATTAATTATATTAAAATATAAATAATTATTATATATATAAATAATATTCGAGATGGGGGGAGACGGAGAATGTATATACCGTCTCCGCCTTAGGATCGGGGCGGGATATAAAAATTATAAAAAAAATCGTTATATTCAAGATAGAGTCGGGACGGAGCACTGTAAGTACATATCTAATTGTCATCTCTATTCATCACTGTAATAAAAGACTCATTTACCAAAGAAATCTTTTGAAGAAATTATATAAAATAAAAATCAAAGAATAAGCATAGCAATCAAATTAGTAGTAATATAATCAAAGAGACTAAAAAACTTAAAATTCCTAGATTACTAGTAAGATTTATAAGTGTAATTGAGTTGATACAATATTAGACTTGAGTTTAATTCTATTAAAAAATTAAAAATTCAAACTCAACTCGAATTCAATTGAATTTATTTTTAAATGCTCGAAATTCGACTCGAAAAATATTCGAAATACTTGAACTCGATTCGATAAAACTCGAATTAACTAAAAATTTAATATATAGTATACTCGGTTTGACTTGACTCGAAATCAATTTGAGTTAACTCGACTCGATTAAGATTGCGAGTTTTATGAGTCAGATATTATAATACTCGAGATCGATTCGATAAACTACTCGAACTCTATCGAATCGAGCTCGACTCGATTAATTTCGAATTAAATTCAAATATTTTGCGAGTTGAGTTTGAGTTTATTGTATTTTTTTTACCATCAAATCACAAATTTATTTTCATTTTTATATAATTATTTTTTTATTTATTGTAATGAATATATAATACATAAAATTATTTACGAATTGAGTTCGAACCGCTTATAAATTTAATAATTTTGAAATGAATTGAGCTTGAACTTAAGTATAAAACATTGAATTGAGTTCAAATCGAGTTCGAGCATGTGACATATTTAAACAAACAGAGCTCGAGCTTATCAATATTCGTCTCGGCTCGATTATAATCCTAATTACCGCAATAAAGGTTTCTTCTTAACCTAAGAAAATTCATAAAAGTCCTATTTGATTTTGTGTTTGGCAAAAATACTTTTTGGAAAAAAAAATAATTTTTAATTTTTTTGAGTTTTGAAAACTATTTTTGGAGAAAAAAATAGGTGAATAAATATTTTTTTCTAAAAACAAGTTTGAGAAAACAATTTGCAAAAAATTAAAAATTAGTTAATTAAATAAAACAAATTCTAAACATATTTTTATAATACCCAATAACAACCTTAAATACTCATAACGAAATTATATAAAATAAGAATAAGCATAACAATCAAATAGGTAGTAATATAATCGAAGAGATTAATAAACTTAAAATCCCTAGATATTACTAATAAAGAATATTGTATCCTTTTGACCATCAAATCACAAATTTATTTTCATTTTTAGAGGCAATTGGGGCCACGGTCAAATGATTATGTTTAGAGAAAATAATGAGACAAATGCCTAATGGGGTCATTGTCGGAGACCAAAAATGCATTACACAATTATTGGTTTTTTCATTCCAAGCAGTCTTAAACTAAATATAACATTTTATGAAAATTACACAAAATTTAATTAAGACATATCACGAAATATCAAGAAAACATAAGAAAAGGCTGAAAACCATGCAAAATTGAGAGGAAATAGAACCAAAACCAAATAGAGCCATGAGGTCATTGCTGGAGTTGAGAAATTTTTTTTTATCCGATTCAAAATTTGATCAAATCCCAATAATTTGATTTAAAATCTGAATCTAATGAGGAGAGGGATATTGAGTCTATTTTGAGGTTGTAGGCTGGGAATGAGGGGTAGGAGGACTGTCTCATTTGGCATTATGATAGGAAAGGGATGTATAGTGTGATGCCGGGCCTTAAGTTGGCAAGTAAATAGTTGTTTTGGGTATGATGGGATTATGGATAGTCATAGTGTTAATTTGTCTTAGTTTTAAAGAAATTAGACTTTTCATTCCCTACCGAACCAAACAAAAAGAGTGAATAACCATTTATATTCCAATTTCAGAATTCTAACCAAATGACTCCTTAATTCCTAAGTGTACGTGGTGTTTGAGTATCAAGAAGGTATGGAAGGCTTCATAATACAACCCATGAATCTTCAGATCACTGGAGAGGAGTCAAATTGTTAAGATCATGATTCGATCGTAACCAAGAAAATAAGATTATATTTGAAAAGACACCAAAATTTTAGTATATTTTTATAATTTTACTTAGGAATTAAAAATAAAATTACTGTTTATTATATAAACTCATGAGATTTTAACAAACTGCAAACATAAACAAATTTTTAAAAAATTAACAGTGAGTTTGAAATGATGTACATTCATTTGTTACTGTATGATACACCATATGATTTTTTTATATTTGAAATATTTTTATATAAATTATTTAGAATTTTATGTACAGTCTAATAATTTTTTATAAAAGTTTAAAGTTTTTGCTCGTTATTAATAACTACAATTGTAGGACAGTCAGTATTTTCAAGCCACATCCTTTATAATTATTATCTCAAATGACATTTTTATCAAATGATAAAAAGTGTATTGTTAGTTTTTTAAAAGTTTTTTTCTGACTGTAATTTGTTAAAATTTCAAGAGAATTTTATGTAATTTGTTCATAATTAAATTAATAAAATAAATTTTAAATTAATTGTCCACGTAATGAGTTTGTATGCTTTAATGGCAAGAAAAATGGGAAGAGTGAGATGTCCTCAAATCACTCTTCATTTAGAAAATTTTCATTTATATTTAGATAGTTATCTAATAGATCTATCAAACAAATTAAATTGTGAAGGTTATTTCAACACTTACTAAAAAGTAGGAAGTACTCAATTAATAGGAATAGAAGTATTAAGGACAATCATTATCTTGTTAATTGGCGGAGTGTGTTAGCATTTGCATTGCTCTCGGTACTAGCAGTTAAAGCAAGTGGAAATGTAGAGGCATACCAAACGACATTGTATTGTAGAGCAAGCGTTCCGCTTTATCCGCCTCCCCTCAAAACCCTAAAACCCCTAAACACCTAAAGTCCACACCAGGAAACCAACATCTTCTTCCCTCGCACCTCAAACAGTCTCCTTCTGCCTCTACTTTTTCTGCAGTAATCCAATTAACATAACAATGAAATCATTAACGTCATTTCGAATGCTGCTAAACCTTTCGTCGAAATCCCGAAATTTCGATTCCTTCTATCCAATTCCTCCCTCTCGTTTCTTCTCTGCCCAAACCGAGCATAACGACAGTGATAACGACTCTGTCTTTGATAGCAGCCTCTTTTCAATCCCTGATATCGATTCGAATGCAACCCCTCAAGAGCCCACTTGGGATGAGAAATATAGACACAGGGCAGATAGGTTAATCTTTGGGCATGAAACCCAAAAGTCAGATCTCAAAATATTGCAGGAACAGGAGCAGGAGGAGACAAGGAGACTGCTTGCTAAGGCTTTGCTGCAGGCGGCTTTAGAGAGGCCAGATGATCAGGATGAAGATCAGGTAGTAAGGGAGGAGGACCAGAAATCGCTTTCAGTTGGAATTATTGGTGCTCCCAATGCTGGCAAGTCAGCCTTGACCAATTACATGGTTTGTTTCTTTGAATTATTCAGTTTTTTTTTTCTTTAAAATGTTTTGTTTTATGGTTATGAGCCTTTGATTTATTGGTTTTTCTTATCAAATTTGGAATGCTTGATCTTGAAATAGCTGGTTTGAATTAATTATGAATTTGATATAATTCATACCTTGTGAATTCCTGATATTTAAGGCTCATACTTCATAAAGTGAATTAGAGTTTCAAAATTAGCTCCCTTACTGTTGATTACTAGTTTGATTTAAGTCCTAATATTTTAGTGAGTTGTGATGTAATTAGAAAAGTGTTCGTCTTCTTAGCATTTTTGGTGCTTGATTGCTGAACCACAACGAGTTTCCTCCCTTGGAAATTATCCCTCTTCGTTGATATGTTAATGTTATTCAGCTATGGGTTTTAGAATCCAGTTTCAACATTGGAATATGAGTACTTGATTTTGTTTATTTTGTTGTTTGTATATTAAGTTGTATGTATGCGAATCCTAATCTAAAAACATTTATGGTGTGAGTTTTTCACCTCTGACCTTGCCTTTCTTTTCTGTAGATTCCAGTAAAATGATAATCCACATTATCTGCAGCAGTGAACTTCATTGTTGTTCATCGATGTTCTTTTTGGTCACCAATCATATTTTTCTAGTCATTCAATATTTCTAATGTGGGTTCCATACAAGTAGTATACCTTCCCTATTTGTGGACACATTGATTGTTTTATAAACATTTTTTGTCCTTTTTATAAGCGGTACTTATCTTATGATTGCTAGTGTTGATGCATTTTCTATTGTTATTGGAATTATCAGGTTGGGACAAAAGTTTCTGCTGTTTCACGGAAAACAAATACAACTACTCATGAAGTATTAGGAGTGATGACCAAAGGGGACACCCAAATTGTATGTTGTTTTAATTTATTAATTTTTCTTCGCTATGAATTTGCATAAAGTAACTTGATCTATGACTATGTATATACTTGAAAGATTAAAAATCAAGACCTGAAGCATCTTCATGTCCTGTTCATATCATTGGAATGAAATTATCAAGCTTGGAAGGTGAAACAATCTAATTTTTTTTATATTTAATCTTATTTTATCACTGTTATTATGTGACTGATTCACAAGTAGTTGTTTGCAAGTTTTAATCTCTTTAATTCTTGTTCTTCGAATTTTGACTGGCTGGATTGGTCAAACTTACTAATTGCATTTGCTCATTATACTTGGTCATTTAGATTTTTGTTTATAGTTCTCATCTTCAATTAAGAGAAGTTTTAAGGCAACTTCTTTGAGGGGAATCATGATACCAGCAAGAAGCTTCGTAAAAACATCCTCTTTATGGTTTTATTTGATTAAAATTAAGTGAGGAGAAATGTGGGAAAGTAAAAGAAAAATTAATTTTATTATCTTATTTGGATGTTAAAATGATAGATCAGGAAGGGTCATGGAAAGTAGAGAAGGGAAAGGAGGGAGAAATGCCCAACTTAAAAGTAAATAAATAATTCTTTGGATGGACAATGAAAAAGCAAAATTTTCAATATGTAATTGTCTTAGATTCTTGGAATGTAGCATATTATGATGAAATATTAAGTGTTTTCCTGTTTGAATTGCTTTAATTTCTTCTTTCTTTACTAGACTCTTGTTTCTTCTAGGTAATTAGATCCTTTTAAATTCTTATTTTTCCTCATTCATGTCTGTGTATATAGGTAATTAAGTCATTTATGAATAAAGGTGATCATTATTGGATTTAACTGAATTTTTGGAAACCGTAACTGATGAATTTCTTAATTCAATTTGATTTTTAATTAAATCAGCTTGTTTCCGCCTGTATAGTCAGATAATTTGGTTAATTTGGTTTGATTGATTATTCGATTATTAAAACCAAAATAACTTTCTTTATCCAAAATTAAAATTTCGTGTAAAAAAGTTATTTTTTTTTATGCCAAACATTATAGGCCCAATAATTCAGTTTAGATGATTCAAACTTGGTTCAGTTTAGTTTTGAACTGTTCTGAATTTTTTGGACTGTATAGACTCAACAGATTGAATGCTCACCCCTAAAAACTCCACCTTGTTTTCATCATTTCTTTTTTGCTAATCTTTCTAAAAATGTAAAATAATTTTATACATGTGTCTTCATGCAGAGTTTCTTTGATACCCCTGGACTTGCATTAAAGAGCAGTGGATATTCTTACAAAGACATGAAGGCTCGTGTCGAAAATGCTTGGAGTGCAGTTGATTTGTATGACATGCTTATGGTTGTTTTTGATGTCCATAGGCATATTACCAGGTTATTGATCCGCTGTATTTAATCTTGACTCTTGAATCGACTTGACCTTTCATATATGATCTTCCCTAATAATCATATCTTAGCATGTCATTTTATGGTTTCCTAATCAGTACATAGAAGATTTGCTGAAAGTAAATTACTTGTATTGTTCCTACGGCATCAGTTTTCCTTCTGGGATAAAAGAAAATCAAGCCATGCTTCGACTCTGGAATTCATTTTCCTTTATTTAATAGTTTAACTTTAAAGTAATCTTGCGTTAGTTGAGATCTGTAATTTTTTTTTCATTATTCTCTGTTCGAGGAGGCTGCTCTAATTACAACTTCTCAATGTGATATTACATATTTTTTTTTATGTATCTTTGGTTTAATAAATGTCTTCATCACATATTATGCAAGTCAAATGGTCTTGACACAAAAAAAAGAAAAGAAACAGTAATGTCCGACAAATTATTGTTAATAATATAATGGTGATTTTGCCAAACAGTTTTAGATGGAGCAGTGATTCTAACTTAGACCATAAAGTTGCTTTTTGGTATGGTACACTACTAGGCTTTGCAACTATTGAGCCAATACATGCTATCAGGTTTTGTTAGTGAGCTATACTTCTAGCAAAGGATCTACTAAAGTTGCAAAATACCTAGCCTATCATTTTTGTTCATGAGATAAGTAGCATTATATGTTTTATTTTAAACATCTATCATTTGACCTTTTTCCTTAAGGGTCTACTTACTGGCAAAAACATATAAGAGTTGTCTGGCTCTAGAATTTCCTCTTTCCCAAGGAAAAGGTAGAAACCAGTAAACCACCTTTATTTTTTTTTTCTCTGTCTCTATTAAGTCCTTTCCTGTATGAGTTATTTTTGGAAGCGCAACAAGGCCCATTTAACGACCTAGATCCTACTCTTAGAGGATAGGTTAACAGTTGATTTTTTGTTTAGTGCTGGTGGATGTGATGGTGGCTTTTAGTGGTGATAGCTTGAGGTTGCAGCATAAATGGGCTGTAATTCAAGTGTGGTTGGTGACAGAATGTGAGCAATGGTGGTGCAATGGGTGGCATCATATGAATGACAATGTTGATGGTAATGTAAGTGGTGCGAATGATTTTGTTGTGGTTATAATGGCACAATGGCAGTGGGTGGCAATAATACTGCCAACAACAATGTTGTGGATGTGGTAGTGGTAGTAGTGTTGATCGTGGCAATGGGTTTGTATTGGTGTTGGTGATGAAGTTAATAGTAATGGCAGAAGTAATGTGGTGAAATAATATTTGTGCATTTCAATTGGTAGGTGCACAAAAGAAAAAAAAAGTGAATACAACATAAAACAAGTTTTAGATTATTCTGAAAAACAGTTTAAATCTGAAAAATTGTAGCACTTGTTCAAATAGCTTTTTGTTTTCTTGAAAACTGGAAAACTTTCATTTGAACTGAAAGCTGTTGCTCTTTTTTTCCCCCTCTGTCCGTCTAAAACAATGTTCCAGATCTACAGTTTCAGTTTTCTGTAAGTAAACTGATCCTAGATGTTTTATTGGTTTTCTACTTGTGAAGGATTAATGAATCTTAGTTATGGCAATAGGACATGGAATAGGCAGGAGCCATTTTCTGCTCCTTTCTTATTACTTTGATGGGGAGAAAGCTCTCCTGTCTCTATCCTCACAGAGATCCATCTTTCTATTTTTTCCCCGTTAAATTTTTTGTTGTGTTTTTTAATTTCGGTTCAGGTAAAAATATATAAAATGCATGAATATATTGCTATTTTTAGATATAAGCTTGAATACAATTATATGATAAAATGATTAACAACTTATATGTTTTTCATACATTTAAATTTTAAAATCAATTATATATGCTTCTTTTAGTGTTTAAATATATTGCAGTCTCGTCAGTGCCTGGGCAAGGGATATACCGTCTCTGTATTTCAGAGTATATCCTTCCAGGGAGTGGGGAAATTCTACCTCTTTTGGTGTTTTTGAGATGTTTAATGAGAGGTCTAATTGTAGTAACAAGTTGCATTTTTCATGAGTGTCCTCTTAGGTTTGGGTTCTCATATTTTCATTCTCTGTGACTTTTTGTCTGCTTGTGTAATTAATTTTTTTATTTTTTATTTTGCTATATGGCCATACTTCATGTTTATCGTAACTTCCAATTATCTAAACTTCCTGCTTATCACAATTATCCATCTTTTCAAGGAAGAATGTCATTTCACTGTCTAATTATTTGATCTCATATTGTCCAGCTATTTCTAAACTTTTAACTGTGTTCTATATGTTTAGAAAAAGTAATAATAATGTAGTCCTCTTTCCCCAATTATTTGATTGATTTGTTTTTAATGGATGAAGAAAGTGACAGAAACATCCCACTTGTGTGATGAGATGCACAACTTTTCAGCTTTCGTTTCCTGTTATATATTAGTCACTCATAAATTAATCGTTTCATTTATATGTATCTTCATGTACTCAGGCCTGATTCAAGAGTGGTAAGATTGATTGAACATGTGGGAGCACAAGCAAACCCAAAACAAAAGAGAATACTATGTATGAATAAGGTTGACCTAGTTGACAAAAAGAAAGACTTACTCAAGGTTGCAGAGCAATTCAAGGATCTTCCTGGATATGATAGGTGGGCGTTTGGTAGAAAATGAAAATCCTTTTTTGCTCTTTTTGATAATTGGTGATGGATGATTATAATAACTTCTGATCTATCTTTTAGGTGCTTAATGATCTCAGGGCTGAAGGGTGCTGGTGTAAATCATCTAACACAATATTTAATGGAGCAGGCAAGCGTTGTTTTTTTTCTAAATCATCGAGGTTTTCTGGATTCTGAATTGATATAACTAAGCTGCATTTGAATGCAGATTCTCTGATATAGTTTCATTTTTTTTTCTTTTCCCTCGGAATGAAGTGTCTCAAGTTTAACATTTGTGAACTCTTTACCATTACTTTCTGATGCAGGAAGCAGATTTATTTTTGGCTTTGTTTATATAAGCTGATAGTTTTCCATCTCCCCACACCCAAACCCTTCTGCTGACATTATTTTATATTTTTCTAGAGTGGCTTCCTGCAGGGCCACAATTGCCTTTTACTGCAATGGAAGTTGTTTTTATTTGGACATTATAACTTTTCTTGGCAGAGAAATGACTTTAATCTGCTTTTAACACTGGTGTACAGAACTGGACCAACAGTCCAATTTTTTTACTTTCTAAAAGCACTTTGTTTCATTAAAATAGGAGTGTCAGAGTCTACATTTCACAACACACATTTAAATTTCAAGTCAGCTTTGTTGGAATCTCCTGATTTTATCATATAACAACGGCCTAAACAGAAAAAATTATTTGTTTGAATATGCTCCTCGTGTACTTTTATGAAATATAAAGATTTCACAAGCTGTTTCAAAACCATCTTATTTCTGTATTTTCTTAAATAACACTTGCAGTTGACTCTGCTTCTTCAATGACTTAATGTGCTTAGGCTGTTCAAAGACCTTGGGATGAGGATCCACAATCTATGAATGAAGAAGTTATGAAGAACATTTCATTGGAGGTTGTTCGAGAAAGGTTACTAGATCATGTCCATCAGGTAACAATAGGAATCATTCTTCTTTTTTTTTTTGGTGTTGTTTTGTGACATTGATAGTTGTAAGTTGTAACAATTTTATGAAAGAAAAAGTGGGGGTTCGGAGAAGGATTACATATTTAGAGTGTTTGAATGAGGACTTCAAACTGTTCACATTTCAGGAAATCCCATACGGCATTGAACATAGGTTGATTGATTGGAAGGAGCTACGAGATGGTTCTCTCAGGATTGAACAGCACTTCATCACTCACAAACTAAGCCAGAGGAAGATTCTTGTAGGAAAAAAGGGCTCAAAAATAGGGTATGTTTCTTCTGTCCCAAGGATTTCTCCTATTCTGTGGTTTCAGCTTCTTCGTAATTATGAAAAATATTGTGGCTGTGGCTATTTGTTAGCTTTGTTTATATTTGGTAGGGAAATTTATTTGCATTGTTAATGTGGTATTAGTCCTTCTGAGTCTTGAATATAATGTCTAAAAACCAGTCTCTGAGCTTTGATTATGATGCAAATATAAACTATAAATGACTAAGGTATTCATGAATTGATTTTTTTAGGGTTTTAATTCTAGGAATTGTGCCCCCAAAAAAATTATACTTTGAAAGATAAACGAGTTAAAGGATCTTCCAAATCCTTTGTAATGTGCCTTTGTAATGTGCCTTTGTAACCATGTACATGAGGAAGTCTATGTTTATCATTTATATGGTTTATGCTTAGCCCCTATGAAGAATCTTGCAAATGAAAAGGGACTTTTTAAAGAGATTGGAAGCCGTCCTCCTTGCAACAAATTTCTTTGCAACCCATAAACTTCTCACATGTATTCTCAGACTTCCTAATCTTTTAGTTTTTTACAAAAGGAAAGCAAACATGGAAATAGGAAGTGTGCCCATTTTATGTTTTGCATTTTTAGTATTAACATTTTATGGGGTTCAGTTTTATATTTTGCTTACAAAGATATAAAGGAGGGGTTGGACTGGTGAAGAAGAAAGATTTGGCTATCAAATGAACCATTCTGTGAGAATGTTATCAGGAATATTAACAACAATGTCAAATTATTTGTAATTCGTATGTTGACAATGGTTTCCTTAACGACCATTTCCTTGTAAACTTGATTATACTATCTTATACATTTATTCAGCCAATGTACTTGGTGTAATCTTTATTCTAGGTTCTACATTATTATGTATTTTCTTATTCCACTTGCAGAAGGATAGGCATTGAAGCTAATGAAGAGCTGAGATCCATATTCAAGAGGGAAGTGCACCTGATCCTCCAGGTTAGACTTAAATGATCAATTCAGCGAGCAGAGAAACCCGAATTGGATAAGCCAAGCAAGACAACTTAGGGGATCACTAAATTTGGAATCATGTTAGCAGCCTACACTTATGTTGGCCAGTCCTAGCAAAAGTGAGGCCAGTGCCAGTAGACAAATTCAATCAAATGTCAAGAGTTGCATCTTTTCCACACCATAGCAACTGGAGGTGTCCGCATAAAACTCTGTCAATGATAGGTAATTTATGCTTAAATAATGTTTCATAGGCATGATTAGGACCAGTAAGAGTTGAATCATAAGAGAAATATTCAGTCTTTTTCTTTTGTGGCGTGTTTATTTATGGACAATGTGGAAAGTTCAACCACCACTTTTTTGAAATCTTAATAGCATAACTGGGGTGCCCAGATGATGTTGAAGCTATAGTAATTTCATTGTAGAATCAAACATCAGACTTAATTGAAATATTAGTCTTATTTGATGTCATTGTGGTTTGGGATGGACAAACCTTGTTCTTGTTCAAATTACTAGGGGATTTCACAAAAATTGAAAAGGTAACCTACCTGATTAATCCTTTGTCAACCACTCTGAGATATTAGGTGTCACTACACTGCTGGTTGCAGTTATGAGTTCTCCAAAACTTTGACAAATTTTATGAAAACTGAAAACAAAACTGACATGGTGTCACTATACTTGGTGGTCTTGTTGTTCTTTTCCTTTTTTTTTTTTTTAAACTATGTGTTTGCTCATTCCACATGCAGAAGGATAGGCATTGAAGCCAATGAAGATCTGTGGTCCGTATTCAAGAAGGAAGATCACCTGATCCTCTAGGTTGAGTGATCAATAAAGCAATCAAGCAGGGAAGTTACAACTAGGCCTAGAATTGTATAAGCCACTTGAGAAAACTTATGGGACAACTAAACTTGGAACTCTACATTTGGCCAAAACACGAGTTGGCCGAATGAGGGAGGAGCCACGGGATAAGTTGAATCAAATGTCAAGAGTTGCATCTTTTCTGAACTATAGCATCTGGAGATGTAAATACATTCTTCAGTTGCAGGTAACTTTGCACTTCAATCTTGCTTGTTGCTCAAGGGCATTTACAATTGAGCTATAAGAGATATTTATGTGTGAGCTTAATGTGATAACAGAGAGATCCAATGCGTTTTCTTCTGCATCATGTTTATTTATGCAAATGGTTAATGAATACATTCCTATTAGCTCGAAATGAAAAGGGTTTTCGAATGAGTAGGCTGTGCTCCATTTTTGTTCATAGTAGTTGCAATTAAGCATCTGCATTATGACAAGCAGAATGTTTGCTGTTTTAGAGGTAGTAAGAATTGCAACAATTTGAAACCACAGAGAGAATAATATTATAAATATGGAATTCAGGCGGAGATGCATAATATATGGAGGATATTCTTGAGTAGCATTTGCATATGCATATGGGTAATCGATTAGCCAAAAAACTGATAGTACGATTTAAAAGAAATAGGCAAATTGGGTGTGTTTTTAGGCAAAAGGTTTGTAATTTTACTTTTGTTTGATCAAATTTCTATATTTTATTGTTACTCTGTTGAGCTCCTGTATTATTATTGACATTTTTAACTGAAAATAAAATACATTATGTATAATTTGATTTTACTGAGCTCCCGAAAACATAAAAATAAGTTTGTAAAGACAGAAGTAATGGTGTGAAGCTCATATATTGGATTAGATTTGACGAATGAGTCAAGTGAGTCAGCTGTGATATTTTGGTCCTTGTTTTTTCGAATCGGGTCATTTTGGATTTGGAACATATATTCGAGTCAATTCACTTGTCATGTTTCCTTCTATAACCATAAAAGCGCAGATTATGCTCGAAATTTTGGTGTTAAAAAATTGTCATTTCTAGTTCTAAACAGTACAATAAACAGGTCAAATCCAAGGCTTTCTTTAGTAAAATTATAACTGATAATCTAACTATTTGAAAAAATTAGCTAAAAAAATATAAAAATATTTAAATACATAATAAAAATGAATATTATAATATATATATATATATTTAAATAATATAAAAATTATATTAAATATTTTAATCTAATATTTCTAATATTTAATAATTATATTATATATAATTATCGAAAAGTTTTGAATTAAAAGATATAACATATTATTTGATGAAAAAAGTATAACGAAAACAAAAATTATAATATACTAACTTATAATTGAATACTAGTTTTTTTAGAAAAGATTATAATATAATTTTTTTTTCTAAATAATATACTTTAAGAAGCAAAAATTATTGACCAAATTAGATCAAATTTATGGTCAAATTTGATTAAAAATTAGTTTTGTATTATCCAACAGTGTCCAAATCTAAATAAAAAATTTAAGGTAATTTTGGATTGACATGTTTGGATTTTCTCCTAGTTCAAGTCGGGTTTGACCTGGACCTTTTTTTTTTTGACTTTATATTGAATTTCTTTGGATTTATATTGTCATATTGAACACAAAGTAAATAAATGTCACTATATAAAATTTTATTAATTAATTTAGGAGATGTGTGGTTTAGATAGATGTTTAAGGTAACCGATTAATATTTTAGACTTAACCAGAACTCCTTGTGTGTTCATTAAAATTTGTAATTGATCTTAGTCTTAATCTGTTATTGGCTACATTAGCTTCATGTTGGAGTTTTATCTTTTTACAATATATATGAAGATATATTTTTAAAAAATAAATTAAACCGTTTATGGTCATTTAATATATTGATAGCAATCCTTAATAATTTTTATCAAACACTTAGATTTTTTTTTTGTTTTTGCTATTTGCTACCAATAGTGATGGGTAAAAAAAAATCAAATCGAAAAAATAGGTAAACCAAATAAAGGTTTTATTTATTTATTATTTTTGGTTTTCAGTTTTGTTTTGAAAAATCATCACTCGATTAATTGGTCCATGAATATTTCTAGTATTAAGAATGATATCATATGTTATAATTTAAGAAAAACATGGCTTATTTTTTTAAAAAAAAGGATTAAAAATCGAATTAACAGTTAATCAAATCGAAATTAGTCATTTAAAAATTTTAATCAATTGATTTAAATTTTTATTTTTTTGAACAGAACTAAAAATTGCTCACAGGCTGGTTAAAGCACCCAACATAATATTTTCTTTGATAATGTTATATTGATGAGATAAAATGCTATTATTGATAAAAATTATCTCTTTTATTTTTTTATTTTTCTTTTAAACTCAAAAAATGGTGGAAAAGAAAAAGAATATTATCTCAAATAGTCTTTTAAGTTTAAGGGAAAGTAAATTCTATTTTATTTTATTTTTGACCAAAAATTCTATTTTACTGAGAACTATAATAGCATGTAATGTAATCTAACGGTGGAAAGAACAAAGTAGAATTAAAATCAAGTCACTCTAATACATATTTTCTTGGTCAAATTATTTGTAATTATTAGTGTACAATTACCAATTTGTCCCTATCTTGAAATTAGTTGCATTTTGTTGCCAAACCAAACGAACTCAAAGTATATAACATTTTCAGAAAAAAATTCTGTTTTCTCTCATTCATTGAAATCAAAACACAAAAGTGAAATAAATCTATTTGCTTTTCTGATAAATAATTTCAAAAAAAAAAAAATTAGTTGATTTACCAGTTTCAGAAAAGCATATGGGGCACTTAAAGACTACCAAGGTTAACAGCGAATTTAAGGTAATTGTTTTTCTTTAAAATCTTCTGTTTTTCTCTTTTTAATCAAAATTTGATAATAATTTTCTGGGTTTTTTTTTCTTTTTTTTTTCCTAAAAAAAAAAAAGAAAAATTGAAACGAATTGGATATTTCCATTGTAAAAGCCACCAATCATGTTGAATTTCCTCCCAAGGAACGTCATGTTAGAAGTAAGTCTTTTTTTTTTTTTTTTAAATATATATTGTGAGCTAGTTTTTGCAGCATATATTTATTTATTTATTTATTTATTTATATGTTGGGAGGGAATAGTTTATCCATTTACTGCAGGTGGGGTTGGGTCTCGAACGCAAGACTTTTTATCACAAGCAAATCCCCATATATGTTCTATTATAGAGAAATGAAAAAAAAATTGTAAATTGTAATCTCATTTAATTATGATAATGATTTTTGATAAAGTGAAGGAATATTTTCAGCAACATAAGTTTGTCCATTTTAGGGAAAGATTTTGCCTCAATGAGTTTGTTTATTTCATAAAAATAATGTAACTTTTCAATTTTTTTTCCCAAACTCTATCTTTCACTTTAATAAATTCTATTATAAATTTTAAAGATAAAAAATTTATTAAAAATTATTTTTATGAAAGAGTTGCGATAGCAGTTTTGTTAATAGGTTGCAATAAAGACATTAATTGTGATTCATGGAACATTAAGAGAAGGAGATCCCACTTTCGGAGAGGCTCTCTCCAAATTATTCACATAGAGGAAATATTCTCCAAATTTCCAATTTCAAATATGACTCTTAATTTTTATAGCCTTTTATAATATTTTCTTCCTCCCATTTCGAGTGCTCATTTTTATTTTGTTCCACTTTATGAATGTCTTTTTAAGAAATTAATTTAGTATTTATTAATTTTTTCTAACATGCCCTTATTTATTAAGCTCCACAACATTAATATCTTCATTAACATTTTCTCTTTTTAGAGAATTGATAAATAGTAATTTAGTCAACTAAAAATAATTTTATGTATAATTAAGATTGCTCAATGATTTACTAAATCCTTATGCAAAAACAAAAATTGAGCACTTTAAAGTGAAACAGAGGGAATAATAATATTAGGCAGAAACGCATTATTAAGCTTTTAGACTTTTTTTTGTTTTTTCCCTATTAGACAACTACAATTTAATTGTTACATTTAACTCCTATTATTATTATTATTATTATTATTATTATTATTATTATTATTATTATTATTATTATTATTATTATTATTATTATATGCAGCATGGGATTGCTCATCAAATCATCAACAGTTGCAACTAAGGTTTCATATTTCTTCTTCCTCTTTATTTTTTTTCATTTTCTGTTTTTTTTAATATGTTTAATAAAATTATAAAAATTTCATTGTTATTAATCATGGTTAATATTAATTATTTCTTAATTACATGGAAATATATACAGGTACATAGTAGAACAAAGACTATTGGGACAATTACCTGCATTACAACAACTTCTTTATCGTCTAATTGGTTGCCAGGTAAACTGTTTTACATTATTATTTTTCAATGGAAAATTCATTTTTAATAATATTTTTCTGATTTATTTTTGTAATGTTTGTAGCCTGAAGGAGCATCCTACAGTAATTATCTCGTTCAGTATGCATTGGCCCTGGTATTAGTTATGCTTCTACATGTCTTACAACTGTTCTTCTAGTAATAGTTTATGCACAATTTTGTATTTTTTTGTTTTTAATTTAAATGACATTTTTGCATATTTTGTGATTTTTTTAAGGAAAAAATCATTATTCATCGCTGTATTTTATGATTTTTTTTTAATTTGATCCATGAAATTTTTATTTATATATTTAGCTCTCAAATTTTTATTTTCATTTTTCACTCCCATACAAAATTCTTTATTATGCATGAAAACTTCATAGGTATCTTGATTAGTCCTTATATATAATAAACTTCATAGGTATCATTTTTTTTACCTTTTTTAATTGGAAAACTGTGCAAATTATACTAAACTTTAATTTTATTCCTTTATCATACTGCAAATTTTCTTTTTATTTGATTAGAAATTTTTTTATGATATTTAACTTTAGTAACATTCAAATTCTCATACTATTATCAATTAAAAAGTAAACGATTTTGAGGAAATAAATTTTTAAAAAATAGGATAATTCAAAGATTAAATACAAGTAAAGCTTTAAAGTTTAGAAATTAAAATGAAGTATCTTTCAGGAATGGGAAGACTAAATTAATCTGCTATTTTTATAATTAGAATACATGGATTATTAAGTTTTATAAACTAATTAAATTTGTATTTGAGGAATTTTTCATAATCAAACATTTTTACAATTCAATTAAAAAACTAAACCTCAAACTCACAATAAGCAAATCCCAGTTAGGATTAAAAATTTATAACATTCTTGCTATTTCTTAGTTTATAATTAATGAAAAAACATATAAATTTAATATAATTAATAAAAATTACTAATATAAAATAGCAAAATCTAAAAAACTGATAGTAATACAGGCCAATGGATAAACAGTTGTCAATTTGCTATCGAAAACTAATGATAATAAGTTTAATGTGGTTTTACGCCACTATTATAAATATTTTTATTACAGTAGATTTTTTATATTTTTATTAATGTTAAATTATAATGTGTGGATTGGATTTAAGGAATTTGGAGAGGCAGAAGAGCCCAAAGCATTACCAGAAAAGATAGAAGAAGCAGCAGAACCAGCAGAAGATGTTGAAAAAGTTGAAGAAAAAGAAGCAGCAGTAGACACAGCAGACGAGGCTCAATCTCAAGATGAACCTGTGGCAGAACCTCCACTGTTGATTTCTACTGACGAACCTATCGATCTGCTTGTAAGATTATTATTATTATTATTATTATTAACGTCTTTATTTATTTATTTTATGTTGCCATTCAAATATTTTTGTTTTTGTAGGGTTTGAACGAAGCAAATCCACAAGCTTTGCAAATAGAAGAAAGCAACGCTTTGGCTCTTGCAATTGTTCAACCTGGTATTTGTTAAAAGTTATGATTTGTGGCCATAATTTTTGAATTTGCTTTGCAAATTTAGGTAGCCACAATATTTGAATTTGCTTTTCAAATTTAGATGATCACAATATTTGAATTTGCTTTGTAAATTTAGGTGGTCACAATTTTTGAAATTAAGTTGTGTTTTCTTGACTTTTAAGCACATGTATTTGCCTATAAAAGGCACACAATATTTTTCATATCTACATAGCAAAAATTGAGAAGCAATTGAGAGTTCTCAAATTTGTGAGAGAAAGGAAAAATAGAGAGATAGAAAAATATTTGTTATTTTTGTTGTTCTCCTAATTTTTAAGAGAGTTTATTTGTTCTCTCCTTAATTATTAGAGAGACGTTGTAATCTCCTATTTTATTTTATAGTGAATTCTTCTATTCTTGTCCGTGGTTTTTACCCTGATTTGTTTGAGGGTTTTCCACGTAAAATCTTTGTGCTCATTTTATCTTTAATTTTCTCAAATTATTAGTTGTAATCCTGTTCTATTCAGTCCTAATTTTCTCAACAAGTTGTATCAGAGCCTAACTTGGGTATTAATATCTACTTATCGTATGCTTTGTGGTTGTCACTAATTAGTGGACCCTCCACATCAGAAAATAAGTTAGATTATTATTTACTCTTGAAGATTGTTATAGAAGCAATGACGACAAAATTTGAGATCGAAAAATTCAATGGAAATAATTTCTCATTGTGGAAATTAAAGATGAAGGCTATCTTGAGAAAATATAATTGTCTTGCGGTTATCAGTGAAAATCCGGTGGAATACAAAGATGATGCTAAATGGAACGAGATGGATGAGAATGCTATTGCAAATCTTCATCTTGCATTAGCAGATGGAGTGTTGTCAAGTATTGAGGAGAAGAAAACTGCAAAGGAGATTTGAGATCACCTCACAAAGCTGTACGAGGCCAAATCACTTCCCAACAAAATTTTCCTTAAAAAGAAATTGTACACTCTGCGGATGTCAGAATCTACTTCAGTGACAGAGCACATCAATATTTTGAATACTCTATTTTTTCAACTCACATTACTGGGTTATAAAGTAGAGTCAACTGAACGTGCTGAACTTCTACTTCAAAGTCTACCTGATTCGTATGATCAACTTATCATCAATCTGACAAACAATATCCTCACAGATTATCTAAATTTTGATGATGTTGCAGCTGCTATTCTTGAAGAAGAAAATCAGTGCAAAAACAAAGAGGATAGGTTGGCTAGTTCACAACAAGCGGAAGCCCTAATGGTGATGAGAGGGAGATCAACAGAACATGGCTCAAGTGGGAGCCAAGATCAAGGTAGATAAAAGTCAAGAAGCAAGAAGATGAACCATAAGTGCTACCACTGTGGCAAAAAGGGTCACTTGAAAAAGGATTGCTGGAGTTTAAACAAGAAAAACTCCAATCCTCAAGGAAATATTGCAAGCACAAGCAATGTGGGTGATGCTTTATGTTATGAAGCAACGACAACTAGTGAAGGCAGAAAGACATTTGCTGATGTGTGGTTTATTGACTCGGGAGCCACATTTCACATGACCTCGCGAAGAGAATGGTTCCATCAATATGAATCTGTCTCTAAGAGATTTGTGTACAGTTGCAATGATTATGCCTTAAAGATTGTTGGTATTGGAACTATCAAGTTGAAGTTCCATAATGGCACAATACGCATTATTCAACAAGTGCGACATGTGGAAGGCCTGAAAAAGAACTTGATGTCGTTAGGTCAATTGGATGACCTTGGCTGTAAAATTGAAGCCGAAAAAGGAATCATAAAAGTGATTAGAGGTGCGCTTATTCTAATGAAGGGAGAAAAGGTGACTGCCAACTTGTATATATTAAAGGGAGAGACTTTGCTAGAATGAGAAACATCAGTTGCTTCAAGTAGTTCAAGTGAAAGATCTGCAATGGTGTGGCATCAGAAACTTGGACATATGTCTGAGCAAGGTATTAAAATTCTTGCGGAGCAAAATCTACTTCCAGGTCTCACTAAGGTGTCCTTACCTTTCTGTGAGCATTGTGTTACAAGTAAGCAGCACAGATTGAAGTTTAACACATCAAATTCTAGAAGTAAAGAAATTCTAGAATTGTTTCACTCTGATGTATGGAAAATACCAGTTACGTCTCTGGGAGGAGCAAAGTATTTTGTATCCTTCATAGATGATTATTCCAGAAGATGTTGGGTGTATCCTATCAAGAAGAAGGCAGATGTGTTTCAAGTCTTCAAAGTATTCAAAGCGCGGGTAGAGCTTGATTCTGGAAAGAAGATCAAGTGTCTGAGGACAGATAATGGAGAAGAATATACCAGCCATGAGTTTGCAGAATTTTACAATCAAGAAGGTATCAAAAGACAGTTCACTACAGCATACACTCCATAACAAAATGGAGTGGCAGAAAGAATGAACAGAACCTTGTTAGAAAGAACAAGAGCAATGTTGGGAACTGCAGACTTGGAAAAATATTTCTGGGCAGAAGCAATAAATACCGCTTGTTATGTGATAAATCGGGCCCCATCAACAGCAATTGAGTTGAAGACACCAATGGAGATGTGGACTGGAAAGAAAGCTGATTATTCAAACCTCCATATATTTGGAAGTTCTGTGTATGTAATGTACAATGCCCAAAAAACTACAAAGTTGGATCCAAAATCCAGAAAATGTTTATTCTTGGGGTATGCTGATGGAGTAAAGGGGTATCGCCTGTGAGATCCCACTACCCACAAGGTTGTAATCAGCAGAGATGTTATCTTTTTAGAAGATAAACAACAAAGAGAAGAAAGGGATAATAGCACGGTGAAAGAAAATTCAGAGACTACGGTAGTACACATGGAAAATGAATATGAACAAAATAATTCTTCTGAAGCAGAACCAGAGCACGAGGAGCAAGAACCTATTGTTTCTGAAGCACCAGAACCTCGATGGTCAAATCGCTCCAGAAAACAACCAGGTTGGCACTCAGAGTATGTTATGGAGAGCAATGTTGCATATTGTCTTCTAACAGAGGATGGAGAGCCATCAACTCTCCAAGAAGCACTGAATAATTCAGATGCATCTCAGTGGATGACAACAATGCAAGAGGAAATAGAAGCTCTTCATAAAAATAAAACTTGGGAACTTATTCCGCTACCATAAGGAAGAAAGTCTATTGGAAACAAATGGGTGTATAAGATCAATCGTGATGACAAAAATCAAGTGGAGCGGTATCGTGCAAGATTGGTGGTGAAAGGATATGCTCAGAAAGAAGACATTGACTTTAATGAGATATTTTCTCCAGTGGTACGACTAACAACAATCAGAGTAGTCCTGACAATGTGTGCTACATTTGACTTACATCTGGAGCAGTTAAATGTCAAAACTGCTTTTCTTCATGGTGATCTTGAAGAAGAAATTTACATGCTCCAACTAGAAGGATTCGAAGAAAAAGAAAAAGAGAACTTGGTTTACAAGTTGAACAAATCTCTGTATGGTCTCAAACAAGCGCCAAGGTGTTGGTACAAGAGATTTGATTCCTTGATCATGAGCCTTGGATACAGTAGACTTAATGCAGACTCTTGTGCATATTTCAAGAGGTTTGATGGAAATGACTTCATCATTTTGCTGCTGTATGTAGACGACATGTTGGTAGCAGGCCCCAACAAAGATCTTATTGTAGAATTGAAGGCACAGTTGGCTAAGGAGTTTGAAATGAAGGACATGAGACCAGCAAACAAAATTTTAGTGATGCAAATTTACCGAGACAGAAATAACAGGAAGATTTGGCTTTCTCAAAAGAATTATTTGAAGAAAATCTTGCGACGCTTCAATATGCAAGATTGTAAGCCAATTTCTACACCACTTCTTGTTAATTTCAAGTTATCCTCCAGTATGAGTCCTAACACAGAAGCAGAGAGGATGAAGATGTCTCGAGTACCATATGCATCAGCAGTGGGAAGTTTAATATTCGCTATGATTTGTACCAAACCAGACATTGCACAAGCAGTGGGAGTGGTTAGTCGATACATGACAAATCCTGGTAAAGAGCATTGGAATGGAGTAAAAAGAGTCCTAAGATACATTAAGGGGACTACAGATGTTGCATTATGTTATGGGGGATCAGAGTTTATTGTCAGATGATATGTTGATTCAGATTATGCGGATGATCTTGATAAAAGAAAATCCACCACCGGATATATGTTTTTACTTGCTAGCGGAGCTGTAAGCTGGGTTTCAAAACTGCAGTCAGTTGTGGCTAACTCAACAACTGAAGCAGAATATGTAGCAGCTACACAAGCTAGTAAAGAAGCAATTTGGTTGAAAATGACATTAGAGGAACTCGGGCATGAACAAGAGAAAATTTCTTTTTTTTGTGACAGTCAGAGTGTTTTGCATCTTGCAAAGAATCTAGCCTTTCATTCAAGGAAAAAACACATTCGAGTCCAGTACCACTTCGTTCGTGAGAAAATGGAGGAAGGAACAGTGGATATACAAAAAATTCATACAGAAGACAACCTAGCAGATTTCTTGACTAAAACAGTTAATGCTGACAAGTTTATTTAGTGTCGATCATCTAGCGGCCTAGTAGAAACATAAGCAACATGGAATGACAAGGAAGAAAGAATGGTGTGAAGATATGATTGACGCAATCAAATCTTCAAGTGGGAGATTTGTTAAAAGTCATGATTTGTGGCCATAATCTTTGAATTTGCTTTGCAAATTTAGGTGGCCACAATCTTTGAATTTGCTTTTCAAATTTAGGTGGCCACAATCTTTGAATTTAAGTTGTGTTTTCTCGACTTTTAAGCACATGTATTTGCCTATAAAAGGCACATAATATTCTTCATATCTACATAGCAAAAATTGAGAAGCAATTGAAAGTTCTCAAATTTGTGAGAGAAAGGAAAAATAGAGAGATAGAAAAATATTTGTTATTTTTGTTGTTCTCCTAATTTTTAAAAGAGAGTTTATTTTTTTTCTCCTTAATTATTAGAGAGACGTTGTAATCTCCTATTTTCTTTCATAGTGAATTCTTCTATTCTTGTCCGTGATTTTTATCCTGATTTGTTTGGGGGTTTTCCACATAAAATCTTTGTGTTCATTTTGTCTTTAATTTTCTCAAATTATTAGTTGTAATCCTGCTCTATTTAGTCCTAATTTTCTCATCAGTATCTCTACCTCTTTTCTTTTTTGAATTCTTTGCATGTGATTAGTTATTTGAGATGTATATTATTTTCTGCTACGAGACAAGTAGTCTAATGATCGAGTCTCTAACCCGCAATTCATGTAGCTAATTAAAAACTTATACCATGACAATCCCAATCTATATATTTTGTTTATATATTCTGAGAAATTGACTTCATTTATCAATTATAAATATAAATATTATTTAAACAGGAACTAATCCTTCATCTTCATCAAATGCTTTGAGTGAACTTGGGAGGAAATAATACTAGTAGTGTTACAGAAAGCAAATTGGTTAGTATGATTTTATTCATTCACATGCATTTTCAATTTAACACGTTACTGCATAAATAGGGTTTATGTAATAAATTATTAGTAGCAATAAAAGAAAAAACTCTCACTATTAACTATATGACAACATATTAGTAGAAACATATATTATATTTTATTGAAATAACCTATAGAACAGCAGATACATATATTATATTTTATGCTGTTATCGTAGATCATTTTTCTAATAATAAGATGCTTATAAATTTATTTTCATTTAACGATGATTTTTTTTTTTGGGTTTTTATTAGGCTGGTGGATTTGATCGGTTATTACTTGATAGCTTATATGAAGATGATAATGCAAGAAGACAAATACAAATGCAAAATGCTGGTTATGGGTATGATGAGATGAGTGTACAAAAGCCATTTGAAGAACAACATTATCAACAACATGACCCATTTATAATGTCAAATAATATAGCACCACCAACAAATGTGCAGATGTTAATGATGGGTCAACAATAACAACAATTTCATCAACAGCGATAACATCAATTTCAACAACTTATGATGATGGTACCTTACCAATATCAACAACCACAATATCCCCAACAACCACTCATGCAAACTTTTGCAAATTCTTTTGGAAATCCTTTTTCAAGTCTTCCACAATCCATTACCCCAACAAGAAGGAAACCGCATGTTCATTCAGAAGATTTTTTTTTCTTTTTTCTTTCCTTGATTACGAAAGATTACATATATGAAGCTCCTTGAAAACAAGAAGAAGAAGATTGAAAAATAACTGCCTAACAACCAAGAATGTTGATCTACTAAAAACGATGTGTTTTGCATATGGAATCATAAATTACACTTATAATTTTTCATCATCCCCTTAAGCTGAAGCTAGTTGCAGAGTCAACAAGTCCAACTTAGAACAAAAAAATGTCAAAACGGGGTGCTGCCAATGCCCTTGTAAATATATCTTCCAAATAAAGATGATAGGAAACATGTTTAGGAGAAATTAACCTTGCTTTGTACTGATCTCGAACAAGGTGGTAGTCTATGTCAATTGTCAAGGTGTTTGGTCCTCTCATGGAAGACCAGATTGGCTGTGATATGTATGGCAATTTGATTGTCACACCAAAGTGTGATTGTCAATTGTGATGGCAAGTGAAAATCTTTGAGCAAATAGCTTATCCATTGAGCTTTGCACATCGTTCTTGTCATGCTACGATATATACTCAGCCTTTACTGAGTTTCTAAAGTAGTTTGTTTTTTAGATTTCCATGAGACTAAAGTTGGCCCCAAAAAGATGTAATATCCAGGGACTGACCTTTTTGTGTCCCTACAAACCGTAATCAACATCACTATATGATTGATGTTGAAGAGAATTCTCATTTAGATAATACAAACCCTTCTCTAATGTACCCTTCAAATATCTCAGATCTTGAAGTGCTACATTCCAATAAGAAGTTCTTGTGGATTGGACATATTGACTCAATTAATGGACTATAACTATTACATTTGGTCTATTAAAGCTAATATACATCAGTCTGCCAATTAGTCTCTTATATTGTTGAGGGTTTGTGAGAAAAGTTCATTCATCTCCTGTTAAAATTGTGCCCTTAACTATAGGAGTGGAGGCTATTCTAGAGTCTTGTAAGCTTGCATCAACAATTAGATCTGCTATGTATTTCCTCTTACTGATGAACAGACCAGACTTAGACCTGGTAATCTCAATGCCAAGAAAGTACTTGGTTGGATCAATACCTTTTTATAGTGAATTCCTGATGTAAATTAGACTTGACGTGAAGAATTATAGCTTTTAATGTCCCTGTAATCAAGACATCATCAACATAAACAAGAAGGGCCAAGAGTTCATTATCTTTTATGTAAATAAATAGACAACGGTCATGTGCAAACTGTTGAAACCCATACAAATGCAATTTATAACAAAACTTTGCATTCCATTGTCTTGAT
Organism: Triadica sebifera; assembly: GCA_023653625.1. Taxonomy (NCBI): domain Eukaryota; kingdom Viridiplantae; phylum Streptophyta; class Magnoliopsida; order Malpighiales; family Euphorbiaceae; genus Triadica; species Triadica sebifera. The sequence continues at coordinate 1,752,510 of CM042910.1, forward strand.
GCTTGTCTCAGGCTATATAGAGATCAAATCAACTTACAAACTTGGCTTGGAGTAGCTACTTTATACCCTTCTGAAGGTAACATATACAAATCTTCATCAATGTACCTAAGAAGAAATGCATTATTGATATCAATTTGATGTAGTGACCATGTTTTCGCAGTTGTTATAGCTAAAAGAAGTCTGACTATGACTTTCTTGGCCAATGGGGAAAAACTTCCATAGAAATCTACTCCCTCAATCTAGTTAAACCCCTTTGCCCCCAATCTTTTTTATATATGTTTATACTGCAATCTTGTTTAAGCTTCAGCTTATAAACCCACTTTGATCCAATTGGTTTTTTATTTGGAGGTAGGTCAGTCAACTCTCAGGTATTATTTTATTCTAGTGCCTTTAATTCCTCTTTCATAGCCCTAACCCACTCCTCATGTTGAACGACATCTTGATAACTATGAGGTTCTGAATAGCAGACAATTTAGCTAGAAAACATGCATGTGTAGGTGTGCATTGTTGATTAGAAATAAGGGTAGGAGGAGAATCACCAGTAATATGATTGAGGGTGAAATCATTTGACCAAGTGGGCAATTTTTTGGTTTTGGTACTTCATCAAACAAGAGTGTATGTAAATGTTGGTTTAAGAATCATATTGGTTATGTTACCTCTAGTTGAGAAGTATGCAATATGTATGATGAAGGAGTAACAAAAGGATCTAAAATAAGAGAGGTAGATGGGAATTGAGAGTGATCATTAAGAAAGAAGAAGGTAATGTTACATCAGAAGTAGGTGAAGTAAAAAACTGATGAAAAGAGAAATCATGTTTATGGAATTATACATCTCTAAAAGTAAGGATTAGTTTGTTCTATAGATCATAGAGCCTATATGCCTTCTAGCACTTCACTGATCTGGATGTGAATTTAGTGGGTTGAGGTGCATTAGTTTTGGCAAAAAGAAGACATCCAAAGGTTTTAAGCATGTTGTAATTAGGTGGAGCTGAAAATAAGAGTTCAAAAGAGGTATTCTAATTTTGTATTTTTGTAGGTAGTCTATTAATAAGAAAAGTAGCATGCATAACAAACTCAGCCAAAATTCAGCAGGTAGGCCTGATTCTAGTAAAAGGGCTCTAGCAATTTAAATAATATGTTTCCTCCTCATAATTCCGTTTTATTGGAGAGTGTAAACACAGATTTTTTGTGTAATGTACCAAAAGAAGTGATGAGTTGTTAACATTATGCACTGAGAAACTTAGATCCATTGTCAGTTCTTAAGGTTTTTATTTTTGTGTGAAATTGGGTCTCTATCATTTTAAAAAAACTTAGTGAGTATTTGTAAGGTATGTGATGGTTGATAAGAAATATCCACATTGCCCTGTTGTAATCACCAACAAGAGTTAGGAAGTAATGGAGTCCATTCAGTGAAACTTGTCTATTTGGGCCCTATATGTCACATGCAATGAGCTAAAAGACTTATATGATCTAGTACTACTGGTAAGAAAAATGATTCTAACCTATTTTGCTTGAGGAAAAATTTCATAAGGATTGAAAAACTGTAAATGTGAAAGTACTACGTCAAAAGGATGTCCCATTCTGCTATGCCAAATATTAACATCAATAAATGAGACCTGATTTACATAGTAAATGGGTAGAAAAATATTTATAGAAGTGGAAACATTATTAAGCTTATTACAATTCCTAGTAAATGATGATGTATCCAACACATATAGATTGCCAACTGCTTTAACAGTTGCAACATGAAGATTACTCCTAGGGTCCTGTAAAAGACATTAGTCATAAGTAAATATTGTTTTGATGTTATTTTGTATTGAAAGTTTGGTTATTGAAATAAGGTTGTGATTGAAATATGGTATACACAATACATTTTTCAATTGAAGTTGGTCATGTAAATTTATAGTGCCAATCTAATTAACTGACACTAGAACAATTGGTAAATATATTATAATTGGTTTTGATGTGGGATCAAGTTTAGTGAATAACTTTGCATCTGCACATATATGGTTGCTAGCACCACTGCCTACAATCCAACAAGCACAAACATAATTTTTAACACTAATGTTATAAATTTTACCTGTAAACTCCTCAAGCTAAGCAAAGTTGATATTCCCTTTTGCCATTAGTAGTTTGCCCTTCATGTGTTTGGAAATTTCTTTTCTGGTCAACTCTGCAATGTCCTCTTGACCTTTCTTGCCATGTACTTCAACAAGTGCTTAATGCTCTTCTTCACTTCCAACAACCATATTGTTAGCTTGAAACTTCCTTTGCCCTTTCTACTTCATTTGCTTAAGTTTTTAGTACCATTCTAGCATTCCATTCAACTTGAAATATGTTTTCCTGATGTGTCCCGACTTCTTGCAATATTCAATGAATTTCTATTCATTTTTGCTAAATTCCTTCTTGTATTGTGTTTTTCTGAATACTACCCCATTTTTGCAAGCATAATACTCCCTTCAACATTCATTTTCTGATTCATATGAATTAACCTTTGTCTCTCAATTCTCAGTATCATGGAGTGCACTTTATTCACAGTTGGTAATAGATTTAAAAGAAATTTTTTATTTTTTGCATTTTCAAAACCATTGTTAAACTCAGATCGGCCTGACCGGTTTGATTGGGAACTGGTCTCAAGGCCGATCGGATTTTCCACCCAAGTATAGATTAAACCAATGAAAGAAATGGGAACTGGTCTCAAGGCTCTGGGATTCGACACAAGGAAAGAAAGTTTGCATTCCACCACTGCTTGCCACCGAGCTACATGACCCCTTTTGTTCATAAATTATTTTTTTAATACATTTATTATTTTAGAATTATGTTTTAACTTTACAAAATCTTTTATATAATATTTGACTATTTTCAATTATTATTCTAATAGCTATATTATTCTATATATATATATATATATATATATATATATATATAGTTGATAAATTTAAATTTGATTAATTATATTTTTATTATTAATAATTATTTTGATTTTTATAAAAATATTATTTTGATTAGAAAATGCATACTATAATATATATTTTAAAATAACAGTGTCTATTTTTTTTAAAGTTAAATATATATAAATAAAATTAATGAATTCTATTATTTATTAAAATAATAAATAAATATATACGTTATTGTATTTGAAAATCCATTCAAATTGTGAATGTTACTATTTTGAATATATTTATTATAGATAAAACATGTATAATCTAATTGTTTTATATGTATGAATATGTTAAATATTATATTTTGAAAGAATTTTATTTAACCGATTCATTCTCATTTCAACTTTTGATCCTTAATCCTTTACCTTTTTTGATTCATTGATCAAGCCGGATTTGATATAATTATTTAAAACTATCATTTAGCCCCATAAGGAATTGCATTAATTTGTTCAAAAAATTCTCCTCTTCCATATATTTTCCAGCCACACACTCATATTTTCTACAAGTACAATGTAGTGTTGGACTAAGACAATTTAATTCATTCCAAAGTTTATTAATTTTTGTATAATATCCATTAAGAGACATATCACTTTGTTTAATTGAAGCTAATTCTCTATATAATTGGTATATTTGTGGTCCATTGACTTCTCTACAGTTCTTTTCAAGCTCTTTCCACAATTCTCCAGCTGAAGTAATGTAAATGAAGGACTCAACTATCTCCTATTTATTGAGTTTAGTAACCAAGAAATCACCCTAGAATTTATTCCGATCTATTGCTCGTAATCTTTAAAAGTTTTATCAAGCATTTCTCCATCATAATCAATGAAACATAACTTATTTTTGACCTTGAAAGCAATTTTTATCGAGCGATTCTATGTGAGATAGTTGTTTATGAAATCAGTACCATTCTAGGATTATCTGAACTTTGAAGAAGAAAAGAATCTCCATTGATATGTAATTGCAATTATTCTACTCTTCGATTTCTAGTTCTTCAAATTTCTGTCATATTTCTTAGTTTTGATATTTCTTGAAATTCAATTGCTACAAGTAAGAAGATGTAAAGATATGAATCGATCTAGATATAGAGGGTCAACTACAATGCACTGATACCATGTTCAAAGATCAAGAAATTTTATGGTGAATACTAATCACACACTACTAGAAAAGAAAGATTACATAGTATATATACATCAAGCTCCTAGAAAACAGGAAGAAGAAGATTGAAAAATAACTACCTAACAACTTTTCCTGCCAAAAGACTTAACTAGCTAACTCTACTGCTAAAACTGAACTAGGAATTTTAAGTTGCCAAAAACGATGCATTTTGCATCTGAAATCATAAATTATACTTATAATTCTTCAAAAGGCAGTTTGTTCTTCTTCTTTTTTTTTTAGAGGGCAATTTTATGGTCATTATAGAAATTAATATGGATAAAACTAATGACAATGAATTTTCCACTAAAAACATAGTTTATTTCAGGCACAAGGGACGCAAGTGAAGTGCAAAAGCGTCCTAACTCTTAAAGCCCATTATCTCAAGACTAATTGTTATTTTTAAGTTTTAAAAAGTATAATTTTGAAAATATGATACTAAATGTATATAAAATGATAAATTTTTGTAATAATTTTTTAAAAAAATATGTGAAATTAGTGTGTGATTTATGGATGTGGTAATTTGATGTTTAATTATGATCTAATTTGCATCAAACCAATATCATATAGGTTTATTTAATGATGAAATTGAAATCCTCTTATACCCTAGTGCTTACATGGATAAAACCTATTTTTCTTTTTCTTTTTAAATTAATACTCGAATCATTTTTCATAACCTATAAATATAAAATATAAATATTGTTACATATCTTATAAAAAAAAATATTTTTGTCTTTAACGGAGAAGTGCAAGCCAAGGCCTTAGGCTTATCCGTAGGTCCTTCCACCGAGCCCACCTACATGAGGAAACCTATATTATCACAAATGGATCCAAATGAATGAGACAGATAAGACTAACCCATTTCATGCTTGATGGCCAAGACTAACCCATATTAGCCACCTACATTAGGAAAACCACGTTATCACAAATTGATCAAGATCAATAAGATGGATCAAGACCATTTTTATGGATCCAACTCATGTCTTGTTTGACAAGAGTTTGGGAAAAGTGTTTTTCGAATAAAAAAATAATTATTTTGAATTTTAAAAACTATTTTTAGAGAGAAAAAAATAAAAAAATAATCTAGAAAATATTTTAAAAATCAGTCAATTAAATAAAAAAAATTATAAATATATTTTTTTGACACCTAATAACAATCTTAAATACTCTTTTATATATTGCCGAAACATGAATTGTATTAGAATCAAGGGTTTCAAAAATATATATTTTTCAAAATATTCTCCTTGAATTACGAGTGGTTATCCCATTTAAATGACTTTGCCAGTTTGCTTGATGACTGGCAAAGTCACTTATTCAACCCTTTGCTTGATGACTAATAGTAACTCATATTACGAGTGGCAGCATGGTGGATCGGAGTTAGATTTTACCATCTCCATCCCTATCCTCAATTATAAATTTATATTCCCGTTTCCTACCCCATACTCCTATGGAGAAATCCCTACACCAAACGGGATCAGATATTTCTTATCTATTTTTTAACTTATATTTTATATTATTTATTTAAATTATCAATTTTATTTATATCAAAATAAATCCAAAATAATAGCAAAAAAAATTATAAAAGGTCCAGAATCTTTATTTTTTAATATTTCATAATTCATACTTAACTAATAAAAATGATAATATTAATAAATACATACATAATTAGCAAAATAAATATCCACTGTATAAATATTAATACTATTACATATCTCAAATGTTTTAAAAAATATAATTTACATGTATTTTTTATATTATATATATATTGGGGCAAGGTATATAAATGTCATTCTCGCTTTATTTCTGCTAAATATCATTTTTGGTCTTTCTAAAATCCATCTCGATCTCGGTTAGAAGTCAAAAAACCCTCCCTATTGGGGGCGAGTATGAGTCGGGCACCCACAAATTCGTGTCCAATTTCCATCCCTAACCCATGTTAGTTTTATATAGATATTATACAGTATTAAATTTTCCTATTAATAATTTATTTATTGTGTATATAAATATGGGATTAACACCAATAATATTTAAACCTTCAAACTTTGGATCAATTCTATAAAAAATAATGATGCAATCAAGATTTATTTTATTTTCTTTTTAAGAATTGTTTACAATCTTTTATCTTTCATTTGATTGTGACTTTTGATCATTTTAATTATAATTGTCTTAATTTATCTTCTTATGAAACATATTTTAATTTTTTTTAAGATTTTCCGTTTCAATAAATTATGTATAGCTTAATATTAATTTGATAATTATCTTTTCTAATATACTAGCGACTAAAAAACAAATAAAAAATAAAAGCGTTTGTTGTTTGTGGGGTTTAACCCACCTATTTCTACATAAAAAAAATCAAAGATAAAAAAAAATTCATTTGAATTTAAATTCAGGATATATATCTCATATCATATAAAAAATTCATAATGAAAAAGACTTATGATTTAAAGGAATTGAGTTGAAAATTCTCTTTCATTCTCCATCATGTGACTTTGGAGATAATAAAGAGGATAGCAAATGAATTGCAGAACTGGTGTACCAAAGCATTTATTCACATGTGTCTTGAAATTTCTAGTCTCAAATATATATATATATATATATATATATATATATATATATATATATATATATATATATATATATATATTACAGTTCCAGATTTAACAAATTGTAACAAAAAAAATTAATAATTTATTATTTGATAAAAATATTCTTTGAAATAATAATTAAAAAAACTAAGATTTAAATATACTAATTGTTTTGCAGTTACGGTGTAACGAAGAAAAATATTAAATGCTTATATAAAATTATTAGACTACACATAAAATTATAAAAAATTCATATAAAAATATCTCAAATATAGAAAAATTATACCCTATATTGTATTGTAATATTTGAAATTTATATAATATGAATGAACATTTTATTAAAGAATAAATAGATAAACTTTTAGTTTTTTAAAAAAAAATTTAATTGTAATTTATTAAAATACTAAGAAATAAAGTGCAATTTGTTATATATATATATATATATATATATATATTCTACTTTTTACAAGCGGTTATCCCATTTAAATGACTTTGCCAGTTTCCAACTCACCCTCTATAATGTTATGTCATTTTCTCAATGAGTACAACTTGGGGATATTCTTCCTTTCCTAAAACTCTAAGAGCTTATCAAAATTGCTAACTCATAATTAGCAGTAAATTTTATTAATAACGTTATGAATTCTAAATATTTATTCATTGGAAATTAATAAATTCATTAACTTGGGTTTTTTTTTATGAAGCTGCTTTAACATGACATAAAAGTGTGTTATTTTGATTTCATTTTACTATTATTTACATTCAAGTTGTTCAATTTTGAATAACATTAATTAGACAAATATAATGACTAGCTAATTCGATTAGAGTCGCCAGTCGATTAGACCGAAAAATTATTTAACTGATTTGTATCTAGTGAGAGTTTAAAACTGCTTTCTTATTAATATTGCGTTTACATGTTTGTTAATTTTTTTGAGCAACGATTCCGATCCACTGTGCTTAGGGTTTATGAAAGTGACTCGTGGAGTTTTTATGAATCGATTCTCTATTTTTTTTTCATTTCAGGTTATTTTCCAATTCAAGAAAATGTTATTTTAATGCAAAAATCAGATACATGCGAAGCCATTATTATCAAATTAAAATAAAATATCTATGTTGGGGATATTTTTAGATATTTTTGGAAAGGATGGACTCTAAAAACTAAAAAGTGCAAACTAATTTGCCTTCCTTTCATGTGTATGCAAGGATTGTTTAAGTAATATTTATTTACAATAAGGACCCCCATTTATCTGTAATTCTAATTACGCTACTGTCCATTCACAATTCAATATTCAAACTAGAAATAGAAACTCCTAATTTGATTGTTTTTTTTTTTAAATAAATAACTTTTTTGAGTTGATTGTTGAAGAAGAGAGAAAAAAAATTATTTAATTTAAATATTTCATTAGTTTTATGAATATATTTTTAATTTAAAACAATATTATGTGCTTTGATATTAAATAGTAATGACATAAAATAGAAGGATGAAAAAGCAAATAATTAACAAGTGCTTTGATATTGTAATCAAAAGCCATTGAACCTAATAACCTCAACGTATGATTGCCACAAACCACACACAAAAGGCAAAAGCCTCCAAAAAGGTTCAAATCATTACTCTCTCTCTCTCTCTCTCTCTCTCTCTCTCTATCTATGTGAGATCCAAAAATCCTTTCCTAGATACACGTGATAATCCTCCAACGAATAAAAGACAGTGCCACGTAACCCAAGAAAATCCAAGCTAGCCAATGAAGTTTTGCCACCTCAGCAGATAAGAAACCTTTTCCACAAAAACCAGAAGAAAGTTGCAGGTGGTATGGGTGACAAAAGCTTGAGGATAATCCCAATCAGTACAAATACATGCTTCCCCATCATTAGGATTACACTTCCTTGAGACCATTATGCCCTATCCTTTTTTTTTTCTTGAATTACTTTAGAATTAATACCACTGATTTAAGCATCTTTCAAATTATTTTGCATTTTACAGAGAAATATAATTTGTCTAATTTATTATTATATGAATACGAAAAATTGCTTGTTATCCTTTTTTTTTAAAGACACAATAACTTTTTTTTCCCGAGAAGATATTTTATGCAAAATTTCATTCTATTAAGGATCTGTTTAATAAAATTAGCTGTTAATCTAACTATTAATAATTTAATCAAAAATAAAAAATGCGGCGTAACCTCCAATATATATAAGTGGAAGCTTTCCTTCTTAATTATGACGATTTCCCTTTGTAAATGGAGAAGAAGAAAAGGAAACAACCAAAAATAGAAACCAATATAATATTATTGGAGTTGCATTTTTATGGTTAGATAAGTAGTTGAAATGATTAAACATTAATCAATAATAAAAAGAAGAGGGACAATAAAGTAAATGAACAAATTGAAGAGACAAAAGAGGGGAGAGAGAGAGAGAGAGAGAGAGAGAACAAACTAGAAGAGTGGTCCAATTTGAGGAACTCCAGCAAACCAAGTGTTGTCTCTTCCTCTGTTGTGGTCTCATCCTAATTTTCCACTCTTCACTCTCATTCCACACTGACACTTTTATTTCCCTGTTTGATGCTTATGTATTGTGACTATTGCCTGCCCTTATATTTTCCCCTTTCTTCCAACTTCTCCCTCTCTTTCTCTCAACGGATCTTTCTCCTTTTTCCTCTTTTCTGCTCACTCCTTTCTCTCTCTTAGTTTTTCCCTTTTTCTTTCTAATTTCATCACCCTATTCACTAACAGTCCTTAATTTCCTTATTGTGGAAACCTCCCTTTAATCCTGGGTTTTTCTAGGGTTTTGCAATTCCCTTGTTTTTTTGTGTTTAATTGATATTTTCTTTCTAGCTTTAGGGCTTTTTATGATAATTTTGTGCTTGAATTTTTATTAGTATTCTTCTATGCTCTTCATCTCTTCTAAAATATTATTATAAATAAAGTATTGGCTTTTTTTTTTTTCAAACCCCAGAATTAGAAAAGAAACTTTTTTTTTTGTTGGTACCTTTTCAGGGTTTAGGGTTTTTACACTTTTTGTGTTTGGAATTGGCTTTGAAAATTGCCTTCTAATTCCATCTCTTTTACCAAATTTTAGCTTAAATCAGAAATGGGATCCATCTGAATTCAGAATTCTGTTTGAATAGAATTCCAATAAAAAATTCCAATAAAATTAAGCCCCAAAATAAAATGTCTTCCCCTTGTCTAAGTGGTGGTGGAAGAACATATGGGTTCGATTTAGAAATTGTGAAATCGCCAGCATCAGCATCAGCATCAGCATCGACCTCAACCAGAACTAATTCCCACACATCTTCTTCCCCGTCATCTACTCTGTCTGAATCTAGCAATTCTCCGTTGGCTATCTCCACGAGGAAACCTCGTACTCCTCGTAAACGCCCCAACCAGACCTACAATGAAGCAGCTGCTCTTCTCTCTACTGCCTACCCAAACATCTTCTCCGCCACTACCCATCTCTCAAATCCTCGCAAATTCACCAAATTACCCCATCACGACGAATCCTCTGAATTGCTCTGGCCTTTCCGGGTATTCGACGACTCTGGATTTCCACTCTACCCAGCCCAAAAACCCAGTTTCTTAAACGAGATAAAGGTCTCAAATTTGACGAGTTCTTACGACAAAAGCGAGTCCCATGGGAATTCCATGGAATTGTGCGATGGGTATGAGGAGGATTTCGATGCAGAGTCGATTCTCGATGAGGAAATCGAAGAGGGTATCGATAGTATTATGGGGAATCTGAGTGTGAGCACGGAAAATGGCGATGGGGATGGAAATTGTTGGTATGGGAATCCAATGGGATTCCATTTTGGGGGGAAACTAAAGGGAGTAAGAGCTTTAAAGCGCGGAGATGAAGGCAATTGGTGGAGTTTTCCGATTGTAGATATGCTTCAAATTTCTCCTAGATTAAGCAGCAATAACAAGGTTTCAGATTCTAATTCCAACCCCAAAATTAAGCAGAAAACGACGACGACGACCAAGAAGAAAAACAGGGTGCAACTGAAGAATCTTGAATCAACGAAGCAGGAGAATTGGAATTGGAATTCGAATAATTTGAATTCCAATTCCAATTGCAACTCCAATTCGGGTTTGCTGTTGAAGTTAAACTACGACGAGGTTTTAAATACTTGGTCGGACCGTGGGTCGCCATTTACCGATGAAATCTCTGGGTCCGAACCCGGAAATGATGTCTCCGTATGTTTCTTTATCTGATTCTCCAGGCCGGAAAATGTGTAAACATGGAAAATTCCCACGGCGCGTGATGCTACGCTCCTCTGTTGTAGTTTAAAAAAAAATTTTAACAATAATAATTGCATTTTCTCCAATTATAAAAGGAACACAAATATTTGGTTTTGGTTGTCTTTGAAATTGAATTTGAGAGGAAAATAAATAAAATTGCATATTATTTTCAGAAAAGAAAATTTTCTTTTTCTTTTTCTTTTTGTACTCTCCCCTTTTCAGCTTTTGTTGTTTTAGAGGGACCCTCTTTCTAACCCTACTAAATTGTTTTTTTTTTCCGGTTAAAAGTAGTAAAATAATAATAATTATGTGTATTTTTTTTAAAAAAAAATTCATTTTGTTTTTGTGCATGAAATGTACGTTGCTAATCTGGCAATTGGAAGATTTTAAACCAATACTTAAAAAATAAATAAAAAATTTTAATGAAAGAAAATAAATAAATTGTAGTAGTTTTGATTGATTTAGTTGTATAATTTTGTGGGCAGGCCAGGTTGGCGCAGATAGATTTATTTTCAGAAAGTGGAGGAGTTAGGGAGGCTAGCATGCTGCGCTACAAAGAAAAGCGACGTAATCGCCTCTTCTCTAAGAAGATCAGGTACCAGGTTCGAAAAGTGAATGCTGATCAGCGCCCCAGAATGAAGGTTACTGCTTTTCTCTTATTTATTTTTCTTATGATAGGCTTTCATCCTACTAAATCATATTCTATTACTTTTATTCTTGTTTTTTAATTATCCAATAATCTATATTTGAGTTTGTAAATCTAATAAAAGACTACAACGTTTATTTTTAAATTTTAAATAATTTTATATTCGGAGATTGAATTCGAAATTTCTATTTAAAGAAAAAAAAAGATGTTTCTTGGCAAATTTTGTTATGAGTTGGAGTGTACATTGAGACACTAGTTAATCGGTTTATGAATAATTTTCTAATTTCAATTTATTTAAGTTTAAAGGCCAAACTTTGTTAATGTTATAAATGTAGGGACTATGAGAGAAATTTACCCACATCATTATTGGAGTGCCAAAATTTACCCCATCCAATAACAGAAGTAAATAAAGAAAGAAATTTTGTTTTGTTCACTCAAACAATTATCAATCATAGGTAGTCTTATTTAAATAGGTAATATTTAATTACTGTATTTTTATATTTTTCTCATTTAAATTGTTTAAATTGTAGGGGCGATTTGTGAGAAGGCCAAATTCAAGTGCAGCTACTCAAAGAGGAGGAGAATAGAACTTTTTTTCTCTCTCTCTTTACCTTGCTGTTTTATTGGTAATTTTGGCATATGTATCCATTTTGCACCCTTAAACTAAAACTTGAGGAGTTGGAGACAAAGTTTAGAAGAAAAAGATAAATGAGCAATCCAAATTTTTATGTAGCTTTTCCATATTGTTTCCCCACTTTAGCAAGATTTCCTTTTTTTTTTTTTTCTTGTTTCCTCCTCCTGTTAACTTTTATTTCAGATGTTATTTAGTGGGTAAAAAATGTTTTTTGATGGTTTCTGTAACACCCTTACCATTACGTACACTCATCCGTATACCGGACGGATAAGAGGTGCTACCTTTAAACAACTCTCCAAAAATACTTCTTTAAATTTTAACATATTTAATATAAGAAATCTAAAATACATACTAAAATTTTATGCATACACACCCTTTTTATTTTATTTATATACATGCCGAAATGAAATTTAAAATATATATATATATACATATCAAAATATAACAAAAAGACCAACCCGCTCTGGTTGGCTTCCACTGCTACTGCTATGCTTCATTTAGTGGGTCCCCAATCAGCGTCCCTTATCTACACGTCTAGACGCTGTCTGCTGCTCTTGTAACCTACGCGAGAGAAAATAAACTCTCGCGCTGAGTATACTCAGTGGTGCAAACACTCTTATAATAAAAATCATTAAAATAAAATATACATTTAAATTATTGCAATTCAAAATTTTGCTGAGTTCTTAATAATATATTTTTCATATACCCACATATTATAATATCCTAGACTTGCTCCTAAGGAATCAAAGGGGTATCATATTACATCTTAACTTAGGATCCACAGAAATGCACAGGATCAAAATGCAATATGACTCAACCCACAGAAATGCACAAGACTGATAGTTGTATCAGGTGATCCACAAAAATGCACAGGATCACAATATTTTATTGGCCCACAGAAATGTACATGACCATAATTTTTACCCTATTGGCATGCCAACAATACCCTAGCTCATATATAGGCTAATATGTGGGAAAAATTATCAAAATCATAATTCACTTCATTTTTCAGATAATGAATAAATATTATTTCAATACCAAAATAATTATTATCATAGATAATTTTTAACATTTAAATTTTCTGGAATACAAAAATATATATATAACTCAATAATTGCAAAAATTTCAATTTTCGCATAAAATATTTTCATATGACTAATATTATAAGGGTAGTTGCACTAACCTTTTTACGCTTAGCCGGTATCTACCGGCTCTTTCCCCTTATCTCGTCGTGGCGCCTGTCCCGACGTCACACCTAGAGATAGAAAATTAATATTAGCCATTGAACCCCTTACGACAATAAAATCTAGTAAAAATTAAAATTTTCTTTCTCACAGATATTCAGATCCTATAATTAAAAATTTTCTTATTATACACGTTTAATGCATTAATACCGGTTTTGGTCTTCATCACGCTTCCCGGTGCGACCAAAAATTCAAATATTAATTTCCTTTTATAATATTTGATTTTCTTTATTTTTCCACCTCCAAAACTATTTTTCTCCATTTATTTCTTTTATTCTCCTAATGTCCATTTTCAATTCAAGAATTCTCATTAATTCAATAATTATTCTAAAAATTCCAAATAAATTCTTATACTCACTTTAACTCATTTTCTTTCATTTTCCATCATCAATTTCACCAAAATAATATTCAATAACTCCAAATAAATTTTTTCATAATTAGGCTAAAAATCTAAAAATTCACCAAAAATCCTATTAAATATTCTTTTCATTCCAAAAATTATTTTTCACTTCTAAACACTCCAATTAACTCCATAATTAATAATCTTCGATTATTAATTTAATTACCTAATATTTTAATATTCTAACTCAACTAATAATCACCTCCATTTAATAATATAAAATCCAATTATTCATCAAATAATCTCCAAGAACTTCAATAATTATGCAATTAATCATGCAATTCAACTAAATTAATTAATCACTTTAATAATAAAATATATCTAAACTTCACAAATAAATTCATATTTTATTATCTAAAAACAGCTAGGAGGTGCGGTTTGTACCGGATGACTCGGTTTAATGAGCCGAAGATTCTGCCCAAAAAAATCCGATTAGTGGTCGCCGGACTCCGGTCACCGGAAAATTTTCGACGGCGGCGGATCGATGATCGGCTGGTACCAAAAGAAAGATTGAGGTGTGAGGAGTCCAAATATATAAGTTTTGTGGCCTGAAAGTGGCTGGAAACGTGTAGATCTGCAAAAGTTTCCCCGACTCCGGCGAGAATTTTCCAACTCCGATCAGTCCTCAAATCGCGGTTTCCGGAGTTCAAATTACACCTACCAAGGTTTTTCGACGTCCCGAGTCCGTTTCCGGTGCCAGATTTAAGAAAAGAAGCTAGGAAACATGCGAAATGGTAAGGGCAGCCCGAACTCCGACTTTCGCTGCTCCGATCCCAAAAATCCGGTCAGATTTTTGAAAATCAAACGTCACCGGAGTGATAAGGACGTGGAGAACTACTTCTGGTTCAAATTTGATGAAGATCGGATGTCGTTTTGTTGATGAACGGAGATGGTGATCGGGTAGGGAGAACGAGAGAGAAAATGAAATTTTTATTACTTTAATCTTTGAATTCTTTATATATATACACTCAAGGGCAATTTTGTAATTTTTTTACAAACCTCAAATTTTAATGAAGTTTTACTCAGATAAAATTATTAAGTCACCCAATAAGTTAAGAAAAATCTTAATTGAACAAAAATTAAAAATATGGGGTGTTACATTCTCCCCCCTTAAAAGATTTCGTCCTCGAAATCATACATGATAGGTTATTACTAAACAATTGAGGATATTGACTCCTCATTATTTCTTCGCTTTCCCATGTCGCCTCTACCGCTGAGTGTCTTCGCCACAAAACTTTTACCAGAGGTATTTGTTTATTTCGTAGTTGTTTCACTTCCCTTGCCAGAATAGCTATAGGCTCCTTCTCATAAGATAAATTTTGTTGCACCTCAATTTCTTCTACTCGAATGACATGGGATGGATCCGATCTATATCTTCTGAGCATCGATACATGAAACACATTATGAATCTTCTCCAGTTCAGGAGGTAAAGCCAATCTATAGGCTACTGGTCCCACTCGCTCAATTATCTCAAAAGGCCTAATAAATCTGGGGCTCAACTTGCCTTTCCTTCCAAAACGTAGTACTTTCTTCCAAGGAGATACCTTCAGGAACACTTTGTCACCAACTTCGTATTCGATGTCCCTGCGTCTCAAGTCTGCATAAGACTTCTGTCTATCACTGGTTGCTTTAAGTCTATCTTTGATAATTCTAATCTTCTCTTATGTCTGCTGAACCAAATCAGGTCCACTATCCTTCGTTCACCGAGCTCAGTTCAACAAATTGGAGTTCTACATTTTCTGCCATACAGTGCTTCATAAGGAGCCATGCCAATACTTGTCTGGTAGCTGTTATTATAAGCAAATTCCATCAGTGGCAAATACTTGTCCCAACTACCTGTTAACTCAATCACACAACTCCGTAGCATATCCTCAAGCAACTGGATCACCCGTTCCGATTGTCCATCTGTTAGAGGATGGAACGCCGTACTGAAGTGGAGTCGAGTACCCAAAGATCCCTGTAGACTCTTCCAAAAATGTGAGGTGAATCTAGGATCTCTATCTGAAATGATAGACAATGGCACACCGTGCAACCGGACTATCTCTTGTACATATAATTCTGCTAATCGATCCATAGAGTAGTCCATCTTAACTGGTAAAAAGTGTGCAGACTTCGTCAACTTATCGACAATCACCCATACTGCATCATATTTTCTTTGAGTCAATGGTAGTCCTGACACAAAATCCATAGTAACTCTTTCCCATTTCCATTCCGGTATGGCAATAGGTTGCATCAGAACTGGTGCCTCTGTCAATATAGTCTTCAATCGATCAAAGCTTGCTTGACACTTATCTGTCCACTCAAATTTAATATCCTTGCGAAGTAACCGTGTTATGGGAGCGGCTATGGAAGAGAAACCCTTCACAAATCGTCTATAGTAGCCTGCTAACCCAAGAAAACTTCGTATCTCAGTTATATTTCGAGGCGGCTTCCAATTGAGAATGGCTTCAACCTTACTAGGGTCAACTCTGATCCCATCTGCTGATACCACATGACCCAGAAACCCAACTTCCTCGAGCCAGAACTCACATTTGGATAGCTTAGCATATAATTGCTTCTCACATAGTGTCTGAAGCACAATCCGAATATGCTGATCATGGTCCTCTCTATTCCTGGAATATACCAGAATATCATCAATGAAAACTACAACAAATTGATCTAAATAGGGCCTGAAGATCCTATTCATCAGATCCATAAATGTTGCTGGCGCGTTCGTCAACCCAAATGGCATGACTAAGAACTCGTAGTGGCCATACCGAGTCCTAAAGGCAGTCTTAAACACATCACTCTCCTTGACCTTTAATTGATGATATCCTGATCTCAAATCAATCTTAGAGAATACCCCTGCACCTTTCAACTGATCAAATAGGTCATCTATCCGTGGCAGTGGGTATCTGTTCTTCACTGTCACCTTATTTAACTGTCTGTAATCAATGCACAGTCGTAGGGTGCCATCCTTTTTCTTCACAAACAACACAGGCGCACCCCAAGGTGATACACTGGGTCTAATAAATCCCTTATCCAGCAATTCTTGCAATTGTACTTTCAATTCTCTAAGCTCTGCTGGTGCCATTCGATACGGTGTGATGGATATGGGTGCAATACCAGGTAACAACTCAATGACAAAGTCTATCTCTCTATCCGGAGGCAATCCTGGCAAATCCTCAGGAAACACATCAGGAAACTCACAAACAGTAGGAATGTCCTGAAGCCTCGGGTTCTCCTTTCTGGTATCAACCACATATGCCAAATAAGCTTCACTGCCTTTTCTGATCAACCTCTGAGCCTTCATAGCAGAAATAACATTAAATGACATCTTCCTTCTAACATCTTGTACCACTCTATTCTTGCATCCAGGCTTCTTAAAAATTACCTTTCTAGCTGCACAATCAACTATTGCCCCGTGTCGAGCTAACCAATCCATCTCTAATATGACATCATATTCATGGAATGGTAACTCAATCAGATCTGCAGGATATAGCTCACCCTGACTCATTAAGGGTAACTGTCGATGCACTCTGTTAACCTTGGCACTATGACCCAAGGGATTCATCACAACTATATCATAATCTAAGGTCTCAATCTCTAAATGCTCTCCAGGCAATAGTGTAGTGCATATGTAGGAATGTGTAGAACCGGGATCAATTAAAGCATATATATCAAAACCAAGTAAAGAAAATGTACCAACAATAACATATGGGGCATCATGCTCCTCTCGTGCTCTCATAGCATATGCTCTGGCAGGTGCGGTGTGGCTACCCCCTGGTCTACTAACAGTTTCTGACCCGGCTTGCACTGATCCAGTTCGGCCTCCCCTAACCTGACCTCTGCCTCGGCCTCTAATAGGTACTGATCCCTGTGTCGAAATCGGTCTTGCCCCTGTAGGCTCCGTACTCTGATCTCTATATGGGCAATCCCTCCTAAAGTGGCCTGTCGCCCCATAAATGAAACAAGCTCTAGATGTCAGCCAACACTCCCCACTATGATACCGACCACACTGCTGACACTGAGGGCGTGGAACAAATCTTCCCCCTACTGAACCTGGGGTACTGGCAACTGATGGTGATGACCTTGCGGGCTGTCCCTGCCAGACTGGTGCACCCGAACCTCTAGATCCACTCTGAAATTTGCTACCAGAAAATCTGGTCTTCTTACTAGTGGATGAACTGGCACCTGGCTGAAAGAATGGTCTTTTAGGGTGGCTCGGAACTACTGTCTTCATCTCCTCAGCAACGGCCTCCTCAACTGCCTCAGCAGCAGTTCTCAAAGCAGTAAACTCCTTAATCAGTGATCCTGCCAACCTAGCCCTAATAGGGGGTCGCAATCCCTTCTCAAACCTCCTGCATCTATCAACCTCATCAGCAATAATACCCCCTGCATATTTACTGAGGCGAGTGTACTCCTTTTCATATTCCTCTACAGTCATATCTCCTTGCCTGAGATCTAGGAATTCTTGTCTCTTTCGATCAGTATAGGCCCTGGGAATGTATCTCTCCCTGAACTGCTCCAGAAAGAACCTCCAGGAAGGTGGATCAGGTGTCTAAGGGCGCTGAAGTATAGTCTTCCACCAGTCATAAGCTCCCTCATGCAGTAAAGACTCTGTATATCTATATTTGTCTCGAGATGTGCAATCCATCTGTCTAAACACTCTCTCTACCATCTCCAGCCAATATTCTGCAGTTGCCGCGTCATCCTCCTTACGGCCGTAGAAATCTGGAGCTCCCAATTTACGAAGTCTCTCAAATCCCATCTCAGCAGTGGCTGGTCTGGTAGAACGCCGTAAAATCTCAGCCATATCCTCTAGCAGCTCTTCTCTAGCTGAACCCAAAACCGGAGCATGTCTCTCAGGTCTATATGATCTATCAGATCTATGAGAGGATGCACTGTCCTCAACTGTCCTCCGTCGAGATGAAGGGTATGAAGCATCAGTGTCAAGTGGCTCATACGTATCCGGGGTTTCTTCTCTAACCCTCCGCATTTGAAATCTATAACCCTATAAAGCACAACAGTGACCCACATTAGGAAGCAGTAGCAATTATATTTATATATTTAAATTATTTTTCAAAAACCGATGCATGAGCAGACAATCTTAATTCTACCCCTAGCTATCCTAGAATCGCCTAAACCACGCTCTGATACCAATAAAATTGTAACACCCTTACCATTCCGTACACCCATCCGTATACCGGACGGATAAGAGATGCTACCTTTAAACAACTCCCCAAAAATACTTCTTTAAATTTTAACATATTTAATATAAGAAATCTAAAATACATACTAAAATTTTATGCATACACACCCTTTTTATTTTATTTATATACATGCCGAAATGAAATTTAAAATATATATATACATATCAAAATATAACAAAAAGACCAACCCGCTCTGGTTGGCTTCCACTGCTACTGCTATGCTTCATTTAGTGGGTCCCCAGTCAGCGTCAATTATCTACACGTCTAGACGCTATCTGCTGCTCTTGTAACTTACGCGAGAGAAAATAAACTCCCGCGCTGAGTATATAACTCAGTGGTGCAAAAACTCTTATAATAAAAATCATTAAAATAAAAGATACATTTAAATTATTGCAATTCAAAATTTCGCTGAGTTCTTAATAATATATTTTTCATATACCCACATATTATAATATCCTAGACTTGCTCCTAGGGAATCAAAAGGGTATCATATTACATCTTAACTTAGGATCCACAGAAATGCACAGGATCAAAATGTAATATGACTCAGCCCACAGAAATGCACAGGACTGATAGTTGTATCAGGTGATCCACAGAAATGCACAGGATCACAATATTTTATTGGCCCACAGAAATGCACATGACCATAATTTTTACCCTATTGGCATGCCAACAATACCCTAGCTCATATATAGGCAAATATGTGGGAAAAATTCTCAAAATCATAATTCACTTCATTTTTCAGATAATGAATAAATATTCTTTCAATACCAAAATAATTATCATCATAGATAATTTTTAACATTTAAATTTTCTGGAATACAAAAATATATATATAACTCAATAATTGCAAAAATTTCAATTTTCACATAAAATATTTTCATATGACTAATATTATAAGGGTAGTTGCACTAACCTTTTTACACTCATCCGGTATCTACCGGCTCTTTCCCCTTATCTCGCCGTGGCGCCTGTCCCGACGTCACACCTAGAGATAGAAAATTAATATTAGCCATTGAACCCCTTACGACAATAAAATCTAGTAAAAATTAAATTTTTCTTTCTCACAGATATTCAGATCCTATAATTAAAATTTTTTTTATTATGCACGTTTAATGCATAAATACCGGTTTTGGTCTTCATCACGCTTCCCAGTGCGACCAAAAATTCAAATATTAATTTCCTTTTATAATATTTGATTTTCTTTATTTTTCCACCTCCAAAACTATTTTTCTCCATTTATTTCTTTTATTCTCCTAATGTCCATTTTCAATTCAAGAATTCTCATTAATTCAATAATTATTCTAAAAATTCCAAATAAATTCTTATACTCACTTTAACTCATTTTCTTTCATTTTCCATCATCAATTTCACCAAAATAATA
The DNA here is from genome assembly GCA_023653625.1 of Triadica sebifera. Taxonomy (NCBI): domain Eukaryota; kingdom Viridiplantae; phylum Streptophyta; class Magnoliopsida; order Malpighiales; family Euphorbiaceae; genus Triadica; species Triadica sebifera. The sequence goes on from CM042910.1 coordinate 1,772,917, forward strand.
TTCAATAACTCCAAATAAATTTTTTCATAATTAGGCTAAAAATCTAAAAATTCACCAAAAATCCTATTAAATATTCTTTCCATTCCAAAAATTATTTTTCACTTCTAAACACTCCAATTAACTCCATAATTAATAATCTTCGATTATTAATTTAATTACCTAATATTTTAATATTCTAACTCAACTAATAATCACCTCCATTTAATAATATAAAATCCAATTATTCATCAAATAATCTCTAATAACTCCAATAATTATGCAATTAATCATGCAATTCAACTAAATTAATTAATCACTTTAATAATAAAATATATCTAAACTTCACAAATAAATTCATATTTCATTATCTAAAAACATCTAGGAGGTGCGGTTTGTACCGGATGACTCGGTTTAATGAGCCGAAGATTCTGCCCAAAAAAATCCGATTAGTGGTCGCCGGACTCCGGTCACCGGAAAATTTTCGACGGCGGCGGATCGATGATCGGCTGGTACCAAAAGAAATCTTGAGGTGTGAGGAGTCCAAATATATAAGTTTTGTGGCCTGAAAGTGGCTGGAAACGTGTAGATCTTGTGAGAATTTTCCAAAAGTTTCCCCGGCTCCGGCGAGAATTTTCCAACTCCGATCAGCCCTCAAATCGCGGTTTCCATAGCTCAAATTACACCTACCAAGGTTTTTCGACGTCCCGAGTCTGTTTCCGGTGCCAGATTTAAGAAAAGAAGCTAGGAAACATGCGAAATGGTAAGGGCAGCCCGAACTCCGACTTTCGCTGCTCCGATCCCGAAAATCCGGTCAGATTTTTGAAAATCAAACGTCACCGGAGTGATAAGAACGTGGAGAACTACTTCTGGTTCAAATTTGATGAAGATCAGATGTCGTTTTGTTGATGAACGAAGATGGTAATCGGGTAGGGAGAACGAGAGAGAAAATGAAATTTTTATTACTTTAATCTTTGAATTCTTTAAATATATACACTCAAGGGCAATTTTGTAATTTTTTTTACAAACCTCAAATTTTAATGAAGTTTTAGTCATATAAAATTATTAAGTCACCGAATAAGTTAAGAAAAATCTTAATTGAACAAAAATTAAAAATATGGGGTGTTACAGTTTCATCATTGCTATATATGCCAAATGAATGTGGAATAATTCAAATTAATTGTGTTATTTGAAAAATAAAATGTTTTATTTTGATTGATCACTCAACTTTGTATATATTAGTTTTCTTCCACATGAAGTCATACTAATGTGTACTAAATCACTTAAATTTTAACTGAATTTATTATTATTATTTTTTTTGAAACTTATTATATTATACATCATTTTAATCTAAGTATGACCTTACAGACACTTATTTATTTATTTCTAAACTATTTATAATTTATTAGTATCAGAGCTATTATTAAGGTTTTCTAAAATCAATAAATAAACAGGGAAGAATTTGCGAGGGGAAAGTTCGTCTAAACTGAAAACCACTAGTTTTAGGTAGAAAAATTAAAAGAGAGATTATATATATATATATTGGAGGTTAAATTGAAAATGTATCAAAATTTGAGATTTTTTTTTTATAATTACTCCTAAAAGGCTATACCTTTTAATTATTAGTTTTTTCTTATGTACTTTAATGTCTCATAGACATTTTAGTGATTGTTTTTTCAATTTTATGTAAATAAAAATATAAAATAATTTATTCATTACATTCCACATAAAACTTGGGTCTTCGGCTAGTATGATATGAAATTCTAGGCCTGCTAAACAGACATGAGCCCAAATTCGAGGTCTCTTCAGGGCAGAGCATGGGCTTGAAGATCAAGACCCAATCAAACAAGAAATTAGAGATGTCTCTCCAATGGCTGGATTTCAAAGGGTTATTGGGAAACAATTTTGGCACAATTTTTAGAAAAAATATTTTTAATTATTTTTTAAATTTTAGAAACTGAACAGATAAATAAATAATATTTCTAAAAGTATATTTGAAAAAAAAAAGTTTGTAAAAAATTAAAAAAATCAATCAATTAAGATAAAAAAAATTAAATTTGTTTTTTTGACATCCAAACACAATTTTAAACACCACTTTCATTAGAAAGGTAAATGAGTATTGATTTAATTGTTGGATGCAACTGCTAGCTTTTTGATACACAACATATGAGCTAAAAGTATTTGGTAATTTTTTTACATGATAAGGTGATACTACAATAATTACAGTTGATAGCTTTTTTTCACATCACAACCACATGGAATATAATTTTTTTTAAAGAATTGTATTTAAATGAATTTTTTCATTTATGAAATGATTTTTAAATGAATTTTTTATTTGTTATTTCACTTTACTATGTAATTATTATAGTATCACCCTATGAAATCACTAAAGTAAAAAAAAAAGAAAAAAATTCATTTAAATGCAATTCTTAAAAAAAGTTATCTGTTCAGTGATATAACATCTAATCATCAAGTGCATTCCATGTGGTCAATGATGTAATACTTAATCATCAATGATAACCTATAAACCTATAAAATAGATAAGAAAAACATATATGTTGCATGAATCAAAGTTGGACATATTAGTATTACAAATTAAAATTGAAGTAAAATATTGTATATTAGTGCTAAATTGAAGGAAAATTTGTCAAATTTACCCAATTATCTCATTTCATTTTGAAAAACACTTTATTTATTTATTTATTTCGCTTTGGTTATAAAACTGAATGCATAATTCACTATAACATTGCAAAAAAAAAAAAAATTCATAGCAGATAAAATTTTTAGAATAAAATTGAAAAACAACAAACTGAAAATTGAGACCCACAAATTAATTTTGAAGTAATTTAGCCATCGAATTATAATTTATGGAACATATTAACCTTTTATTCTCAAATTAATTGAGTTCTTTAGCAGGAATTCTAATAGAATATTATGTGATACTTAGATGTTATCAATTCTAGTAACAATAAAAGAAGATTCAAAGATTACTATTATATGTTTGTATCTTTCATTATTAAAAGATAATATTCAACATTGGAAGGATATGGGTTCAATACCCAGTCTCTCTGCAAAATATATATATATATATATATATATATATATAAAACATTCAAATTATGTCATATAACAACAAAATCATATTCAAAATTCATAAGCAAGCACGATTAGTTTATAAACGGCTAATATAGGACAATAATAATGTAGTGGACTCTTATTTCGAAAATCAAAAACTGCTTTACTCAACCCTCAAAGAACTAACTCAATCAGAAAGTTGTAACATCTAATCATTATCTAAGATTAACATAAGGAAATAATGTCCTTTGTATAATTCATTATATCAAATAAAAGCAATTTATATTCTTCTGAATTATAAATACCATTTTTAACTCTCACTTATAACCATCTTGCAGTTGAGACAATGAACAAATTCATGAAAACACTACTCTTTGAATCAAATTTACCATTTATTTTTCCAAATACCAGAGTTTTTTTGTCCTCTGGTTTGCTTTTGCTACTGTAAGGGCATACGGAAAAGGGATTATAATAATAATTGAAGAACTTGAAAAGTTCTGATAAGCAGTGTAGCATCAAACTGAAAAGGTATTTTTCTCTTGTTCATCTATTATAATTCGCTATGAAAAATGGATATTGTTTCCTGTCACACTTTTGAGCAAGGAAAAGAGAGCGATGTGTATGCATCCATTCACTTGTGATTGTAAAAGCAGGCATGAAGGTCTTATAACAGCATGCATAAGAAATATGCAGCAAGTCCAGAAGTAAATGCCCCAATATCATAAAACATAAACAGCACTATATCAGTAATTCAAAGATAAATTATGTCTCATGGAACAATGTGAAATGAAAGAAAAATGACTACCGAGGCAAAACTAACCACAAGCTATTTCAGAAGTAAGAACATGGCCTCAATCTGCAATATTTGTGGAATAGGCATATTTGACGGGGATATATTACCTCAGAATTGAAGGTGGTCAGAAAGTTGAGCCATTAAAACCAAAGAAGGAGCGCTGGAACAAAAAAAGACACAAAAGGAATCCATTAGAAAACTGACTGTTTTCTCAGAGCTTTTCTCTAGCTGCAATAGCTAGAGCAAGAAAAACTAGAAAAGGGAAAAATATGGTGCGTCTCATAGAATGCCCAGCTGAAAGCTTGAAGTTATACATAAATTTCACCCATGATTAGTAACTGATGTCAACAGTCATTAAACTTCAATTTATATCAGCAAAATCATTTAATTTTAGCTTTGTTTCATGAACGTTAACCTTATCAAATTTTTATTTCCACACAATATTGTCAAAATCAAACTCTTTAAGATGTTCACAAATTTCTCATTGACATAACGGATACAATTGAAGAACTAAATACAAATTTGCCAATAGAGTTTAACAATGTTAAAAGTTAAACTTGTGGGTATAATTTATATGCATACATCTTAAACAGGAAGACAAATTGTTGCAGACAATGATCATTGTTGCTAACAGCTCCTTCGCAGACTATATTCCTCATGAGAAATTAATAAATGCATAGATAAAATATTAATTACCATGTTCAACATTATCATGAATTAAAAAAGCAAGTTTCAAGTTTAGAGGTCAAATATTTTTGTCAGTGTAAAATAATAAAAAAAAAAATCAGGCATGAAGAACTCTTTTTTGGGCCTAATAGGCATGTAGATTTTATTTTGTAAATTTTAGGCCAATTTGCCCATTGCGAACAAGTTCAGGCGCCAAATTACCCTTTAGCTAACATTTTTCACTGCAAGTTGTGATACAAATTGAGGCCTACAGCCTTTTTATTATGTCTTTTTATTTTTATTTTTATTTTTATTTTTTATGACAGACTCATAAATTCCAAGGTTTATAAGATAAAAGATTCATGAGAACATTCGGAGTGCAGATTTAGCATTGCCTATTTGCAATACGTACAAGCTACTTAATTCCTCCAATTATATCTTAACAAATATTCCCCATCTAATTTTAATCAAACAAATGCTTTACAGCTTTTTCATATAGCAATTAAAAGGTCATATAAGTTCACCTTGCTGAATTACTGTCTCTACTGAACTCATTCAAAAAATCAGATGTTTCTAGTTGAGCTCCAATAATCAAGTGCTTTTTCACAACGGCTGCAAGTTTGCCGAAAATGTAAGGATGCTGCTTCTCATGACACCAGCACTATTTAAACCACAAACCAAGACTGACCTATGATGTTAGAGAAGTTCCTATTCCTTTCCACAATTATTGGTAGAATAGCAGAACAAGAAAGAAAATATTATTTCTTCATTTTGATTCTACTAACAACCTCCAAAGATCTTTTCCATCCCAAGAATATCTCAAGTAACTAGTGTATATCTCTCTGTTCTACAGTATATATTTCTCCCCATAAGATAACTATCATGTATACAGTACAAGACATGCCAGGAGTTCAGAAATTTGAAAGACAGATGCTTATACTGAAGAAGACAGCTAGAGATTTTAAAGCCAATTTAGTCTTATCATTTTTCTCCCCACATTTTCTGAAAAAACAACAAAGAGGCCCTTGATATATATGTATATATATATATATATATACCCAAAAATCACATGATTGTCTCAATATGGCAGTACAAGGTGATGTACTTGTACAGAAGTCATACAATTTTCTCCAAGAATGCCTTCTTCATAAATAAAAAAATTGAAAAACCTTAAGTGTTTAACTGCATACCAAGCTAGCATTATAATTGAGAGCAATGCTAACTAATTTCTTCTGCAATATATTTTTTCAGCAGCTATGACTTTAATTTGACAAGATATTCATAAGCTTCCCAGTTTAACTTGATTTGAAGCATAGTTTAGTTTTAGTAGTTCATTGAACCCACATCTTGCCATACTTTCCAGGTATACATTTCTCAAAGAAAATAAAAGGAAAAAGGCACAAAGCAATCAAAACAGCAAAGCCATTAAGTTTTTTACCTGAACATCATGAAATTTTATATAAAAGCGAGAGCTATTCATGGAGAGTTTTGTTTGAAGAATTTCAGCAATAGTTGAACTCAGTTTTCCATTAACGCTCGGACCAAGGCCCCCAATGGAGATCAATTCTCCATATGCAGCAGGTTCTTCAGTACCAGCAAAGGCAATAGGCACTCCATCATTCAACAGAATCATCAAAAACTGAACAAATTACAGGAGAAAACACATGAATAAGACGACCCAATTCACAAAGTATTTTCGTCGAACAAAAGATAGATATAGAAGAGAAAAATAACAAAAACCCATCAAACAAATCAGTGCAAAAGCAAGCAAGGAAAGAACAATTTCATAGAAAGAAAATAGATAAGGGGACTCACCGGATTCAGGTTTGACAATGATTTTAGCAACAGCTTTGGTAACATCATTGAGAATATCAGAGAGAGTAGCAGCATCAACAACTATGTTGGTGTAGAGATTTAAGTTGGCATTTCCCTTTCACTGTGTTGGTTGCTAAGGCTAATGGATGAACTAATGGGTGGTTTCAGCTACGTAGTTGAGATATAACGGCAACTCTCTTTTAGTTTTAGGCCCTCACTTTTGCCAAATCCGGTCCGGCGATGAACCTGTAAAAGTAGAGAATTAGGAGCTAAAAGCTAACAGAACTCGGAATAATTAAATTAAATTTTTTAAAAATATAATATTTAACATAATTTTTACATAATAAAATATAAAAATAATTTATATTATACATATACATATACAATAATACATTCAAAATGATAATATCTATAATTTAAATTAATATATAATTACATTCAAATTAAAATAAAATAAAATTTGCCTATCAATGAATTTTGCGATTAAGAACCAAATTGAGCCAAGTGAAACCGGTTGTCGCTGGGATGTGGTTCTGCTAATTGGAGGTTCGAATCATAATATATATATATATATATATATATATATATATGTGAGATTTTTTAATAATTATAGTTCTATTTATCATAATACTCAGTATTAAATATTCAAAATTATTTTTAACTAATTAGAACTCTTCAATTTTTTATTAAACGGTTGAAAAAATAATATTTAATAAAATTGTATTAAAATATTATATATATATATATATATATATATATATATATATATCTTGTTTTTTGTTTCTTTATCTGATTTAAAAGTATTGTTTAACATTAATTGGGAAAGTGGGGAAAAAAGTAAAATATCAACCATATTGATGTCAACCGCAATGCAAATTAAATTGATATTTTAAAAATGAATTGTATTTGTAATCAAATTAATTTTTTAAGTTTAACAAATAAATTCATATAATTATAAAAAATATATTAAGTTAAATAATTTGACAAAGGAAATAAAACTAAATTTGAGGACTGAAATGTTGCAAAATCTATAAATAGCACCAAATGATATGGATGACAATTTCCCAGAAGAATTTTAAATTTATTGTAATAAATTTTCAAATATATAATAATAAATTTATTAAAGTGTTGAATTAAATGAAAATCACTTTGAGACTATTTTGAAGTAACTTCCTCAATTGAAAACGAATATCCCGTTTAGTGTCCGATTGTTACAACATTTTATTTGAGGTCCAAATTAAAAACGCATGAAATGTTGGAGGTCTTTTGGTAATTATGCCTTTTTTTTTGTTCAAATTTGTACGAAGGATTTTGTTGGTTCACGTATGCGGGTCTCTCCAAATAAATGAGGCCTACCACTAGGGTTGTAAACGAACTGAATCAAATATTAGAGAGCTTGAATTTGACTTATTTAAGTTTATCACAGGTTCGAATTCGATTCAATGTTTTATACTTGACTCGAACTCGATTTGAAATTTTATACTTGAACTCAAACTCAGCTCGTTTGAAAATTATTAAGTTCGCGAACGACTCGAATTCGGCTCGTAAAAAGTTTGTTTATTATATTTAACGAGTTTAACTCAAGTTCGACATTAACTAATGATGTTAAAAGCTCGAATTTGAATTTGAATTTGATAATAAAATATAACATAAACGAGCTATAAACGAATACGTTGACGATCTTTTAAACGAACACGTTCGCGAGCTTTTAAATGAACGTGTTCACGAACTCGTAAACTAACATGTTCGCGAGCTAACGAATTAAATAATATTAAGGTCGAGTTTGAGCTCAAAAAGATTTCCGAGTTTGAATTTGAGCTCGAGATTAGCTCGTTAACCTTAATAAATGATTTCAAATGACTTTTTTTGAACCGATATCTGAGTAGTTCGCAAGTAACTTAATTCATTTGCAGCCCTACCCACTACCTAATATTAAAAAAAAGAGATAAAAATTGAAATGCGTGCCACTAGTTTTTGAAAATTGAAAATTGAAATGTGTGCCTCCAACTACCCGTTTATTTTGCCTATAAATAGACAATATTTTTAACAAATTTTTGTAAACCTACCGAAAATCAATTGAAAGATATAAAATTGGATAATGAAGTAAAATACCAAGGGATTAATTCCTTTTGTGAGTAATTAGTGAGATAGTTGTGTTTTTGAAAAATTTTCTAAAAAGGGCGATTAACAAAAATAGTGGAAAAATATTTAGGATATTTTTACGAAACACTGGAGTGTCACTATTTTTGGGTTTATCTCATATTATTGTATTACTTTTAGTATGTATCTAGGAAAAACTCTATCTTTATACCCATTAATTTTATTAGTAAAAGAAAAAATTCAGATTTTGTCTCGTGGATTAGCCCAAAATTAAAAAGGTAAACTATATTAAATTATTGATGTTATTTTTGTTGATTAATTTTATTCCACATTATTGTATTATTTTTATACACCATGTTCAACAAGTGGTATCAAAGTCAAGCCTTCAGTCCTATAAAATTCTTAGTATGTTTTGTAGTTGCAGTATTGATTAATTTTTCACATCAGAAAAAATTTTATTTAATTACTGTCAGCTGAAGGAGTCTCTATTTTTTTTAAAATAGAGACTAAAAAATACTAATATGATCAGCTTAAATGACACAAATTATCACATATGGAGAAGCAAAATGAATGATCTCCTATTTATGATGAAAATGCATATGTCGGTGTTTACTACAACTAAACCCAAAGGGAAGACAAATGAGGAGTAGGAATTTGAGTATAAACAGGTATGCGGCTATATTCGACAGTTCGTTAAAGATAATGTGTATAATCACATATGCAACAAAACTCATGCCCCAGATGTAGTTGTACGCATAAAAAAATATGTAATAATAAAATGTTTTATTTGACAAAGAAAATATTTTATTTGACAAATTTGATGTAACTGAAATATAAGGAAAGAAGTTCTATAGCAGATCATCTGAATGAGATACAATAGATTATGAACCAACTGTCTAGAATGAGCACAAATATGGATAACAAAGTATTTGCTCTGCTGGTATTGGACTTTTTGCTAGAGTCATAAAAAACTTTGAAGATTTCAATCACCAATACTACACCTCACAGTATAATTAATATGAGATCTATTAAAAGCAATATCATGAATGAAGAAATGAGAAGGAGATCACAAAACTCGTTTTCTTCATCACAACCTGATGTTTTAGTTACAGATTTCAGAGGAATAAGTCAGTATAGACAACAAATGTCTAGATAAAATAGCAGAGACAAGTAAAACAAATATGTCAATATTGAATGTTAATGAAAAAAAGGGTCATATCAAGAAATAGTGTCAAAAGTTCAAGAAACATTAGAAAGATAAGGAAATGAAAAGAGATGACAGCTGTGATGATGAACAGATAAATACCATGAACGAGTTCAATGTCTTTTGTGATGATACTATCAATTTTATTTCAGATGAGACCAGTTGGATAATTGATAATGGTGTTACCATTCATGCCATATCTTGGAAAAAATTCTTCTCATCATACACAACAAGAAATTTTGGCACTGTAAAGATGAGAAATAATAATTTGTCAAAAGTTGTTGGCAGATGAGATGTGTGTTTGGAGACTGAGAATGGTACCAGATTAGTCTTGAGACATGTTAGACATATTTTTAGATATTCGCCTGAACTTGATCTCTGTAGGAAGATTCGATGATTCAAGTTTATGCAATACCTTCTTCAATAATTAGTGGAAGTTCACCAAAAGTTCTTTAGTGGTAGCCAAAGGCACAAAGACATGCTACCTTGTATGTGATGCATGCAAAACTCTCTAACGACACTGTGAGTATTATAGAGAAATACGGTGTAGTTGAACTATGACACAAAAGACTCTGTCACATAAGTGAAAAATGAATGAATAACCTGGTTAGGAAGAAGATGTTTTCTGAAGTGGATAAAATGTATTTGGAGAAATGTGTTGACTGTCTAGCAGGAAAGGAAAATATAATTGCTTTTAAGAGTTTTCCTTATTCCATAACGAAAAATGTGTTGGATATGATCCATTCAGACTTATGTAGGCCAATGCCAAAGTTACTTGGTGGTGCTCATTACTTTATAACTTTCATTGATAATCATTTGCGGAAGATGTGAGTATATGCTTTAAAGACAAAAGACAAAAGATCATATGTTGAATGTCTTTAAAGAGTTTTATGCCTCAGTTGAGAGACAAACTGGAAATAAGTTCAAATGCATTCAAATAAACAACAGTAGAGAATACACTGAACCATTTAATACTTACTACAAATAGCATAGTATTCGACATCCGACAACACCTCCAAAAATATCGCAGTTGAATGGTCTGACTAAGAGGATGAACATGAATTTGGTAGAGAGTTAGATGTTTGCTCTCACATATAAAGCTCTACTTACAACTATGTACATGTTAAATCTTTCACCATATGTCCTTTTAAAGCTACATGTTCTAGAGAAAGTGTGGTAAGAAAAAGATATTTCCTATGATCATCTACGAGTATTTGGTTGCAAGACTTATGTGCATATCCCTAAAGATGAAAGATTCATGCTTGATGGAAAAAAATGATAATGTATTTTTATTGGCTATGACAAATATCAACTTAGGTATAGATTTTATGATCCAGTGGAGAAGAACTTATTAGAAGTCGTAATGTTGTTTTCATTGAAAATGAAACTATTGAAAATATTATCAGAATGAAGAAGGATGTTTCTGATTCCAATGGTGACTTAATAAATTTAGAATTGATTCATTCAATACTGATGCCGAGACATATTAGAAATGAAGATCATGTTGATTTGCCTACAGAAGGTGATGTTCCCATAGAAGATAATGTTGAGATGATGATGTTCATCATCAATCAATACCTTTGTCATCCCCAATTCCTTTGAGAATGAGCAATAGAACAATATAAACTTCTATAAGGTATCCAACAAATGAGTATGTATTACTCAATGATGGGAGAGAACCAGAGATCTTTGAAGAAACTATGGCTGATGTGCACAGTTAGAAATGGGTTGAAGTCATGCAAGATGAAATTAAGTCATTGCATAAGAATAAAATCTTTGAATTGATGAAACTATCAAAAGGAAAAAAAGCTTTGAAGAATAAATGAGTGTTCAGAATCAAACATAAATAGAATAGTTTTTATTCGCAATTCAAAACCAGATTGGTTGTTAGGAGTTCAACCAAAGAAAATGGATTGACTTTGATGAGATTTTCTTACCAGTTGTAAAAATGACATTCATTTGTACAATGTTATGGTTAGCATCAAGTCTTAACCTGGAGGTTGAGCAAATGAATGTCAAAACTGCCTTTCTGCATGACAATTTGGAATAAGAGATATATGTGGAGCAACCGAAGGATTTCAAGTACAAGGAAAAAATAATATATTTGCAGATGAAAGAAAAACCTCTATGGCTTGAAGAAAACACTAAGACAATAGTATAAGAAGTTTGAGTTTGTTATAAGGGAGCAAGGCTACGAGAATACTACTTTAGACCATTGTGTTTTTGTACAGAAATTCTTTGATGAATATTTTATTATTTTATTGCTCTACGTGGATAACATGTTGATTGGCTGGAATATTTTCAAAATTAACAACTTGAAAAACCAGTTGAGCAAGTATTTTGTCATGAAAGACTTGGAGCCAACAAAACAATTTCTTGGCATAAAGATTATCATAAACATAAGTGTCAATAAATTATGGTTGTTTCAGGAGAAATACATTGAAAAAGTTCTTTAAAGATTTAAAATAAATCAAACTAAAACGGTTAGTTGTCCTCTTGCTAATCACTTTAAGCTGAGTTTTAAACAGAATTCTTCTACAAATAAAGAGAACGAAAATATGAACAATATTCCACATGCTTCAGCAATTGGAAGTTTGATGTATGTCATGGTGTGCACATGATTGGATATCGTTCATGCAATTGGAGTAGTAAGTAGATTCCTTTCAAATTCCAAAAAGAAACATTGGACTATAGTAAACTGAATTTTTAGGTATTTTCGAGATAATTTCACAATATGTTTATGTTTTGGAGATATCAAATTTATGTTAATTTAATACACATATGCATATATTGCTGGTGATGTAGATTCAAGAAAGTCTACTTTAGGTTTCTTTATCACTTTTGCAGATAGAGATTTGTCATAACAGTCAAAGTTATATAAGTATATTGCATTATCCACTACTGAAGCAAAATTTATTACAGCAACAGAAGCATGTAAAAAGTTGTTCTAGATGAAAAAGTTATTGAAAAAACTTGGATTATGGCAAGACAAATATCAATTATTTTGTAATAGACAAAGTGTTATTCATCTTGGAAAGAATGCATTATTTACTTGAGATCAATGCATACTGATATGAGATATCATTAAATTAAGGATATAATGAAGGAAAAACTACTACAATTTGAGAATATTTATACAAAAGAAAATAAATCAGATATATTAACAAAAATTATACCAATATCATATTTTGAGTTTTATCAATTAGCTGTTAGAATGATGAAACTTCCTTATAGTCAAGAGGGAGGAAGATTTGTTGGTTCACGTGTATGGGTCTCTCTAAATAAATGGGGCCCACCACCTAATATTAAAAAATAAAAATGTGTGCCACCAATTTTTGAAAATTGAAATGTGTGCCTCCAACTACCCGTTTATTTTGCCTATAAATAGGTAATATTTTTTACAAGTTTTCGTACACCTACCAAAAATCAATTGAAAGACATAGATTGGGCAATGAAGAAAAATACCAAGAGATTAATTCCTTTGATGAGTAATTAGGAGAGAGTAGTTTTTAAGAATTTTTTCAAAAAGAGTGAGTAATAAAAATATTTGGGGTATTTTAGGAAATACTTGAGTGTCGATATTTTTGGATTTATTTCATATTATTATATTATCTATAGTCTGTATTTAAGAAAAATTCTCTCTTTGTATATATTAATTTTATTAGTGTAAGAAAAAATTCGGATTTTATCTCGTGAACTAACTCAAATTAAAATGGTGTACCACGTTAAATTACTGATATTATTTTTGCTGATTAATTTTATTCTGCATTATTGTATTATTTTTACATGTTGTGCACAACAGATGTTACTCTGTAATATTGATGTGAATTTTAGAACATTTAGCCTATTCGACTAAAATTACCTAATTCAACATAGCACAGGAAAAAAATTGAAAAAAAAATAAAAGAGATTCAGAACTCAAATTCACTCTATCCATATAATCAAAGTCAAACAATTTAGTTTTCAAATATAACAGTAAGGAAGCTGACGCACATTTCATCTGAATTCATTAATTTGATCTTTTAACATTTCTTCTGTTTTATGAAAATTTTGTTTTGATTTATTTTGATAATTTATAGGTTCAAATTTTCATTTAATACAAAGTTAGTTATAGTTTAATGGCTCTATTGCAACAAAAAAGTCATTTTTTTGTATCATCTCAATTTGAATGCTCTTTAGAATCTCTCTAATAGTGTTTTTTATTTTAAGGAGTATCTTTAGCTTAATAAATAACATTTTAGAACATCTCTAAATATAAAGTAAAAATTATTTTATAATCCCAATATACTCTTTATATTTTTACTATTCATTTTGCTTTATTACATATAAATTAATATTTATCAAAATAAAAAAGTAAATGACTTTTATTATAAGAAAAAAATATTTAAAAAATACAATAATAAAAAGATATAACATGTATAAAAAGTAGAAATATATTAATTACAATTAAAATAAAGAGTTAAACTCATTTTTTACTATATATTTTAGAGATAAAAACTTTATTGGAATTATTTTTGTCGCACATGAGAAATTTATGATATTTTTGTACGACACGAGACGACCGACTCAATGTATTTAGATTATAAAATTATAAATTAAAATTTAAAATGAGTCGCAACTAATCGTAATTATTGGATCGATTGATTTTCTATTAATTATGGTCTACGTCATATAGTAAAGATTCAGGAATCAAATGAATAAGGAATGTATTAGCATCCAATTTCATCTAATTTTATTGAGATTTATTAAATTTACTTGCTTTTATTTGTACGCATATTTAATGATATATTATCCAAATTCTCGATAATGTAAGGTAAATTTAAAAAAAATATGTGACTAATATATGTTTTAATTTTAATCATTTATGATTTTAGTAAAATTATTTTTTGATTATTATATATTTTATTATCTTATTTATATCCAATTCCTAGATATACATAAAATAAATACATTAATATCTTAGTCTTTATTTTTTTAAAAAAATAAAGATTTTTACATCAAATTTGTGTATGTCATTTAAAAATATTATAAAATTGAACTTGATTCAAATCAAAGTGCTTAGGTACCTACTTAGAGGATCAAAGTCCGTGTAATTCGAATAAATTTATCTTTTTTTATTATAAATAAAACTTTGAATGTTTGAATTTTCGTCATATTTAATTTTTGAATAATAATAATAATAATAATAATAATAATAATACATATTTATTTATTTACTATAATAGAAACTACTACCATAATTTAAAGTAAATTTAGCAATATTGGTTTCTTATAGTTAAAAAAAATTACAGTTTCGACAAGAATATAAAATTGTTTTTAGTTTCTATAACAAAAACAACAAAATGATATAAAAATAAAAATTATAGCTTCAATAAGAATATAAAGTTCTTTTTAGTTACTATAACAAAAAAAATGATATAAAGATAAAAAAAATACAGTTTCAATAAAAATATAAAGTTCATTTTAGTTACTATAACAAAAACAACAAAATGATATATTTAAAAATAAAATAAAATTATTGCACATTTTTCTGAGAAAAACTGTTTGCATGTCTTTTCTCCTTTTTTTTAAAAAAAAAATTATGCACAACAATCCTTTAAGTGAAAGGGATGGCTAACCCCAAATTTTTTTCCTTCCAAAAAAATAAATTATTTTACTTTATTAAAATCTTTATTTTATCTCTACATGAAATTTTTTTTTATTTACTTATTTATCAATCATATCCCTTTTTATCTTTTTCTCTTTAGAACCAAAAAAAATTAAATATACATGAAATATAAATGAAAAAATTTGTTCATCTATTTTTCAGAAAAATATAAAATAAAATTTCTCACTATATATATTTTTGCTTCCTTTACTATTTTCTTGGAATATATTTGAAATTTTTTATCACAAAATGTTGATTGATTTTTTATGGAGACATTGTAACTCATTTGGGTTATGGGATAAAATAAATAAATAAAAATATTAATGAAATTCTTCCTTATTTCGGGTTTGATTCTTATTCTTCAATGAAAGAAAATAATATCTTAAACATTTGTCATGAGAGAGTGTTTCAATATTATATATATATATATATTTCCAATCCACCAATGTATCATATAAATGAGGTTGTATTCAGCTATTATTTCTTTACGATAATGCTCTATAAAAATTAATATCAATATATTTTTAATATATTATAATGAAATAATAATTAAAATACATAGATCACAAATATATAATAATAATAATAATAATAATAATAATAAGTAAATGAATAACTAGGTATGAAAATTTCCTCTCTTATGACAAATTGACTAATAAAATCACAAATTACAATTAATGTAATATGTAATAATAATCTCCGAAATAAATATGCTCAAATTACTTGCAAAAAAAAAAAACCTTACTCTCCTCTTTTCTCTTTTTTTTTTTTCTTTTTTTCTTTTTCTCTCTTTCTTTTTTCTTTCTCTGTTCCTTCTACTCCCCTTTCTGCCCTCCTTCCCTTTTTTTTTTTCTTTTTTCGTGTGGTGAAGGTGAAGATGACTTCCTTTATAGGAAGAAAAATAGTTTTTATCCTTTGATCAACCTCTTTATTCATCATTTAAAAATTGTTAAAGTGTGAAGGATATTTGCTAAGATATGGGTAGGTATGGAAAGATATATTTTTGTAAGGCTCGCATGACCCCTTTTGCATGCTGTTTTTTTTTTTTTATATATATATATATCTACAGTTTTTTTAATTATTGTACAACTCTTTAAAATAAATAGTCTGACTTAAATAGTCTATTAGAGATACTCTAACAACAAATTCTGTTTAGGAGAAAAAAAACAAAATGCCACCTTTAAGTAAGAATAGGTTGCTAAACAATAAACACGATTATGATTTTATCAAGAAATAATTAATAAAAGTAAAGTACAGAAAGAGCATTCAACAAATCACACAGGTTGATCTATGGAACAAAACAGGAGTGACCCCACATTGTTCTATCTACATTCTAATGGAACAAGAAAATTTAATGTTCTCTAGTAAGTTCAAAGCATGAGCTGTTCTATACAAAAAAAATGGAAATTTCAGGGGAAGATCACCATCCATACTTGGCTTGCGTTTGAGCTTTGGTGAGAAACCCTTTCGCTCGCCTCTCTGCCAGTTCCATCTCTTTCTGCTTGATATCATGGTACAATGAACCAATCTGATGTTTCCTCTTGTGAAGTTTCGAAGGCTTCCCTTTCGTAGATGTAGGCTACAAAAGAAAAAACGAAAATAGCACAAATAAGCTCAAAGAGACTACCCATAAATTGGAGCCAAAGTGACATGAGGGGTTCCCAACTTTTACAGAAAAAAATGGTAACAAGAATTAGCAGGGGCCAGGCGATTGGGTTTTTAACTTCACAAATTTCCCATGGCAACAAAATTTTGAAAATTGGAACTGCTTCCTATATATTTTAATTTATTTTTAACGATGAATGAACAAAGTAAATGTCCTGCCTTCGCTATCTCCTAGCACTATTCTGTTCTAACTTCTCATACCTGTGAAAGTTGAATAAATGGCGGAGTTCTCCTTCAAACTCCAAAAATATATAATTTTCGTATTCTTGAGAAATAATTACTCTAGATAACTAGAGTTATAAAGAATATATGACAAACATCTACCAGGGTATTAAATACACAAAGAAGTCCTTCATGCTCCGAATAATATGTAGCTTAAAAATAGAGGAAAATCTACAGCACAAGGTACACAGAATTACATGAGGAACTTGATATTAATTCAGAAAACACATTATCAATAATGACAATGTCAGTACCCAGTAAACTGCAACAAAAATAAACACAGAAGTAGTCATATACCTGATAGGAAGGCCCAAAAGCAATGCCAGTTAACTTGACCTGGTCCTCCCTAGGCCGATTCTTCGTCAATTCATCCTGTTTCACTTCAATGACTTCTGTTGGAATGTCCTTCCTTCCCTTCTTCCCCTGCACTCTGAAAGCACTTTCAATTGCCCCTGTTCCTTCAGGCACAGCTACTGCTAGCCCATCACCACAACTATTGCCATTTTGCCCATAATCACCATAATTTCCATAGCTGCTATAACTCTCATAATTCCCGTAAGTTGAACCATAATCCCCACCTACAACATTTTGACCAGTGTCTTGACTAGTTCCTGATTCATAACTACTATAACCACCATAATCTACATAAATTCCTTCATTTTGATGAGAAGCCTGTTCATAGCTTGCAGAAATACCACCATTACTCCAATAGTTACCTTCATTTTGATCTTTTTCTCCACCAAAGCAACCTAAATTAGGACTAGGTGCTTCAGTTTCAATAATGGATCTCCTTCCGGACCCTGCAGCTGATGGAAGAGCGCCCAATGTTGAAGAGTTCTTGGGAGCAGGAATGCTGGACAAGAATGACTTGACAGATGACAACTGCGACAGACTATCAGATTGCTTGCGCTTTTTTCTCTCCTTTTCCTCTTCATCTTCATCTTCTTCGTCATCAAAATCAGTATAAGTAGGGTTAATAGGGGGCTTGAATTGGACAACCTTTTTGGGATTAGGGTCCAAGGCAATATTTGAAGGTTGTTTTAAGGCTTGGGTTTTAGGTTGAGGAAGGGAAGAGAAAAAAGAGGGAGAGAATTTAGTGTAGGGTTTTGGAGGATTTTCATCTTCATTAGAATGGTGAATAATGGGTGTGGAAGATTTCTGTTTGAATTGGGGAAGGGAAGATTTGGGCTGGGTTATGAGAGAGGATAAAGAAGACGAAGAAGAAAGTGGTTTAGACGAGATGGAGGTTCGATTAGGGTTTTCTTCTTCCTCATCCGAAGAGGCGTAATTTGCTAGCAGAGACTCCATAACACATGCACAGTCTAAATGACACCCAAGATAATTCTATTGCAAAATTTTAGGCTTGGATCACAAATGAGGTTCCTTCCGACCAAAGGAAAAAAAAAAAGAAAAGAAAAATAAATATCAAGTAACAGGCACTTAAAACCTAAATTCAAATGACAAGAATAATTCCTGTAAAAAAATTATGAATAATTATCAATCTTTCAACTATAACTTAAACATTAAACTTCATAGTAGACTATCAAATAAAGGCTAGAATAGATTAACAAAGATCAATTGTAAAGTTTCTGATTCAGAAATAATACAAAATTTTCACAGAAATAGGAAAGGAAAGAGGCAACATAATGAAGAAAACCAATGTTATTAAACTGGACCAGATGTTGAACTAGATTGAAGACTAGGTCACGGTTAACTGGGTTTTTCTTTTAAATAATTATTTATAAAAAAATAGAATATATACTATGGAAAAAATCCATAGAAAATAAGTAAAAATAAATTCATAAAACTCATTTGTCATCAAATATCAACGTAGAAACTCATTCATTATATTAGTTTCTACTGGCTTTATTCTCAATTCTCATGTTATTATTTTATTTTAAAATTTTATGAAGAATGTTATTTTTTTTTAGTTCAAAAAGAATTTGGAATATTAACGGATAACTATTGTACATCATTATAATCAATGAGAACTTTGCTGTGCTGTTAGGATATTCAAGTTATACCATAATAATATTGTATTAAAACTTTATAACGTGTACTTCCACTAAAATAATAAATATTCTAACTGTAACAAAAAGCCTTTGAGAGACGGTATCACAAATTGCAACACTTGCTATTCATATAATTATATCACAGAGACACATGCAAAGTAATAAAAACAATTCAAAGATGCAAATGGAACACAAGATAGACCAAAAACTTTAATAAGAATGATCCACTAATATAAGTTAACTGTTCGTACTACTGGACTTGCAGGAATTATTCAGTATAACACCATGATGGAAAGAGCACCATTCACTAAAACATTAGTCAGTGGATCAAGTGGAATTACTTGTAGTCATAGGCTGGAAGTAAAGATAGCATGAGAGACTCTTTCAATGGATAGTGGAGATTGGATGGCAGCTAAAGGTTAATACCTTTAAAGACTAAGTTAGTCAAATAATTGCAAGGCCATGCAACTTCTGTTCTTATTTTCACTATCTGTAAGAATTAACTTCACATCTCCAACTTAATTATCAATAAATCTCTTGCTAAACACAGTAAGGAATCATCAAAAAATGGCTTTCCACAGTGTTGTTAAACAATTATTAACATCTCATACTAAAAAAATAATATCACTGTTCAAAATGAAAAACAAACACTTGGAGGCCACTATGGAATCAATTGAGCCAGAAGTGAAGAAAATAACGCAAGCCATACTGGAGTAGAATTCAAGTTGAGAACTCCATTAGAATTCCTTAAATTTTTGTTTGTACATACCCTGTGTTCACCCTGTATGGGTGATGAGAAGTAGAATTACTCAAGCTTCCCCTACCACCATTTAAAATTTCATTAAATTTGTTTATTAACTCAAGCTAAAACTCAAATAAACTCATGAAATTTGTTCACAATTCAAACAAATATCACACAGCTCAAAGAACAAAGGCAGCAACATATCTATCACTTTCAATTAACACATTCTACTGGCTTGATATATATTTACAGGTAATTTCTTACATTGCCCACTAATTGGAGAACAGAACACATTAACGATTCTAACTGGCAGCACAATTAATTTCTTACGATGCCCAATTAACGATTCTACAGGCAGCACCGCGCCAAAGGAGAGAGACCAAGAGCACAGGGGCAAAAAAAAAAACAGAAAACAAAAAAATTGAAGAGCCTACCTTGAAGAGGCTGCTGGGTTGCTTCCAATCTAATTAATGAACTTGAGATTGGAGAACAAGAGAGAAGATCGAACAGAGAATAGAGGTTGCGGTGATTTCATGCCCTAATCGTTCAAATCCAGAGAGAATAGGCCTGATTTTGTGTGTTTTTTAATTCGTCTAATACGGCAGCGTTTTAAATTTTTTTTTTTTAAGGAAATGTTAAGTATGAGGTGTATTCGCGCGGATAAAACTGTGTCCGCACATACATATATTTCAACACATTGATATTTATTTCTTTTAGTTATTTATTTTTTTATCTTTATATTTTAGTTTTATTTTTCCTATTCTTCATTTTTATATTTATCTAACTGTCACATTTGCTATTTTTTTTCTATTTACAGTTTAATTTTTATGTCATTTTTATCAATTTTTGGGATCTATCTAGAATAAAGAATATATGTGTATGGTTCGCGAGGCAATGAGATAAAAACATTTATTTTGTTATTTTCTTTATTACTAATCTGTAATATTAAACATTTTATTTTGTATTGCATCTAATTACTTTTCATAAATTTTTTCATTTATATAAATTTTATTTTATTTTTATCTGTTTTTCGTGCAGGTATGGAAAATATGTGCATGGATATAAACAAGTGGACGTAAATCTTATAATAGTAAAAAAAAAAATCATCCCTTTTCTTATTTTATATTTGTTTAATATTAATTTTTGTGTTTGGATGTTTAATATTCTGTAATTCACCAATTTTGAGATTGTTGCAATTTAATTAAGTAGATAGATTTTTCTTTTGTTGTAATCTCTTTTCTCCTTATCTATACTTTCCATTTTTTTATAACTTTAATTTAATTTTATTGCTTTATATAATTAATATTGAATGAATATAAATTTATGCTTATTGTGAGGTAATCTAAATTAAATAGCTTGACAGATTAATGAAAGACAAATAATAATGAAAATAGAAGAATAATCATGCATTAATAAAATGGTTTTAAACCTTTTATGGATTTCAAATCAGTTAGATTTATTTTGACTATTTTTATCCAAATTGTTTAATCACTACAATAAAGGCATGTCCACATAATTTGACAAACCTACATCAAAATAGTTGGACAGACTTACATTGTCACACTGCTGACTATAGAAATTATTAATTTGTGAACTATGACCAGCTTTTGCATAAGCAAACAAATCTAAGAGGCGACAAACTTTTAATTGGTTGAAACCCCTCATACTGTGTGAAATTCTTTACCTTCAACACCCCAACATCGCATGTATTCATATCATGAATAGGCTCATTATCATTAGTGGACATAGCAGTTTTTTCAATCTCAGCTGTTAATTTTGCAAGCTTATATTATGGGAATGAACTTAAATTATTATAAATAATCTCTATGCCATTGTCGTCCCTAATAAGCAAGGGTGTGTTTACTTTCAGATAATATTTCAATTTTTTAGAGATATTTTTCAAAATAAAAATAGAAAATTGAATTTTGTGTTCCTTTATATATTTTCATAAAAATCTCAATTGAAAACTATTTTCACTATTTAAAAAGAGAAGTGTAAAACTACTTTTAGTTGTTTTCCAAAAAATTTTTTTATTAAATTCACTTTTGAAACACACAGTTTTCACTTTTGAAAACACGCATTTTCTGAAAATACATTTTTATTATGGAATCTTTTTTATTTTTTATTTTATTCATTGTAAATTATTAGAAGAAACTTATTCTCTGCCTCTCTTGCTTGTTGGTGACTGCTGGTGCTTTTGCATTATCATCGTTGCATCATTACCGGCTATGTTTGGTTGGTGACTACTTGTGCTCCTATGCTACCATTATTGCGTTGTTGGCTCCCCTTTAGTCTTCTTTAGTTCACTAGTTGAGCAAGGGAAAGATATTTAAAAAAATTCCTCTGGTTGGGTAATTGTTATAAATTTATTTAGTTGTATATTTACATATATATATTTTTTTAAATTTTTTGGCCAACAAAATTGATATGTTTGTTTCCTAATTTTGAGTGGATTTAACCATAAATTGGGACTTTGTTCTCCTCTATTTTAAAATAAACCCAATTATGAGGCCAATGGAGAAGAAAACTTTGTTCTCCTCTATTTTGTTGCTAAAAAAGTTTATAATATTAGTTGCTTAGCCTAAACTATAAAATATTAGTATTGGGTCTCTTTTAGGGCTCAATGATGAGAATAGCATTACCTAAAAATCTCAGCACTAGTGATAGAATCCAACCGGGTGTCATTCTGTTTGCACTTAATATTCGTTGAAATGTTGTGTTAGTATATCGTGTACATTTTTTATGTGATAAGCCTAGTGGAAAATATATATTAATTATTGTATTTTAGTATGCATGAAATGGAGGGAAAATATATATTAGTTATTGATGCTCAACTCTGCGATTTGAAACCTCATTTCATTTTCTTTGATTTCACTCATTTGTTTGCCTTATGTGTTGCACTTTATTGGCATAAAATTTATGCATTATGTTACTATTAGTGTTGTTGTTGTTGTTGTTGGCTACCTGATGAGCCTTGAAAGAGAACCGACACTAATATTAGTATGGCGCACCAACTATACTTATATGCTTTCATTATATGATTAACTTGCTTTCTGCTTTTTGTACCTTGAGTTGGATTCTCTATTTACTGGTAAATTACAACATTGATTAATTTTTTCCCTCCTAAATGGACTATATGGGCTTTATTGTCGATATTGCATTGTTTATTTTATCGAGTTAAAAAGTAAAATAACTTTTTGGCTTAATATATCAATTCTCCTCTATATTTGTCTTTACTATTTTAATGGCCTCTTGAATTTATAAATTTGGTGAATTTGAAACACTTTTAAATACTCAAAAACCAATTTGTGACATATGTGTATTCATATAATAATGAGCCAAGTGTAAATTAATATATTAATATAAGTAATATATATATATATATATATATATATATATATATATATATATCATAACAAGTTATAACTACCAATTTGTGGCATATGTGTATTCATATAATAATATCATAATAAGTATTCAAATAATAAATTTATATCATAATAAGTTATAATTACTCGTATATAATAAGTAAAAGTTATTAAATCTTATTATTAATACTTTTATTTTTTTGGTTCGTTGCAACACTGAGTTCAACAAGCACCATAGATAAGAACAAATTTGCAAGGTACTTATTTATTTAACATTTATTTTTCGGTAAGTAAAGTTATTTGTTGTACTATATATTTAACGTTGAAATATTCGATTTAAATGTACATTATTTTTGTATATTGATTACTAATATACATATGTAGATGAGAGAGAAAAATAATGATTGTGATGACGTAAAAGAAGTTGATCATCGAATTTTTGTTGACCTAGTTGCTGAAAAGTCAACAAATCTTTATAATTAAACATATGCATTTTATATTGTATGTTATTATTATGTTGTAGATACTGAATATCCAAATATTCTCAAATTTTTTAGCACCATATTGTGATGTAAAGTATCATCTAAATGATTTTCGTGAAGGAAGAAGAATTACATGAAAGTATACGTTATTTAATCATGGCACTCATCATTGTGCAATGTGATAGAAATGACATTTGATGTGCTAAAAGCTATATTTCCAATTTTTAAGTCTATACAAAATTATCATTTGGGAATACAAAAAGTTAATTCATATTGCATGTTGTACCTTACATAATTTTATTGAGATGGAAAATAAAGCGGATTAATTATTTACATTATATGGAAGAGAAGGATTGACATAATGAAGAAATTGGTGTCAGTATAGTTTGTGATGACATTCAAGTAGATTTATCCCAACAACACCAAATGAGCATTGTTTGAGAAAATATTATAGACCAACTTTGGAATGATTATAGTTATCCAACTAGAAATTAGAATATTTTATGCTTATTTTAAATTATTGAACTATATTCTCTATTAATTTCATATTAAAACTATGTTTGCAATTTGATATTAAAAAAACAATGGGTTATTATTGCTATTTTAATAAATAAGTAATTTTTAATGGCATATTATAATTATTTTAATGAATAAGTAATTTTTAAGTTTTTTTTCCTTGAGAAATGTTTTAATAATAGACAATTAATAAATCAAGTTATATATAAATTAAATAACATTTATTTGTTGACAATGATAAACAATATATGCTTAAAAATAATGATTAATAGTATATAAGTAAATATGATATAATTTCAAAAAAATTTATTTATTAATTTAAATTGAATATATTTTTAAGTGTATAGACATATAAAATATTTTTTGTATAATGACAAATGAGTACATTTTCCATTTTCAGAAAAAAAAAAAACAGTTTTCAATTTTTAACAAGTAAACACATTTTATAAATTTTTTTATGAAAATAAAAGGTTTTCATTTTCTATAAAAAATGATAAAAAATAAAAAATAAAAATAGAAAACAATTCTCTAAAAGCAAACGCATTCTAAAGTTTCTTATAAAAAATTTGAGATACATATTCTCCAATCCCTATACTAATATCAACAATTATCCTTTCAACTAACTCATCAAATGTTGACCTATTTTTTAATTTAAATCTAACAAATTAGAAACTATGGTATTCATAACCAATTATTTCAAACCTTACTTCATCATCCCAATGAACAATGAATATTATATATGATTACATTTTTCGGTATACATACATGCATTTAAATATTAATTTAATATTATAAAATTTAATATGTAATTATCTTTCAATTTTATTGAGTTTAATATAATATTTATAATAATTATTACCTTAATAAATTTTATTTTATTTCCTTCTTAAATTTTATTTATTTATCAAATTCATCACATCAATATTATAAAAGTATTATACTTTAAGTTAACATTTAATAAAATTTATTAATAATTAGGTTAAAATTTCATAAAATTTATTTCACACCACTAATAATTTCTACAATTTTTATAAAACATAAATTATAAATAATTCAACTACATGAAATTTTAAAATTTCAAATAATTGTTGTAGTGTAGAATAATATATTACTATGTAGAACAATACTTGTTACTAATATCCTTGCAATAACAATGCTCCAAAATCCTTCACATAAAATTAAAAAAAAAATTAGACACATTATATTATACATGAAATTAACTAAATTGAAAAAATTTTCATAAGAGTAATCTATATCATAAACTGGACTATATATATATATATATATATATATATATATATATCCTAATTCCAAATTTAAACTGATTTGCTTCCTTAAAACCTTTTCAATCAACCTTTTTTCCGTAATTGGTGTGCTTTTGAATAGATAGAAGGAATTGGATTTTTTTTTTTAATTTTGAACCGGAGCTTTTGGTGGAGTTGAGAGAGTTAAGAAAATTTTCTTATTATCAATCAAAATTTTTGCAATATGTTTTTCTCTCACACTGTGCATTTTATTTTTTCTTTTATAAAAAAGCAAGATTCCCTTTTTTGCAAAATTTTAGAAATATATATATATATATATATATATATGTGTGTGTGTGTGTGTGTGTGTGTGTTTGTTTGACATTGCGTTTGAAAAAAATATTTTTGGAGAATAAATTTTTATTTTTACATAGGTAAATAAATATTTTTTTAGAAGCGGGTTTAAAAAAATTAGTTTATAAATCAGTAAATTAAATTAAAAAAAAATTAATTTTCTTTTTGGAAACCAAACAACAATTCCAAACACTATATATATATATATATATATATATATATATATATATATATATATATATATATATATATATATATATATATATATATAATCGAAATTGGAATTTTCAGTTCTTAATCAAGAATCCCATATTTGTAAAAAAAAAAAATTATTCAACACGTGTTTGACAATTTCCTTTTTTCTTAAATGAAAATTATCAAACAATAACATTAAAAAGGTGCAATAGTCGGCCCACAATCACTAATCCTGAGCTACCCGAGTCTTCACATGTGGCCTTAATTCTAAGAGAGTAGAAATGACAATTGGACCCATTTCTATAGTGTTCCAATTTGAACCTATCCTGAATGGACCTGAATTTTTTTTTTTTTATCATTTTTATGCCCATCCTCGAATCCATTTAAACTAATGAAAGATTAAAGGAGTCTCTTCAACTATTCAAGCCATGGAAACTAACTCAACACCTTTGTTTTTTGTAACTGCTCCTCTTTTTCTTTCTTTTTCTCTTTCTCTTTCTCATTCTTCTTCTTTCAGAATTTCCCATAGTAATAAATTAGACTTCTTTTATGAACTTCAACATATCTTAGATGACCAAAAAACTCCAATCATTGAGATATATTGTCTCTATCCTAATGATGTTTATAACTAATCAAAATCTTATTGGAAAACAAATATCAAATCCCTGTTGAAAAGAACTTCAAAGTTTGTAAAGTAATATGTACATACTTCTTCTTTTGATCATTGTACAATCAAAGCTACGAAAGAGGAACAATTTGTCTTTCTGGAGCTTCCTCCATAATTTCCTTCACCCTAGAAATGAGATGGATACTCTTATAACCATTTTGGTGTCATCAGACTTGCTCTTTTATACAATGAGAGAAAAGGCTTTTTTGGCTTTGCAAGGATAACCTTATTAGATACCAGATACTTGCAGTATCAACATGCAGTGATTGGTATTGTAGAAACATCACTAAATGATGGAACAACGATGTTTATTTTCTTTCCAAATTTTAACCTGTCATTTAATGATTCTCATGTGCTTTCGGCTTTAAAAGTACAAACCCATATCACTAGTGCTCCTCAAGTCATGTCATCCACAATAGCAACTATGCACTATTAGCTAATATACATGGTTTAAAACTATGCTTTTGACTTAGCTATTCCTATGTCCAATTATGCACTCTTAATAGTTGTAGATTCTCAATGAGTTCTAACATACATCCATATCCCTCATCAGATTTCCCGTGCCGAATTAATAAAATTGTTACCTAAATCTTGGGTGAAAAATTATGAAAAGATTCAAAGCACTTCTCATCCAATACAACATCAGGAGTCTCAGTTCCTAAAGAAAACAGATGGAACCATTGAAACAAAGTTTATTAGATTTGCAAAATCCAGCTCTGGTTCTTTTTTGTTTATAACATAATTCATGATAAAGCCATATGATACAAAAGAAACTTTTACAGTCATAGGATTTGATTCCTATGACAAACCAATTTGTGCAATTTACCAAGAAAATCATAAGGTATTCGATATAGATTGTGACAATGAAGACTGCAAAAATGACACTCTTTATGATTCATATGACGAAGAGGAATAAAAGCTTCACATGATGAGAAAAAAGAAAAATTCCTCTGAAAAGGTCATGAAAAATTGATTTGATGATGACGATCCATCAATTGGATTACTAGGCTAACCCTCAGGAAAGTATGTCTATATTTTTAACATCCACTAAGTAGGGTCTCATTAATAAGTTGGTTTAGAGATGTTATAAGTGTGTTTAAATGTTTGATTAAATTAAAGAGTTAAGAAAAGATGAGAAAAGTGAAAATTTCCTCGTTCACACCCATGAATGTAATGTCATGACCATGAATGAAATTTTAAGATATTTTACACACGTGAATGATTAGATCACGCATGTGAACATCATCCAATATAAAATCCCAACAATTGTTCTTTCTCTCTCTCACTATCTAACTCAAAAGTAAACCCTAGAATTCAAAGTTTTTTCACATCAAAGACTAATCCCTTATTTTTCTTCGATTTCAAGGTCAAAACGCCTTAAACAACATTCAAGATCAAAGTTTAAGCAAGTTCTTATGAGAGAAGAGCATAAAAAAGTTGTGTTCTTGAGGAAGCCAAACCAAAAGAGAAAGAGAAGAGTTCAGATCTCCCATTCAAGTGGTGTTTCCTTCGATTTGCATAAGGAATCACGTTTCTCCTTCTTTTTTCCAAGTTTTCATAGCCTTGATCATGTCTAGTTTGTTTATGGTACAGACCCATTTCCAAATGGATTAAGTTATGACTTAATCTTGAGAGTTATGGTTAAAGATCCCTTTCTAAGTTGATTAAAGATTATGGTATGTGTTGGTAAGGGGGTTATATGAGATTAAGGTTGTTAAAAGGGTTAAAGTGAAGGTTTGTATAAATTATGACTTTAAAAGTTAAGTACATGGTTATAAAAGTTAATATATATGTGTTATATGTGATAGAAGTTGGAAGAAGAGGTGGTGAAACCCACCAATTAAAAAGATTAGCAAGTACTGGTTATGATTGAGATATTTTAAAGATTAACTAGATGTTTTAAAGACTCGGGACTTAGCCAGGTGGGCTTCCCTTGTAGCTACTTTATGCTCTCATTTTTCTTCAGTTGATTTATGTTGAGACATTTGAATGACCGGATGTAAGCAATGAGAGCTTCCTCGGTGGGTTATATATTGGCTCTAGCGAGAGCCATAGAGTACATATTTTTATTTTATTCTAATTATGAGTAAGGTGGGAAAATGTAAGATAATTAATCATATTATGTGCGGTATATACTTGTATGATACTAAGTGATTTTTTGATATACCATGTTAGTAGCGTGCATTATATATATGAGATCCTTATAATATGTCATGTAGCATGGGTGGACTTCGAGCTAAGTCGTTATAGTAGCTCGGTGAGTATATCATGTATATTATATATTTGTTATGTGGTATGCTTGCACGTTGTTATGTACCACTAGACATGAGTTGTTTAGCATATGACCTTTCCATGAGTAGGTTGCAGCTTAGAGGAGAATTAATAGAGGAGCACGTCTAGTGATCAGAACCTTGGATATACACTTGGGGTAGGTGATACACGATTGTACTTTTCGATTATTTTGTTGTGGGTTGGATAGTTATAATTTTACATGTGGCATTTTAGAGATATATAGTTTTATAACTACTCATTTTGTATAAACTTTGGGCTAATGTTGCCCTTTTGATTTATGTAATTAACTTTATTTTATTAAGCTTTTTAAATGATGTTTATTTTATGCAAGTCATCATAGCCATGATGCATGAAAGTTTTAAAATTATGACGTATTAACTCATATGCACTGTAACATCTTTTGGTATAATTGATATTATTCTTAATCATGTCAAAGGTGTTACATTTGGTGGTATCAGAATTTAGATTTAGGCAGTTTTGAACTTAGATGGAGTTGATGTGTCATGTGTGAGAATGTTATCCTGTATGAATCTGATGTTAGCTATTCTTTGTTGATGTGTAGGCTAAAAAGTGAGTATGTAGATCGAACCGCATTATGCGACCGAGAGTAACAATCCTCCAGACATAGAAGCTCAGAATCAGCCGAGCCAAACTAGTGTTCAAAGGTCGGCTGATGCACCTCCTTTACAGTAGCTGATGGCTAGTTAGGATGCCTATGATTGGTGGAAGTCTATTCTTCATAAGCCTCAGACTCCAGAGCACCTACATGAATTTTTTTGTGACTGAATTCAAGAAACAATATGTACTGAGAGTATACATTGATGAGAAAAAGAAAGAGTTCCTGAACCTATGGTAAGGGAACATGAATGTGACAGTGTACGAGAAATTGTTCACTAGACTCAGTAGGTATGCATATGGTATTGTAGGGGATGAGGCAAAAAAAATTTCATTGATTTGAGGATAGTCTAAGAGATGAGATAAGTGTTCATACACTCTCATTCTAGTTGGAGGACTTTGTGAAGTTGGTGTCTGATACCATTAGTGTTGAGAAGAGGATTTAGTTGAAGAGATAAGAGGAGGCATCCATGAGAGATTTCAGGGGGTCACCTTACAGTGTTGTACAAACATCGAGCAAGAAGGCTCGCATATACCATCATGTACCATCATTAGGAGGTACAGTAGACATGTACCATCATTAGGAGTCATTTCTACAACTGTCAATAGTCAACCCCATATGTAGAGAGAGCAACACCAGAGTGTGCATCATTGGAAGGATCCATAGGGAAGAGTGATGGGGATGCACAATGTCTTGCTATAGGTGTGGGTCTCTAGACTATTATAGGAGATATTGTCCTTTACAGATAGTTGAGGCTTCCATTCAGACTTGAAGTTTAGTGTCGATGTAGACTCAGGGATAGGGATAGGCTAGTTCTAGCAGAGATGGATCTAGACCGGTCGTATTAGAGATAATGAATAGGCCAGGACCAAGTAGAGCACCAGCAATGGCCTATGTTACGAGAGCCATAAAGGATACGAGTACATCAGATGTGATTGTTGGTACATTTTTTCTTTTTGACTCAGTTTTAATTGCTTTAATAGATTCCAGCTCCACATATTTGTATATATGTACCCATATAGCTGAGCAGTATAACATATTAGCAGAGAGATTAGATTATGAGATAAAGATGACTAGTCCTTTAGGGCATAGCACTGTGGTAAACTGAGTGTATAAAAGTTGTCCTGTTATGGTTCAAAGGAAAGAGCTCAAGGCAAATTTGATTGAATTGCCCTTTCATGAGTATGATACTATCCTGGGTATGAATTGACTCTCTCAGCAAGGTGTAGTTATAGATTACAGGATGAAGATGGTTGAATTGAGAACGTCAAAAGATAAGATAGTGGTTGTTCAGGGTGAGAGATCCTGACAGAAAATGAGGATCATCTCTATCATAAAACCCCAGAAGATGATCAGGAAGGGGTGTGAGACCTATTTGGCTCACGTAGTTAATAGTAAGAGGGAAAGCCTAGATCTTAGGGATATTTCAACCGTAGAAAAATTTCTGGATGTGTTTCCAGATGAGTTACTCGGGCTATCTTCGAAAAGAGAGATAAAGTTCTTAATTGAACTTACTCTGGGTATGACTTATATATCAGCGGTACCATATCGTATGGCTCCATCATAAATGAAAGAGTTAAAGGGACAATTACATGAACTGTTTGATAATGGCTTCATCTGATCGAGTGTATCTTCATGAGATGCACCAGTGTTGTTTGTTAAGAAGAAACACAGGTCTATGAGGTTATGCATAGACTACAGACAATTAAACAAGATGATTGTTAAAAATATGTATCCAATACCACGGATTGATGATCTATTCAATCAGTTGAGAGGTGCAGGAGTATTTTCTAAGATTGATTTGAGATCAAAATACCATCAATTGAGAATCAAAATGGGTGATGCCGAGAAGACTGTTTTTTAAACCAGATATGGTCACTATAATTTTTTGGTTATGCCTTTTGGGTTAACCAACGCTTCGACAACTTTTATGGATCTGATGAACCGGATCTTCAAACTATTTTTGGACCAATTTGTTATGGTTTTCATAAATGATATCTTAATGTATTTGAGTAGTAAGAATGAACATGAACAACACTTAAGAACAATCTTGTAGACTCTTAGAGAGTAGAAGTTATATGCTACATTCTTTAAGTGTGAGCTTTGGCTAGATGAGATTGCCTTTCTCGGGTATGTGATATCGACCGATGGGATTAGAATGGATCTAGGCAAGGTCAATGCAATATTGGATTTGAAACCGCCATAAAATATGACCGAAATCAGAAATTTTCTCAGTTTAGCGAGATACTACATAAGGTTTGTTAAAGGGTTTTATATGATAGTTTTTCCGTTGACTAGGTTATTGTGAAAAGATATCAAATTCGAATGGACAGACTAAGTGTCAGAATAGTTTTGATAAGCTTAAGAACTTTTTGACAGAAGCTCTAATGTTGACACAACCAATTCTGGATAAGGAATATATTGTTTACAGTGATGTATCACACAACGGATTGGGTTGCATGTTAATATAAGAAAGGAAAATTATTGCATATGCCTCTAGACAGTTAAAGCTTTATAAAAGGAATATATTGTTTACAGTGATGTATCACACATCGGATTGGGTTGCATGTTAATATAAGAAAGGAAAATTATTGCCTATGCCTCTAAACAGTTAAAGCTTTATAAGATGAACTACACGATGCACGATTTAGAGTTGACAACCATTGTCGTCGCTTTGAAGGTTTGACATCATTATCTATACAGAGAGAAGTGTCATATCTTTACAGATAACAAGAGTCTGAAATATCTCTTTACACAACAGGATTTGAATTTGAGGCAGAAAAAATGGTTAGAGTTGATAAAAGATTAAAATTGTATGATTGATTATCATCCAGGAAATGCCAATGCGGTGGTCGATGCGCTAAGTAGAAATACTTTGGCAGAGTTATACGTGAATGAGATAGTGCGTCTTCATGTAGTTCTATTCTTCATCATTTCAGATTGATATTTGTGGTTCACATTTCAATTTTTGGGTAGTCTACAGTGAGCTTTAGGTGCCGAGCTCAACTTTAGAATGACTTTTTATCCCCAGACAGATGGTCAATCGAAAGAGTTATTCGAATCTTGGAAGACATGATGAGGTATTGTGTGATCGAGTTTAAAGGAAGTTGGGATGGATATTTATCTTTAATGGAGTTTGCTTACAAAAACAATTATTAGTCCAATATTTATATGGCTCCGTATAAAGCATTTTATGGTAGAAAGTGTCGGACACCGTATTGGGATAAGCTTAGTGAGCAAAAATTATTGGGGCCAGACTTGGTACAAGAGAGAAGAAAAAGTGAAGATCATTAGAGATCGACTAAAAGCATCTTTTGATGGAAAAAAAATCTTATATGA
This sequence comes from Triadica sebifera, assembly GCA_023653625.1. NCBI lineage: Eukaryota > Viridiplantae > Streptophyta > Magnoliopsida > Malpighiales > Euphorbiaceae > Triadica > Triadica sebifera. Next base: position 1,805,907 of record CM042910.1, read on the forward strand.
ACCTTAAGAGAAAGTACGTGGAGTACTTAGTTGGAGACAATGTATTTCTCAAGGTATCTCCATGGAAAAAGGTTCTCAGATTTGGAAAAAATGGCAAGTTGAGCTTTAGATTCATTGGACCATATGAGTTTCTAGAGAGGATCGGACCAGTTGCATACAGACTCGCCTTACTGCTAGAGTTGAGTAGGATACACAATGTTTTCCATGTATCTATGTTAAGAAGGTATCAGTAAGATCCTTCTCATATCATCATAGCTGAAAGCATAGAGTTGAAACCGGACTTGACTTATGAAAAAGAATTAGACAGGATCTTATCTCGTGAATTAAATAAGCTAAAAAACAAGCGAGTTCCACTAGTGAAAGTTTTATGGAGGAGTCATAGCGTTGAATAATCAACCTAGGAAAGCGAAGAAGTGATGAGGGTACAATACCCTCAGTTGTTCTAAGACGTCGTGATAGATAATTTAAGGGATAAAATATCCTAAGGAGGAGAGAAATATAACATCCGTAATTAGAGCCTATAAGTTATGTCATTGGTTAGTGAGAGTTAGGAATTAAGTAAAGTATTGAAAATTGAGTGTTGCTGAAATCATATATTTCATGCCCATGACAATGGGTGTAACAACTGTGAATATCAAATTTTAGTTAGCAAATACAATGAGGTTCATCACAACTATGAAGGAGTGGTTCATGACCGTGAGAGAGGAGTTATGGCCATAAAGCCTAGGCAGACAGAACATGTGAGACAGTCACATTTTTCTTCCTGCCATTCATTTAAATTTGCTCTCATAACCCTTATAACTGACTTAACATGCCATATTAATATCTCCTTTATCATTAGAAATGATTTCCACTATTATTGAAGCTTTGAGGGTTAAGTTTTGTGAGGGTAAAGTGAGAGAGAGAAGTGAGAAGAGAGTTATGAGCTTGTGTGTGTGAGAGCTCAATTTTGAAGATTTCTGGGTCTTAGTTGGGTTCTAGAAGCTAAGGAGACATTTTTCCTTCTTGCTAGGATCTGGAGGTAGAGCTGAAATTCCATCTCAAGGGAAAGGACAAGCTTGAAGAGCTAGAGTTTTGGCTCGCTTCATCCTAGGTGTAAGGTTTGTACATAATAACACCTAAGACAATTATTTTATATTTATGCGTTATTTGATTTAGATATATGATGTAAATGAATAAGGAGTAGTTAAATGATAAAATGTGGGGTTGATTTGCATGATGGAAATTTTTATAAACATGGTTAGATTAAGGTATTTAATGAGTTATTCTAGTTAATGTTGATAGTTAGGAAGTATATGGTTGTGATAGATGACTTAAATGCATGTTGGAATGTTGATAGGGTGACTAATATTAGTCAATCGTAAAAAGTATTGTATGTGAGAATGACATGAAGTCGTGATATTATATTTTTTGGAAAATTTCCATGCTCACAGCCATGAACTGATTGTTTATGGGTGTGAAGGTCATGTTGACGGTTGTTAATAAAATATGCTCTATCACGGGCTGTTTCATAGGTTGATTCACTGCTTAGGTTCACATTCATGAAGGGATGATCACGACAGTGAAGTCTATCACTGAATCATAGTTTAGTTCACAGGTAAATTGCTCATGAAACACTTATTTACAACTGTGAAAGGTTGTTCACGGCATGAAACTATTTATATTGAAAAACTTGTATATTTTCATGTAAATCAAGATTGATTCATTGTGAGGTGGTAAGCCTTGGTCATATGCTTATAGCATGAGATGAAAATACATGTTGTGGAAATGATTGTGAGAATCATGGTATATTTATATAAAATATAGAAAATGGATAATATGGAAACATATGTGGTACGTGTTGTGAAATTGTAAGCTCAATACTCTGACTAGAACTAGAGCTAGGATAGATGACATGCCATTAAGGGGAGAGATTGGTACTAGATGACATATATTGGTCATGACTGAGATATTTTGAAGGCTTGGGGCTTAGCCAGGTGGGCTTAATAATGAAAGCTTCCTCGGTGGGTTATATTTGAAGGCTCAGAAGTAAGCAATGAGAGCTTCCTCGGTGGGTTATATACTAGCTCTAGCGAGAGTCATAGAGTACTCGTATATATTTTAGTCTAGTTATGAGCAAGGAAGACAAAGGTAAGATAATTAATTATATTATATATGGTATACACTTATGTGATATTGAGTGATTTTTTGAGATACCATGTTAGTGGTGTACATTATATATATCAGATCCTTATAGTATGTCATGTTGTATGCGAGCTAGTGCATGTGTGGACTTTGAGGTAAGTCGTTATAGTAGCTCGGTGAGTATATGATGCATATTTTATATTTGTTGTGTGGTGTGCTTACATATTGTTATGTACCACTAGGCACGAGTTGTTTAACGTATGAATTTTTCATGCGCAGATTTGGAGCTTAAAAGAGGATCAATAGAGGAGGACGTCCAGTGATAAGAGCCTCAGATATACACTTGGGATGTGTGATACACAGTTGTATTTTTGGTTATTTTGTTGTGGGTTGAATAGTTATAGTTTTATATGTTGTATTTAAGAGACATAGTTTTATAACTACTCATTTTGTATAAATTTTGAGCTAGTGTTGCCCATTTGATTTATGTAATTAACTTTATTTTATCAAGCTTTTTAAATAATATTTATTTTATGCAAGTCATCATAGTCATGATGCATGAAGGTTTTAAATTATGATATTTTTACTCATTTGCATTGTACCATTTTTTGGTATAATTGAGATTATTCTTAATTATATCGAAGAGTGTTACAGTGTGTTATATGTGTGATAGATGGATTGAATGTTTTAAATACTAATTGTTGGTTGTTATGAAAATAAATGATATAATGAACGACATAAGTATTGAATGAAATTTTAAGTTAAACTTGAAATGCAATAATGAGAAAACATAAAGAGATAATACCATAGATATGCCAAATGTGCATTTATGGGGACAATGAATGATGGTTTGTGGGGGTTAAAATGGAAAGTAAGGTGGCATAAATGTACAAATGAGTATAAATATATTCTTGAGATTTAAGGATTCAATTATGTTAGAATATATTCTTGGGGGTTAATTGATGTTTTAATTCATGATAAGGTATGTTTGATGAGAATGTGGATAGAAAAATATTGTCATGGGACAACCATAGAAGCCTCTGTATGTGGATTGCCTTAAATGCCTTATTGTACATTGTTTTTATTGGAAAATCCACATTCACGCCCATGAAATAAGATTCAGTTTGTGAATCATCAATCTGAAACTGTCCAGATAAGATAGAATAAGTCATGACTTGAGTCACCACATGACTTTGGCCGTGAACTTGTAAAGTCATGCTTGTGAAGAAATGTGTAAGTTTGGATAAAAGTGTTCAGGATTTGATTCACGGTTTGGTTTTACAAGTTAGAGTGTTTATGACTGGATTTTCACGGTCGTGAATACATAGTTCATGCAAGTGAATCATATTTATAATATTAAATATTGTTTGTTTTATGACTGTAATATAATGGATATGCACATACTTCCATAGTGGTATGATACGAATATTAAAACACATGATTATATGACGGTTATTGCAAACACGATACATAATGAATTTTCACAAGATTCAAGGTTTATGCTCTAAAAATAAAGATTTCACATAGAAATATAATAAAGAGGATTTTGAACAAGTAAAGTCAGACTCGATACTATGACTAGAAGTAGGATAAGTGGCATGTCATTGAAAATGTTCACAGTACCATAGTGGTATGATACAATTATTCTTAAAGGATAAGGTGACTTGAGTTTTGGGAGAGCCCTTGATCCTATATTGCACGTAAATATATATGTTTACTCAGTTAATGTGGCTTAACCTCTGAGATTGTCATTGACTTGAAAAGCCTCAACTGACACATATAATTATAGACAGTGACAGGGTGACTTAAGTTCTGGGAGTGCCTTTATTCACAATATATCTCTAAATGGTCTGTGTTGAGAGTTATTGGGAAATTATATTAAAGTGATTAAATAATGTAATGAAATAAATAAGAGATTTAAAAGCATAAGTACACTAAGATATACAATTAATACGATATATGTTATTATAAAGGTTATATGTTCTCTTTCACATTATTCAAGTGATAAAGGAGCCACTACTTCCATAAGGTAAAGTATTTACATGACATTATGATTTCACTGTTATACCACGATATTTTAGTACAAGGCTATGAATGTTGGTATGCTTTGTGTGAAAGCATGTTGAATTTTTATGCCAATATGTATCACTAAACTTTCGATAACTTAACGTGCAAATGTTTTTCCTACATAGGTTGGAACCTAGTAGATAAAAGTCGATCAAAAGTAGCAAACCCAACACAAAGATATCAGAGTAGACCCATCAGGGGTTGATGATATACTATATCATATTTTGCATTTTGTACATGAAATAAAGAATGAGTTTTGTTTACTTTCGTACATGTCTATACTTTATAAAAATATGTATTTTGGTTTAAAAGGCATGTACTGTTGTAAACATTAAGCTTATTGAGCTCAACATCATATTTCATATATAAATGATGATGCTTCTCTTTTAGATCAAATATACTCCTTTATAGATGTTTAATATTACATGATTAATAGGTTTGATATAAAAAGGAAAAGTTTTAAATTTTTTACAAGTTTTTTGCATATAAGTTCTGTGGTATCCACTTAGGGTTATACATGGATCATAGATCTTCTTGAACTGGGCCGAAGAACTGAGAAAAAAAATTAGAACCGAACTGTGTTGTTGACTTTTTGACTATAACCGAACTGTATTGTATTGTTGATTTTAATTTTGACGTATCTGAATCTTTTAGTGATATTTGGACCGAAAACTATACTAAACTATACCGAATTATTCTAGAACCAAATTATATTCAAATAACTGATATTTAAATGTTTATAATTTTACTACATATAATAACTTATAAGAATGAAATAATTAATATATAACATTATTTATAAGTTTTATATTTTTATTATACAAATATAATATAACTTAAACTTATTATTAAATATACTTTAATCCATAAAATTATATTATAATAAAATTTATATGACATTCCATAACCTCCATGTAAGTCTAAGATAAGTTCATCATAAATCTAATCAACTATCTTTATTATTAATATATAAATAAAAAAATATATCTATAATATATTACTAGTTTCATTTTTTACTATCAATTTTTTATCACTAATTATTTTTTTAGCATTTATAATTTATTTTAATTGTATTATATAATAAATATAAATTATATAAATTATTTGGTTAATTAATTTAAGTGAATCAATTATAAAGTAACCTAATTTATAATAAATGTACTATAATTATATGATAAATCAATATAAATTATCATTTATTCTAATTATATTATATGATTTTTTTGTCAAAATAATTGTATTATTTTAAATTTAAATACTAATCTATATTTTATTATTAAATAAAAATATATAATTGATATATTTAATAAACTTATATGTTTTTATACTTTATAATTAGTAAAAATATTATATATAAGACTTAAATTTATATATTTCCGAATTTTCAAAATAATACTGAAAATTTTTCAATTTCCGAATTAGATTGGATCGTGTACACCCTTACATCCATTCATTTAGTCGAGTTTATTCTGATTAGATGAGAGTTGTCAACTATTATGAGCCAAAATCTTTCAGAGCTAAGGTACCAACATCATCAACTCCTCAATAAGGGTAAGTCAGAACCGCTTTCCTCTCCACTTCGTCCAATATATAAACAAGGATTGTAATGGATAAAGAAAAATGAGCCTCAACAAAAGTGGATTCCAAAAGCTTATACTTCCCAAACTATTATTCAAATCCGATTAGTAATTTCAAATCGACAAATCCTGTTGTTTGCATGGTCCAACCATCATAACATGAGTTTCTATCTTGACAAGAGTCTATGGATCCTAATAATCAAATAAAAAGGTCTTAATGGATTAGATCACCTGGTCTAGATGCACTTGAAAGACCAAGAGAAATCATAGTAAGTGGATTAGTTCTTGGCTGACAAATTGATAATTTCTTGGCACAAAATTATGCTCTTCAAAAGATTAATAGAAAGGTTAATAAAGTCTTGTTAAGATGGACCGTATGGAAGCAAATATCGGAAGTAGACTTAATTAGCAACAAAATTTTATGATCAAGCTTCAAAAGCAGATTATAACTCTTCATCAAGAATTAATACATATGATACAACAACATATTACTGGATCGCTTTTCCAAAGGAAATAGAAAGAAATTATGAGTTTAATACAATAACTTTCACAATTAGCAAGACACTTGCATGTTAAAATACCATTCAACTCATTTGCTTTTACCAGTACTCAACCCTTACTAGAATCAATAACATATATTGTTCCTATAAAACCAGATGTAGATCCAATTTTGATCCAACAAGAGAATTTTCATAACACGCTTAGAGCTAAAACATCTACATTCAAACCTTTAAAGAAAAAAAAAAACTATTGTAACAACTACAATGACCTCAACCTCAACAACCTCTCTATCAGAAACACCATATATTCCTAAATATCCTGAAAAACAGCCTTCCCAAGATTCTTTCCAGGATTCACAAGACCCGTACAAATACATGATTCAAAACTTTCCAAATACCATTACTATTTTTCTGCAAAGCTATGCATAAAATTTTGAAAAATCTCTCCAATTTAGCATGCAAGATCACTCACACTCATATTCATCTTCCTCTGAAGGTTTAAATAATAATTCATCTATTTCTTCCATAAAAATGGCCAATCCAAGGGTGCTTCCAATAGTTCAATCAACTCCAATTGAGTCTTTCACTTAGGATTGAGGCCTATTTGTTCAAGAACCAGTTGATGAAAAGATGGATGAATCAGCTTATATATCTAAGTCTTCTAATGGTCCATTGTTCACAATGAATGATATTCCTCTAAGTCAAAGAAGAGCTATGTTACTAGAAATGTATGCTTGCCTTGAGACCAAATTGCAATATGGTATTTTTGTTTTAGAAATTTTGTAGGAATTTACCATCAGATATGTTGGAGGTTTACATAAATGGTGGATAAGAATTGAAGAATATCATAAGTTACAGTTCTATCAGCTTACCATTATGGAAACCCTATCCTACATTGAAACAAAATTAATTGGCACTTCAGCAGATTCGGTGGAAACTGTATGAAGTGAAAATTTCCAACTGACAGTGTCTTATTGTCCAATTCACTTGTTCACAGGAAAATATAATCAACCAATTAAGGCCATAACGTTTATTGATAATGGATCCCATATAACTATTACCAATCCAAAACTCTTTCCAAACTACTTCTAGAAAGCACATAAAGAATTCTTCAAAACCGCTGATGAATAACTTTTCTCTACAAAATGATCACAACAAAACCCATTAAAATTCAGTTCTTACCCAATTTCTTTGTTTGAACCAAAGTTATAAGTTCAAATCTTCACAAGAAATATGTTCTTATAGGATTCAATGTCATTGAACAATTGTCTCAACTATCCATTGGAGCTCATGGGTTAAAGTCTAAGAAATGGTTTTTCCCCTATACTTCCACACCCAATTTGTTTATAACCTCCATATCAAACTCTTTTTTTGAAATCCAAGTCCAACTTATCCAACTTATCCAACAAAGTTGTAGACATACATGTATGGTTCCTCCAAAAATGTCAAAATCCTTTAAGGACCATACAGAATTATACATATCACTTGAATGGGGATATCAATCCTACAAAGGCTACCCATCTTGGAATGAATCTAGAAGAATAGTCATTAGCATTACAAGAATACTTACAACTCTTGCAATAAGGTTTGATTGAGTCTACAAAATTAGATTAGGATTGTAAAACTTTTTATGTCAATAAATGATCAGAATAAGTTCGCAAAAAGAAAAGGTTTGTGCTTGGTTATAAACATTTAAAACATTTTTTTCAAAGATGATAAGTTCACTTTGCCAAATATCTCATCATTGTATACATTTCTCAAGGATACAAGGGTATTTTCCAAATTTGATCTAAAGTCTAGTTTTTGGTAGCTTGATATTCATAAAGAAGATCGATACAAGACTACCTTTTGCATTCTAAATCACCATTATCAATGGATTTCATGCCATTTGGTTTAAAGGTTGCTCCTTAACGTTTTTAGAAAACAATGATAAATATCTATGAACAACTTTTGTTGACATTACTCATTTATATTGATGATATACTTTTATTTTCAAAAGAGGAGAATAGCCACAAAGAACTTCTCAAAAAGTTTACTGATCTGACACTTCAATATGGTATAATGCTTTTTGAGAAAAAGATGCACATTGCAAATGATGAGATATAATACTTAAGATAAAATTCAAAGATGGTATATATCAGTCGTGTCTACATATTGACGTTGAATTATTAAAATTTTATTAGAAAGATGTGTTGGTAAAATAGGTGCAACAATTCTTAGCATAACAAATTATATTAGAAACTTCATCTTTCATTTTTCAAAAGTAGTTCATCCATTTAGGCCGTTATTAAGAAAGAATGCCTCATCATGGTCTATTGAGCAGACAATAACTATAACGCAAATCAAGAAGATCTATAAGAATCTTATCTTCCCCATTCACATATCTTGACATATGACAAAAGAATTATGTAGACAAATACAAATGATGAATTATAAAGTGCTTTATTGCTTAAAAAAAAAAAGAAAGAAAACGATAAATTTGTGCTTATGCCAGTGGGAAATTCAAGGACTTAGAATCTCATTATTATTCAACTTTCAAAAAATTATTGACAGTAAAGTATGAGATTAAAAATTTTGAGTTTCATTTGATTGGACATCATTTTACTGTCCTGATGGATTGTTTATATTTTCCAAAGATACTAAAGTTCAAAGGGAAACAAGTACCATGTGCTCAGATAGAATGATTGGTTCTCTAAGTATAGTTTCAATGTTAAGCATATAAAAGAGGATAAGAACTTGATCCCTAATTTTCTCTCAAGACTACCATCACAAAAACCTCTCAATTTCATTATAGAAATCCAAACAATCCCTCTCATCTTCATAGCTAGATCATATGATCACACAAATCTCTTGTTATCCTGTTTATGCTTAGAACAATGATCAGAGAGCATTAAAAAGAAAAAAAATTGTTACTTGCCAATATAATGCTATTAAAAAATATGGTAGCACTTTTATTAACCCAGATATGTTCCATCCAAATTACCCTTTTCTAATGAAGCCCTACATATGTTATGGTATATGTGTATTTTGTGCCATATAATTTTCCAATTATGTCCTTTTAAATGGTATAATGCCATTACTGACAAATCACTGCTAGCCAACTCAAGAAAATTCCTAAACTGGTTTACAACTTTGGGAGTTTGGTAACAATCTTCTTTCATACTTTTTATAGGATAATTGGAATGTAAATGTCCCAGTAATCATTGGAATGAACATCATTCCACATTTGGTGTCTATTAGACTTTCCCTTATTCTCTTGCGCATCCTTCTGAAGTAAGATAGTTTCAAAGAATCATGGTATATAAAAATTAGTATATCCCTAAAGAAATATGACCACGATATGAAGAGGATGCTCATTGGAAAAATATTCCTTTAGCTCAGGTGAATCATGTAACACAAAAAGAAGAGATGAACGAGGCAATCACTTCTACTGAAAATGTCCTAGCAAGATATGAAATGGCATGACCCCTCAGTACCATTATGATATATTTGGATGACTACAATAACATGAACCTTTCACCTAGCCATAAGCCAATTAGAGAAAACGGTTGAAGAAATCATATGCTATCTTATTTTATATATTATTGGTCTGTACTATTTACTTTACTAAAACTTGGTGTGTTTGTATCTGTAATAATAATGAAGTTTGTACTGTTTACTTTATTAAAGTAAAGAAAGCTAGAATCTTTGCTTTAATAATTTAAGGTGTCTGTATATGCTAAAGAACTCTATATAAAAAGTTTTCTAGCTTTTATGAAGGCAAAACGAAATAAATTTTGGGTTTTCTCTTAAACACCATGTCTCTCTAAACTCCTATCTACTTCAATCTTAGTTAGTTTTTATTCATATTTGTTATTACATCTTTTTGTAAATAATCATAACAAAAATCTTTATGACCTCAAAATGATATTATTGATGCACCAAAATAGATAACTAAAAAACATGACATTTAATAGCCCAGGTAAGGCTTTGTTTGGCTAGCATACATGTTATCTATCCTTAATGCATCATTAATGGTCATACATGGGTTGTCCTAGTATCAGAGCCATGGTTATTTTCTTGGAACAATTGATAGTAAATATGTATTTAAACTAATGGAAGATTGAAGGAGTCTCTTCATCTATTCAAGCTATGGAAACCAACTCAACACTTTTTATCTCCTATGGTGGAGACGGAGCAAGGACGATATGTTTATGTCTCACCCCGAACCCGACCTGATATTATATATATATATATTTAACATAATTTATAATTTTTAAAGATAATAAAATAAAATATAATACTTATTTAAAAATAAAAAATTATGTAATTAACTAATAAGTAAAATAATAAAAAGAAAAATATTTTTAATATTAAAATAAATAATTTTTTTAATAAAATTAGGTACATAGTAGGGGTTCGGGATTTCCGCTCTTATATAGTGCAAGGACAAGAACTAATAGTTTTTTTTTGTCTAAGAACAGGATGGTGGAAGTTTTGTGATTAGAGATGGATACAGAGACAGTGAAATTCGTTCCGAACCTACCCATTGCCACTTTTATAAGGAAATGCTAGAGATGATTTGGTTATAAAAAAAACTATTTATCTATTTCTTTTTAAAAATAGTGTTTACAACTTTTAAAAAAATTTAAAATAAATTTCTTTCTTGAAAAACAAATGGAAGGCCAAATAGAGCATGACAGTACTAACTTCTTCCTGTTAAAATTGGAAATTTAATGGGGACAAATAAAATTATAACCGCTAATAAGATGAATGTGTACATCCTACGATAATAAATTGTTGCGCATGAAGTCAATACGAATACTAAACAATGGATACAATAATTTGTATCAGCGTGCGGAAATTCCAACGACCTTTAGCTTGGTGATACATGAGTTGACTGCGTGGACTTCTTATTCTTCTTCACTTTGGCAAAGCCTTTACCTTTTCCCAATTTCATCTAAAATTTGTTTTGTATTTTGTTTTTTTCTTTAAAAGTTTTGAAGAGTACAGTTATTCACTCAATTGATCCCTTTTCTCTTTTTCTAATTCAATAATTCATAATCATATGGGAAAGAAATCTTCATCTTCATCTTCATCAATAGTGATTTCAAATAGTAAGAAAAAGAATGGCTGGATTAGCCCCAGTCGACTTGTGTTTATCATATTTATGTTCATCTTTTTCTCTTGCCTCTTAATAGACCACCTATCTCTTTCTCGAGAACACCAAGTTCCTTTTCTTCAATTCCTTTATCTCTCTCTCTCATCTTATTTGTTTACTCGAATTTATTTTCTTTTCCTACTTCTTGTTCTTTAAATTTCTCAAAATTTCAGTTAAATATATATATGTATATATTAGAAGCTTTATCCTTCATTTTTCAAAAGTAGTTCATCCATTTAGGCCGCTATTAAAAAAGAATGCCTCATCATGGTCTACTAAGCAGACAATAATTATAACGCAAATCAAGAAGATTTGTAAGGATCTTATCTTCCTCCTTCACATATCTCGACATATGACAAAAGAGTTATGTAGACAAATACAAGTGATGAATTCTGAAGTGCTTTATTGCTTGAAGAAAAAGAAAGAAAATAATAAATTTGTGTTTATGCCAGCGGAAAATTCAAGGAATTAGAATCTTATTATTATTCAACTTACAAAAAATTATTGACAGTAAAGTATGAGATTAAAAATTTTGAGTTTCATTTGATTGAACATCATTTTACTGCCCTAATGGATTATTCATATTTTCGAAAGATACTAAAGTTCAAAGGGAAACAAGTACCATGTGCTTAGATGGAATGACTGGTTCTTTAAGTATAGTTTCAATGTTAAGCATATAAAAGGGGATAAGAACTTGATCCCTGATTTTCTCACAAGACTACCATCATAAAAACCTCTCAATTTCATTATAGAAATCCAAACAATCCCTCTCATCTTCATAGCTAGATCATATGATCACACAAATCTCTTGTTAACCGGTTTGTGCTTAGAATAATGATCAGAGAGCAGCAAAAAGACAAAATTGTTACTTACCAATTTAATGCTATTAAAAAATATGGTAGCACTTTTATTGACCTAGACATGTTCTATCCAAATTACCCTTTCATGTAGGTCTTTAAAATTCCTTGTAAAGGTAAATTTTCTAATGAAGCCCTACATATGTTATGGTATATGTGTATTATGTACCATATAATTTTCCAATTATGTCCTTTTAAATGGTATAATGTCATTGCTAACAAAACACTGCTAGCCAACTTAAGAAAATTCCTAAACTGGTTTAGACCTTTGGGAGTTTGGTAACAATCTTTTTCAGACTTTTTGTAGGATAATTGGAATGTAAATGTCCTAGTAATCACTGGAATGAACATTATTTCACATTTGGTATCTATTAGACTTTCGCTTATTCTCTTGCGCATCCCTCTGAAGTAAGAGAGTTTCAAAGAATCATGGTAGGTAAAAATCAGTATATCCCTAAAGAAATATGACCATGATATGAAAAGTTTCTCATTGGAAAAATATTCCTTTAGCTCAGGCTAATCATGTAACACAAAAAGAAGAGATGAACAAGGCAATCACTTCTACTGAAAATGTCCTAGCAATATATGAAATGGCACGACCCTTAGTACCATCATGTTATGTTTGGATGACTACAATAACATGAACCTTTCACCCCAACCATAAGCCAATTAGAGAAAACGGTTGAAGAAATTTTATCCTATCGTATCTTATATATTATTGGTTTGTATTATTTACTTTACTAAAACTTGGTGTGTTGATATCTGTAATAATGAAATTTGTACTGTTTACTTTATTAAAGTAAAGAAAGTGAGAGTCTTTGCTTTAATAATTTAAGGTGTCTATATCTACCAAAAAACTCTATATAAAAAGTTTTCTAGCTTGTATGAAGGCAAAACGAAATAGATTTTGGGTTTTCTCTTAAACACCATGTCTCTCTAAACTCCTCGCTACTTCAATCTTAGTTAGTTTTTGTTCATATTTGCTATTATTTCTTTTTGTAAATAATCATAACAAAAATCTTTATGACCTCAAAATGATATTATTCATGCACCAAAATAGATAATTAAAAAGCATGACATTTAATAGCCCAGGTGAGGCCTTGTTTGGCTAGCATACATGTTATATATCCTAATGCATCATTAATGGTCATACATGAGTTGTTCTAGTATCAGAGCCATGATTATTTTCTTGGAAGAATTGATAGTAAATATGTATTTAAACTAATGGAAGATTGAAGGAGTCTCTTCATCTCTTCAAGCTATGGAAACCAACTCAACACTTTTATCTCCTATGGTGGAGACGGAGCAAGGACGATATGTTTATGTCTCACCCCGAACCCGACCTGATATTATATATATATATATATATATATATATATATATATATATATATATATATAACATAATTTATAATTTTTAAAGATAATAAAATAAAATATAATACTTATTTAAAAATAAAAAATTATGTAATTAACTAATAAATAAAATAATAAAAAGAAAAATATTTTTAATATTAAAATAAATAAATATTTCTAATAAAATTGGAGACATAGTACGAGTTCGGGATTTCTGCTCTTGTATAGTGTAAGGACAAGAACTAATAGTTTTTTTCGTCTAAGAACAAGATGGTGGAAGTTTTGTGATTAGAGATGGATAGAGAGACGGTGAAATCCGTTCTGAACCTACCTATTGCCACTTTTATAAGGAAATGCTTAGGATGATTTGGTTATAAAAAAAACTATTTATCTATTTCTTTTTAAAAATACTATTTACAACTTTTAAAAAAATTAAAAATAAATTTCTTTCTTGAAAAACCAATAGAAGGCCAAATAGAGCACGAGTACTAACTTCTTCCTGTTAAAATTGGAAACTTAATGGGTGCAAATAAAATTATAACCGCTAATAAGATGAATGTGTACATCCTACGGTAATAAATTGTTGCGCATGAAGTCAATACGAATAGTAAACAATGGATACAATAATCTGTATCAGCGGGCGGAAATTCCAACGACCTTTAGCTTGGTGATACATGAGTTGACTGAGCGGACTTCTTATTCTTCTTCACTTCGGCAACGCCTTTGCCTTTTCCCAATTTCATCTAAAATTTGTTTTGTTTTTTATTTTTTTATTTTTAAAGTTTTGAAGAGTACAGTTATTCACTCAATTGATCCCTTTTCTCTTTTTCTAATTCAATAATTCATAATCATATGGGAAAGAAATCTTCATCTTCATCTTCCTCAATATTGATTTCAAATAGTAAGAAAAAGAATGGCTGGATTAGCCCCAGTCGACTTGTGTTTATCATCTTTATGTTCGTCTCTTTCACTTGCCTCCTAATAGACCGCCTATCTCTTTCTCGAGAACACCAGGTTCCTCTTCTTCAATTCCTATTTCTCTCTCTCTCATCTTATTTGTTTACTCGAATTTATTTTCTTTTCCTACTTCTTGTTCTTTAAATTTCTCAAAATTTCAGTTGGAGGTTTCGAAATTGAATGGCGAATTGGAACACTTAAACAGTCAGGCAAGTTTTTTTTTTCCTTCCTTATTATATAAAATTTATGATCAAAAGAATTTATCATTTGCATTTTATATTTAACTCTCTTTATTTGGTAAAAATCTATGATGGGTAGCTTGCGGATTTGAAGAACCGACTGAAGGGTTCAGGGATAGACATTACTATTGAGAAGAAGAATGTGAAAGAGGAGGAGATGGAGAATGACCCGATTAGTGTTGAAAGAAGAGAGAAAGTTAAAGAAGCTATGCTTCATGCTTGGACTAGTTATGAGAAATACGCATGGGGTCATGATGAGCTCCAGGTTTTTCTTCCCATTGTTTTCACTATTTCTCCGTTATTTCTAAGCTTATCTATCTTCTATTGTTATCTGCTTAAGATAGATTCATTTACTTTATGAAACTGCCGGCTTTCTAGTATCCAAAATTTTAAGCTTGAAAATAATTTGCTGGGAAAGGAACCATTTCCCTACATTATTAGCTTTCGTTGTTGATTTGTTTCTGCGTGTTTTTCTAGCAGTGTTTAATGATGTTTATCCTATTATTTTTTTTACAGGGATAGCTATTGTATTCTTTTATTCATGTAACTGATTTAAATTTGTATTTTCGTTATTGGATTATTGACAAGGTTCTAATTAAAATTTTGCTGTAAATGCTGGGACAAATATATATGCTGGAATTGAATGAACTGCTGCAATTTTCATCCCATTTGAACTTGATTTTCTATAGGTTGTTGATTTTTTTAATTTTCTTTTGTTCATAGCCAAATGGCCAAAATGTTAGAATGGTAAAACAGAAGGGTTATGGGCCTTGATATCTTGCAATATCAATTGGAGTATCAAAACTATACAATATCTGCTTCAGTAGATGCAAATAAGGCTTTTTAACTCACTAATTTCTCTTCATGTCAGTTTTGGACTCTTTTATCAGCAGATTCTAATATAATGAAAGATATATATACAAACACTTACAAACACATGTATAATTTGTAAATCTAGTATGAGAAAGTAAAATGCTCAATGTGCATAACGTGAAGAAAATGATAGATCCCAAAAGAATGAACCAAGTGTTTTTAATTTAAGGTTGAAACTCACCATGGGAAGAGAAGGAATTTTTTGGTTAGAACATCAAAAATTTTGGGTTCTTTATGTCCTCAACAATTTATACGTGGTCCTGCTTAGTTGCTACTCTGTCCTTATTGTGATCTAGATAAAGACTCAAGTCTACTAATAAGCCACTAGACGAAACGTAATAAGTTTATAGGATAACATTAGGAAATAACCTGATCCAGCATCTCAAGCATACAATTCTTGAATGGTCATCATGGCAAAAGTACAATGTTGATGTTGGGTAATCCAATAATAGCAAATACTTTCTTGTTAACTTCAAAATTAGTAACATACAATCTTATTTTATTTGCATTGGAAGTTGTCATGCAGCTGAAGAAAAGGGAATTTTGTCATGATATGGTTTTCACTTCCCTCTCTATGTGTGTGCGCTTGGACATGTATACATTTTTTTTTTTGAATTGGCTTGTTGCATTCCAATACTCTAATCAATGTTCAGGTTTTAACTTAGCAATGTCTTTAATTTTTCTAGCATTGTTATGTGTTTGGCTCATTACAGTTACGAAATCTGTGACTAATAATTTGACTCTGATTATATAACAGCCACAAACACAGAATGGTGTTGATAGCTTTGGTGGACTTGGTGCAACATTGATAGATTCCCTTGATACATTATTTATAATGGGTCTTCAAGAACAGTTTCAAAGAGCTAGAGAGTAAGTTTCTATCCTCTAGAATAGTATTCACATTGTCCCCATTCACCCTTTAGATTTGTTTTAAGCTATATGCATAATTCAATTTGGTATGGTTTCTGAACCATTTTTTTCTTAAAGCAGCAATTATAAAGCTTTTTAATGTGACTATTTTATCTTCTGTTTTCCTACTCTCCTTCAGAACTGTTATACTAGTTATAATTTCACATTATTGCAGGTGGGTTGCAAACTCATTGGATTTCAACAAGAATTATGAGGCTAGCGTCTTTGAAACCACCATAAGGTTGCATCATAAGGTTTTAATCCTTTTTTGTTATTTGTTCTGCTGTTAGATTGAAACAGGAGAACAATATGTCATGTGTTGTTTCATGATTGTGTTCTCTGCTTGAATCCAGAGTAGTAGGAGGTCTTCTTAGTGCGTATGATCTCTCTGGTGACAAAGTATTTCTTGAAAAGGCTAGAGATATTGCGGATAGGCTGCTGCCTGCGTGGAATACACCTTCAGGAATTCCCTATAACACAATTAACTTAGCACATGGGAATCCCCACAACCCTAGGTGGACAGGGGTGAGTTTTGTACTTTGGTTGCTCATTCAGTTCTGAAATGAAGTCCTTTTCTGCATTGCATATTTTTCTTATGCATGCAATTTGAGTATTCTATCTTATTCTTGGTTGAAAAGTGTTCTATCTTATTCTTAGTGGTGTTACTCTAATATGTATGTGTTGAAAAGTGTATTCTAGTTTCTTGTCTATGTAACCTTGGAGATAACAAAATGACTTAATATTCGAGTTTTTCCTTCCACATGATACAAGCATTTTATTGGACTCTAGAATTTAATGATACTTTTCGAAAGGAAGTCCAAATTGTAGCTGGTGAAAAATGGATAATTTGTGCTAAAATAAATGCATGTATATAGAGATGTGTAGACATTTTGAACTACTGATATTCTGTGGGTCAGTTGACTTCTAGGAAAAAGTTTAGATGCATTACAAATTTTATACATAAGATTGTGGATCGGTGCATTTTTTTTTGTAACTAAAAGAAAAAAAAAATTTCATTTTAGATCAAATGATAAAATCATAATTTTTGTTTAAGAAAGAAGAAGACAATTAGTACGTTGAGGAGGATGAGGCATGGTACTAAAGGAGGGCTAAGAGCCTAAGAAGCATTGCATAGAGTTGCTACTGCAAATTGCCTTATGATAATGTTTTGTATAATCTATTGTAGTTCTTTGGGTTAGAATGCTATAAGAAGCAAAAACATCCAATCAGATTATCTTGATATATATATATTTCTTAAAAATTATAGCGTTGTGTTTTAAATAGACCAAATATTTGGTAACAGTGAGTCTTCCCAAGTAACATATTTGCTCCCCTTCTTAAAAATAAATTCAACTCTCTGATCGCTTATAATATATGTATCAGGTGAGATCACTTGCAGGCATGTTGTTTCTACAGTCATATTTAGTGTCAATCCTGTGTTTTTTGCTCTTTCTCTCTCTCTCTCTCTCAGCAAAAAATGAAATCATTTTTAGCAAGAAATTAAGGAGATTACAACTTAGGTCTGGCTAATATTTTTACATTCTTTGGAGCCAAAGTCAATCTTAAGAATGATATAAATGAAATATTGATAGAAGCATGAGATCAGAGGCAAAATATGTGCTAATTTGAGGATCAAAATTAATTGGTAAATAGGATATGTGGGGGGGCCACACCAAAAAAAAAAAAAAATTTAATGAGGCCATAAGCATTTTTTAAGAAACAAAATTTTAATATTTATGGGTAAAATTTAAATTTTTAGGCTTTGGGGTACCTTGGCCTTTACAAGCACCATGTAGTTTTGCTCCTGATGTCAGGATAATATATTCTTATGTGGAACCCTACTCACCACTCCAAGTAAAAACAAAAGACAAGAACAAAATTTAATGTACTTGAAATAAACTAATTACCTCTGAAAGATACCCTTTAAATTCTTGATCAATAAATATAAAATTTGTTGAAATATGTTTTGTTAAAGATGATTTTAGCTAAAGCTTTTCTATGTGGAGCTTTTGATAATATAGACCCAACACATAACTACCCAAACCCATCCATTTGCCACCCATAGTAATGGGTAGCTGAGGTATTAAACCTGTAATCTACCTAATATGGGGATTATTTTTAAAGCTGTACTGGCCCAACCATATAAATGCATAAACGCTACATAAATGAATTGGTTAGGGTTAAATATCCTATAATTCCCTACCCATTGCCGTCCCTATTTTAGATTATTGTCTCTTTCTTGTCAATGTTTTGTTTAACCCAAAAATTTCTATACTTTCAGGGAAGTAGTATCCTGGCGGATTCTGGAACAGAGCAGCTAGAGTTTATTGCTTTATCTCAAAGGACAACAGACCCCAAATACCGGCAGAAGGTTATCCTTTATTATGGTTATATGTGAATTTCAGCCAGAAGTGATTAAAAATGACTCCTTTAGAAAGCATGATGATTAAAGATGTCGAATCTGAGTTTTTATCATGTGCTTTTTATAGGTTGTATGTGCATTTTGTAAGTTGTCTATGCAATGATATTTCAGGTGGAGAATGTAATCAAAGAGCTTCAGAAAACCTTTCCTGCTGATGGTTTGCTTCCCATATATATTAATCCTCACACTGGAGTGTCTTCGTACTCGGTGATTACATTTGGTGCCATGGGTGATAGGTATTGACACTTGAATTCAATAAAAATCATTATAGTGAATAGTCTGGGAAGAAATGCCAGTTAAGCACAATTCATAATATGTGCTGGAACTGAAAACGTGAAATTCTTGTTCTTGGGCTTTGAGTATTGATCATAAAGTTATGACCTTATGCAAAACCATTGTATTTAAGGGGTCTTACACCATGTTCTTTGAGAAAATCATATCTATTATGGGTTTTACATAATAGTAATGGACTTTTGATTGTGATGGTGTTTACACTACAAAATCTTCTCTTGATGTGATCTACTACTTTCTGTACCTTTTTCCAGGTCTATTGTGTTATATGTGATTTTATTTGAATACTTAATGATTGAAACTAAAAAATTAAAGTTCATTGGAGCTTTTTGATCGTATCATTTTACCAGTTTCCTGCAAATGTTTGCCTTAGATGCAACTTACACACCTCAGAGTTCTCATCTATAATTTCCATGATCATTATATAGCATCCATAATGTATATTAATATTGCGATGCTTCTCAGTGTAGTTGACACTAGAATAAATGAGGATGCCAAGCCAAGCAAAATTATGATAGTAACCACTTAACTACTGATATACAATTAGAATTCAAAGTGCAGTTTCACAAATTTTAAACAATATGTAAATTCATTATATTTTTTAGATGGATTTATATCTGTTTTAAACAAACTTTATTTATGTGCATGGCTCTATACTAGTTGGCTATGATTGTCAAATGGTAGCATGATTCATGTAACAAATATCTGATTCATGCACCTCACTGTTTGTAAATTGAACATTATTTTACTTATCATGATAGTGAAGCTAGTTTGATCAAATGTTTAGTGTCTGAATTACTAATTTTTTGATCCTTATGTTTCATTGACTGTAGCACTGTATCTTCTTTACTTGGAGATCTAGACATCTAGTTATGGACCTACTTACCATAAAATCAAGATTAGAATTAAGAGAATCTGAATTTCTTTTCTCCCTTTGTGACCTACTATAACAGATCGAATAAGGACTCATTGGAGAGAATCCTTTGATCTCAGAACATGATTTTTTTTACTTAAACTGTGTACTTTTTCCTTACTCTTGTTCCACTTTAATAGTCAGTTACAGCATTGATGGAAATAACCTGCCAACAAAATAAGGTAACCACCTTCATATAATATGACACAGAAACTTGCATAACTGAGTTAAATACACGTGATATAAATACAAGAAAATTGCCACGTCCTAACTGATCTCCTGCGAGCATTAGTATATGTCCTGTACATTTGACTTCCAGGTGGATTTTGCTGTTGCAGATCCTGTTCCCGTTGGTAGTGGTGGTGGTGGTGGTTCATAACATGAACCTGTGGCCCAATTTCAAAATTGGATATCTCCCTCTAATAGCTTAAATTTTGTTTAATTGTTTCAGTTCCAAAATAAATGATTTAAATATCCTCACCTGATGAATTTACATATTGTTTTTCTTTTTGCAGCTTTTATGAGTATTTACTCAAAGTGTGGATACAAGGGAATAAAACAGAAGCTGTAAAGCATTACAGGTATCAGTTCTTCTTTTTTGTTCCTTTTAATATATTTGCATCACGAGCATAAGTATACTTCGATCCCTGTAAAAATGTGCTATTTATTTAAAGCTGCTTCATTATGCATGCTGTGCTTATTTGGTGGCATAAGGGTTATCATTATTGCCAATTTCAAAGATTTAAAACTGATGTAGGCATAAGTCAAATAATTGACTGTAAGCAAGAAAACTGGGAAAGAAAAGAGGAAATATTAAAAGAAGGCATTTGTTTGGATAAAATAAGTACACAATCATTCCCATTCCTAGTGTTTGGTTGGGCAAAAAATACTCTGCAATCAGAATTTCATTACCTCGCGAATGGGAAATAGCCATTCCCCCTACCCTCTTGGTAATCAAATTTGATTCAATACTGGAATCAAAATGAAGCTGAAACATATTTTGTAAAATCGTGGATATTGTGAAAGCTAGATAATACTCATAAAAAATCAATTAATATCATCACAATTAATTAAATAAACACAATTTTTTACCAAATTCCTGAATTAATTACAGATAAAAAATAATACAGATCAACAAAATAAACCAAATTGATTAAGATTATGACAAAATTATATATGAGTTATAAATGAATCAAAATCATCAAAAACAAAAAAGTAGAAAATCATTAAATATGTAGAAAAAATATCAAAAAATTAAAATTTAAGACAAATGCTTGGAAATTAACAAAAAATTCCATAAAAATAAGAAATTAATAATAATTCTAAATAGTTTCAACAAAAAATAAAAAAAGAAAAAAGAAAATACAGGAATAACAAAAAAGAAAAAGAAATTAAGACAAATTTCAAAACTTAAAGCAAAAAAAGAAAACTAATAATTAGTAAATTGGAAGAAATTTGGAAAATAAAATTTGAGAATGAAAGTGTTTGTATTGTATTGCTGTATATTGAGTTTATAAGAGAATATATAGAGTTGCATAGAGTGTTTTATTTACAATGAACTAGATATCTAGGATAAGACAACCCTAGTAGAGTTTAAGTATACAACTAAGAGATAAATACAAGTAAAGATAAGAGAGAAATAAAAGTAGAGATAAAGATAGTATTTTATCTTCATATCCCATTATACCCCCCTCAAGCTGATGCCAGAGCTGGCTAGACAGAAAGCAAAGGCCGCAGCTGTAGAAATCATTGGGAAGACAGAGACTTGGTAAAAATATCAGCGACCTGATCCTTGGAGGGCAGAAACTGAATCTGAAATTTTCTGACAACAATCCGTTCACAAACAAAATGATAGTCAAACTCGATGCGTTTAGTTCGAGCATGAAACATGGGATTAAAAGATAGGTAAACTGCACCAAGATTGTCACACCAAATTGAAATAGGAGTAGAAAGTGGGAATTCAATCTCACTTAGGAGAGATCCTAGCCATAGAGCTTCACTGGCTGCATTAGCAACAATCTTATACTCCCCTTCTGTAGAAGAACGGGATATAGTAGACTGCTTTTTAGCAGTCCAAACCACTAAATTGCTACCCAAAAATATACCATAGCCACTTGTAGATCTTCGATTCTCGGGATAGCCACCCTAATCGCTGTCAGCAAAGCAATGAAGAGTAAAATTTGTGCATTTGCGTAGATGTAACCCAAAAGATAAAATAGCCTTGAGATAGCAAAGAAGACTTTTAATGGCCTTCCAATGGACATCCGTTGGACGATGCATAAATTGACACAATTTGTTGACTGAAAATGCTATATCAGGTCGAGTTAGAGTCACATATTGAGGTGCCCCTATGATTTGATGATATGACTCACTTTAGGAAAGAGTTGTACCTATTGTTCTAGATAGGGGGTGGTGAGGCAGCCATGGGGGTGAGCTGTGGTTTGGAATCTCCCATGTTAGTTTTGTCCAATAAGTGTCGAATATACTTTTGTTGAGTCAAAATAATGCCATCATCATGAGAATGAACTTCAATACCAAGAAAATAGCTTAATTTTCCCATATCCCAAACTGGAAAAGTTAGCTCCATTTGTGTAACCAAAAAATCAATAGCAGTTTGAGAGGTGCCAGTGATCACTATGTCTTCTACATAAACAAGAACAAAAATCTTGTCCTTTCCATTAGTAGAGTAAAAGAGAGAACTATCAGCCTTTAAATTTTGAAATCCAAGTCCCAAAAGAAAAGAACATAAGCATTGAAACCAAGCATGAGGGGCTTGTTTTAAACCATAAAGGGAATGGTGCAACTTACAAACATGATTGGGGCAGCTGGAATCAATAAACCTAGATGGTTGGGACATGTATATTTCTTCCTCGAGGGTTCCATGTAAAAAGGCATTAGAAATATCCAATTGTTACATGGTCCAGCCATGTTGAACAACCAAGGTAAGCATTGTGCGAATGGTAACAGTTTTAATAACAGGACTAAAAGTTTCATGATAGTCCACACCAGCCTTTTGATTGTATCCCTTTGCTATAAGTCTGACCTTATAACGATTAATACTCCAATTTGGATTCCTCTTGATCTGATATATCCATTTGTTACCAACAACATTGGTATTGGGTGGGCAAGGTACTAGACTCCATGTCTTGGTTTTGATCAAGACCTGAATTTCCTCATTCATAGCTTTTTTCCACACTTATAAACAGCTGGCTTGTTTGTATGTCCATGGTTCGGTTGTCAAGAAATCAGGTTGTGGAGTTTTTGGTTTATGTTTGGTAACAGTGTGGGCAAATCTTTGAAGGACAGTGCGGGGGTGGAGTTCCATTTGATGAGTTCTATTATGATTAGGAGAAAGTGGTTGGGGGCTAGGTGTAGACGGGTCGGTTGAGGGAGCAAGTAGATCAGGATTAATAGGGGAGGAATGAGATGTTGTTGACATTTCAGTTTGGGTGGGAGATAAAGAGAGTGGTTGTATTGGAAGTGGAGAAGAGAGAGGGGCAGCAAGTGTAGGTGAATTAGATAGGATAGAGAGAGAAGAAATCATACCTGAGGACTGATTGTGATCCATAACAGTAATGGACAGCCATTCAGAGTTGGTGTTGGAGAAGGAATCATGCTGCTGCTCAGATTGCATATGGGCCATAGGAAAACTAGTTTCATCAAACTTTAAATGTTTGGACATCTATACCCAAAATGAGAAGGAGAAAGACCAAGATTAACACAAGTAGTGGTTCGAAAGGAAAACTTATTGGAATTATATGGTCTTAGCAATGGGATAACACTACATTCAAATATTTTAAAACTGGAATAGTTAGGATGTTTGTGAAATAAGGTGTAAAAGGGTGATTTATTGCTCAAAACTTGTTTTGGAAAAACATTGATAATTAAGACAGAATTATCAAAGGCATGTGGCCAAAATTTGAGAGGTACTTTGTTGTCAGCCAACATAGTTAAAATTAATAGAAAAATACTTAAAATTCAAAATAAATAGAAATTGAAAATTCAATAAAAAATTTAAATAAAATAAAACAATGAAATATGATTGAAGAAAATAGGAAAAATAAAAAAGAAGATTAACATTAGTAATTTGGTGGTGCCCTTATTACGTTCAATAACTCTAACTTTGAATCTGAATTCCTTCATATTCTTTCCTGAAGCAGATGTTATTGTATTTAATTTTGTGCAGTATATTCAATTTCAAATACAAATATTCTTTTCTTAGCCATTATTCACATACAAACAGCTCCAATTCAGCATCACCAACCAGCATCACCCTATGTACATCACCATCTACATCAACCCACCACTAGCTGGCATCAAAACCGAAATCCTTCAGCTAGCTCGTTGACACCACCATCGCAGACCAATCTTAGCTGGTATTGTCACATATTTGAGGATGATTTTCCAACTCCAACAATGAATTGCATATGTTTTTTTTGTTCATTTCATGATCTGGGTTTTTTTGTTTAGTGCCTCTGGTTCTTTTTGATGCTTAGGTATTTCAGTGTTTATTTATCATATGGTTTTGTTCAATTTGTGAATATGAGCATATCCTATTTCCTGGACTTCTTTACTCGGTTCTTCATTATCTTTTGAATAAGAAGTGATATCTGAAGAGATGGTAAAGATTCATTATGTTCTTAGGAGTGTTTATTCTACTTGATGATTTTTTGCAAACAGAAAATGAATAACTAATTATTAGTACATTAGTAAGTCTAATTCTGTGCAAGTATTTTGTGATGCTATTCTCGAATAAAAAATGAAAAAGCTCAATTTTATAACATTACTAAAAGTAATGGTATGTAAACTTTGTGAAGACTTAGTTGGAAATTTTGGCATTGCCAGTAATTCCTTTATGCTAATCAATGCACTGACTTTCTCAGCTCTCTTTCTTTCGACTTGTTTATTATATTCATTCATTAGGTATAACAAGGAGGTTAGAATTTGAAATTTGTTAGGTTTAGAAAGTCTTAACTCTCCACTTCTAGTGTTGTATGCTTTCATTTGTGTCCATGTCTCTCTTTTTAAATTGTAGTTAAGATAAAGTTACTTCCTAATTTCACAAGAACAATGGAGCCAGTTCATTATTTCAACATTTTGTATTAAAAAGTAGAGAGATAGAGAGAATTTATGGTGGAAAGATTGGGTTAGGGTAGGGTATTTTCAGAGAAATTAGAAAATTTTAAATTCCCAAGATGCCCCCAAACTAGCTGTTATGTTAACTTTTAGAGGGGAATAAAAATAGAACATAATAAAATGCAAAGAAAGATCAAAATTTTCTTTGAAATAAAATGGGTAGCAGCAGTCCAAAATGTGACCTTTGCTCCCTTAGACATTTGGCCTTTTGGGCCAACGAAAGGCTGTAGAGCCTTTGAGTCTTTAAGCCTGCGTGCAAAATACATGCAGGCTGTGCAGAGCACGTGGTCTTCAAGGCCTAATTTCTTTTATTTATTCTCCTTTTTAAATGTATAACAGTTGGTTCCAGTTCCATGAAAGGGGGAACCGGAACTGAACTGGCCCTCTGCCTTTTTGGGCCTGGTTCTGCCCAGTTTTGGGCAGGGTTTGATCTATCCAGTTGTGGCCTGTGGCCAGTCCTGTTGCCAAGAGGATGGATTTTAATCTATAGAATAATGTACTTTTAGAAAATGACTACAGATCTGTGATTAAATCATATTGCGCTGACATATTTTCCTTAGAAAATTCATGTAAAAGATCAAACATGGGATAAAATATGTTGGTTTCGTTAATGAAGATATAATAATGAGACCATTTTCATTTTTATCATCATTGTTGCGGTTTTCATCTTCATACTGTAATATTGTTTTTTGAAGTCTTTAAGGGATCTTTATGTTTATAAAATCTTTGTTGGTGAATACTGCGAACAGAGAAATGTGGGAGACATCAATGAAAGGGCTGCAAAGCTTGGTTCGAAGAACAACACCATCATCCTATACTTACATATGTGAGAAGAATGGAAATCAGATGTCTGACAAGGTAGTCTATTTGGATGATAACTCTGGAGTATTTGGTGTGTTGTTATAATGCTCTGTATCCTTGTTCATGCAGATGGACGAATTGGCCTGTTTTGCTCCCGGCATGTTAGCATTAGGATCTTTTGGCTACAAAAATGGAGAAGCTGAGAAAATATTATCACTTGCAGAGGAGGTACTGATAGTAGTTTCATTTAGTTGTTTTACACTTTTACTATTTTCATGCTTTCTTCTGGTCAATATTTTGTGTTGGTAAGTACTACAGTCTACAGCACATTGAAAACAAAATGGCCAGTATATGAACAAATATTATCACTGCTAGTGGCTGCCCATAACTTGGTCTGTGATTGTGTCTTTTCTGTCTTTAGCTTGTTTTGACACAGCGTGTGTCTGCCAGTTTTCTTTTCATCCTGAACCCTTGGATTGCTCTGGCATCATTTTTTTTTCGAGTCCAAATTCCTTAAATATTGCATAATTAAAAACTAATTAGATCTGATTCATCCTGAACCCTTGGATTGCAATGTCTTGTTGGGCACAGTTGAAGCCCAAATTATTCAAAAGGTCAGAAATGTATTTTAATGCTGAAGCAAAAATCTGCAACCTAGGAACGAAAGGTGCCAAACTTTCTGAAGGCCAAACAGCAAAAGAATAAGCTTTTTCACTTTTTTCCTTCAATAAGTACAATTAAATGATTACTTCAATATTAATTAACATCCAACTGGTATTCCTTGATGTCTTTTGACAAATGAGATATGGGACTTGGTTTTATCAGGGTTAATGCATCAAAATGCTTGAGTTAGCAGTTGACTAATATCTTTGAATGGTATGAACAACCAAAAGAAATTTTAAAGGGCTTTAGTGGACTCCTAAAAGGAAAACATGAAAGGCAATTTGATAATTGGGGTATAGTTCAAGGATAAAATTGCACTTTTGTCCTAACATAAATCTGATATTGCTTTACTGATACAGATTTGCAAGTGTTTGAGGAAGCATTATAACAAGGAGAAGGATGAAAATAGCTTTTGTCATTGTCATTGGTTTAATAGTGTTACGTTATTATTCATAATATTATTTGTGGTTGAAAATAACTTGACCTGACTGAAGGATAGCAGCCTGATTTGTAATTATCCAACCTGAAGATAGTGAACTTTTTTCTTTTATAACAAATAGCTTTACAATTAAATTTAGCCATTATGCAATCAAAAGCTGTTGTAGTAGCAGCATACAGGATAATTTTTGTGGCTCAGAACTTCATTTCACTTGTCCACTTCATGGTTTCCCAATCCAAATGGAATTTTGTTCCTGTTTGATATCTCTATGTGAATGTTTGTTTTCAATTAAAAGATTAGCTTTTTCATTAGTTTTCTATATCTGTTTCACCTGTGATTTGATTCCTTCCGGCTGTGATGTAGCTTGCATGGACTTGTTATAACTTCTATCAGTTGACTCCTACAAAATTGTCTGGAGAGAACTATTTCTTTCGTTCTGGACAGGTTTGATACTCATTATTGATACTGGATAAAAAAAAATTGAATAAAACATTATATGCTTAACAATAAAGTATTTTGAAAATTGTAGGACATGAGTGTTGGTACTTCATGGAACATTTTGAGGCCTGAGACAGTTGAGTCCCTCTTCTACCTTTGGCGTTTGACTGGGAATAAGACATACCGAGAATGGGGTTGGAATATTTTCCAAGCATTTGAAAGTAACTGTCGAATAGAGACGGGATATGTTGGACTCAAGGATGTAAGTATTTTCATACCCTTAAATTATAATGTTAGAAACTGACAGCATGCACCGATCACCCATGTATACAGATCCACTAGAGTTGAGTCCGTTCTGTACTTATAAATTTAAATTGAAAGAGCCATATAGATGGCATAGTTATCTTTATCTGATTTAAAGTATAACTTGAACTAGTACACGCTCTAACTCTAATGATTGGATGATATTGTGCTTGTGGACTCATCATATAGATGTTTCTTTTCTTCCCCTTGTACTAATGCACAGACAATAGTGGTGTGATTAAGTATGCCTTTCTTTGATCATAACTTTGGATTGGATCCTAATGCTGACACATTCTTAAATTTGCACTAAATTACACACTGCCTCTGGTGCTCAGGTGAATACAGGTGTCAAAGACAACATGATGCAAAGCTTCTTCCTTGCTGAGACACTTAAATATCTTTACCTACTGTTTTCACCTTCGTCTGTCATCTCTCTCGATGAATGGGTGTTTAACACAGAAGCCCATCCTTTGAAAATTGTTACTCATGATGAGAATACTCAGGTTGATGGGCGACAGGATTGGTCAAATCGGTTTCGCGGTAGGAAAGAAGGTCGAGCAGGATACAATTAGTCTATATTTTGGCAAAAGTCAGGTTAAGTTCTATTTCTCCATTTCTTCTTGCACATGTTAAGGCTCAAATTCAGGATTATACTAAAGTCTCCCACTTCGTCGAAGTTGATGCCTGCAACCAGAGAGAAGATTCATGTCAACTCTATTATAAGCAAGGTGATGCTGGCTTTTCTGCATCAGGTAGGTGTGAACTGTACTGTCATATAATGCAAAAGAAGATGAGTATGGAATATAGTTGATAATTTTTACTTTGAATCTATAACTCGCACCAGGGTTTTGGGCCATAGATATCATAGAGTGTTGAACCGATTTTTATGCCCCTTAAAGAACTGCAATTCTATAAATTTAACGCTGCAGAGTTGAGCTGTTGGGTTATTTTTGGATGTGGAGAATTTGGCATTCCAGAGAAATGTGTTCTGTTAAAATTGAATATTCTTCCACTAAATTTAGTCTCAAAATGAATCTCAAATATTAGTTTCCTAATAAATGCAAACCTATGGGCTGTTTTTTTTCAATAATTTTTGTGAATGATGTTATGAAGATTTGAAGGAACAAAATTAGTAATGAAAAGTTTACATAACAACAATTATGATTGGTATATTAATTGATCCACTATATTATTCGAGTAATTGATTGCTTTTCTTTAAGCTATTATTATGGTTTTTGGGGACAAAACATGCATATAATGATAATAAATATTTTAATGGAGAACAATTACATTTAGAAAGAGCACTATGTCTCCATGGGGTCTGAGAGAAAAGAGGTTCAATGTGTGAAGGCGCAAAAACTTGTAAACCAATTAATGGACACACTTTCTAATTTCTCAAGTGACATTATGATTTAATTATGAATTACAAAATAGTAATTAGTCTAAAATTAGTTTAATGTTTAAAAAACATTTAATGGAGATTGGAATAATTCTTTTAACTGGAATGTCTAATAAATTCATAATTGTTATTACTTAGATATATTAAAAAAAATAGTTAACAGATATGAAATTTGATTTTTTTTTTAAATCTAGAAGAGGAGTTAAGAGTTCACTTAACATCTAGCTGCCCTAGTATCTTTATTAATGATAAGACAAATAAAATATATAAGTACATGTCTCAATTAAGGTAATTTGATTGATATTATTACTTATAAAAATTGTGAGAGGTTTTAATTTCGAATTTTATCGTCATCATCCACTATTGTTGATGGGAGTTTATCATCTTTTATGGTGAGTGTAAGTGAATGATTACTCCCCTATTGTATAGTACACAACCTATTGAACTTCCTAATAAAAAAAATATAAGTAAATGTAATACTATATATATAATTGAGGTATTTTTTTATGTATTACTAATTATTATACAAAAAAAATTCAAATAGCTATTCTAGTATTTATGTATTATAATTTATACATAGCAGTATTAGAGTTACACTTAGTTTTTACAGAATATTATAAATTTATAATAGCTAATTAGTAATATTAGTCAGATTATACACTTACATTTTATATTTAATAGCAAAATATTCTTTATAACTATATAGTTTATACGTTATTATGGTTATAATTTAATTGTACTATATTTTATACAATACTATTATTATATTTTAGTTATACTCTATGCTTTACATTTTTCAATATTAATACTTAAAAGTTATTAAATTATCTAAAAATTTAAAATTATACAATATATTACTACTAGAAAAAATTGAAAGCATTTGATAAATAATTAAAAAGGGACTCGATTCCATTATTTGAAAACGGCCCAATCCAATTTGCTCAAAAAAATTATTTGACCCAATCATTTTAGTATGATTTTTGTTAATATGGTTGACCTAATGATCCGTTCTAATAAGTCAATCCAAGACTCAAAATTGGCTACCCGAAAACAACCCGACCCAAACTTGACCTAACCTTTAGGTCTATTTTTGCTATAATTATTTTATCTTAAAAATACTTTTTTGATCATATTAATTGAGGTCACTAATTTTTTTTGTTTCAATTCTAAAAAATTAAGGAAGATAATGATGTGTGGAAAAGAAAAAGTAAAAAGATGATTTTCCGAATGAAATGTAGTGAGGTAGTTGTAAATTAAAAATCATGTATTAATTTAATTCAAAAAGAAAATTTTAAAGTAAATTAATTAATTGTCAAAAAAATTTATGTATTGCATTATAAATAATCATTGATGAGGATAACAAATCATCTATATTTTATTATCGATTCGGCTAATTATCCGTCAACACCTCTTTAGAAAAAAAATCCTCAATAATCAACATTCGAGTTTATTCCAAAAACAAAACTATGTACAATTTTTTTTAATACTCTACTTTTAAAACTCTATTGCATTAATAACCATTAATGAGTATAACATCCCACTAATTTTTCATTATTCCATCATTTTTATTCATTCATTGAGGTTTTTAAACTATATATTATTCAAAAATTATAATTTTTAGAACAAACAAAAAAGTTATGCATATATGATTTTATTTTTGAACTAAACTCATATATTAAAATTTTTGAGGGTATTGATCCCAAGGATGGATCTAGTGCCCTCATTGTCATTGCCTAAAATATTTTATAGTGCTTCTTTTAGTCTCTAATTTTTTTTTGTATATATTGTATCTTAATTGATAATAAAAAACTATACAAATGTATCAAATTATGAATACTTGAAGAGAACAATTGTAATAATTTAAAATTTATATTATTATATCATTTTGAATGTGAAGTTTTTTTATATCAAAATATATATGAATATTCTAAAAATTGTATTTTTTTTTCTATACATCGATTGTCTTTACATAATTTTTAATTAAATCTCTTAAATTAAGTTTACCACCACTGAACATAAATTCTATATTTGGCTTTGCTTGACCTAATTCGATAATTATCTGAAGTAAAAATAATTAATGCGAACTCAATCCATTTCAACATGTATGCATATGTGTGTTAAATAAAAGTAAAGCTTAGTGATAAAATAATTATAAATTTCAAGTCAAGGTTGATTCATGATCCGACTGATAATGTGAGTTAGAAGAGTAATATATTTTTCCCGTTATAGTCTTTTGTATGTACATGTATATATAGAGTTTACAATTTGTTGATAATAGCTATCTAAGAGAAAGATAAACTAGTGTGACTAACATAGATTGAATCAAAGACTTATCTTATCAAATCATACAATTTATCCTTATCACCTTTCCAAAATATGGTGCGGCTCGAGAAAGAATGCAAAACTTGGATTTGAGTGGCTGGAATTGTGATTTGGGTAGCAGTTTTATGAGTATGTAAGCTAACTGGTCATTTGAAGAAATTTAGTGGGCAAATAATTCATTGTGAGCAATCTTATCTCGTTCAAAGTGAAAGTCAATTTCGAGATGTTTGGATATGGAGTGAAAAATAGGAGTGGTGGTGAGGTAAGTTCGACTCAAATTGTCCCACTTGAGTATAGGGTGGATATGCTTGGGATATTAAGTTCTTTTATGAGGAATTGAACCCATTGTAATTATGAAACAACAACGGCAAAGACTATGTATTCCACTTCCTGGAGGAGCGGGCTACTATTCATTGCTTTGGAGATACCCAAGTAATGAGGTTATTACCAAAATAGATACTATAGCCTATTATTGATTTGCGGTCATCAACACTACCACCCCAATCAACATCACTATAAATCAAAATATCAAAATGAGAAAAGGGACAAATGTGCATACCATGTTGAATAGTAAATTGTAGATATTGTAAGATGTGTTTTACCGTTGTCCAGTAATCATTGGTTGGAGCATGCATGAACTGGGATAATTTGTTAACATAACTAATATTCGGTCTTGTAAACATAAATATTGTAAACCACCCACGATGCTATGATATAACCTTAGGTCATGAAATGAGTTTCCTGTGCAAGTTAATTTGAATTTACCACATGCAGAAGTGTACATCCCATTTGCTCATTCCATCTTGGCTCTAACTAATAAATCTTGAATATATTTTGTTTGAGACAAGAATAGTGACCCAGAATACCACAAAATCTTCAATGCCAATGAAGTAATTAAGAATACCAAAATCCTTTACAATAAATTTTTGTTGGAGTGAAATAACCACGTGATTAATGAAATTGGAATCATTACCTGTTAACAAGATACCATTGACACATATAAGACAAAAAACCTGCAATGTACCTTTTTGTAGAAGTATAGTGAACTCTCAATTTTGGAACCAATAAATCCCAAAAAGTTTAACGCAATGGTGAGGCATTTGTACCATTGTCGTGGTGTTTGTTTAAGGCTGTAGATGGACTTGTTTAATTTGCACATATAATCTGGGTATAAAGGATGGACAAATCCTTGAGGTTGAGCCATAAATATATCCTCATCAAGTTGGACGTGTAGAAAAGTATTGGAAACATCCAATTGTTTGACCTGCCAATGTTTAGATACAATTAGAGAAAGAATCAAATGCACAACAGTTGGTTTTATCGTAGGGCTAAAAAGTCTTAGTATAATTAGTTCCTAGACACTAGTAAAAACTTTTAGCAATAAGACGGGTTTTGTATTGTTCGAATCTGATTTTTGCTTGATGCACCCATTTGCAGCCTGTTATGTTATGGACATTAGAACATCATGACATTAAATTCATCAATCACAACTTGCTTCCATATAGGAGATTTGATGGCTTTACTGAAGCATGAAGGTTCAATCGCTTCAATGGTTTAGATGGCCATCGCTCGTGGTTTAAGGAATCCTGTTTATGAACGGGTAATCATAAAATGATGTCATTGAGGTAGAGTAGTTGTATACTTGGTGAGATCAACCATGAGGTTGAGGTCAAGTTGGTTGACAGTGTTTTGGGGTTGGATATCATTAGAAGAGATGGGTTGTAGGGTAAAAGGTGGAGATGATTGTATGGTAGGAATAACTGGTGTACCAGTAGGAGGTAAAGATGATAAAAATATTGTGGATGATGCTAAATTTTGAACATTGGACTTTTGCGGTATATCATTTGAAGCAAACGAAAAAATATGGTCATGAAAAACAATATGACGTGAGACAATAATTTTAAGAGAATGAAAATTAAGACAATAATAACCATTATGGAATTTGTTCTAACCTAAAAATACACTTTTGAGAATGAGGTTCAATTTTGTGAGCACTGTAGGGACGTAACCAGGGGTAACAAAGATAGCCAAAGGTATGAAGGACATGATAATAAGGTTGTGTGCCAAATAACTTGAAAAATAGCGTGAGATTGGGAGTGGGCAATTTTTTGATGGTATACATTGTGATAACAAAGACATATATCTAGTATGAGGTTGGTACTTTTTAATGTTGCAGTAAAACTAACCTAGTTTCAACAATGTACGTATGTTTTCTTTTGGTATAACCAGTTTGTTCCAGGGTTTTTGGACAAGAATCACACTGGGTGATTCCATTTTCAAGTAAATATGTTGTTAAGGCTTGAAACTCTCCCCCCTCCCCCAATTTGCTTGGAAGACTTTAATGGCCGTCCCAAAAAATTTCTCAACAGCATGTCGAAATTTGATAAAAATATTAAAAACCTCATATTTATGCTTAATAAAATAGATCCAGCTATATTTGTTGAAGTGATCGTAAAATATAACATAGTAATGATAGCCATCAATGGAATTAACAGGGGAAGAACCCCATAAATCAAAACAAATTAACTCTAAAGTTTTATTTTCTTGAAATGAAGACAAAAGAAAAGATAACTTATGACTTTTTCTAACACTACAAGCATTAGACTCATTTTTGGACAAAAATGAAATATGATTTTGACATAGAACTTGTTGAACAATATGAAGATTGGCATGTGCAAGTCTTGAATGTCATTGTGAGAGTGAATAGGTCATGACACCTGGTGAAGAGGACGAAGAAAGTTGCACGGAATAAATGCCATTATCATTCGGCCTTTGGTAAAGGATAACTTTCATATAGATATCCTTAATGAGAAAATGATCAAGAAATAATTCAATTGAAACATTGTTAACACAAGTAAAAGAGTATACAAATAATAAATTGCAATAAGAATGAGGGACATGCAAAATATCTGGTAAATAAAAGCAAAAATTGGAAGAATTAAAAAAGGAAGAGCCATGATGTGAAATGGAAAGTGCTTTACCATTTCCGATTTTCACTTCATCAGGGCTATGGTATTCAGAATGAAAAGACATATTTTCCAAGTCATATGTCAAGTGATGTGTCACACCAGTGTTAAGAATCTAAGGTTGAGGATGAGCGGTAAAGGTAAAGTTGGAAATCGGTTTGACATGTGAAGGAATGAATGTTCTAAAGGAGTTGAGTTTCTAGTGTGGTATGGAATAATGTTTTGCAAGATGACCAAATCCAGAGCAGTTATGGCATTGAAAAATGGTGAAGTCAAAAGCATAATGTTGTAGATGGTTATTTATGGAAAATGAGGTGTGGAGATGGATGAGCTAAATGAAGAACAACTTCTGCTCTTATGGTATCCTTTGTCCTTGTGTCCTCAAAATGAGTTATTAGACTTGAAATTAGAGGATATGTGATGATTAACATTAAATATTGTTGGAGAGACTGAATCTTTAGAAGTATCGGCTTGCAAGTTTGCTTCTTTAGATAAAAGTAAATCATATAAATTATCAAATAATACACCGCAAGTCTGTTTTCCAATGATCTCACAAATGGCCTATAATATGCGTCCAAACCATTAACTATTACTTGTACAAAACCATTTTCTGAGACTAGACTATTTAGCATAGCAAACTGGTTATACATTCTTTTTGCTCGTTAAGTGTAATGGCCAATAGTTTCAGTTGGTTCTTTTGTGAGGCAGAAAAATTGCAATTTTATGTGAAGAATTTGGGCTTTTGATCCGGAAGCATATGTGTTTGCTAATTTTTTTCCATGCCACTCGAGCTGTCTTCATTCCTATAACCTATGAAACAAATTCTTCAGTGATGGAACCGATGATCCAACTAAGGACTAATTGATCTTGACAAAACCATGTGGTGTATGCAAGGTTGGAAATGTCACCAGTGCGGGTAGGCGGAGGTTCAATGCTACAATCAACGTGTATTGCTAAATTATAGTTGTAAAGTAAAGGAAGTAATTGAGCTTACCACAATAGATAATTTGTAGAGTTAAGATTAATGGGTAAGTGATGTGCTACATTTGGGAGGGAAGTAGTGGATGATGCAGAGAAACAAGAAACTATTTGAGAAGAAGAAGAAGAAAGATTAGTCGTATAGAGTTGATGATTGTTAAATCCTTAGTGTCTCTGATACCATGATAATGTGAGTTGGAAAAATAATATATTTTTTACCATTATTGTCATCTGTATATACATGTTTATAGAGAGTTTACAATCTATTGATAATAGCTATCTAAGACAATGATAACTAGTGTAACTAAAAGAGATTAAACCAAAGACTTATCTTATCAAATCATACAACTTATCCTTATTATGACC
The DNA here is from genome assembly GCA_023653625.1 of Triadica sebifera. Classification (NCBI taxonomy): domain Eukaryota; kingdom Viridiplantae; phylum Streptophyta; class Magnoliopsida; order Malpighiales; family Euphorbiaceae; genus Triadica; species Triadica sebifera. Next base: position 1,841,942 of record CM042910.1, read on the forward strand.
TGTTTCGATCAGTTTGGATTGATCCTTACCTGTCACAAAAACTTATAATTTTTTTTGCAAGTGAACAATTATCATGTCTACAATTGAAATAAACTAATTTATTTCAATGGAAAATGAATGTTGTTTCCTCCCTCAATACATTTATATTTTTTTTCTTTATTGTAAAGAGGACAAAATTCTTGTTGCATAAAAGGCTTTGTGAACAAAAAAAAAGTTGAAGACATTTGTACATATTGTTTATTGGTTTTGTTTAATTTTTATAGTTACGGTTTACCACTTTAATAATTATTGGAAAACATCAACTACTGCACATTATTTTTAAATTAATTTGTCTATTTTACACAATAGAAAAAAGTTGAAATATGGCTTTAATGTTTCTTCCTTCAATCATTCATTTCACACACAAAACACATGATGCAGAGGGATGCTAATGACAGTTTCTTTTTTTAAATACTCTCTAACACTCAACTCTTAATTAATTGATAAGAAAATAAAAATTTTTAAAAATATATTTTTTTCTTTTTATTTTTAGTTTTTTCTCTTTGCAACAATCAATTAGGAGGTGGGTACTTTCCGAAAAAAATGGAAATATTCTTCTAATGCATAATAAAGGTAACATCCATTTCAGATCACCCAAATGCAAGTGGAGGCACAAAGATTGAGAAAAGAAAAAAAATTAAATAAATAAAAGAAAGAGGAAAATTACAATATCAAGCAAAGAGACATTCCTTCAACCCTACCAAAAAAAGTAATAACAAAGTTAAAAAAGCAGCCCATGCATCCCCCACCACCTCTCCACCACCACCTCAGCTGCAATCATGACACTTAGAGTGGGAGTGGGGCATACAAAGAGATATCTATTTCATTTGGGTTGTGAATTAATTAAATAATTAGCAGTAGGACATGTTTATATTCCCATGCAAAATAAAAACAAAGATAACATATATAAATGAACACAAACATTCTCTTTTTCGGTCTAGAATTTGTAAGTGTTACATAATATATATAATAAAAAGAATGATGAAAAAGGGAGAAAAAGAGTGAAAATAGAATCTTAGTACTAATCTCTTGAGAGAAGTGATGGGTTTTGCACTGGCAAAGATAATCCATGTTGGGACCTTGAAAAGGTGAGCCAGTAAACTCTTTTTGTTTTTTTTTTTCAAAAATAATTAAGTTGTGTTTGTGTGTCAACTTCTTAGGGCATGCGCTATCCTTATTAGTTATTAATTATTCAATAATAATAAATATATATGTTTTTAAATAAATAAGCAAATGAATAAAGCTCTTAGCAGCTACTGTTTATTTCAGACATATGAGGAATTTTAGGTTTTGGGTATTTTCCTTTTGGCGTTTTCTTACAATCCTTTCTGCCATTTTCTTAAGCGAGGCTTTTGCTATCCAATCCATTTTTTTTTGTCTCTATATATCTTTCTATTTAAAGATAAATAAATAAAAATTTACCTCATTTATATTGAAATAACTTTCAGCACTCTAAATTTGTACTAAATTATTAGAATCCTCAGCCACAACATTAAGTTTGAGTGTGGCACAAACAAATGTTATGAAATTGATAAATTTTTTTGCGATTTTTGTTTTAAACTTGGGATAAAAATTAATATATTAGTTGTTTTTTTTACATTTATATTTAAATATTAAAAATAAAATATAAAGATTGTGAATGTAAAAAGAAACAAATATATTTATTTTTAGACTAAGTTTTAAAAGAGATTTTAGAAATGAATTCAATGAATTTTATAGAATTTTTTTATAATAAACCCTAAAGAATTTATCTCATCTCTTTGCGTGAATAAATTTATTATTTATGCAACACTTTAATAATAATAATTTTCCATACATAACAATTTATAATCGGATTGATCAATAAATTATCATAGAACAAATTTAGACAAGAAAATTTTATTATATATATGTTCTTTTTACTCCTCCATTCATTTTTATAATCATAAGATTGTGTATATGTATAGAGGCATTTTTCTACTTTCTTATTTTTTTGGCAATGGTTACATGTTCTAATATATTTTTGTGTATATTTGTTTCAGAGAAATACTTAGCAATACTTTATTTTCAATACTTCTTTAAACACTTGTTTTAAAATTAATCTATATTATTAAAATTTTAATTTATAAAATTTAATATGTGATCAAATTATAGAATTAATGTGTTAGAAAAAAAAAAGTGTTAGCTAACATTTCATATATGTACTGTCTCCAGGGGTATAAACTCTCAAATCAATTAATATTTCATTGTCAAAATTTTTTGTTCTTGTATAGTGAGAGAATTAACATAGCAGTAAGAGCCCAATAAATTAAAACATCAAAGGAATAAAATGTGAGATACGAAATTAACTTTTACTGATTCGATCTTCAATCCAATGATTTTTTAAGTAAATTATTTAATTTCTTTACTGGATAAAATATCCATAGAAGTTGAAAAAGTTGCACACAACTTTTGACTATAATAGTGCGATATTTGTATGCTTAGATTGTATACAACACATTCACTTTTTCTGCTCTCTTTTTTAGTTTTTAAACTATGACCTCATAGCTTTATTTGGCCAATGTTAAATATTAAGGATTTTTTTGTTTAAATTAAATATATGAATAAATTTATATATTGATTTAATTATAATTTGTTATATTTGTAAATTAATACATAGTAAATTTTTAATAGACGGAATTGATGTCGTGCATAAATAATATTTGGAAAAAGAAATATTCTTAATATGCAGAATAAAAAAGTAAATAAAATTATTTTTGAGGTAAAAATTGTTTTTTTGACATTATATTGTATTATTAGTTTAGTATAACAATGAATTCACGACCTACTCTGCAGAAAGATAAAATATAAAGAAACAATAACGACCTCTATATTCAAAAAAAAAAAACTTAATGCTACTAAAAAAAAGAATTATATATATATATATATATATATATATATATATATATATATAATTGATATTCTTGCGAAAAATACTCTCTACATATTAATTTATGTTAGCTTGAAAATGGAAATTGGCAATTAATGGCAATTGACGTGATAACGGGGAGTAATCAATGGACATATTTAAGAAATTTTTGCTGTAATGATATGCTTTACTCCGATGGAATGGATTCATTAATTAGTATAAAACTTCCATGCATTATTCACCGACATAGAACTCTTCGCAAAAGAATAATATTTCGGGAACAATTTTTTTTCTTTTTAAGTTTTGGTCTGAAAACAATTTTCAACTTTGCTTGTGCACTCGCACACATTGTAGACTTGCTTGTTGTAATGGAATAGTCTAGAAGGATAATATTTTTTTTATAATTAGTGACTCAACCCTCATGTGCATGCATAAATACCTTGTTCATAATCAATGTAAAGTATCGCTTGTGAGTTTCTTACATGGTATCAGAGTCCTGGACAACACAAACCCTACAAAATTTTTTCATCTTTTTTCTATCCTATAGTTCCAATCATGCTTAGTACCCCTGACCCCCTAACAACTGCCTTTGCTGCTTCAGTACCAGTTATACCTCCATTACCGAATTTGCTTCATCAACTATCCATGAAACTAACAACTAGCAATTTATTTTTATGGAAAACTCAGCTTTTACCAATATTAAAGGTTGTGAACTTGAACATCACATAGATAGTAGTGAACTCGTTCCTGTAATATTTTTGAAAAACAATCAACCTAGTCTTGCCTACAAAAAGTGAAAAAAAAGAAGACAAGATGGTTCTAAGCTAGATTGTCACGTCTATCTCAGAAGGCATCTTACCTCAATTTGTTGATGTTGAGACTGCACACGCTGCTTGGGATAAATTGGTGGTCGTATATGTTATGACTTCTAAAACCAAAATTAGAGAACTTAAGACTCATTTACACACTTTGCAACGAGGCAATGATGTTATTTCAGTTTACATTCAAAAAGCTAAGAGTATTATTAATATTTGAGCGACACTTGATCAATCTGTTTCATATTTTAATTTATGTGGATTTGTTATTTATGGTTTGGGTCCTACTTATCGTCCATTTGTATAGTCCTTATATTCTTACCATGAGGATTTTACTTTTGATGAATTATGTAGTACATTATATTAGAAAAGTGTCCTAAAAGTTTAGGCACTTGATGTACTCATTTATTATTAATAAAAAGACATTATCATTATATGGTATTCACTGCATATAAATTGATATAGATCTTATACTGTTTAATTAAGTTCTTGGTATGTAACACAATATGAAGGAAATCATGATGAGATTATGATAGTGAGATTCCTATAATATATAATTGTATTTATACCTAAATTATCCTTAGTCATAGGATTAATAAGATGAAACATTGTTAATCTGGATAGACTAAAACATATTATACTCATTGATTAGGTCAAACAACTGATCTCATAAGCTGAAGACATGAGATATTTAGAATTAATATGTGAATATTTGCTAAAATAGCCAAGTACATTGGATGACCTGTTATAAGACAATCACATAGATATCTATTCAATATCAGTGATAGTATCATCATAGCAATGATGTAAATATCTTTAGACTTGAGATGTTCAAAGTTATCTTGGATACTAAATCTTATACTCTGATTCTGTTCCTTGTTGTCTCCCAAAGGTTGCTCATAGAATAGTGACTGAGTATAACATGAGGTATTTGAAGGTAGTTGAGTAGTCAATATAGTCAATATAATATTCACAACTATTGATATAAGGAGAGTATACCTATGACCATTTATAGAAATTATTAGTCAAAATTCTTAGTCAAAGTGGACATGTCTTGAAAGACATCTAATAGAGTAATGAGTCTCATAAACAAGAATTAATATCATTTGGACTAGATGTGATATAGTTAGTCTAGCAGGAGTTAACACATAGTCTATGCTATGACCAAATGATGTATAGCTTGGTGAAATGATGAATTGTACAATAATTATTTATGAAAGGGTTTAAAGTCAGACCACTGACTTTTTAATCAATTAGAGGTCATGGTGTGTTGCTAGATATCACTAATGATCTGTTCAAAATCATATAATGATCTGTTCAAAATCATATAATGATTTGAGTTGCCAACATCGTCTGGAACCTAAAGAATCACGGACATAGAATGAATGAAGAAAATGTGAAATGGATCTTGGATTAGATCCAAAATATGAGAGTGAAACAATTTGGTTAGGCATCATGTGTCACGGTCGTGACAAAAGTTATCACAAGTGTGACACAATTAGTCACAAGCATGAAAACCCCGATAGCAGCAATTGTGATTTTAGATTTTCTATTTCGAATATAACTATTATGCATGAGAAACTTATGTCCAATCCTAATTATGGTTAGAGAGCATATAAGGACCAAATTCATGGATGTCAACTTATAAAAATAAAATTTATCTCTCTCTCATCTCTCTTAAAAAGATTAACATCCATTACTAGAGAGAGAGAAAATACATAAATTATTTTAGAAGTGATTTGTCTTTTTCAGTTTTCACCAACTAATAGAATGATGAGTGTTATAACAAGAATAACATAATTAGCATTTCTCTTTTTTATAGGAAAATCTATTTGTACATTTTTTTAATAATAACATTGAAATTCATTCGTAATAAAGAAATATTACAAATCTAAAATCAAAGATAAGGTGATTTACTTAATAATATTTTGGGTTTGATAAATTTTTCCAATAATAATAATAATGAGAATTTAGCTTTGATAGAGCCAAAAAATATTATTATTCTTGTAGTCATTGTTTTTTATAGATCAAGTTGTAAAGTCATTGTATTTTTAGACAAGTCCAACTTGATAATCATGAGTAGAAAAATCTTTATATTGTACCTCAAAATAGATAAAAATAAAATAAATCACTCAATAGATGAGTGATTTAGAAAAATGCCCTTATACATGAGTTGCTCATACCTTATTCAATATGTTTAATTTTAATTAAACTATTTTAACCACTCCTTTTATATATATATATATATATATATATATATATATATATATATATATATATATATATATATATATATGGAATGTTGACAATTTATTTCATGTATTTAATTTTAACTAATTTTGTATGGATTTTTATCTAAAAATAAGGGCATTATAATAAAAATATTAATTTTACTTTTTTATGTATGAAATAAGAATAGTCTTACAAAATATTGTTAAAGATAAATTAAAATAAATGTAGTAAAACTAAAAAAATATTTCATAAAACATTAAATAAATTTGTAAAATTAAGTAATTACATTTAAAATTAAAATAATTTTTTGATAAATTACTAACAAAAATAAATTTGATAGTTTTCAGTGATATTTAACCAAAAAATAAAACTAAGCTATAATTAATTTCATATTTGATAATTTACATGTTATAGAATGTGGTAAAAGAAGTTGATTCAACCCTTTATGGTGGAGGATGAGCGGTCGGATGCAGTGCTGCTTCGGCGGTTAATTTGGACCCCTATGCTATTTTTAGCCGGAAGAGTTTAGTGGGAAGATTGAACTTTATTTTGTAGAATTCCATACATCCATGTCCCTTTTTGTTTTTTTTTTTTAATTTTAACTTTATATACCTCCAAACTTAATTAATCAAAGTAATATTATATACATAATATTTTTTTAGTTGCGAAAGGAAGAAGTTAAATAATCAATCTCATTAATTTTTTTTAGAGAAATGTTATTAATATTTTCTTTTTTATGCTTTTTTGGATACTTACTCTATAATTGGTCTACATCATCAAATAACAAATTTTGTAAATTAATATTTTAATTATGTGGATTAATTATTGAGAAAATATCAAAAAAAATATTGAAAAGAAAATGTAAAATTTTTGGATAAAAAATTTAAATTCTCACTAATTAACTTTTTTTCCAATAAAATAGAGAAATGTTACTACCACTTTCTTTTAAGATAAATGCTAAAAACACTTCTTTTAAGTCACTCTTCAACACTAATTCCCTTATTAGTTGGTCTCTCCTTATTTTTATTTTTTTATATTTTTTATCTTTTTATCAACCAATCATAAAGTGAATATTGAAAAATGTCTAAAAAAAAATTTCATTAATATTTTTTTTATAGAAATAACTCTTTTAATGGATAGAATCCTAATCCCTTAAGGAATATGAAAATCAATTATACTGAAAATTAGGGTTTTGTCGTTTCATTAAGAAATATACAGAAAATTGTATAAATTCCCATTAATGGGTGGCATTGGCATTTTTTACGAGATTACGAGAATGTAAAAATAATTAAAAAATAATAATTTTATAATATTACCAAGGAAAATGTGCAGGCGAAAATCTCATTTAGAGGCAGTAGAGCAATGTGATGTCTATTCAAAGGACATCCATTAAAAGCAAAATTAAACACACAAAAAAAAAAAAGGAATTTATTTTGTATTATAATAATATGGATATTTCACACGCCTACTGAAACGTCTATTTCTAACCCAAAATAAACTTTTATGCATCACCCTTTTGTAGTATTTCACTTTGATGCATGTGGGAACCTTTTTTTTTTTTTTGGTTAGATAAATATTATGTATTTTTCTATGTCAAAAAAAAACTTAGATATGGTTAATTTATGTCAGTATAAGTGATTTATAGGTTTTAAAAATTATATGTAATTAAACATAAAAATATCAAAAATTGAATTCGTGAAATAAAAATGTAAAATGTAAAATTGAATGTACTTATTTGATTAAAAAAAAGCATGGGAGACTTAACACTAAAAGAATTATTTGATTGAAAGATTAAAATAAATAGAATATAATTTAAGTTAAGTTAAAAAAAAAAGAATAGGGCTCAGCAAAAAAAAAAAAACTGAAAAACCGGTCTGAAAAAACCAATAGACTGGTTAATCAATGTTTTCAATGAACCGGTTAATTGTTAGTAACTTTGCAAAACCGATTAATGTGGACGGTTTAATTAAAAACTTAATTAACCGAGCCGGTTTATACTATATATTAAATTTTAAATTTTTATGGTTGATTGAATATTAAGAAAGAAAAAAAAAACTTTGAAACTAGAAAACAGAAAGAAACTTGGAGCAATTTTTGTCATCGGAAAAAAAAAAAAAAAGAAAACATGGAATTTTCAGTAAAAAATAAATAATAAATTACACAATAAATTGATCATTTTGCACTAATTTACAAAATAAACTCAAATTAATACTGTCTCAGAAGTACCTCATGGAATAAGCACTTTAGCAAATATGTGCTGTAGGTGAGTGAAGAGCAAATTAAGCTTAACCCTTCTCCTTTTACTTATTTATAGTAATAAGCATGCATTTTCTACCTTAATTAATTATTAAGTATTTATAAAAACCACTAATGATCGATCTGCTTTTCTCATTGGAACTCAAGACTTAACTACCCAAGTATATATAAGTCGAGTTTCCAACGTCGTTAATTAGCAGTCTTCAGTTCCATAATTCTCTCACTGTCTTTCGCATCAATCCTTTTCTCAATGGCTCTCTCTCTCTATTGGCTATATGCCTTTGAACATGTCATCCACATATAAATAAATTAATAATGAAACATTTTCCATTTTTAAATTTACTATATACCTACACACTTGTTCGATTTATTTATTTATTTATTTTATATCCCTTCGCAAGAACAATTTGGTCATAAATCAGAAGGCTCAACAATATAAATTGAAACAACATAGTATTATTGCTACTAACAAGAAATTTTTTATTTAAAAAAAAACCGTAATCGATCAAGCTACATTAAATAAAAATAAATAAATTATTAACAGCAATTTATCTTATACAAGCACATGCACTCAAACTTGTTCAATTAAGTTTAGTTATAATTATTTTCAATTTAATCAATTTAATCATGGTTCTAAAAACTGGTCTGATCCAACTAGTTTAACCGATTAAATTGGAACCGATCTCGAAGCTTAGCTGGGCCGCATGACACTTGAGAACTGACCATACTATAACTGGCCACTCGACCAGTTGCACCATAAAAATTACGGTTTGATTGGTTGGATCAATTGACAAAATTGATGGAGAACAACAGGTGAATAAATATGGCAGACTCTATACACAGGAATAGTTGCAACCACGCCGGCCTGAATGGGTTGGTTCAATCAGTAAACCAACAAATCAGCCAGAAAGTCAGACCGATTAACATTTTAGAATGCATTAAAACTGGCCAACTTGCTAGTTGAACCGTGACTATTCGAATCTGTTATGGTTTGGCCAGTTAGACCGGTTAATAAATGACTGAAAACGAAAAATAACGAAGTGCATGCGTGACTGAAAACGAAAATTAACGAAGTGCATGCCCCAGGATTTGAACCTGGCACACGAGAGAAAATATTAGAACGTTAACCACCAAATTCTTATATAATCTTATTTTTATGTATTATAAAGTTTTTTCCATTATTTAAGAACATATATAATTAATAAAGTTAAATTTAGTTATTTTTATTTTCATTATTAATATACATTGTAATAAAATTTATATATATTATTTATAAAATTATGTTCATTTCTATAAAAAAAATTATTTTAATTGAAATATGAATATTATAAAGTAATTTTTAAAATTTTTTGTTTATTTTGATTTTTAAAAAAATCAAAGTGTATAAATTAATCAATTTTATTATTAAAATAATGAATAAAATATATAGGTTATTATATTTGAGAATGTTTTTGAGCATGACTATGTATTAATTTTAATTGAAATATAAATATTATAATGTAATTTTTAAAATTTATTGTTTATTTTGATTTTTTTAAAAATAAAAGTGTATAAATTAATCAATTTTATTATTAAAATAATAAATAAAATATATATGTTATTATATTTGAGAATATTTTTGAACATGACTATGTATTAATTTAAATTATTAATATTATTATTTTGAATATATTATTATGCATGAAATAAGTTTAATATAAGTATTTTTCATATTTTATTGTGTATGGATATATTAAAAATTATATTTTAATATAATTTTATTATGAGCGGTTCACCCTTAATTTAACATTTGACCATTTATCTTCTATCTTTTTGGATTCATTGATTAGGTGGGATCTAGAAATATTGATTACAACTTTAACCTTCAGGCCACCTCATTATACATGTCATTTCTACAGATTTTTAACAACATTTCATTTAATTACTTACAAATTTAAAGTTGAATTAAATTATTTAATATTTTCATTATTAATTAATATATGAATAATTTTTAAAATAAGAAATTTTTTCCCTATTTTTTTCTGAAGGTTAACCTCAAAAATCTCAAAGTCCACTGCTTGAAAATTTTACTCACGCTATCATGCTATCTTATGTGAATAGAACCAATGCAAAAATATTTGATCAAATCTAGAGGTTTGATATGGTTTATTCGGATATTTGGAATAAATAAGGATGGAATTTTTTAGAAAGTGATATTCATATATTTGGGTCAAGTTGATTGAAGCATATGGAATTATTTTTTTATTTACCTTAAATAGAAATTTTAGATAATTCTATGTAATTTTGCTTTATTTTTCGTCATTATAAAAAAAATAAAAAATCAATATCTATTAATAAATGTTGGTGTAATATAGAGTTCTCCATTGAAGAGCAAAGGAATAAGATTGCATTTTTAATTTTTTTTTAAAAAAATAAAAAAAAATCAAAGAGGGATCCTAATAATTCACTCCAAATCTTATTAAGAAAAGAAAGAGAGATTGAAAAATATATTCATAGGGATTAGTGTACAAAAGAGAGAAAGAAAGTGGGCAGTAATGATTTTTGGTTGCAAATATGAGAGAAAGATAGGAACATACTTTCTTTCTTTACCTTCTTGCTTTTTCTTTTTATGTTTTCATTCACTTTCTTTGCTTTCTGCTGACCCACTCTCTTCTCTTTGATTTCAGTATCAAAAGCTTTCTTCCTCCTCTGCTTTTTCATTCTTTTCATCTTTCACTCTAAGATCAGATTAAGAGCATTTCTTAATTATTATTATTATTACTAGAAGATATATTCTCTATATCTACCCGTTTTAGAGTGCTATATTTACTTCTGACAAGTGTACTTTAATTTCTACATTTATTTGTTGATAAAATCAATTAAATTTGATTTCAACAAAAAAAAAATGTTTCTAAGCCATAGAAACTTTAAAAGTGGCTGATTACATACAAAAAATGAAACTGCCTTTGATAATTAAACAAAAGGCGTGTGTATATATGCAGTTAATTGGTGAAGCTTTTGCCAATGTTTATATATATATATATAAGAATTAATGATTTGGGACATGATTTGCTAATGATGGCAATGAGATATACATAGTAATTAATTTTATGATCATATCACAAAAACAATACAAAAAGTTCATATTTGTATATGCAAAAGGCTCAAGCCCCATCCATTCTGTTTTTTCAATTCTTAATGAATTGAATATAAATACAAGTTTCACTAGATTAATATTTTCAACTACAATTAGGGTTATAATAAAATATTAGAATACATATAATCTTATGAATTGAAATATACCATATAGAAATTTTTTTAAAAAAAACCAATATTTTATGATTTTTTCAATTAGAACTCTGCCATGTCATTGAAATTAGTAAATTAATTTTTTCAACTAAAATTAGAGTTATAATAAAATATTAGAATACATATAATCTTTTTTTATCAATAAAAGTATATTATATAGAAAAATTTATAAGAAAAAACCTAATATTTTATGATTGTTTCAATTAGAACCCCGCCCCAATATTAAAGTATACTCCTTAACATTAATTATTTTATTAATAATAATTTTAATAAAATAAAATTTTAATAATAATCTAAAACTAAAAAAATATTATTATTTTTATTATGAGTAATTAATAAATTAAAAATCTAAATATTTATCTTTGATCTAGTTTTACCTTTAATTTGAAAATAAAATAAAATCTTTTTTCTCACATATGTCATACTGAATTGATTTTGTATTATATATTGATAAATCCCAACACTTCAAAAAAAAAATACAAATTTAGAGAATGATTATTCCGTAGTTAAAGTGTATTTTCTGTCGCTAATGCTAAAGATGCTTAGCGACTGAAAAGCAACAGACATAATTTGTCTTTGTATCGGTGGCAGTTAGCTACTTGGCAACAGATTCTACTCAGATTTAACGACAGATATTTTTCGTCGTTAAAGGTCAACATAGGTCGCAAATTTTTTCTTCAAATAGATGATTAATAAGACCGAATTGCGAAGGATTGATGACAAATACTCCACTGCAAATATAACGATCGAAGAAATTCAGTCGTTATATTTTTTTCGCAATATATATTTTTTTCGCAATAGATTAAACAAATTACAATCGTCAAAAAAATTAATTAACATATTTCGTAATATAATTTCTGAAACAAAAGTATGGAAGGAATGCTAGCATATAGGAAATTGTCATGACATAATGAATTTAATTTGCCGGTATTCTACAAAAATTTTATGGTTCTAAATTAATCGAAATAAAATACAACCAAATAGGAAATTATGTCAAGAAGGATTTAATGGTAGAATGATTTAGACCTAAACCTTGAATACTAAATTCACAATGGATTATCAATATATAACCCAAAATCAATTCAATATGATATGTGTGAGAAAAAAGACTTATTTCATTTTCAAATTAAGGGTAAATTACTAAAAATTTTAAATTAATTAAAAATACTATTCATAAAAATTAATATTATTTTTTATTTTTAGATTATTATTAATTTTTTTATGTTACTAAAATTATTTTAAAAAATTATATTACAAAATAAAAATAAAATATCACATCATCATATAACTAATAGTGTTAAGCACAAATGATAATAAAAACTTCAAAACACCTATTTGATAAAAAATAAATCTCTATCCCTTGTGTTAAAGTTCTAGACCATAAAATGGTGTTTGAGATTGTTGTTGAATGTCAAAAAATAAATTTTAAATTTTTTTAACTTTTATAAACCGTTTTTATCAAACATATTCTTGAAAAAAATATTTATTTATCTGTTTTTTTTTTCTAAAAACGATTTTCAAAATTCAAAAAATCTAAAATAATTTTTTTTTCAAAAAATATTTTTTCTAAATACAATGCTAAACATAAGCTTTCTTTTATATGTGAATTTTATCCATAGTAAAATGTATAAGTGGAAGAATCAAAATTAGAAACATTAGAAGTTGGTTGATGTCTAGGATCGAACTCAAGTATTTTCTTATACAATCAACAATTGTTTTTCATTTTTTAAGAAGGTATTATTTGTTAGGAAATAATGTTAATTCTCCTATAATCAGAATAATATTAATTCTCCTATAATTAGATTTGTGAGAAAGCGAAAAAAATGCATAATAATAAGACACACACAAATTAATAACGGAGTTTGACCAATTATGCTTACGTCTCCGAATTGTTGCAGACTTTTATTGAATAAAAAAAATTTACAAAGTGTTTACAAACACTTATAACTCACAACCTCTTACAAAAGTTTTTCTAAACTTTTATTTTTCTTTCTTACTTGAACTGGTTTTTGGATAAGATGTCGTATAAATGAATTTTTAAAACTATTAATAGGTCTCCACCTACTTTAATAGATGGTTGAGATCATTTTCATCTACCATCCTACCTACCAAATGGATGGTCAAAATTAATTTTCATCCACCAAATGGATGGTTAAGATTAATTTCCACCCACCAAATGGATGATTAAGATTAAACCTCACCTACTAAATATTTTTTCCAACCAATTATTAATAGGTTTTCCTTATTTTTCAACAAAATATGCATCGTCCATCTTTATTGTCATTTATTGCACATTTTGGTAAATGTGTAGTTTGACCAACAATCTTCCACTTGAAGACTGATTTTAATCTGTCTTCACACTTCTATCAATGCAACAGTCTTTCTGGTTTTATTACTCTAGCAGACCAACTGAAGTTGAACACAACTTCAGTTTGTCGATAGTTACCACATTTGTCAATATGAGAGAAAGATAGGAACATACTTTCTTTCTTTCCCTTCTTGCTTTTTCTTTTTATGTTTTCATTTACTTTTTTTGCTTTCTCCTAACCCACTCTCTTCTCTTTGATTTCAGTATCAAAAGCTTCATTCCTCCTCTGCTTTTTCATTCTTTTCATCTTTCACTCTAAGATCAGATTAAGAGCATTTCTTAATTATTAATATTACTAGAAGATATATTCTCTATATCTACCCGTTTTAGAGTGCTATATTTACTGCTGACAAGTGTACTTTAATTTCTACATTTATTTGTTGATAAAATCAATTAAATTTGATTTCAACAAAAAAAAATTGTTTCTAAGCCCTAGAAACTTTAAAAGTGGCTGATTACATACAAAAATTGAAACTGGCTTTGATAATTAAACAAAAGGTGTGTATATATATGTAGTTAATTGGTGAAGCTTTTGCCAATGTTTATATATATATATAATTAAGAATTAATGATTTGGGACATGATTTGTTAATGATGGCAATGAGTTATACATAGTAATTAATTTTATGATCACATCACAAAAAAAATACAAAAAGTTCATATTTGTATATGCAAAAGGCTCAAGCCCCATCCATTCTGTTTTTTTAATTCTTAATGAATTGAATATAAATATGAGTTTCACTAGATTAATATTTTCAACTACAATTAGGGTTATAATAAAATATTAAAATACATATAATCTTATGAATTGAAATATACCATATAGAGAAATTTGTAAGAAAAAACCAATATTTTATGATTTTTTCAATTAGAACTCTGCCATGTCATTGAAAAAAAATTAGTAAATTAATTTTTCAACTAAAATTAGAGTTATAATAAAATATTAGAATACATATAATCTTTTTTTTTATCAATTAAAGTATATTATATAGAAAAATTTATAAGAAAAAAACCTAATATTTTATGTTTGTTTCAATCAGAACCCCGCCCCAATATTAAAGTATACTCCTTAACATTAATTATTTTATTAATAGTAATTTTAATAAAACAAAATTTTAATAATAATCTAAAAATAAAAAATATATTATTATTTTTATTATGAGTAATTAATAAATTAAAAATCTAAATATTTATCTTTGATCTAGTTTTACCTTTAATTTGAAAATGAAATAAAATATTTTTCTCACATATGTCATATTGAATTGATTTTGTATTATATATTGATAAATCCCAACACTAAAAAAAATACAAATTTAGAAAATAATTATTCCGTCGTTAAAGTGTATTTTTCCGTCGCTAATACTAAAGATACTTAGCGACTGAAAAGCAACAGACATAATCTGTCTTTGTATCGGTGGCAGTTAGCTACTTGGCAACAGATTCTACTCAGATTTAACGACATATATTTTTCGTCGTTAAAGGTCAACATAGGTCGCTAATTTTTTCTCCAAATGGATGATTAATGAGACCAAATTACGAAGGATTGACGACCGGAAAAAAATTCAGTCGTTATATTTTTTTCGCAATATATATTTTTTTCGCAATAGATTAAACAAATTACAATCGTCAAAAAAATTAATTAACATATTTCGTAATATAATTTTTGAAACAAAAGTATGGAAGGAATGCTAGCATATAGGAAATAGTCATGAGATAATGAATTTAATTTGCCGGTATTCTATAGAAATTTTATGGTTCTAAATTAATGGAAATAAAATACAACCAAATAGGAAATTATGTCAGGAGGATTTAATGGTAGAATGATTTAGACCTAAACCTTGAATACTAAATTCACAATGGATTATCAAATATATAACCTAAAATCAATTCAATATGATATGTGTGAGAAAAAAGACTTATTTCATTTTCAAATTAAGGGTAAATTACTAAAAATTTTAAATTAATTAAAAATATTATTCATAAAAATTAATATTATTTTTTTTTATTTTTAGATTATTATTAATTTTTTATGTTACTAAAATTATTTTAAAAAATTATATTAAAAAGTAAAAATAAAATATCACATCATCATATAAATAAGAGTGTTAAGGACAAATGATAATAAAAACTTCAAAACACCTATTTGATAAAAAATAAATCTCTATCCCTTATGTGTTAAAGTTCTAGGTTATAAAACAGTGTTTAAAATTGTTGTTGAATGTCAAAAAATAAGTTTTAAATTTTTTTAATTTTTATAAATTGTTTTTATCAAACATATTCTTGAAAAAAAATGTTTATTTATCTGTTTTTTTCTAAAGACAGTTTTCAAAATTCAAAAAAACAAAAAAAAAATTCCAAATTCAAATTTTTTTTTTCCAAATACAATGCTAAAGAGAAACTTTTTTTATATATGAATTTTAGCCGTAGTAAAATGTACAAGTGGAAGAATCAAAATTATAAGCATTAGAAGTCGGTTGATGTCTAGGATCGAACTCAAGTATTTTCTTATACAATCAACAATTTTTTTTTTCATTTTTTAAGAAGGTGTTATTTGTTGGAAAATAATGTCAATTCTCCTATAATCAAATTTGTGAAAAAGCGAAGAAAAATGCAGAATAATAAGATACGCATAAATTGATAACGGAGTTCGGCCAATTATGCTTACATCACTAAACTGCTGTAGATCTTTTACTGAATGAAGAAAAATTTACAAAGTGTTTACAAACACTCACAACTCACATGCTCTTACTAAAACTTTTCTAACCTTTTATTTTTCTCTTTCAGTTGAACTGGTTTTTGGATGGGATGCCTTATAAATGAATTTTTAAAACCATATATAGACATTCACCTCCTCAATGGACAACCACGATTAATTCTCACATACTTTAATGGATGTTTGAGATCATTTTCCACCTACTATCCTACCTACTAAATTGATGGTCAATATTAATTTTCACCCAGCAAATGGATAGATAAGATTAAACTTCATCTACTAAATATTTTGCAAACTAATTATTAATAGGTTTTCCTTATTTTCAACAAAAGATGCATCGTTCATCTTTATTATCATTTATTGCACCTTTTGGTGCATGTGTAGTTTGACCAACAATCTTCCACTTGAAGACTGATTTTAATCTGTCTTCACACCTTCATCAATGCAGCAGACTTTCTGGTCTTGTTACTCTAGCAGACCAACTGAAGTTGAATACAACTTCAGTTTGTCGATAGTCATCATCTTTGTCAACATATCTGCTGGATTCTTGCTTCCTTAGATCTTCTCCAGTACTAACACATCATCTTCCAATAAAGATCTAATGAAATAGTAACAAAGCTCAATATGTTTGGTTCTGGAATAAAATGTTGAATTTTTCGCCAAGTGTATCGCACTTTGACTATCAGTATGCAAAATATTATTCTCTTATTTGAATCCCAACTCAGTTAACAAACATTAAAACAATATCATCTCTTTATTAGTTTTAGTCACTACTACATACTCAACATCTGTAGTTGATAGAGTGACAATCTTTTATATCTGTGACATCCAACTCATAGCTATAGTTCCAACCGTGAATATATAACTGATAGTGCTTTTTTGGTGATCGACTTCACCTCCAAAGTCTGCGTCTATATGGCTTTGTACTTTTAATTCTCCTTTATGAAAGTATAAACATTTTTTTGCGGTGCCTCGTAGATACATCAAAATCCACTTGACTGCTTCCCAATGAGCTTTCCCTGGATTGACATAAATCTGCTAACAACTCCCACTACATGACCAATGTCTGGTCTCGTATAGACCATAACGTACATCAAACTCCCAATAGCTGAGACATAAGGAACAATTCTCTCTCTTCCTCCGTTTGAGGGGATTGATCATTAAATAAACGAAAGTGGCTAGCCAAGGGTTCTCCTTCCTTTTTTCTGAGAAACCTTCTGGTTCGCGCATGTATATCTCATCATCTAAGTCTCTGCGAAGAAATGTGGTCTTCACGTCCAACTATTCAAGATGAAGATCTTTAATAGCCACAATACTCAATAATGTTCTAATAGTATTGAGCTTCACAATAGGAGCAAAAACGTTGTTGTAATCAACTCCTTCCTTTTGCTGAAATCCTTTGACAACTAATTGAGTTTTGTATCTCTTGCAACCATTATGCTCTTCTTTTATCCGGTACACCCATTTGTTATGAAGTGCCTTCATCCCCATGGATAACTCAGCTAGTTCCCATGTCTGGTTGAAGATCAGAGAATTCATCTCGTCTTTCATGGCAAGCTCCCACTTACTAGCATCTTTAGTCTGACAAGTTTCATCATAGCATTCAAGCTTTCCTCCATTAGTCAACAAGGGATAGTTCATGTATCTCTTGTTAGGCAAATGAGGCCGAGAAGACCTTCTTAATATAGGAGTTGGAGTAGGAGGATGTGATGTGTTGAACTGTTGCACACTACTTTGTCCAACAAGTTCCTCTGGTTAAGCATTTGCTATAATCGGTTCCGTCATAAAACTATCTAGGACATCATTTGTATATGTAAATACTACTCATTCTATTCTGAGTTATTGACGTTTTTTAGATTTGGGATCAAACTTATTCCTTCCTTGATCATTGATATGCACATATGCTACACAACTAAAAACTTTTAGATGTGATAGTTTTATCTCCTTTTGGCTCCATACCTCCTCTGGTATTATGTGCTCTAATGGAACTAATGGTCATCGATTGATTAAGTATGCTGCTGTATTGACTGCTTTTGCCCATAACTGCTTCAATAGACCTGACTGTATATAAATTCTTCTATCTCTTTCTGTCAACGTTCGATTTATACGCTCATCTACACTGTTGTGTTGAGGTATGTCTGATACGGTTCTTTCCATTTTGATAATGTGCTCATAGCAAAATTTTTTGAATCTAGCATTTTCATACTCACCACCATTGTCGATTCTAAGTTTTTTGATCTTCAGACCTATCTCATTTTCAACCATAACTTTCCATCTCCTGAAAGCCTTGAACATTTCAAACTTGTGCGTTAGAAAGTACACTCATACCTTTCAAGAGTGACCATTGATGAAAGTCACGAAGTAGTATTTTCCACCAATGGATGAGATGGTCGTTGGTCCCCAAATATCAGAGTGAATGAGCTCTAGCCTTTCTTTCTTTGGGGTTCTGCCACTTGTCTGAAAGCTGACCCTTTTCTGTTTTCCAAGTATGCAATCTTTGCACATGTCTATTTCCACGGAATGTAGACCTCGAAGTTTCCCCTTTGAATGCATAATCTTCATCCTTTTTTCACTCATATGACCTAGTTTTTAGTGCCATAGATTGTGATTTTCATTTCCAGTTGTAACTATGATTGAACATCGTGCTCCTGGTGTCATGTAAAGAGTGTCACTTTTCTTTCCTCGAGCAACTGTCATTGCCCCCTTTGAAATCTTCCAATCATCACTATGAAAGATTTTAGTGTAGCCTTCATTAGCCAATTGTCTTATTGAGATTAAGTTATTTCTCAAGTCAGGAATAGGTCTGACATCCTTTAGCTCCCAAACAGACCCGTTCAACTTAATCTTCACTACACATTTACCAATAATAGTGCAAGGTTGATCATCACCAAGGTATACATTTCCAAGATTTTTGAGGATATACCTCTCGAATAATTCTTTCTGTGAAGTAGCATGGAATGATGCTTCAGAGTCTAATACCCAAGACTCCTCCTTACTTTCTAAAGAGCATATCAATGCATCATTGCCTCCTAAGGTGGAAGTAATATTTGCCTCTGCTTTTGCTTTCTGATCATTTGGTGCACTTTTGCACTGATTTTTATAGTGCTCAGTCTTCCCACAATTCCAACATTCGATAGTCTTCGAGCTATGGAAATTACTGAAATTTTTGGATTTGGACCTCTGTCCTTTGATCTACCTCAGTAGTTCAATCTGCCACGTCCATTCCCTCTAGTTGAATTTCTTCCTTTTAACTCTGTATGTAAAAATGAAGAGGTTAATGATTCACCCGACTCTCTCCGTTGGATCTTTTCGATGAGAACCAAATCACGACCATCATCAAATTTTAACTTAGTATTTTCCGACGAGCTACTCACAGTTGTGACAGTAGCATTCCAGCTTTCTGGTAAAGAAAACAAACGTATCAATACTCGTACTTCTTCATCGAATTTATGTGTTGAGTTCATTGAGATGTTGAGCTATCAATGGGCCTTTCGTCATTCACAAATTGAACAAACTCCTCATCATGTGTACTTTGTTTGAGGTTGATGGTTTCTCATATATATTAGAGAGAGTCATCATAAGACCCACCGTAGTTTTTTTCTTTGCTATGTTGAAAGCAACATTCCGGGATAATATCAATTGGATAACTCCGAGGGCTTATCTTTCTAGAAAAATCCAATCTTCTTTCCTAAGAGAGGTCGATATAGACTTCTTTAATACAAATAATCCTCTATTTGTATTTTTCAAAAGCCAAAGTTTACGCCATCAAACTTTTCAATTTTCACATTTTCTTCATCTGCAGCCATCGCTTCCATTCGAATCTGACTTCCTCTTAATCATTTCTTACAATTTTTGAGAACCACCGTGTATTAGAACACCTCTGTGGATAAATTGGTACCGTCGACCAAAATTTACTATTTACAAAAAATTATTGTTCATGTGAATAGTAATCGTCCGAAAAAAATATAAGAAATACAACAAAAGCTCTGATACTAGTTGTTGGAAAATAACACCAATTCTTCTATAATCAAATTTGTGAGAAAGCAAAGAAAAATACGGAATAATAAGACACAAATTGATAACGAAGATGAGTCAATTATGCCTATGTCTCTGGACTACTGCAGATCTTTTATTGAAAGAAGAAAAATTTACAAAGTGTTTACAAACACTCACAACTCACAACCTCTAACTAAAGTTTTTCTAAGCTTTTATTTTTTTTCTCTTACTTGGATTGGTTTTTGGATTAAATGCCTTACAAATGAAATTCTAATGCTATATATAGGTCTTCATCTCCTCAATGGATGACCAAAATTAATTCTCACTTACTTTAATGAATAGTTAAGATCATTTTTCATCTACTATCCTACCTATTAAATGGATGGTCAAAATTAATTTTTACCCACCAAATGGATTGTTAAGATTAAACTCCACCTACCAAATATTTTGCCAATTAATTATTAATTGGTTTTTTTCAATAAAAGATGTATCATCTATCTTTATTATCATTTATTGCACCTTTTGGTACATATGTAGTTTGACCAACATTATTTACGCCAGCCTAAAATAAATAATAGGAACCGAAGATTAAATCGGTCATAAAGCAGATAGCATAACTAGCTAACGTAAGAATCAATATTAGTCTATACAATCAAAAGAAATTGGCATAAAAATCCTAATAAGCTAATGGAGTCCAAAAAAATAAATACATGAAATTACTCTAACATAATATATATATATATATATATATATATATATATAGTCATATGAAAATTAAAATGTGAACGTTTCAAATATAAAATCATACATGCATAAGTAACATCAATAAAGGTCTTTATAGATTTTCATATCAAATCTCTTAGTCTCCTAGTAGTTTGAAGTAGTTATAGGGAGCTACTAGTTATTACATTTTCACGGAGAGGATCAAGGATAAAATGGGTAGGATATTCGTAAAAAATGTCATACTTAAATTTAATATAAATTTTTTTACAATTAAGGAAATGAATTTGTCCTAAATTCATTTACAATTATTTTTTATATTTCTTATATCCATGTCAAATTCAATTAATAAGATCCAAAATTATCCGATACTTGCATAAATATTTGTTCAACAATAATATTTCAAAAAAATAATAAAAATATAAAAACACTTAATAATTTTACAATTAAACTCATATAATATATAATCAAATAAGTGTATCTCAATAAATTAATATAAAATTAAGATTCATTAAAACACAACAAAAAATAAAATATTGAAATTCAAAAAAATATATATACAAGCAGGGTATCCATTATCTATTATCCATTTAACATAACAGGTATTGAGTGGTAGGTATCTAGGCAATTATATGTGAATTTGATATTAGCATTAAAATTAATATTTAAATTCATCCCAAATTTGTTTATTCACCTCCTTAATTTCTTTAATTAGAGATAGGATAAAATTAAGCACCCTAACAAATCCTAGGCGTTGCAATCCTAGGAAGTAGGGTATTCATAAACCGCTCAATCCATTTAAACTAAATCAATTTGTAATCAAACTATGATTTAATAAATATGGTAGATTGAATCAGTTTGTATTTTTGTCAAACTTCATTTTGTGGATTAGATTGAATTTTTTATATTTTAATCCTCAAACCGACCCGCAATCCTCACAACCAGTATATATATATATATATATATAAATGATCATAATCATAAAAATATATTTATTTTGTACTATTTTTTATTTTAATATATATAATTAAACTTATATATAGAGTAACTTAACTTTAAATGAAAATAAGTATATATAATAAAATTATTTTATTATTACTATTATTTATTAAGTGTTATTGCTTTATTTTAGTTTACTTGCAAAGTGTGGTTTCACTATTATTATTAAATAAAAGTAGAAAAGATATAAAATTAAACTGCAAATCGATCCAATCCGATCCACAATTTTAACATTGGATTGAGTTGATAAATTTTTAATTTACAAATTGTGAATTTAACTGAATATTATATCTAATATGCATTAAACCAATCTGCCAACACCCTTACAAGGAAGGAATTGCTTTCTGTGTTACAACTTTTGAACCTTTAGCAAATCTACAAGGGTACATCAGCCATGTAATTAAAAAAAAATTTAAAAGTTTATTTTTTTTCAAATTAGGATATGATGAATGTATTTGAGTAGGTCAGATTTAGATATTTAGCATTACTCGTGCAACAAAATGGAGTAATTATTTTGGTTGATATGAGAGGCATGGTAAATGATGTTTTGCATTATAAATGTGGGCCTTGGTGTACCCTTTTAACGTATAGAGTTTGAGATTTATTCCTTTTTCTTGCTTTGTTGAAAATTTGTATGGAAAATTGCAAACCAAATCATTGAAACTCCGAAAGAATTGAAAGACATATTCATAATTCACAAAGAAAAAAATTGACTAATCTCAAATAATCCATAAAAGGGATACTTTTCTTCTCAAGGGAGAAAACGTATTCACTTTGAAATATTATGTTCTAATGATTTAAGCACTCAACCTTTTTCATAATTTCTTAGTTGAAAGTGCAATTGATTACTCAACTATGAACCTTATCATTATACAACCCATAAAGTATAAGGAGTCCTCCATTTAGTTTTCAAACTATCATTTTTTTTCAAAATTTTTATCAAAAACTTTCTAACAAAAAGGATATCTAGAGTCTCGCCTCTTGCATTGCAAAGCAAAATATTCACCATTTTTATTTTTTTTCCATAGATTCTAATGTTTTTAAAAATATAAAACAGTGTTTAATTAGATAAATTTGGTATAATTGAGCGGTTTGGTAATTAGAACTATAAAGTCTCGAATCCAAACTCCGTTCAAATCCCATATAAGCATATATGAATATGGAGAGAATGAAATATAATGTTCACAAATTATAGATTTTTTGAAATTGCTTTTCAAGTGCTTTAATCAAAGCATACCTTTGGTGGTGGCTTTAGTAAATTTCTTTTGGCTCCTTTTAATGCAATGAAACAACTTGGGAAAATAACCTTTGATTCCATCTTTTATCTAGTCCTTATATATGCCATCGGCGTAAGCCACGCCTATAAGATATAAAGTTCTATTTTATTTTATTTATAATATTATATTAATTAATAATTACTCAATAACATTTTTAATCATCAACGTATTATTTTGGTTTAAATTATGCAAAGATATGTACTAGCGCCAATTAAATTTATTAAGAGAGTAAAATACCTATTTCTAAATTTTAAATATACTTTATATCAAAAATTTAAATTCGAGTCATCTAATTAAAAGAGAAAATTATCTTACCATCTAATCTCACTTCTTTAGGTTAAAGTATTTTCTAATTTAGTTAATATTTTTTTAGCAAAGAGCTAACAAGAACCGTATAATGGTTTGATTAGAAGAGGTCCCATTTTTATATTATCATTTGAAGAATAAATAAAGGTGGGAATAAGGTCTAAACTTATTAGGATTGAGAAATTCATCCGGTTTAAGATTAATCATTTTCGGAGTTTAGTTACAGTTAACATTTTCACTCTTCTTTAATGATGTATTTAATAGGGTTCAAACTCGAAATTTTTTTCTAATAAATTCAATTTGTATTTCAAACGGAGCCACAATCCTCGTTTAGAATTGAAAATTTTATTGAACAATGTTTATGTGTTTTATATAGGAAGACTCACTTTAAAAAATTAATAAATGAGGTAACATTTGTCTTAATTTAAAAACAGGATTATAACTTATAACCGCTATCAATATTCTTTTTCTAGAATTAAAAATCCATTATCATTTTTCTTTTTTTTTTTTTTTTTTTTTTTTATTTTGTTAATATTTTTAAAATAAATATTTTTGGGTCAAACACACAATACAAGGATGAAGAACGAAAAAAAAAAATTTGCTTACTGATAAAAGGTAAAGATTGTCCCTCAGCAAGTTGAGCAGAGTGATGAGTAATCTTTTATATGAATTTGAGTAAACTAATGCAAAACAATACAAAGAGGAAAGGAACAAAAATGGGAAATAATTGGGTGAAAGTAAATCCTAAAAGAAATTACTAAAATTAAGCTAATAGAATATACACACAATGACACAAAGCATGACCAAACAAATAATTAACTAACTAAAGCAGAGCTTGTAATTTAAATTTTCGATTCGATTCTAACACCATGAAAAAACACAAATAAATCAAATCGAAAATTTTAGGATCAACCCTCTTTGACCCGCACAAATTGTATTTTTTTTTACTCACATTGACTTATTTGACTCGTTTGTTTTTAACCATTTAATGCGAAAATTATTCAAATATATATATCACTTTGTTTTTTTTTAATTTGTCAATGGGGTGTGATTTGTTAGAGGTAAGTAAAACTGTCAATAAACCCAAACTAAAATTTGAATTTGTTTGGATGGAGTCAATTAGCTATACCAATTTTTTGAACGATATAACAAAGCAAAGTGTGTAACCCGACCAATTCAAGTTAGAATTCAGTCCCCTAATAAATAATAATCACATAGATACTACCAATCCAATCGACCCAACTCAAACTGATGGATTAAATTTGGTCAGATCGATTTGATTGTATTCACCTTTATAATTCGCAACCTGACCCGAATCTGTTGAAATTGAAAATGATTCAAAAATAATCTAAACCAATCCAACCCAACTTGTTTATCATATTTAATTAAGAGTCATGAATGTGAATCGAAAATTTGTGTTTTATAGTTGATTATTATATATTAAATCTAATAATCAAATTGGGTAAGGATCATTTTTAGTTCATCCATTTCGGGTCTCATGTCAGATTAATAGGACATGGGCTAACTCAACTTTTAAAGTCTAATTTTAAATGAATTTTGAATTCGAAATAATTCATTAGAATTTCTAACATATTTCAAATCAAAAATTCTAATATTTATCTTCTAATTGGTTGATCATAAAAAAATTTTAAAAAAAATTTATTTTATTTTTTTATCAGAAGAAAGTAATAAAAAGTGTTAAAAAATAGACAATATCATTAAAATTTATCATTTTCCAATTAGGTCAATATATATATATATATATATATAATTTGAATTAAAACATTAGAAATCAGTTTTACTTAGGTTAAAATGCTAAGGAACAAAAAAAAAAGGTTGTTGGAAATGAGAGGAGATTAAGACAAAAGGTAATTGCAGAATGCAGGAAGGGGAGAGAGAGAGGGAGAGAGATGAAAAAAGGGGCAATAATTTATTTGTAGGATAGCAGACAGAGGGTTGCTTTTTGGGTACTTTGGGAATAAAATGCTGTCTCTCTACGAGGATTGGCGTGAAGTTAACCCACTTTTTCTCTTTCTTTTCCTTTTTCTTCTCTAATTCTATCTCATTTATTTTATCATTTTTACGTATTTATATGCAAACAACAAATTCTAATAACTATTTTGAAAGGGAAAGAAGATGGAAGAAAAAAAAGATTAAAAGTTAAAATAAAATAAAATAAAAATTCCACTTTCCCTTTTATCTCTCATCACATACTGTCTTCTTTCTTTTCTTACCTTTTCCTCTTTTCTACTTTCTTGAATTCCTGTTGGCATTGTCTGTCTATTCAAAGAGACTGACGTGGAAAATAACACTATGCAAAATTTTGAACTGTGGACCCCTTTTTCTTTTTTTTACCTTTTTTTTCTTTTTTGTTTGTGGAAATTACCGAGCAGAAAAGTAGTAAATTATCAGTTAGTACCATCACAGCATCATTTCACATTAATTAATTGCATACTCATTTTAGGTTAAATTAAATATAATAAATACAGAAGTTGGTAAATTAAGGTAGATTGAAATCTTAATTTGCAGCTTTTGATGATCTTGGGAGAAAATTTTATTTGATAAGTGAATCATGCCATTCATTTTTTTCAATTTTATTTTGATATTGTTGATAGTCCCAACAAAAAGAAAAATGACTATTAAAAGCATTCCTTTTTCTTTCTTTCTTTCTTTTTATATTAACACTAATTATAACCAAAACAAAAATCAAGTGACATATTAGAGTACACTTTATAGCTGCAGCATTTAGAGATATAAAAAGATGGTGCAGTCTAACTGTAAACTCATGAAGAAAGAGAATGTAATCAATGTTAAAAACCAAAAGTTATATATTAAATTTTTTTTATCATTTTTTAAAAATAATAATAAAAAATATTAACTGCAAGAACAAGTATAAAAAAGGTGGCATTGTCTAGTCTAGTTTCTCTAAAATTCTACCAAGATCTCTCTCAACACAAAGAAAAAAAAACTAGAGTTGGGTAGTTTCTGTTTCTCTCCTAATCTCAATAGAGAGCAAGACCAAGCTATAA
The DNA here is from genome assembly GCA_023653625.1 of Triadica sebifera. Classification (NCBI taxonomy): domain Eukaryota; kingdom Viridiplantae; phylum Streptophyta; class Magnoliopsida; order Malpighiales; family Euphorbiaceae; genus Triadica; species Triadica sebifera. The sequence goes on from CM042910.1 coordinate 1,868,867, forward strand.
AGCTTCAATCTTTAGAGATAGAGAGGTGTTGTGTGGTGCGTTTGGTGGGAGAGAAAATAAAAGAAAAAGAAAGAAAACCCTACCAAGATCATCCCGTTTCAGAGAAAACTAGAGTTGGGTAGTTTCTATATTTCTTCTAATCTCAAGAGAGTGTAAGAAGAAGCTATAAAGCTTCAACCTTTACAAATAGAGGGGTGTGGTGTGGTGTGGTGCGTTTGGGGGGAGAGAAAATTGAGGAGAGAGAATTTTTTTTTTATTTGAGAAAGAACGTGAGCTAGTGGAGGTTTGAACAACCGTGGGGGGTGGTGTGGGGGGTGGGTTTTGGCCAAGTAATGCGCTCAGGAACTTGTACGGTCCAGCAGACCCTCACGGCGGAGGCTGCTTCAGTTTTGAAGCATTCTCTAAGCTTAGCACGGCGGAGAGGCCATGCTCAGGTCACTCCTCTTCATGTTGCTGCTACTTTACTTAGCTCAAGATCCAGCCTTTTAAGAAGGGCTTGTCTCAAATCTCAACCTCTTCATCAATCTTCATATCCTCTTCAATGCCGAGCTCTTGAGCTTTGCTTTAATGTGGCTCTCAATAGGTTACCAACAACTCCTTCTCCTTTACTCCATGGCCAGCCTTCACTATCTAATGCTCTAATTGCTGCACTCAAAAGGGCACAGGCTCATCAGAGAAGAGGCTGCATAGAACAGCAGCAACAACAGCCTCTTTTGACCATTAAGGTTGAGTTAGAACAGCTTATTATCTCTATTTTAGATGACCCTAGTGTCAGTAGGGTTATGAGAGAAGCTGGTTTCTCTAGTACTTGTGTTAAGAACAATATTGAAGACTCTTCAGCTTCTTCTGTTTTCCACAGTTACACTTCTTCTGCCGGTGTTTTCTCTTCTCCTTGTTCTCCTTCAGCTGAAAACCAAAGAGAGATCATCAATCCTGCAACTTTCTGGCAAACCCATTTCTTATCTTATTCCTCTGAGAAAAGCCCAATTCACTTTTCCCCTCAGAAGAAAGTTCTTGCAGATTCAATCACTGTTAAGGAAGATATCAAGTTGGTTTTTGAAGTTTTCTTAAGCAAGAAAAGAAAGAATACTGTGGTAGTGGGTGACTGTGTTTCTATAACTGAAGGGCTTGCCAGTGAGCTAATGGGAAGGGTAGAGAGAGGAGAGGTTCCATTAGAATTGAAGCAAACCCAGTTTGTAAAATTTCAATTTGCACCAGTTTCTTTAAGATTGATGAAGAAAGAAGATGTGGAAATGAATATCACACAGCTTAAGAAGAAAGTGGATTCCATGATTAATGGAGAGGGGGGTGCCATTATATATGCAGGAGATTTGAAATGGACAGTTGAAGAAATTGTTGGTATTGGTAACGAAGGAGAATATAATCCAGTTGATCATCTAGTGAGAGAAATGGGAAGAATAGTATCTGATTATAGCAGCTCAAACACCAAAGTATGGTTAATGGCTACTGCAAGTTATCAGACATACATGAGATGCCAAATGAGACATCCTCCTCTTGAGATTCAATGGGCACTTCAAACTGTTTCTGTTCCTTCAGGTGGACTTGGGTTGAGTCTCCATGCTTCCAGGTTATTAATGTTAATTAACTTAATTATTATTATGATTTAAATTCCATTTTCTATAATATTATCTTGCATATATACAAAGTATATAGAGCGAGAGACAAATGGATTCTCAATTGATGGCCAGTTTTTGAAACTTTAATTTAGCTTTTGTACTTTTGGTGATATTCGTGTTAGGTGTATGGTCTTTATGGTCTCAATGAGTACAAAACACTTCTGAAAAACTAAACTATGGTTTGGTGAGACAGAATGAATCACTGTCCTTATTCTTTTGCTTTGTTTTGTCAGCATTTACCAACTGCATGCATATTTCAGATTTTTGTGTGCAGAATTATAATTAGATAGAAGAGAGAGAAAAAGAAGTAATTGAAAGGGAAGCTTTTGAGGGTTGCACTTTATTTTTATGTACTGAAAAAAAAAAGAATGAGAACTAAAAACTTAGAAGAAAGATGTTTGTTTAAACTAAATTTGACACAGTTTACAATTCCATTTTTGCAGTCTAATTATTTTCCCTCTTTTTTTGACTTTTTCATTTCTATGCTTTTTTTACTTTTGGCATTCTGTTTGTCCTTTTCTGAAGATTATAATTGCATGACAAAGCCCAATGAATTTCCATAATATTGTAAATGGGGCCTAATTAATTAGAATTTAGTTTTTCATACTACTTGTAATTTTTTCTTTCCCTTTCTCTTTCTCGTTATTTTTTTCGTTATCACTTTTTGATATTATTGGAACTCTATTACAAGCTGAAATCTTCACTCGATATGCCACGCACCTTTTACATATTATGTTTTATTGTTTGTTTTTGAACCTTGTAATTATGTAATGCTTTATTCAAATTGAAACCAGGACTTGATCTCCGTTATTTACAAACTCAAATTAATTTGTTGCAGCATCCAAGAATCAAGGATATCATTATGTCAAAACCCATCTCCAGTAGTGGAAACAAAACCCTTCATTAGCAATGGCAAAGATGAGCAAGAGAAGCTAAGTTGCTGTCCAGAATGCACAGCCAGCTATGAAAAAGAAGCTCAACTCTTCAAATCAACCCACAACAAAAATTTGCCTCCTTGGGTTCACGCACAAGCAACCAACACCAATCAAAAGGTAAACTAAATTACCCTTGATTTTCTTTTTCTTTTCGTAGACAAATTACCTATAGAAAAGGGGAATATGTCATTTTTAAGGCTCAAACCCAAGACCTACACCAGCTCTCCTTGAAAGCTTATGATTAGGCCAAAGCCTGATTAACCACCCCCGAAACTTAATTCATACATACATATATATAGCAAATTATGAATTTTTATAACTTACCTAGCTCTTGAATTTAAATGGTCAGGATCAACTAATGGAGTTGAGAAGAAAATGGAATGGATTATGTCAGGGCTTAAACCATCAAGGAAGGAATTTGGGTTCCATTTTATACCACAAGAATAGCAATCAAGTTCTAACTGGGAGCAGCAATGCATATGTTTCATCATACCCATATTGGCCAACCCAATTAAACAATTTGATATCAGATCCTTCAAATTCCATCTCTTTCACAGACTCTAGTTTGAAGCCTCATTACACCTCCAATTTTGTGCCCAAATTCAGAAGACAACAGTCATGCACCATTGATTTCAACTTTGGCAATGAAACCCAGAAGCAGCAACCGAACTTAGATTCTCTAAAGAACACTCAAGGCAAGGAACTCAAAATCACACTTGCTCTTGGAAATTCCTTCTTCTCCGAAACAGAGAAATGGGAGAAAAAGAGGAGTGATTTGTGTAAGTTATTGCAAGAGAATGTGCCTTGGCAATATGAAGCTGTTGATTCTTTAGTAGATGTTCTGGTTGAATCAAAACCAACAGGAAAAGGGATTTGTTTAATGATTCAAGGCAATGATACAATGGGGAAAAGAAGATTGGCACTTGCAGTTGCAGAGTCTCTTTTGGGTTCAGCTGATTTGCTACTTCACTTGAACATGAGAAAAACCGAGAATGAAGTAGCTCCATATTCTGATACTATCACAAGAGCATTAAGAACCCAAGAAAAGCTTGTTGCTTTGGTGGAGTATGTTGATTTTGCTGACACCCAATTCTTAAAGTTCCTTGTTGATGGATTTGAAACTGGAAAATTTGGAGAAACTGAAACTATTGGCCAAGCAGCAATCTTCATTTTGACAAGGGGAGGGGATCTCATGAAGAATCAAGATTTTGTCATCCAAATGAAGCTGGAGGTGAAGGAAACAAAAACTGCTAATTGTAGCAAGAGAAAAGCTGAGTGGGAAACTTTAAGCAATCAAAAGATTGAAAAAGAAGATGGCATTAAAAATGCAAAGAAGAAGAGAATGTGCTTCTCAAGACAGTCAAACTTCAACACCCTTGATCTCAACATCAAGGCAGATGAAGACTGTGAAAATGAAGAAAAAACAAAGGAGTTCAGCTCCATTTCTAGCAATTCGAACAGCCAGACAAAGTCTGATCCGGTTACTCCACATGGGTTTCTTGATTTGATCAAGAACAAATTCGTTTTCGATCGAAATCAGGATGATCAACACAGAGAGATAAGAGAGGTTTTATATTCTAAGATGAACAAATGTTTTGAGCAAGTGTTTGGGGCAGAAAATAGGAGGGGATTTAGCATTGAAGAAAAGGTAATAGAAGAGATAATCGATAGATATGGTTGGTTTATTAACAGTAAGATAGATAGATGGGTTAAAGACATACTTCAAACAAGCTTCAAAACAGTTAAAAATGGAGGGAAAGAGGGTGTGGAAGTTAGGCTTTGTTTTGAAGGTCATAACGGTATAGTTTTGGAGAATGGGTATATGGGTTCATCTCTTCCTAAGAAAATCCAAATTTCTTTAATGGACTGACTTTTTTTTTTAATTTTAAATTTCTGTAAAATCTTCTTTTATGTAAGTGCCAATTTTCATGAATAGGATGTGTTTTGGCCTCTCTCTTCTAGCTAAAGCTGTTCTTAATCCATCTACTTGGAGGCATAACCTAAACAAAAAGGAAATATAACTCCACTTAATGAATCAATAAACTTGGACTTGATTATTTTAATTTAAAACTCTATCAAAATATTATTACCAATAAATTTTAGCTTAATAATACTAGTTTAGTTTAGTGAAAGTTTCTGAGTTGGAATGTTAAACTTTTGTAAAAAATAATAATAATAATAATAATAATAATAATAATAATAATAATAATAATAATAATAATAATAATAATAATAATTCCAATCTTCATGATAGTCTTGTAATTATTGATATAGTTAGTATATGGAGTTTGTGATCCTGTAATAGAGCATTACACATGCATTTTCTATTTCGCCCTTATTTTCTCATTCTTTTCTCCTTTATTACCTGTGATTGGTTTGCCCTACTCCTTATTCTAGCAGATGAATCTCTATGGTTTTCCGCTGCTTCTTTCTTTCCCTCTTCTTAGATTTGTTTCTCCGTCTAGTTCTGGACCTTGATGAGGTGCCGCTTAGGACATTCGGATTTATTATATTTCGAATTCAAATTGTTGAGTTTGGATTTTGTCCCGAACAATCCAATACAAAAGTCCTATTCGGTGAGGCCCGAGTACGCCTAGTTGCTGTGAAGTTCGGATTTGTCAACATTGGTCATGAGAAATTAATCAATCATAATGAGTTAATAATGAAGGATTAAAGGAAAAGGATGAAGAGTTACCCTGTTGCCAAGCAATGATGAATAGTTTGACATGCTACGAGCGAAGCAACTAAATACCTTAGAATTGGCAATCCAAAGATTTTAAAATGGGGAAAAGCAAATAAGGCATAAAAGTATATAACCAAAAGATATACATCTAAAAAATTGGAACTAATAAGAGTAGAAGATGTGGAACTCACTAACCACAAAAGGTTTCTTAAGAAACTTTTTTCCTAAGAAAAGAGAGAGAGAGAGAGAGCATTATCCCTTCATTGCTAATTTACTAATATTAATTACTAGTCTTTTGACTTCTACAAGTGGGTATTCATTTATATTAGCTATTATTGCAATCAACAAATAAAGATTGTTATCATATTCGTACATTGCTTCATTGGCTCTCCCTAAAACAATTTTCCACTAGAAGCCAATTTGTGTTTCTTTTGACCAAAAGGCCTCATCAAATCATAATTGCATCAAACGGCGGAAGTGGGGCCTGTCTTCTCCTCATGCAACATGTAATTATTTCATGTTTATTATCTTATTAATTAAAGTTAAATACAAATTTATAGTTAAACTAATCTACAAAAAGTTATTGCTCTACTTTAAAAAGTAAGGCCTATTATAAGGGAATGATAGAAGTACCATACTGGCCACCGTATTATCAATGATTTCTATGTTTATTTTTTAATACACATTATATTAAATCAAATCTTCCATAAACTATAATGATTCCTATTTTTAGACTTTTTAATAGTGCATTTATCATGTATAAAAGTATTTTTTATTTGAAAAAAAAAACTATTACCCATTTTCAAATTTCAAATATTTTTTAACCCAAATTAAATAGCTTGTTTTGAGTAATTTGACTTTCAACAAGTATGAATGACAATTGGACAATTTTTCATCTCCGCCTCCATCTCTCAACCCTAAAACTTAGTTTCATTCCATCACCCCGCTCGAAAAAAGTATAGATCTCCGTCTCCATACCACTTAGGAACAGGGACCCCCGACCCAACTAGGCACCATTCTGATTTTTATTAAAAAAATTTATTTTATTTAAATATTTAAAATTTTTTTATTTTAATTAATTTGTAAATTATATAATTTTTTAAATAAAAAATATATTTTTTACTTTAAAATGAGTGTTTTATTTTATTATTTTCTAAAAATATTAATTATATTAAAATATAAATAATTTATATATATATATGATTTTTGGGGCATGATCAAGGCGGAAATCAATGTGGGGAATGTATATACCATTTTCATCCTATCCTTGTTACAAAAAATGCAAAGTCGGGGCAGGTCACCATAGGAATGGATCCAACTGTCATCTCTATTAGCAAGACACTCACTTTATTTGATTCAATTATTTATGTTTTCATTATTAATATACATTATGACAAATTTTTCATATAAATTATTTCTAAAATTATTTGAATCCTATTAAAAATTATTTTTCAAGAGAAATAAATACAAGTTTTAATGTAATTTTTTGAAAATTATTATTTATTTTTTAATTTTAAATATTAAAAAATATGCAAATAAATCAATTGTATTATATATTAAAATAATAAATAAAAATATAGATACTATTATATTTAAAAATGTTTTTTGATCAAGTTTTTATATTAATTTGAATTTTGAATTTAATATTTTTGAATATATTATTATATTTTAAAAGAATTTTACTTTGACCGGTTCAATCCAAGCTGAAACTCAAACACTTGACTATCTATCTTTTCCGATTTATTAACTTAGCTGAGTCTGAAAACATGGGTAAATACCCAACTAGCCAAATTACTGAATATAAAACTCATTATTTTAAGAAAGGTATGTGTATTCAAAATTGAAACAATTTTTTTTAATGTACAATGGTTTTGCTTGTAATTATATGTTTAAATAAATTACTAACGTCCCAAAAATTTGGCATTGATCTTCAAAAACAAGGCCGAGCATACTATTATTGAACCATCCCCAAATAACACAAAAGCACCCAAAATACATTTCTCTAAAAAACCATCATTATTTTCTATAATGAGTAACTTGACATTCATGGTTGCCTTGCAATGCAACACAATGCAACTTTTAACTTTTCGTTAATTATTTAGGCATTAGCATGCATAATGAAAGATCCTACAAAGACATGGGACCAATCAATATATTAGAGAGTAATAAGCAATTAATATGTTTGAATCTCCACAAAATTCAATATCTTATCTATATGCGGGAATACAAACAAATCATGGAAAACATAAAAGCAAGGAATTGCAGAAAATTTTCTCGCTTCAAGTTTGAGACCAAGAATGACAGTCAAAGTATTTTCTATTGCCATGTGGATCAGTGCCACTTTTTTATTATTATTTTTTTTCTGAAAAAAAAGGATCAAAGAAATCCTAGCAAAAAGCCCATAAAACTACAAATTGGAAAGCAGTGAAGACAGATGAAACTATCTTAATTCTTCTATTCATAATAATCACCAGAAAACTAGTGTTCGAGCACTTTCGTAGTAATTTAAAAAAAAAAAGGGGTACTTTCGTAGTAAATTGCGAATAATAAAACAACTATCCCTAAAATACCAAGTGCAACATATTCACATAATCATTCGAAAGTCTAATTTTATCTACTTCCAGAGAAAATTGTGAAGAATAAAACAATTATCCTTAAATACTTTATTCAAGTAAACTAATTGCAAAAAAATCGCCAACTAGAACTTGATATTATTCCTCTGAGTTTACATAAATAGCATTCAAAATAATTAGAGGAAGGGAGGGGGAGGAATAAAGGCACATTACCTAGACATTCCAAGTTCTCTTTTCCGAGTCTCCACACATTCATACAGATATGTGACGATTATTTTACCCATAACACCCTCACAATATAAAAGTAAAAGTAAATTACAATTTACCCTCCTAAGTTTTAACAAATTACAACAAAAAATAAATTTTTAAAAAACTGACAGTTTATTATGTTATTTGATAAAAATATTGTTTGAAATAACAATTAAAAAAACTGTAATTTAAATGTATTAGTTTTGCAGTTATAATCATTGGTAACAAGTAAAAATTCTAAACTTTTATAAAATATTATTAGATTATACATAAAATTCTAAAGAATTTACATAAAAACATCTCAAATATAGAAAATCATGCGATATATTATATTATAATATTTGAAATTCATACAGTATCAAATGAATTGACAATTTATCAAAGGATATAGAATAAACTGTTAATTTTTTAAACGTTTATTTTTTTACTGTAATTTGCTAAAATCTCGGGAGTAACTGTAATTTATTCTAAAAGTAATGACTAGGAGACTACCACACATGCACTACATAACAAATTAAGTAGAAGAAAAAACTATCAAGTCACATCTACAGCAACAAGTGATTTAGCATTTAGCATATGGAAGAGAGAGCCTATTTAAGTCGCAACATCTTCAGCAACAAGTCATTCAGCATTTAGCGTATGAAAAATATAATGCTTTTTGATATCCTGATTAATTCATGTAATTGCGGTTCAACTTCAAGTCAGCTGGCTTACACTCGCTCTTGCTGCCTAAATCCACAACCAACTCAACTACCTTCAGATCAAGCTTAAGCAATCCTAAATTTTGTTCAGACCCAAGCTTATGGTTTGAGTTCAAATTGAACTTGCGCTTAGCGACATCTTGATTTTCTCAGCAAGTCTCAAGTTCAGATAGCTCTACTTGGCCAAAATTCAACATCCATTATTAAATAAAATTTTGTCTATTCTCTATCACAATGCAATTCATGAACCTTATAATGAGATATTCATTGTCTAACCAGAGATTATAAAAAATAGAAAAGAGTGCACAAAAAGTACAATATCATAATTTTTAAACCATTATGACCATGAATGAACAATAAAACTGAACCCTACAAAGTTAATGAGGATTTGAGGAGGGTGAAAGATGAAGATGCTTCATATTCCGTGGAAAGCATGTACGAAAATTTTACTATGAACATGGCTCAAATATACATTTATGTTACACAGATTACAAAATTAGGAGAAAAGAAGATGAACTCTGAGGTTAGTACAACCAAAGAATGAGAGGAAATCCCCACTAATCTAAGAAATCACAGCAAACAAAGCTACATACAAAGAATGGCACTATGTTGGGGTGCTAATCTATATTTTTGATTTGCATATAACTAAGTGGCCTTATGAACATATACAAAAGGGTGAATAGACATAAAAGATTCCCACCCAAAGCATATAGCAAACTATTATTGCGAAACTCAAACCAATTGCATAGCTTATAATGAATTGCTAAGTACACTAGAAGACAGAACCTCAGAATGATGTAGACATTGGTTTGAAGTATCTACAGCTACTTGAAAATCAAGTAGTGGTTTTAGTCTTCTCTCAACTTCATTGCTTTGTGACTTAATCTCTTCGACAATCATAGACAACGCACACTTGCAAGATTCCTCATTCCTGAATGCTAAGGTCCATCTCCCATCAACCAGAGCTTTTGTCCTTCTAAATTTTGCAGGATCAACAATGGGTAGAGAGGATGGACGAATGCGTAAGTGCAACCATCTTGAATGTTTATCATCAATTCTAGGCTGCAGCCAGAAAACAAGACTCAGATCAAGCATTTATGAAATAATTTCCAGTCAACCCTTAGAATACAAAGGTCAATGCTAAATATCAAAGTCATGTAAATTTTCAACTGGTTTTTGCCTGTGCACAGGAAAAGATATAGAAAAAGTGTTTGGCAATCTTAATATTAAAAAGTAAAGCAAAAATATGGATATACATACATTTGAACCAGCCAAGGGGGCAACAACCCTGACCACTCCAAAATGCTGCTTCAAAGGTAATTCTTCTATAAGAAGGATCCACCCAGATGTGCCCATAGATATCGCTAGAAACCAAAAATGGCGTTCTTTACCCCTCTCAAATGCAATCCTACAAGGCACGGCATCAACTGCATATGGCAGTGACCAGAGAGATTTGAAATGTTGATAAAATGATTGTCACATTATTACCTCTAAGAAAATAATAACAAATTCTAAGAAAAGAAACCATACCCCTAAGAAAATAAAACCAAATTCTAAGAGGCTATAGATAATAGCTATTGTCATGCCAACCATACTCTTAAATGAACCACATGAAAGTGATGTACACATCATCATCGTCATAAAGTGCATTAAATAACAGATGGAAAACTAACCAAGTTTCAATTCCATGCCCGGTTTTGGACCTGAAACATCCAGGCCAGCAGTTCTTGCACGACAGTTTTCAGGGACATCAGTTGGAGGATATATAGGAGGCTGCTCAGGCAAGGCTCTGCCACTGGAGAATATTTGAAGTTGAAGAAGAAGTACAAACAACTAAGGTGGAAAGTGTGAAAAATATTAGAAACTATGCGAATGAATATAACATATTGACAAAATACACCATCTGTATAAAATCCAGTGTACCAGGTAACATGGAGTAACATTATTTCTCAAAAAATGATCCTAAGCTAGCAACTCTACCAGCAACCAGAGAGTCATTTCAAGCATCAAAAACACTATAATATCAACAGACATTTGATTTATCACAAGATTTATTTAATTGAGAGGTAAATAGTTTACAAGAGAAAATTAAAAAGGCACAAACCTTCACTAACTCATGCATTCTTTCACCCGCAACTATTGATGATTCACTAGGAAGAGAAACTGCAAGCAAAAAATAATATAACTAATGAATGTCCACTAAACAACTCTTATCTGTATAGTTGATGGAAAGAAGAGTACTAAAATGCATTGCAAAGTCCATATATATTCAATTCACAGGCTGAGTACCATCAAAAGAAGAGCATTAAAATGCTAGCCTAATCAAATTTATTCAATTTACAGGCTGATTACCATCACTAGAAGACTTTTGCAATGGTAAGAGTATGCACTTCGGCTCTTTCAGAGGGGAAGAAGCTTCAATTGCTGCAAGTACAATATATAAGGTTCAAATAAATGAGCAACACATGAAATAGTCCAATATCTCATTGAAGAGAATTTTCATCATAGACCTCTTTTGCACTTTTTCCATTCATCACAGAGGAATGTCTCTAGCAAATCAGGCCAGATGCCTCGAGTCTTCTCTATAATAGCAACAGTGCAATTTTTGTACGAATCCTGCACCATGAGAAGTGTTTTGTTACAGACAGTATCTGCTCGCTCATCCAAGAAACAAATAAAATATGAAAATTCACAATGAAGTCCACAAATACAAGACAAGAACCATTAATTTTAAAAGTAAAAGATTGCTTAGCTAAACTATATGCAGTGTTTTTGTGGCTTGCTGTGTATACTTTTACATGCTTCACTTCAACCTGTGGCACATTTGCATCATAGAACCCAGAATGTAGAGAAACAAATGCAGTATGCGTATAAGACATAAATGATACAGATGCAACAATGTAAACATTTTGGAAAAAATAGAACAAATAACAGTAAAGAAAAATAAGAGTGAATATTAATTATCAAAGTCCTAATAATTTCATCATCCAAGCATCCCTAATTTATACCTAATATAAAAAAAAATTTATTCCTCTGTATTTGGCGGTTCTGGTGGCTTGATTCTTTGATACTATTTTTCATCTACATGGTTCACCACAATCGCGGTATTTCCATTTGTGATCATCCAAACAGATGGATGGATTGGATCACACAGGCCAGGTATCGTTAGAGCACCAGTATTCCTCCCTAAAAATTAACACTATTCCAAGTTGTATAAGGGCAATCCCTTTCTCAATTACTACTCTACAGCCCTGGTCCAGATTGCATGAAGCAGTGGATTCAGAATTACATATCTGCTGAATGATGCAAGGGATCAGTTACTCCAAGCAAGCCAAATGATGAAGCACAATATGATTTGCACCATCAGGTAGTGCAATTCCAAGTGGGGACTTAGTCTTGCACAAACTTCAGCCTTACTGCGAGGTGGTTTTCATAGTTGTGGGGGACAGTTTTTTATTAATTATGTTGAGTTTTTCATAAACTCAGAGATGATAGAGTTCCTTCCAGCAAGCTTTAAAATGTTATCAAAGGTAAGTTATAAGGAAGAAAGATTAATAGAAGAAATGACTGAAATCAGTTCAGATGTTGATTTCCCAATTAATCATCATGTAGCAAGATCCTAATCCCCGGACTAACACAATGATAAAAATAGTTAAATGGTCCAGGGGTTCTCAATTTCTAGCGATAGATAATGATCGCATGAATTAAACCTGCCCTCATGGATATTAGAAAGCCAAGAGTTCTCCTAATCAAATTAAATTTTGGAACAAAAAAGCTAAGTAGGCAAATGGAAAATGTAGAAGAAATTGAGATCAAACCAATATGATAACAATCTACTGACATCATATAAATGTGAAAGTATCATAAACTCCTTAAAAACACCTTTTCAGTGTGTTTCAGATTAACTATGAGTAATTAGTCATGACAAAACAAATATTGAAACACATTATGATGCTGAAGCACAAAGAATAAAACAACAAAAAAAACATGAATTTCAGAGTTAAATCTTGATAGTCCAAATATCAACCTAAGCAAAATAAATAAATTGCATGGCAATTTATGGCCTGAAGATACTAATTAGAACATGATGTCCTTAATAGTCAAATCACCATATAGTCGCACATAATTAACACCCAGATAACACAAAAAAATTCAATGTCTGAATCTCTTCCTAAAATATGTAGCCTCAAAGTCTTTAATTAGTGATACCAATCATTTAACTGGTTATTATGAAAGAATTCTGTTTAGTTTTCAATTATTACCCTTCCAGGAGTTAAGTTGATTGGCCAATTTATCTCACCCAACTCATATATGAAGAGTTCTTAAATTAGTTGTACTTTATAGCACAACTCAAAGCAACATAATTATCAGTAATTTTCAACTATTATTATACTAAAATATTAGCTAATACACAAATTAAGTAATTTAAGTTTCGGTGACTTGATAAATTATCAACAGAAGTTAGAGATACTGGCTCATCTATCAACTAAAGCACTAAAAACCGAGTATGCAAAAAGATGCAAAATAATCAGGAGAATGAAACATCACAAATTCATTAAACTAAGTTTTTACTAATAAATGGATCCGCTTAAAAATAAATAAATAAATAAAATTAATTGTAGCATATTACTTGCCTTCAGCAACTTCAGATGCTCTCTATTAAACTCTGCCTCACTATAAGGTAGTAGTTGACGCAAAAGCCAACCACCATTCCACAATATCTCTGCAGAAATGTCTGACCGGCAAAACAGACTGACCAAAGCATCAAGCACCTAGAAGATAAATCTCATTCAAGAAAAGAAAAACAAATGTGCATTATTGCACATTTTAAAATTTATGCAGTTTGCAAAGCAAATACCATTCTAGGTGTATCCCCCCTAACTAAACAGCAATCAGCAAAAACCATGAAGCAAATGAAACTTCCATTCCCAAAAAAAGATCATAAACCATAAAGAAAATGCCCATTCAATGGGTCATAGTAACATAGACTAAATTTCCCGTCCAAACCAAAGAGCACACTCCAATTAGTCTTGACAAATGATGATTAAGACAAGATTCGGCAATTTTGAACCACAGAATTGTATCAAAAGATTTATACCTGAAATCTATGTACACGAGGGCTTGTTCCCATCTCTGGAATATAGCAAACTCCTCCATAATGCTCCTGTTGAAGACAATGACACAAAATAGAACATATTACTAGATCATAAAAAAAAGGAATAAAAGAGGGAAAATATAATTTTAAAGAAAACAGACAGCAATATGGAATATTCTTTAGAAACTAAAACTTGCATTACAAACATTTTGCAATAAATTAAAACTTTCTTAATGCTTCCATTTAAAAAGTCTCAGTTTCAGAAAGTTGTGCCTGAGCCTTGAATTTCATGAGTCCCAGATATACAATATCATTCAACAAATATCAAGAAAGAATAAATAAAGCTAGTTTGATGATCCAAACAACTGTACAAAAGTTAAAGACCACATAACGAATTCAAACAAGACTCAAGGGTGCAATATGTCTCAAAAGACAGCAAAAACAGCAAAGGATAAATTTTCAAGAAACAAAAGAATAGATAAAAGGACTGCAACAAATTTGCGCAGATAATCTAGCAAAAAGATGTCACTCCAAATCACAGCTGCAGTTATGGTCACATCGTGACCATATAGCAATTGATAGAAATTTTGGTTTTGGCCAGCATTATCGTCAATTTTTAATATCAGCTTGCAAGAATGTGGAGTATACATAGTGTAACAAATTAAGTGAGATCTTAATAAACAAAGTTTCCATAACATGGTCTTGGATATTGGTATTGACACAATGTCAAAATCATTTAAAGTTCTAGGACAAATTGCATATGATAGGACTATGACAGTCTTTTAATCAGTACCTTCACAACATTCTACTTTCTTTTTTTAAAATTAAATAAATAAATAACACAAAACTAACCATAGTTAAAAGTCATTGTAATTTATTCTTTTATCATCTTCTGCATCTATTTTCACAGCATTCAATTTTGTAAATCACAATCCAAATTTATGTGAATACCAACCAATTCAAGTCACCCACTCCCTTTTTACTCCACAAAAACCTCAAAACCATTTCTCATACCAAGCATATGGTTAGGATCTGCAAACTAGATAGAATATGCAGAAAAGATGCGATTGCTACCAGAGGATGCAGGAGAGGGCTGCTGTGTACTTTAAGGAGCTGAAGTTGCAACTACTCAGCTTTGCAAGAAGGGAATTTCTGTTTTATTTAATTTTTTTTTTTTAGAGTTGGGATAATGTTTGTGTTTGATTTTACCAAACAAACCAAGAAAACTGCATTGAAGGCTTGGAGCACCACCTTATCTCAATTTGAATCGAGAAAAGGTAATGTTTCCAGGACCTTTTTTTATATTTTCTTTTCTAATGTTTTTCTTTCAATCTCTTAATATTTTAAGCTGAGTCGATTAAAAAAATAGTGCTAACAAAATCATTGATGAGAACTGAGAGAGTGAGGTAAGGCAAATTGAATTGAATTCTGTATTGAACTCTTTGGTATGAATTACACAAGCTTTCAAGAGGCTTGTCCTCTCCTATAGTCACTAGGACCACAAAATGCACAGAATGTTTTTCCCCTAACAACCTGCCTCTATTTATCTACTCAAGGTAACAAATTCTTAATCAAAGTCTCTAATCTACCCTTAACCCCCTGCACAAAAGAAAAGAACCCAACAACCAACAACAACCACAGACTCACAGTAACCCAAACTCAAGCAGCAACCCAGCCCAGTACTGCCCTCTCCCTTCTGCTGGTATAAGTGAACCTTATTGGTGGCTTAGCAATACTCCCACCCCAAGCAAGCACCTTGTCCTCAAGGTGAAAATCATGAAATTGAGCAAATAAGGCTCCTGAAAAACATCTAGAAATTGTTGTAGAATGTCTTGCAATGCCTCAGAGGGAGGCTGACTCGCCTCGATTGGGCCAGAGATGGCTCCCAACTCCACCATAGACCCATGACTTTCATGTCGTATAGTCTGCACCATAGCCTTCAAGGAGACCAACGTCTTTCCCACGGACAGATCACCCTGGATCGTGACAGTATAGGAACCTAAGTGGAACTTCATCACCCGCTCCTTCCAGTTAATAAACGTCCCTTCTATAGACTCCAGCCATTGCATACCAAGTATCACGTCAATGTTGCCCAATTAAGAGGCTGATAGTCCTCCACTATGTCAATCCCCTACATATACAACACCACCCCTTCAAATTCCATCTATTCTGACATTTCTCCATTGTCGAGTACTACCTCATATGCCGACGACAAAGTAAGGGGCAACTTCAAGTGTTCAATCAACTTCAGGGAGAGGAAATTATGGGTTGCGCCAGTATCAACCAAAAAAACCACCAATCGGTCTCTGATCTCACCACGCACCTTCATTGTCTTAGGATTAGTATGTCCTGTAACAGAATTCAGTGAAACCTCAATTTGTCATAGAACCACTCTTGGTCCGATTCCGCTACCAACATTGGTCCATCATTGCTTTCCTCCACACGTGCCACCATGACGCTCAACTCCCCTTTTTTGCATCGGTGGCTAGGAGAGAATTTCTTGTGGCAACGATAAGAAACCCCCACTCCCGCAACTATTGGATCTCAGCATCAGTCAATCTCCTGAAATTTCCCAGCTATTTGGATGAGAAGTTTGGACTGGAGTTTTGGCTAGAGAGAGGTTGGTATTGGGCCCATGTGTAGATTGAAAGGAAATTGTCATCCCATGTGTAGATTGAAAGGAAAGATGTTGCCTAGCCTGGCCCAATTTTTCCTCAGCCCGATGGGCCAATTCCATGGCCTAAACCAAGCTCGTAAGGCCCAACATCCTCATCTCAAATCTAATTTGTGACTTCGACCATGTGATGAATTTGCTAACAAACACTTTCTCAAAAACTTCATCTAGTGGCACAACTTTGGATGTAAATTGTCGCTGGTATTCTTGCAATATTCCTTCATGTTGTAGCTCCATCCACTAATCATGGAGAGACCTGCCCTTTGTAGCTCGAAATTGCCCTAGCAATAAGTTGTGCATCTCCGTCCAGGATAAAATAGGCCGACGCTTGTGCTTCCATTGATACCACAACAAGGCGTCACCCTCAAACACAATTACAGCAACTTCAATTCACTCGTCATCAAAGAAGTGCTGCAAATCAAAAAAACTTTCTACCTTCAGCAACCACCCATGAGGATTGTCTCCCATGAAAATTGGTAGTTAAAGCTTCCGGTAGTTGTAGTTCGGCCTTGGGTCAGTCACTACAACCCCTAATTTTGCTACATAGGTTTGGGTCAAGTGAAGAATTGTCGTCCCCTTTTGTTGCGCTGGTGAGGACCCCTCCTCCTTCCCTTTCCAAGTCAAAGAAGCCATTTTAGAAGAATCCCACAATTTCAAGAGTCGGTCCACTTTAGATGAAATTTCGTCTACCATGCTCTTCAAAGTGTTGAGTTCTTCTTCAACGTCAACCCAAGTCACCACATTTTGCCCAAAATTCTTTGCCATCGTTACCCTCTCTAATACCAATTTGATAAGAACTAAGAGAGTGAGGTAAGGCAAATTGAATTGAATTTTGTATTGAACTCCTTAGTATGAATTACACAAGCTTTTAAGAGGCTAGTTCTCTCCTACAGTCATTAGGACCACAAAATGTTTTTTCCCTAACAACCTGCCTCTATTTATCTATTCAAGGTAACAAAATCTTAATCAAAATCTCTAATCTACCCTAATCCCTACACAAAAGGAAAGAACCCAACAACAAACACGGGCTCACAATAACCCAAACTCAATCAACAGCCACAAAAAAATCCCTCAATTTAATTTTTGTAATAAAAAAATCCTCCATCATCCACTTGTCATCCATACACCATTATTTCAATGACAATACAACTTCAACTCTCCATCCACACACCAATTTTTATCATAAAACTTCCCCCTATAAATTTTTTTCTAACATATCTAGATAAGAGAGGAGAGAAACTAAAATACGAGGAAAGGAATTGCCAATTAAAAACGACGCATAGATGACAAGTGTATGTCATTGAATAACAATATATGGATGGAAAGTGGAGGACAACAGGATTTTGTGTCACAAAATTGAAGCTGAAAGATTTCTTATTATAAAATTAAGTTTATGGACCTGATTGTTATAAAGTGGAAAGTTCAGAGACAACGTGTGAAATTAAAAATGTTGAGGTATTATTCAAATAAAACCATCATGGCAGGACACCATAGCATATCAATGGTGGCCTTAACATAAATGGATGAAGGGAGAGCAAGTGAATCAAATTGAAGGTTGAGGATTCTATTTTGTTATAGTTTGAAGTTTAGGAAAACTGACGTACACAAATGATAAGTTAAGGAACAATTAGTGAAATTAACCCCCAAAAGTAAGAATTTGAGGACTTGACCCAATCCAATAGAATATAAGGGCTCAATAATAAAAATTGAAAATTTTAGAGACTTACAAATGCATTTTACCTAAAAATGTTGTTCAAGTTTGTCATTATGGATAAATTTTAAAGAGTTACATGTAATTCATCCAGTAATAAATCAGGCCATCAAACTCATCTAAATTTGTTTATATAGTATTAAATTTGCAACTAAAAGTGCCTAAAAGGGCCAAAGATCCTGAAAAGCAAGAGTAACATATAACCAACCTATAGTGAAACATGTAAACTCACTAGGCTTAGAAGATATGACCATGAGAACGAATTGCTCAAAATATGAAATGAAAATGACTTAATTCACTAATGACACATAATCTAAATCATCCAAATCAAACTGCAAATTGCTCAACATGTAATGATTTTATCCTAACTATTCTTGACGAGAGAGAGAAAGAGAGTAATTAAAAGAGATTCAATTTCTAAAGTAGCATTACCTTCAATTTTTGTAAATAGCCATCAATCTCACTGCTAAAACCATCTCTAATGGAACCAATTTCTGAAGCAAAGAGTTGATCTTCACCTGAGGCCTCACCAACCAATGCTTGCTGCAAAAGAAGGGAAACAATTAAGTCCTGTCTCCCTAACATGTCAATATGCAATAATTATCTTCAAAAAACATTATAAAGGATGACTAAAAACAGACTATTCTTCAATGGTTTATACATCATTGTCAATCACAAGTTACCATTAGAAATTCAATAGAAAAATTAAATATCAAAGCATATTGCATACATCAAATATATTCACTTGATTTACAATTTGATCAATCCTTTTAGTTTTGGAAATTCAACTTAAGAACTTCTATTATTGTTGCAGTTATAACAACCATTTAGGTCCATTTGCAATTGTTGTTAATCACGGAGCTGGATGTTAATTCAAATTAATATAAATGATATAATTGGTTATAGGCAATTATTGAATCATAACAGATTAGCGTACCAATCCCTACAAATTTCAGAAACTAGAATTCTTAGGGTCCTCTTGCCTTATTGCTTCAATTTCCAGCCTGCATCTTCTCCCACTTGAATAAAATGCTTGATTTCACTTATAAACAACATATTACTAAGTATTAGTAAATTCCTCAAAATCCATAGCTTTCATGTGTTGCAGTTTTCTATTTTCAAAACTGTTAATCATTCTTTTATTTTGAAATGAGCAACTAATAACATCAACATGTCAAATGAACTGTGCTTGTATTTGACAAAAATAGTGCACCGAACTAAAGCACAAATTAGATCAAAATTACAAAATAGTCAATGCGGTTTTAAAAAATATGTAATAACTAATAATAGTGCTAATGCTTGAATAATCAATATCTAAGCAAAAATTTTATTTGCATTTTACCTTAATTAATGTATAAATGATAAAATTTTATGCCCAAAAGAAAGAAAAGACAGGTTGAGGAACCTATTGAAATCCCTAAGAAAACCCAGTGAAAAATTTATTACCCCATCTCATTTGTGAAAAATGCAAAAATTTAAAGTACCTGATTTTAATAATTAAAATAATGGTTTCCTTGTTTGGCAACCACAACATGTAAAAGGTATGTCAAATATGAGTTGTGTCTCAAAAGGTATCAATAGCCCAAAAGCTTCTAATAAAAATTTACCACTAGAAACAAGGACCAAGTATAGCAAATCATATTCATAAAATTTGATAGCAACAACATGAGCATGATATTGGTTAATATTGACAAAGTGATGATAGTAATATAGTAAACAATATTGCTGTCAAAATTCATCAAAAGATGTAGTTCTACAACATACTAGTAACAGTTTCTTTTGTTGTTTGCGTTGCGGCAGAATGCCAAGTGCATCTAGCATTGTTTCATCTAATTCTACAAAAGAGGGCACTCAATGAGATAACAAAATCAGAGAAAAATAGCAACAAATGTTGAATGAAGAAAATGGCTAAACCTTTTGTCTGCAATAAGGTAGCCAGCACACTCAATGAACCTAGAACTTGTAGATCATCACCTCTTGCAATGTAAGAAAGTAAGGCATGCCTAGATAAGTTACAACCATCATAATAAAAATTAGAAAGGCATAAAGATGGATATAAATAGTGGTTGTGGTTGCATGTAATAGAAACTAGGCAGTTAAAGCCGCCGTGTAATGAAAATGGCCTGAAGCTATGCAAATCATTTGTAAAAGATTGTGAAAGCAAGAAAGTAATATATAGTAAATAATTTCTTAGATATTAAGTAATTCACAAAATTTAAGAAAAGCATCAAACTAATGAGCATCAAATACAAGCATTAGATCATGTCCTATATCCATTATTGATCAACGAAAAAACTACTTCTTGCTTTATCTTTGCCTTTAACATGTGAAAACAACCATTAATTGCAAAAGATGTGATCTTGAACTGCTTTAGTTAAGGAAAACATGAAAAGGGGCAGAAGTGGCTGAGACATAGGCTTGGAGCCTCT
Source organism: Triadica sebifera (assembly GCA_023653625.1). Taxonomy (NCBI): domain Eukaryota; kingdom Viridiplantae; phylum Streptophyta; class Magnoliopsida; order Malpighiales; family Euphorbiaceae; genus Triadica; species Triadica sebifera. The sequence goes on from CM042910.1 coordinate 1,889,554, forward strand.
TAAATTGTGGCAGATTCTTTTATACACTTTCATGGTGGTAAATCAAGGTAGTCAAAGGCACAAGGCGCACTAAAGCAATATAGTCTTTTATCACCCGAGGCACAAGGCACAAAAAAACACTCGTAAGATAGAAGGCACAAATTTCTAAAAAAGTGTTATATATATATATATGAGAAAATATTAGCATAAAATCCTAAATATAACAGGTTTCAAGTTTCAACAAAAAACTAAAGGTTTGTATGATAAAATCCTAAATCTTATGGTTGTTAAAAAAAACTAAAAAAAATAATAGGTTTCAACAAAAAAACTATCTTAAAACTTATCATTTATCATTATTAAGATACTAAAACTCATCACTAGAATCTCCATTCAAATCTTCATCGCTTTCAACTACACCACCACTTTCATATCCTTCATTTTTATCCACATCTGAAAAAGTCCTAATATAAAAAAGCCCTAAAATTGTCTGTTGTCATTACTGGAAGGAAGAGAAGCAGGCAGCTGTTTGAGTCTTTGTTTTAAATATAAAAAAACCCAAAATAGGCCTAATATAACTTAAAATATAATCCTTATAAGCTTAAATTCTGACTTTGACTATAATGTCCTTAAAATAAAAATAAAATAAAATAAAATAAAAAGACTGTTGGGACAATCAAAACATGAAACATCATATTTGGGTTTGAAGAATTTCATTAGGCGCAAAAGGCACACAAGAGGCGCAGGCGCGTGCTTGAGTAAAGGCGCCTCGCCTGGCATGTCCAAAGGCATTGGGGGCAACCATCGCCTGTCCTGTGCACCTAAGCGAGTGCCCCTTGTGTCTTTGAACATTGTGGTAAATGCTCTTATATCACAAGCAACAGTTAAACAATGCCCATTACTGTTAAATAGCAACTATTCTGCATACAAAAAAAAAGTGTTATTTGACATATATAATGGCAACGTCCCCACCCAAAAAAAAGGGAAAATAAACTAAACGACTTAAGTTACATAATACCCCTTTTTTTTAAATACATACTATATTGTTTGGATTCAAGTACGGATATTCAACATAGGCACATCTAGAAGTCCGACTTTTTATTTTTTTAAATTTAGAATATATGGGCACGGCTAAAAGTATCCAAATTAGAATACGGGTACAGGGATATATATATATATATATATTTTATAATAATTTAGGTTAAAAATTGATCAAATTGTAATATTTAAATTGCTAAATAAAATAAAATTGTAATGCTCCGTTTCACTTTAAAATAAAATATTTCAAACTACAAACTTAAAAATCCAAAGTCCAAACCATAAAGCCAAACAAAAAAATGATATTACATAACTTAAAAAATTAAACAAATTAGCATTAAACAAACTAGTAATGACTCATTTTTAAAGTTCAAGTAACATACTTTTATACCAGAAAGTACCCACTCTTAAAGTGAAGGATCCGTTAAGGATCCCATACCTATACTCATATCGGATACTTCTTCATTTTTGAAGTATCCAAGTAACATAGAATACAAAGGAACATTGATAATATACCACCAATAACAGAAAGGCCTAAAATCATAAAGCTAGCAAATAAGAAACTATAATGCACATTATTAATGATGAAAGAGCATAAGTGCATATTCAAGTTGCTCAAGTAGAACTAAGTACATCAACAATCCAACACGAATCAATAATATTTACATAACAATGAAAAACAAAAAAGCAAGAGGCAAAAGAGTAATGTAAGAGGACTCAAAGTAACTTCCTGGAGTGATAGCTACAAATTCCATGATAATTTCAGGGCCATTTAAGAAAATATGCTTCTCCTGGAGCATGGCATTTTTGGGACACCTCAAAATTCGAGCTTCATATGTAACACAATGTTTGCAACAACTTACTAATGGTAAAATGAACAGGTCATGACATCTATGTATCACTGGGTGGCCCAAGTTTCTTTGATCATTTTATTAATACAATTAGTGGCATTTAAAAGTTTTGTGATTTCACTATTCTTTTTTGACTGATATCTCTTCCTCCCCTCCTCTATTTCCCACTATGTTGCTCAAACTCTTCATTTTACCATTGTACAACAGCATTAGAAACATAACTGACACTAAATGTGATATTCCATAATTGGGATGAATTGCATTGATTGTCTAGCACACCCGTGTCTACATGAATGCATAACCAACACCTTTACATAAAACCAAGCAACAAAGATTGCCTATAAACTACAGCCTTTCCAACTACTCCATGTATCTCTCCTCCAAAGAAAAAAACCTAAGTTTGTTTTACACCAGGAATACAAGATAATCTATGAACAAGACGCAAATTATGTATATCCAATAGATTTACCAAAGTGACAAGCATGTGTGTTCACAGCTCTTTTCACTGAAGCTATTTATTACTAAGACTATCTTATTCTCAAACTGTGTCAGTATCTAGAGGGATAGAGTCAACAACTTAAATTGATTACAATTAAGAACACGGGAAGTAGGACATCCAAGTAACTAGGGCTAATACAAAAACATAAAAGTAACAGAATTATCATCTCATTCATAATCACCAAAGCAATTTTGTTGTTAATAAGCACATTTATTTTCTAAGTTTAAACACTGAATACAGAGATTTAATTTCTTTCATTAGCCTAAAAAAAAATCAACAATCCAAAAACCTATTTGTCTAAACATATAATTCAGAAAGGAAGTTTTCACCAAAAAGGTTTTGCTTCTTCCCATCACTATTTATTCCACTTAATGTTGTTATTCCCATAAAGGTTTTATACTTTTATCTTTATCATCACCAGTATGTTTTTAAGGTTGAAACAATTAATACCGGCTCCAATTAAGCCACCAGCAGTCACCGTGGGATGCAGGGCCAGCATTTTAGAAACACTATGGCATTCACAAGCTCTAAAACAAAACTCTTGCCTGAAGGAAAAAATCTATGGCTAGAATGCACAAGGATAACAAAAGCAGCCCATAATGCTCTGTTCCAAATTACAGCACACAACTTCATATCAAGAAGTAAGATTGGTACTAAAACAATTATTCTCAAGTTTCTTAATCATTACGAAAACAGATAAGAGTTTTACGGATAGGTTTGCTAATATGGTGTTAACACACAAAAATGCTAACTTAGTTTCAAACAAAATATACTGCCAAAAATTGTAGGCATTGAAAAGTGAGAAAACTTGAAAAATACCATATATTTAAGTAATAAATAAAACAATTTTTTACATTGTTAGTTCTGAAATATAGTGAATTTGTGATTGTGATGAAGCAAAAGTGATCACTACATACCTCAAAGCTCCATCTGAGACACTACAATTATTTTTCACCGCAAAATTTTCTGGATGTACTTCTGAAGAGCTAGCCAAGGTTGGCAAAGTCACTTTTACACAACCATCAAGCTCAGTTACACTTTCACTTTCTGATTGTTGGGTTTTACCCATCAAATTATGATTCAACACATGACCATTAAGCTTAACTTCAGATTTTGGAATGACGACCTCTGAAGGACAGAAGAGAGCAGCAGCAATTGTATTTGCCAAATCCTTTATTTTAACTATGCTTAAGATGCAGCAAAGTAGATAAAGAGAAGTGACAGAGCCAATCTGTATTTCCTGCAATTACAAGCTACTATAGTTAAGCATTTACAAAGCAAAATATTAAATCAAAATACAGACAGACAGTAACAAGGCCACTAGAGCCCAAGAAGAAAAATTAAGGAATATAACAAAACATGTACAAGGATTAAAATCATTACAGTAACAGTATCCAACCGCAAAGACGGAAGAAGCAGTGGGAGTATCAGAAATTGTAACATGTTGTCCGTTATTAACTGTCCAACATCAGGAATCCCAGCAGAAATAACATCACTAAAATAGTAGAGGTTGTCCTCAATTTCATCCACAGTAGCAAGAATCACAGTAGTTGCACCTGTGTCGGCATTTCTGTCTCGGAAGACAAACCATAAAGTGTTAGAAGTTAAAACACATTTCACTTGATTTCCACATGAATTTCTAACTATCCTAACTCTTACTTCTGAACTTGTGAGATTAATCCATTCAGATCAATGCACTGCTTCCGAAAAAATGTCACCAGATTTGAAAAATAACCAGCATGTGGGGCTTTGGCAACAAATCTATTCACAGCTTCATCTCCAGCTGAAAAACAGGAAAGTAAAATTAAAACTTGCTGCAACAAGAGATAAATAAATAGGAGCAAAAATCCCCGCGATGGATGTTTTAACTCACCATGATAAATGTTTAATGTCAAAGCACGTACAGCAGTGCGAATCATATTCTCTTCATGAAAAGAAAACTGTATGGCCTCAACATACAGTGGAAAAGAAACTACTTCTTCCTAAATGCACAAAAAGAAGTAAAGAAAAGTACTGAGAAACTATATAAATGCATACAAAGAAGAGCAAGATTTCTATGATAGCTAAATTGAAATAAAATAAGGAACGCAGACTTGATTGGGGTGGACAAAGCAAAGTCAAGGCATAAAGACATGCATTACTTCCAAGTTGGAATGCCTACAATTAGCCACATGCTGCACACTCACAATTACAGTCAGAAAATGACTAATAATCAAACAGAAAAAGCAGTCTGTTCAAATAACCTGCTTTATGTCTTAATTGGCCTAATTAATCCCCAACATCTTAAACAAAAAGCGTAACTAGCGTGCAAACCAAAGTCTGTGATGGCTGTCCAGACCAAATGTATGCATTACTGGCTCCCTAGAAAGAATGAAATTAATGTTGAAAATTTGAAGGATTCATTCAAAAAGCTCTGACATGGTACAATTCAGTAGAAAATTAGCCTGATTTAGAGAGAGCAAGAGAATCAAGTTGCATTAGCATGGCGCAATCAGAACAGTATAGAAAAGACAGGCTTACATTTTGAGTCTTAACAAGCAGGGAAATAGTGTTCCTGTTCAACTTTCCACTTATTGCTCTTCATGAACCAGAAAATATGCCATAGGAAATTGACAAAAAAGACCATCATATAATCATCAAGATTCAAGCAACAAAAAATTCTCCTTATTGTGAAAGTCACCTTACAATCAGAAATTAATTGATAGGAAACTCACCTTAAGAATGAAATGTAATAAGATAATAGCTCCTCATTGTGAAAGTCAAATGTGTAAGTAATTAAGAAGTTAATGTGCTCATTACTGAACATGTAATCTGCAAATATTTCCAAAAGGAAAGCATGTTAAGAGTCTCCAAGTTCCAAAATTTCTTGAGAGCAAATTTTAAAAAAATAAAAATGCAAAAGCACCAACTGTAGGAAGTTTCTTCCAGAACAACTTACATATAGCATGTTCAGATTTAAGATTCTGAATCATAATGCTTATTGTCTGCAGCAACTGAAGTGAAACGGTCACTGTTCTGCTGATCTTAAGTATTCGTACAAACTCCCCCATGACTTGCTTCTCCATAAAAAATCTAGAAAGAGCAAGGAAACTATATATTAACAACAATAATGAAACACAAATTTGAGATGAAATTTGACTATTATAAAGTCTCACTCAAAAATGTTTGAGTCATGTTGATCGCCGTAAGTTATTAACTCTGCTATTGATCTCAGCGCCTCAATTACGAAATCCTTACAAATGAAGGACAATTTTGATAACATCAGATGCAAAGGGGGGAGGCATTGATGGTGATTGCAATCAGCTAAGAAGTAAGAAGAAGAAAATAGATATCTGTCACCTGATTAACCTCATTTACAATTTGAACTTTCTGGAGCTGATCTGTTAAATATCTGCATAAAATAGGTCAAAAGTCAATCTTAAAGAAATTAAAATCATTATCATCTATGAGATATGATGTCAGGATGCAAGTGGCCTAAAGATGACCGAATGCTTTTAAAGACCAAAGAATTTTTCCTATATATTCCCAGTACAAAGAAAACTAGGTCCAGTACTTGGGAATTTCATTCAAAATCATGGACAAATTAACATAGGCCAGAAAATAAAGCTTGAACAAACCCAAAAACAATTGAAGGGACACTGCAAAAAGTCATTTAACCGAGTGCGTGGACGATTTTCTAGCATTTATTTCTACAAACAGCTTTAATGCCATTTTCAGTTACAAGGGAAAAGTAAATCCTTAATAATGGGTTCAGGAATAATAACTCTAATGATTCAACCTTACGCTTTACAAAACAACTGCTCATAATTCTTCTTCATGGTTCAATCTTAAGCGGTCTGAAACAATTGTTTCTTTCCGATAAGTAAAGAAAGCACTTAAGGGCATGTAGTGGTTAATCCAACTGCTAGTCCGCAACACAAATGGAGATATTATGAGAGTTACAGTCTACTAGCTAAAGTAGTTATAATCATCTGTGTCAATGAAAAGGAAACCCTAATGCTTGTGTAATATAAAGAAACAAATTAAGACTGTACAAGGCCAAAGATTCAACTGTCAATTGATTATTCCTAGCATAAGAATTTCCTCAATTGCACATTCATTGCTATCAGTAAAACCGACAGAAAATACATGAAATTTCGAAAGAATGAAAGAAAAGAAAACCTGAGTTCATCTACGGAGAATCGACTTCTGGATCTCCAAAAGGAAAACCACATGATTGTCCGATCAGACCTCTAAAACAAGAATCATACACGAAATGGATTATAATTCCATTCTCGTTTATCCCTCGCTCGAATCAGATCAAACACGAACTTCGACAGAAACTAATTTCTTTTCTAAAGAATGTTCAATCGAAACTAAAATTCTGGAACACAAGAGATGATTAATATTTATTAATAATCAAGAAATTGTGATTATGAACTAACGGAATCCAGAAATTGCGAGAGAGAGGCAAAACGATTGCAGCATCAAGTGGGCGCTCACAAACTTTATGGGTTAATTCTTCATCCGGCCCATTTTCGCTATAAGCCCATTCTCCCTCCATACATTTACATTTTCTTCATTTTTTAACCTTCAGAGGAAAGAATTAAAGAATCTAATTAATTATTATTATAATTCCATAAATTTTAAAAATTTATTACTTATTTATTTTCATAGAAATATAATTTATAATATACCATACTTCATATATCATATAATATATAAAATTAAGGATTTGAAAAAAAAAAAAATTTGACATTTTACCTTTAAATATTTATTTTTTAGGAATTCAGACTAAAAGACCCTTTTTTTTTTTAAGAATTGAAATCGTAAAAATTATAAAGAAAAATTATTTATATAATAAGAAATTAATTTCAAAATAAAATAGGAAGAAATAATTTTTTTTCTTTTTTATCAAAATAACAAAAACTATAATAGAAAAAATAAGTTCCAATCATAAATAGGAAAGATAATTCAAATTCCAAAAAGTTATAAAATTCCAAACTTTTTTGTTTTTAAGAAAGTAAAAGGAAAAAAAATAAGAAGAAATATTATTCTAAAACCATTATTACTTTAATAAAATTGAAAAGAAAGAAAATTTATTTTTGGTGTCCAAATAAGAAAAAATATAAAGAAAATAAGTTATAATTTTAAAGAGACAAAATAATTCAAATTCATTGATTAACAGATTTTCAGACTTATTTGTTTAAACTAATTAGAAAACAAATAGAAAAAAATTATTACAAAATCATTATATTTTATATAAAAGAATAAAAATAAAATAAGTAGAAATATTATTTTATGTCTGAGAAAGAAAAAATAAATATTAATGATTCAAATTTATATATTGTTAGAATTTTAAAATATTACAGTGAATTATCATGATAAATACAGCTGCAAAAATAATTAAAGTAATTAATGAATAATATTAGTATTATTATCTCACCCACTCCTTCGCACTTGTAATTGGAAAAAAAAAAAATTAAGACTATATAATACTCTTCATTCTTGAACATTTGCTTTTAGGACTAAAATAAACTTTTCACTATTACATAGACTATATTTAAATTTTTTTAATAATTTACGACTTCAATGTACATATGCATTGCACGAGATAAATTATTTTTAGTAAATTTACTTATTTCCCATATTTAAATTTATTTTTTCTTAATTAAATGAGCATTATTTATATTATTGCAATATAATATTTATGACTATTATTTTAAAAAATGTCTTTAGCTATAAAAAGTTAAATATATAATATATAAAAAATTTTAAAAATATATAAGAAAATCTTATATTAAAATTATATATAAGTATATAATTATCTGAAAGACTAAAATATATATAAAAAAAAAGGGCATGGATGAACATTAATTTTGAGAAATAAAATAGTAAATAATTAACTTTTGATATTATTGAGAATATTATTATTCAATCAAAAGGATGAGACTGAAAACTTTCCGATTTTAGAAATTTTTTTGTTAGATAGTTATTATGATAATTTACTATTTGCAATATTTACGGTCTTATTAATTTGAAATTTTGAATTATCTTTCCTCTTATTTTATATCTTTTCTTATTTAGATTTCAAGAATAATTTATCTTTCCTATTTTAATTTGTTTTCCCTCTCTATTATATTAAACGTTTTATAATAATTTTTCTTTTTCTTTTTCTCTTTTTCTTCCTTAAAAACAAATAATAGTCTTTCGGTCATTAAAAAAATAAAATTTTAAGGATATTATAAGTTTTTTCCACATTCGTACTTTTATATGTAGTATCGATGTTAATCGATTATATACAATTTGGTGTAGAACACATTTTTATATCCTTTCATTTCTCTTAATTAATTTATTTTTCATGAAAATCCCCTAGGTCTAATTATTCTTATTTTTAATAAAACTCAACTTGAATATAATGACTAAACAAATTAATTTCGCAATCCACATATATATATTAATTAACATTCTTCACAAGACCATCTATCACATTCTTGATAGTGTTAACTATATAATATAATTACTTGAAAAATGGCCATGCTTGCACATGGGTTACTATTTCCTAACAGTAGATATATATATATAATTTTTTATCGTTTTTTAATATGAATTATTAATAATTAATTATTGGACGTATATACATCAGGCAAAATAATTGTAAAAATTAAACATCTCTGAAGAGGAAGTAACACTACAACAATTTGGCAAATAGGGGACGATTTGTTTTGCTACGAATCTAATTTCGTCTCCATTAGTAGAGTTTCAACGACAATTTGATGAAATCGTAGCAAATTTGTTTAATTCAGCGAAAATGCATTGGCGGGAGAAGTTTAGCGTACGCGCCAACTTTGAGCCGAAAATTAGCCACGTAATTGATTCTTAGGCGACAAAAAAAAATTGTAGACTAAAATTGCATTAATTACGGACAACTAAAAGTGTAGTAAAAGAGTAAAATATTTTACCCACAATATCATTTTGTCCCTAATTTATTTATTGAAGAAAAAAAATAAAAAATAAAAAGTTTATGTAACTCATTTACTGCTTTTCATGTGGATGTGAAATAGAAAGCTCTCTCTCTCTCTACCCTAAGTTCACATTATCTCTACACTTCAATAGCAGCTAATTAACTAAGGAATTCGGGTAAACTACAGATCTCTCTTCTCTGTCTTTTTCTTTTTTCTTCTTATGCATGATTTCTTTTTCTTTCTCTATCAATTGTAGATTGAGGGCTGTTGATTCTGCTTTCTTATACAATGGATATTTTTGTTATATTCCCACTTGATTTCATCAGATTTGAGTTCAGGTAATTCACACTTTTTTCTTTTTCTTTGATCTCTCTCGTTATTATTCAGATTCTATGTTAGTTTCATCTTCTATGTGTTATTTGCTATTATTATTCGGGTTCTATGTATTTTCCATCTTCTATGTGTTAGCTTCATCTTCGAGCAGTCAATTTGTTATGGTTGAATAGAAAGTTTGTTTGTCATGATTATTTGAGTTTGTTCTATGCTTCCACTGCTGCAATTTTCTTTCAATCTTTTTTTTTTCATATCAGTACCCATCATAATGAACTTCAAAATATTTCAAACAATCTATAATGGCTTCATAATAGAAGGAATTAGATCAACCAAAAGGTCTGATTCCTCTTCATACCTCTCTTTAAAGAGTGAATTGCTTCTCCATATGAAGATTTCCATATCCTCAAAAGTCTGAACAAGTAAATGAACCTTGACCTTAATATTTGAACTTTAAATCTTTTTGGGCTTAGTCTGAATCCTCTGTTGTCTCCCTCATTCACTTGAAGGCACTATTAGAACATAAGAAGTAATCTCAAACAGTGAACAACTAGTACCTCAGTCCTGGCTTGCACATAAATTAAAAAGCTTGATTTTTCAATTTCTTGTTTTCTCATACATAAGTAATCTGATTGTGCATATGATTTAGCAATCAGATAATACAAGTTAAAAAGTTTAATTAATAACACTCAAATTAAAATGGAGTGATAATAAATTAGGCAAACCAAGTTTTTGCTTAGGCTACTAAACAACTCATTAACAAAGCTAACTAATTTGTTGGTAATGGGCAGAGAAAGAATTAAAGGCCTCAGGCTCAAGTCATCCCATAGGACGTCAGTTACACTCAGATAAAAGGTTTAATTGTAAGTCATGATGGTTAGCTTTTAACTTTACACTCTACACAAACTTCTCTTTATTGCTCTATAAATGCAATCATCTCTTTCTCCTACTTGTCCAACACTGTTATATATATATTTCAACCTTCCCAACTCTCTGTACCATGTTTATGTTTTCTTTCTTCATTCTTTTCCTTTCTTCATTATTTTCCTTGTAAGAATTATGGAGAAATTCATGCTCAAATCATCAACATTTTAAAATCTTTAATTGTTTCTTCATCAGTTTCATCCCTCTCTTCTCTCTTGTACTAGTTTCCCTAAGATGACCACAGTCTGTTGTTTTTTCTTATTTACTGGGTCGTTTCTCTATCTCTATAAGTAAGTATGTGTGTAAGAGAGATTAGAAGTGTGGAATAAGGATATTATATTTAGAGAATTTTCTTGCCTTGTTGTCTAGTTTGCTAGTACTTATTGGCTATAAACAAGTTTTGGTTTCTTTCTTTTTTATTTCTTAATAATTTTATCTAGCGTCATACTTAGCTAAATTTGTGTGGAAAAACTTGAGTTATTGATGAAAAAAATGATCCAGTTTATAGCCAAGTAAAAGAAAAATAGCTAGCTAGAGGTGGGTGGCCTTATGTATCTTGATTTTATAGCCAGTCGTGTGTGCTTCAATGATAGATGCACACAAGCTCTATATTCAAATCTATTTAGCCAGATTATAGAGAATGACAACTGCTTTTCGTAAATGTAATAATCATATTTTTATGTCAACCCCAGCAAATTATAAAGCTTCATCTTAACTATATGTGATGAAATTAATACTTATATTCACCAGTTTTCTGTTAAGTCCCAATTGGAAGAATAGGTTGTGTTTAGTTTTATAAATTCTTTTTCTTTTAAAAAAATAAATTACATATTTTTCATTCATATGGAATTGGACTAATAGAATAGATTAAGTGGCATTTGTTGGTTCTCTACCATATCTACACTACATATGTGAATACAGAGAGGAATCTGGTTTGCAATAATAACAATGAATTAAAACATATATAAATAGCTTAGATAGTCATACTGAGTAATGATTGAGTTTATCTCATTAGTTGTCATGACTTCTTTCATTTCAATTATATAACATAAACTTATTTAACATGCTTTCATCGTGTTTTTATTACATAGTAATTTTATATTTTTAACTCCTTGCAAAACCTGACCAATTTAGTTTTTTATTAGTTAAATTCATATATAAGATGTGGAATTGAACTAGGATAGCAAAAGCAATTTTATATTTTTTACTCCTTGCAAAACCAAGCATGTGTTTGCTCTAGACCTATTCATAGAATTGGATATTTTTTAGTCTAGACCGTTGGCATTATTATTATTATTATTTCATTTCTTTACCCATATTTGCATTTTGGCATTGGGGTTCCCATACAAATAGCAAGCACATATGACACTTTCATACTAGAAAAATTTTATGTTTTTAGACATTCAATGTGATCAAATAATAATATATACCTGCACTTTATAGATGGTTTATCCAGTAAGAGAGGTCGAGGTCGGACTCGAAGCAAAGGATTTAATAAGCTGAATAAAGATATTAGGAAGAAATTTTCAGTTGACATATCTCTTGATCATGGCAGACCCTTAGATAGGGTTTAGTCTTCAAAGTTGTCTAGTCAACAATGCAAAATTGCTTAAGAATTTATGCCCATGGCACATATTGATTGGAGAAAGTATAAGCGAGGTGAAAAGGAAATTGCTTATTCTCATCTTGAGGTATGTAAACTTAAGTTTTATCATATAGTAGAACATTGTATGAATAGTTGATTCGAGTAATTATTACTATGCTTGCATTGTTTCTGTGTGCATAATCACACTTAAATAAATCATAATTTGTCAAACATCTTTCAACAATTAATGGACTTCAAAAATCTGATTCAATATAACGAACACTTGTATAAATATTATAGTTATGTATATATGGAGTATTTGTAATGAACATTTGATAAAAAAATTTAAGTGTTTTAATTCTATAAAAGTTTTAATACATTTATAATATATTTCACTATATAATATATTTATATTTGTGAGGAAATGAGCTATTAATCATGTTGGTTCTATAGATTGCACATGATCTTGATCCTTCATTAACAGATTAATTTCATGTATTTCAACCTTACTGCATCTACCTAGCCCTATTGTAATTGCCTGCACTATTAGCTCATTTAACTTGCATAATAATTTACATGTGAAATTGGAAAACGTAACCCAAAAATTACCAAAGAATATAACACCCTTTTATTTTCTTTTCTGATGGATTAATCGGTCCTATATATTTTTAAATGCATTATTTATAATCACATGAATAGTTATCTTGTTGAATTAACTTATGAAACTAAACTAGATTTATTTTGACATAGCTAGTAATTATAAATATAATATATATTCAGCATGTGCACATATATTTATGTCATAAAGTATTTATTCTATCCAGCTAAACTTGAGAAAGAAAAAAATTGCTAGCTAATATATACATCCTAATACATAATCAATTGAAGGTTTTATATATTAAGATATATGATGAATGATGGTATTATTATACACTTTGTTATTCATTTATATAATACTGAGAGATTATAATAATATAAAGGAATTAGATAGGCCTAAGATTGCATGTAGTAGAGTATAGGTGATTAAGTGGCCCACACAGCCTTTTGAAGAGTGGGTGTGATTTTTGTTAGTTTGCGAGCAGGCAAAAACAAATAAGCTTCTTATCCTCATGTGTTAAGTCTTCACACTTAGAATCTACAAAAGCTAAAACACTTATTTTGTATCCTATTTTTCTATATTAACTGTTGCTTGTGATTGATTGTCTAACCTCAGAATTTGTTTGTCAAAGTTATGCATATTAAATGTCTTCTTTGTTGACACAAAACCTAATGTCAATAAACTTGTCTAACTACAATAAATCATTAGCACTTTACCTTGGAGGTTGCTGCACCTTAAGTATTCTGGATATATTGGAGATTGTTCTCTTTTAAGTTTTCTTCTGGATGTTATGGAATTCCTCTTTTATGTGATAAAATTTTAATTTAATTGCTATGGAAGAAGTGAAAAATCTTTTCCAAATATGAATAGTAATGATATTTATGTTTACTATATTCATTAATACATTCTAGTTTTCTAGGTTGTGTTGTCTACTACAATTTGATTTGTTTCGTTGCCATTTTTGAAAAGAAAAAGTTAGTTCATTTTAGCAAAACCGCTAACAATATTCAATAATTAGCGAATTCATAATCTTTTCTCAATTAAGGAATTAAAAGCAGGATGAATTATTATTGTTTATGATATAAAATGCAACTATTATTTTAGAAATGATTATTGGCTTGTGAGAGAATTGTTGATAAATTGATGTTCATTATTTGGGGTATAAATTAAAGTTCAGGTTTATTATTTGGGGTAGTCTAGAGTTTTGGAACTGACTTTTATAACTTTTTTTCCCAGGTTTTTTGGCATTTGATTGTAGATATACATGACTCTTTTTGCAGAGACTTCTTAGTATGAAAAGGCACAACAAATCATCTTTGGTATAGTTCTTTTTCGTGTGGATACACAAAACAAGGCATAGTTGGTGTCGTCCTTTGTAGGTTTATTAGATACAATAGTTATGTAAATGGTTAAAATACAATGCTTATACTTGCTTATGGGAAGTGAAAAACACCTTGTTAAGTTAAAAGGTGCTTTTTGTATAACTATGTATTTAATCTTCTAACTAATTTGATTTATATTTCTGGATACAATAGTCATTATGATTTTTCTTATTTAATTAATTTATATTTTTATGTTGTATGATAATAGCTACAATTGCATATAATGAACAAAATGAAAATGAAACATTCAAATTTAAATAAAATGCAATTCTACAATGCAGGCAATTCATCTCTAAAAAAAACAAAAAGAAACTTCTAGGGACGAAAGTTATTGTAGGAAAACCTGTAAGACAATATGCCACGAAAAAAATATGTAGCATATACAAAAATTTTGGCGACGAAAACTTTCGTCGTTAAAAATTTTTCACGACAAAATTATATACTTGTCGTTAAAAATAAACAATATGCTACAAAAAATTTCGTCGCTAAATATTCTATAATAGTTGTTAAATCTTCATTATGTGAAATTCCCATGCATTTTTTTTGCGACGAATAAAATATTATGCGACAAAAATTTATACCATTGTACGACGAAATTTTCGTCGCCTAAAATTCAAAAAAATAGGGGACGATTTTTCTTTTTGTCACAAAAAATGAACTTATGGCGACGATTTAGTTAGTTCGTCGCTAATATACTTTAGCCACGGAGCTTTTGCGACCAATATGGCTACGATTATTTTTCGTCACTATAACAGTTAGGCGACAATTGTTCTGTTTTTAAGGACGAAATTTTTCGTCACTTATAATCCTTTTTGTTGTAGTGTAATGAACAAAACTCATAACAACAGTTGGGGCATTCAAAGCAAGTGAGGGGCTGAATAGAGTTGTGTGAAACTATAGAACACCACTTATTCATATATGAATAAGTGTAGATGAAGGAGGTGTTTGGGATTGCTGTCTAAAAAGTAAATTTAGAATTTTTTTGATTTAATTGTCTAATTTTTTTAATTTTGTATAAACTGTTTTTTCAAACTTACTTTTAAGAAAAATATTTATTTATCTGCTTCTCTTTAAATGCAATTTTTAAAACTCAAAAAACTTAAAAATAAATTTTTTTCTAAAAAAATATTTTTAGCAAACTCAATGTCAAACGGACCCAAAGTACTATATGCATGCAACAGCAACGATTAAGCATCTTGCTACAACAATTAGAAGCAGCCTTAAGCAACATTTATTTCCCCTCTTCCTAGAGGAATATGAAAATGATCTTCAGGCCAGCTTTCAGACTCCATTTATCTAAATGGGTCAATTTTGTTAAGCACATGTTTTCATAGATTTTTAGGTTAAGTAAAAGAAAATGAGGTAAAGCACATGTGAATATATATATATATATATATATATATATATCCTACTATCTTATGCTGTTTCAATGAGCTTATGTCATAGAAATTTAAGGTGAACTTAGAGAGTACATAATAAAAGAATAATTACAGAAAAACACTGCTAAAAGTTTTTAATCACTACTTTAATAATTAACAGTAGTTGTCTATAATGGTTTAGTGATAAAGTATACTGCAAAAGATGGAATAACATGTTTCTTATGGTGGCAGTGAGGCCTTGGAGAATAGATACATTTAATGCTATATAGCTTGAAAGCTCAAAACGAATTCACTTATGTGCATTTGAAGAGCTTCAAACATGTAAGCCATAATTTTTCTACTTTGATGAATTCAATACCAAACATACTTATGATCAACGGCGGAGATTAGTAAGGATATAGGAAAGTCATGACCCTCCAAAATTTTGAAATTTTCTTATATATAATTTAATTAAAAATTATAAAATATATTTTCTATATATTTTATTTGATAATTTGTTAGTTGTCCATGTATTTTATTTACTAATTTGTAAGTTATCTATGATTCTTCTTTTTTTTACTTTTTTTGTTGAATTTAGTTAATGACGGTTAAAGATGAAATTGTTTTATTTTAGTGGGAATTTTTTTTAATTAAGAATTGTTATTGGTTAGATATTTTTAGTTTGACTTTTCCAAAAACTTAGAATCAAGCTCTATCATGGCTTATGATTTTGGCTTCAAATATATATACAACCGAAAATAAAGAAAGCTCAGGCAATTCAACACCAAATATGCAACCTAAACCTGTTAAATTTGGCCAATCTAAGTAGAGCAGCTTCATGCCAGAAGCTGCAGGAGTTCACGAACATGCATCTCTCCTTGGAAAAACCTCAAAGAATGCTTTATATACAACCAACCATACAAAAAACAAATGCATTTTCATAAAGTATTTATACTTTGTAATGCTACTTTTTGTGCAAGAGAATCCGCCATTTTTATTTTTGATGCGATAGATTTGTTCAACTAAATCATCCATTTAAAAGAGCAAATTATTTTCATGTAAACTTCAAGTCTGAAAAAAAAAAAAAAACTACCACTGTCACTGTGTACTTGACACACAGTCTGAATCCGCCAGATCAAGAGGCGGATTCTGTGTAAAATAAATTAATTTTATTTTGCTGTAGTCAATTTTGAATGAATTAAATATAAAATCATATTTGGTTTAATTACCACAATCCATGGATTTAACAATTAATTTCTAATTTTACTCTTTACTAAATATTGATAATTTATTATTAATTAAATATTTTCTAGTCATTTTTACATATTTATATTGAATTGTGAAATAATACAACTCAAAGTAAATTTTCTAAAAATTGCTATTGATGAAATTATCATTATTGTTAGATTTGAATTATGTTACAATTTTTTCGCTCAAAAATTTATATAAACTCATTATTTATACTATATTTATGAATAAATTAATCCATTAATATTTTTTTATTTATATTCAAACAAATACAGATAAAACAAAAAAAATTATAAATAGTTTTTGATGTATTTTTAGGCTTAATGATAGTTTTGGAATACTATTGATTTATTATGAACAATTTTGAAATAAAAAAAATATGACAATAATTCATCATAGATACAAAAAAGTGTCAATTTTGAACTTTCTAACTTATGAAATAGGAAATCAAATCTTTCAAAAATAAGAGATTTTGGTGGGTGAGAGATTTTTCAAAATTCATGGATTTTGACATTTTTGAAGTAATCAAATAATAGGATTAATATAAATCCATGAATCCAAACATAGTCTTAAATTTGTTTTGCTTTAGATTCAAACCATGGAAATTTTTATTCCAGTTAATGCACTTTCTCCTTTTTCTTCACTTCAATAATAACTTTCCGCTTCATCAAATGTCAATTTTGTTTCGGATCTACTGTGAATCTTGATTAAAAATAATTAGTTAGACTTAATGCAAAATAATGGTATTATGCGGAGCCAGGACTCTAGGGTTAGAGAGGCACTCATCTATATTATATACTACTCGTGTTTCTGTGGAAAATTTTTCTTAATAAAATTTTTATTTGTAGTTAAAATATTAAGAATTTAAAAAATGTAGTAAAAATATTAAGGATTTAAAAAAAGAGAGAAGAAAAATAAAATAGTTTTATGATATGATTAAAATATTCAAATCCAATGAAATAATAAACTATTGATAATTTTTTTTAATTAAGATAATATTTTTGATACATCTTGTAATGACTGAATATGGAAATTAAGATTTCTTATCTTTGTTATAGTTGTTTCACGAAAGATGTACATATTGAGTTATTCTCAGATGGTAATTAAGATAATATTTTAGTAGAAATGAATTAGGAATAAAATAACAAATAATTAATAACTATCAATAAATAGAGGTCACAAATAAATATAACTTTAGTGTTTTATTTAAACTCAATTACAAACTACATAGATAATATTTTAGTAAAATTGAATTTTTAATATATTAATAGAATATAATCAATTATCAACATCAATATAAGAGACTGAAAATTAAAAAATTAAAAATCTCAAAATTTTGTAAAAAAAAAAAGGAAAAATGTTATTTTTTTCATAAAGAAAGCCACATATAAAATTCTCCTTAACTCTTCTTTATATTATTTATATGATTTTTAAATATAACAAAATTTAAAAAATAAATAAAAACAAAAAAAAAGGCACCTTTCACATTTTTCTTGATGTGATATTATAATTTGAAACTATCAATGGATTTTTTATCTCTAAATTATAGAATAAAGAGTAAGTTTAATTTTCTACATTTAGAAAGTCAAACTTCACTTTTTTATTCTAATTGTAATTAATTTATTTTTACTTTTTATATATATTCAATTTTTTTATTAGTATGCTTTTAAAAAAATATTCTTTCTCTTTTCCTACAATAAAAATTATTTACTTTTTTCTTTTGAAATATATTAATTTGCATGAGATAAAATAAAATAAAATATAAAATATAAAGAATTTATTGAATATGTAAAAAACAATTTACTCTCTATATTTAGAGATATTTTAATATACCAAATATACTCTTTAAGTGAAAAACAACGTCGTTTTGTGTTGCTGCCTTAGCAACTGATTACATATTTGTCATTAACACAAAATTTTAATCTATATTTATATATTTAATTTTTATTTAAAATTTTAAATTATACATTATAATTACATTAATAAATATTTATTTTATCTATAATACATAATATATTTATTTATCCAAATATTTAATTTATATATATTTATTATCTAAATATATTTAGTAATATATATCTTTTCTATATTTTTTCATACATATTTATTTTATTTATTTTTAATTTCAAATATTGAATTATTAAATATAATTATATAATTTAATTTCAAATAAATTTTTATATTTATTTAATTCATATATCTTAAATTATTTATGAATATAATATAATAAATAATTATATATAATAATTATATCTTCAAAGAAGATGAAATTCAGATTTAGCGACCAATATATGTCGTCGTTAATATTTAGCGACCGATATATGTTGTCACTAATTAGTGATGGATAAGCCATCCGTCACTATTAAAACGGTATCGTTTAACATTTTTCCAATAAAAAAAATAATCTACTAACATTAAATTATTTAGCGACGGAAATATCTGTCGTTAAATATTTAACTTAGCTACGGATATTTATCCGTTGCTATAATTTCATTGCTAACAGTCACCAGTCATGCTGATTTTGCGACGACATGAATCCATCACTAAATCTGTTTCTGATCTTTATACAATTCGTCGCTATTTTTTAAAATTTAATTCTCTCGATTTTTTCTGGCTTGTCCGTCACTAGTTAGTGACAAATGTAATTTATCACTAATTTACATCGCTATTTTCATTTTTTCTGATAGTATATATTACAACACAAAATAGCAACAGATATTTCAGTTGTTGCCCGTTGAATATTTGTCAAAGTTAGTAATAGATAATTTCATAGCTAATTTAACGATAGAAAAAATCCATCGCTAAAAAGTCTCTAAATATCAAATCAGTTATCTAAATAACGACAATTATTTAGCAACAAACATTTTTAAAAGTAACTATAGAATTTTCGTTCTTAAATATAACGATAGATAACTTTTGTCTTGCTAAATGTGTAGTGAGAAAAATTGTAGATACATAATAGATCCATAGAGATATTTTAAAATATATCGTAATTATAATTAAAAAATCAATTGATTATTAAAAAATAATTAAAATTAACTGAAAATACTATATAATCAATTGAAAGTACTGTTTTAAATCATTTGTATTATCTAAAAACTGCGATTTATAAGAAAATCAACAATTCGTTAATTTGGGAGTTAAAATTATTAAGCAATCAAACTTCAATATATGTAACATTGCAAAGTATTATTTTGATTTTTGCAGCTCAAATAGATGTCCATGGTTGCTTTTAGGATTTTTATTTTTTTGGTTGAAAATTTTATTTAGGAACCTAAATTTTATTTATACCTTTAAAAAAAAAAGGCAAATATATAGGAGAAAAAATATGAATGCAAATAAACTTGTAAAAATAATGTTTTTTTTTAATATTGTTTCTAATTTTTGAAGGAAGGGGACAGTAACTTTGATTTCTCAAAATTTGAGAAAAAGTATTGATTCCACATGCATGGAATATTCACTTAAAATCTTAATTAATGCAGCATTAAAAACTTGAATGATTGATTGAATGGTTGAACACTTTGTTGTCCGGAAAAGATGAGAAATAGTTTTGTGGTTTCACATTACAAACAGGGTCCAGTATTGACTCTTTGAGTCTTGACGATCCAACGAATTAATTATCTTCATCCGTATGTTTTGTTAATTATATATTAATGCTTCTATCTAACTTAATCCTCCAATTATTCAACAAACATACACAATTTTTTCCAATTTATTTTGTTGAATTCAACATTACCTATTTTCATTTTCCAACCAGATAAATACTAAAAATATTTTCCAACATTCATCTCCTTATTAGTTGTATTAAGATATGAGTGTTAAAAAATATTAAAACAATAAAGATAATTAGCTAAAATCTAACTAGCTATAATGCACATTTTAGTCATTTTTAATAACTAAGGATAATTAAGTATTTTTAATGATTGATATACCCATAATTTTATTTTTTTTAAGAAATATTAGCTATACTTGCACGAAAAGGTAGCTATGATGTTAGTTTACCTACATTATAATAAACGATAGCTATGATAAGCTATGATATTGGTTTACCTAAAAGGTAAAATGCATGTATACTTTGTGTGCGTAGTAATATTTAGATGCAAATTACACTCTTCTTGGCATTTTAATTATTAATAAAACTAATACATGTGTAAGTGCAAATATTATTATTATTATTATTAAATAATTAATTAAATTAATAACTTGTAAGACTATTCATTTATTAAAAAATAATTTTAAATTGGCTCCAATATCACCATAAAAAGAGAAGATGTTATAGATTTTTTTCATTAAAAATAATGGATATAATAGACAAAAAGGAAGAAAGTGTTAAAAAAAAGTGTTAGTCATAAATGCGATTAACACTTATCTTTCCTTGTTTGAAGTCAATGTATATATGACTTATTAAAGTAATTTTATTTCCTTTATCTTAATTAATTAGAGCATTAACTCTATCTAACTATATTCTATTTAGCTAGATTATAACCAAATAGCAAGTTCCGAAAAACAGTCTACTTAACATTTCTCTTCCCAACAAACCAAAACCTGTGTCAATATTTCTCACCAAAAAAAAAAAAAAAAAAAAAACACTTGTGATTATAATATTTTATTAAATCCTCAAATTTATTAATCTTTTAAACATTGCATGCCCTAGTTAACGCCTCAGTGTGGGATGAAGAGGCAGGCTTGGCTCATTCCATTTTGTCCATATTATCATGGTCAAAAAATATTGGAAAATGCATGTTTTAGTCATTGAATTATGTTTGCTTTATTAATTATTGAGTTCTTGAGCTTTTATTTGTTCATATTAAGTCGCTAAATTTTATTTTGTCAAAATTAAGCTCTTTTTTGAGTGAGTGTAAGCAATTTGCTCACTGGATAAAATTAAAATTAAAAAATTTAATTAGCACAAAATTAAAAAATAAGAAAGTTTATTTTTGACAAAATAGAAGTTGCAGAATTTAAACTGAACCCAACAAAAATGTTCATGTACATACAGTTTAATTAGAAGCCAAAATTACCATTTTTTTTTCTCTGAAGTATCATCCTCTTTAGGTTTTACATACTTTTCAGTCAAAATATGTGTTTTTCCTAAAATATTATTTTTAAGATTTACATACTTCTAATAATAAAAATTATTGAAAAAGTCCCAAAAAATTCCCTTAAGGTATAATAATTAAGGGTATTTTCAATTCAAACTCTAATATTTTTTTTTCTATCATTTCGAACCCTAATATTTTTCTGATCTTTCATTCAAACCTCTATCAAACTTTTACCCATTTAGATTTTTTTTTTTCAAAGAAGACTGCAAACATATAGAAATGTTTTCGATTTCAACTCCAATCTTTATTTATTTAATTTTTTCAATTTAAATCCTAGTGTTATATGTTATTTTTATATTATGCTGTTATTTAATGTGTGCTTTATTATCAACAAATATGAGTGGTTACTTCTTAATTTTTCAATAATATCTCTAATTAATGAAGGGATATATTAGGCAAAATGTACAATTTTAATTATATTAACTTAATTATTTTAATATGTGTGAAAATAAAAATAAGCCCAAATTTTTGAGAATTATGGAGTATTTTTATATTTTTATATCCTATAAAACTCTATTATTATTTTATATTATCAATTCTATTTAAATCAAAAATTTCTTCGAACTTCCTTAATTTCCCTATTAATTATGTCATAGTAACTAAGTTATTTATAATTAGCCGCCACTACTTTTATGTAGGTTATAAAAAAAATAGATGAATAATTATCTAAATTTTAAACTTTAAATATATGATTAAAATTTTGCATATATATATATATATATATAATTTATTATATTTGAGTTTTATTTAGAAATTAGATATGATAATTTTTTATTGGATTCAAACCCCTTCAAGAAAAATCAACTCAATCTTTCAAAAATTCAAATAATTTTGAATTCGAAAATTATTTAAATTTGACTTTTTAGAAGTTTGATTGATCTAATAATCACTAATTTGACTTTTTTTATAAGTAATTGGATTTACCTAATAAACCACTCAAATTACCCGACTTGATTGACAAAGTTTATATACTTTTTTTATTTGATAACACATTCCAACCAAAGAGGGAAAAACCCAAGGATGCTTAGGTCATTAGCATGAACTCCTTAGAATATTACCGGTATATTATGTTATACTGTTCATCTGTTATTAATTAACAATTAAAATACAGTTGCATGTTCACCAATCAAATTTTCCTAATTTTCAAGTATTAAAATACTAATTAATTCATCAATCTCTTTTGTTTTCTTAAATTTCAAATAAATAATTGTTAATTTCTCATGGTAGGAATATAATTTTACAGGATGAACTTTCGAGAATAGGGATGCCAATCCGAACCCGCCCTAAATGGGGCGGTTTTTTGAAGTTTTTTTTCCCTGCCCCGATTCTGCTCCGTCCCTGATTTTTTTTTGCTGAGGAAAGGGTGGGAACGGTATATATATCCACCGTTCCGAAAAATATATTTATATAATTATATATTTATATATATAATTATTTATATTTTAATATAATTAATATTTTAAAAATAATAATAAAAGAAAAATTGTAAAAAATATTTTTTTATTTAAAAAATTATATAATTAACTAATTAATTAAAAATAAAAAAAATAAATTTAACATTAAAAAATAAAAAAAAATTAATAAAATTCGGAAATCGGAACGGGATCGGGGATCCCCGTCCCCGTATAGTGCGGGGACGGGAATTCAAAAAAAATTTCCATCAAAGTTCGGGGCGGGATCAAGGTACAGGGTAGGGGGTCAGGGACGGAGACGGAAAACTCCGCCCCAAATCTGCTTCATTGTCATCCCTATTCGAGAAATTGACTCAATAACCAAGTTTGATTAAAATATTTGGAGGATTATATATATATATATATATATATATATATATATATATATATATATATATATATATATATACACTCCAAAAAAGAATTCCTTTTATTTTTAGGAGTTATAAATGGCCTCTTCATGCCCCATAAAGATCTGCAACTAATGAGGAGGCTGTTTGCAGCAAACCACAGACCTATGTTTATGCTGCATAGCCATGCACCAATAAATATTTAAATAATTAAAATTTATTTTTATAAGATGAAATTTATTGTGTAGTCCTAAAAGAATTACAATCCTTAATGTTTAACATACTCGACAAGTGTAATTTATAATTCTTTTTTAGCAATATATCAATACAGCACGATTGTCATCTTTAATTTATTCTTGATTTACATATACATTTATTCAGCTTGATTTTTAGTTAAATTTTTTTCATTAGTTTAGTTGAGTTATTAAATCAAATTTGTGGTGTAATATATATATATATATATATATATATATATATAAGATTAATTTTAGTTATTATTTAAGTGAGGAGTGTCTATTATTATTTTTATATTATGTTTTCTATTTTTTGAATGACTTATATTTCTATCGTTTTCATTGTGGGTCTTCTAGTATTAAAAGTGAAAGTATTTAGTCGATACAAACATGATTAATTTTAATGTGGTTCTAATTGAACTGTATGCCTGAAATAACTTGTTATCTGAAAAAAAATGAAATTATGCATCATTTATAAAATGAAGAAAATAATAGAATAAGTAACAAGAAAAAAAATATTTGTTAAAACCTCTTAAATCGGATCACAAACCTTTCAATTTGTAGAACAGACTTTATTATTGTATTTTTTTTTAGCATATAAGTCAATAAATTAAAAGATAAGAATACATTCTGTTAGAGGGATGACGTCAGAAAATAGAGAAAGAAAACAAAATCTATACAAGTAGTAATTATTTTGGATTTTTTAATTATTTTTTTGGGGTGTAAATTTTGGATTTTATTTTTTGTACGTTTGTGTACAGTTCATTTTCACAAATCCAAAATACGTCAGCTTTTTGAAACTAACAGCCCCTCACGAGGAAAAATTTTAAATTATGCCTACGTTGGTTTTCTTTAAAAAAATGTAATTTCTTGGAAAACGTTGGGCATAATATATATATATATATATATATTATTTATTAATTTATTTATTATCATATTAATAATTAATAATAAGATTGAGTAAATGAAAAACAGGCCTTCACCAGTTATATCTGCACCTGATTAAATAAAAATTAGACAGATGCTATGGGCCCCACTCATGGATTTATTTGTTTTTTTTAATAAATTAAACCATGACTTTTATGCCTCTATAAACATTGAAACGTGTTTATAAGAAATTTATTTGTTTATTTAATTAATTTATTTATATTCGTTAATATAAATATATTAATTAATAAATTTTTATATATATATATATTATTTATTTTATAATTGAATTAATTTATAAATAATATAGTAAATTGAGTTTATTTAAAAAAATTTATATATTAAAATTTCTTTTTTCTTTTTTAGGCTATAATTTTTATCAATAATTATGACATGTATTTCTCTTTCCAGAAAATACTCCCCTTTCTCTCCTTTTCCAAATTTAATTATTTATATAAATTTCTTCCAAATTAGAAGGTATTTTTATTTTATCCTTTTTAACTTTTTAATAATTTTGAATTTTCTAAATAAAAAAAGAAAAAAAAAAGACTGACTTTGTGTCATGTCTCTCATAAGAAAAAAGAAAAAGGAATAGTAAAAAGTTAACAGTAAAAGCAATATTTTATGGAGCATTACCAAACAACATGGGAATCTGTGCTCTATATAAATAATGAAGCACTTCACTTGTTTGCAGCGTTAGAAACCAATCAAATCATTGGGCTTAATTTCTGCGCCTGAGAGAGAGAGAGAGAATGTGTATGGTGTTTCTGTGCGAGGAAGAAGAGACGGAACTCGGGAGACATCAAGCTCCAGGGTCATGTCCTTACTGCGGAGGGAAAGTAGAAGCCATGGATGTTGAGCAAAAATGGAGTTGTTGCTTTTTACCCATTTGCCATAAGATCAAGCGCAAGTTCTTTTGTACTTTATGTACTCGCCGTTTGGAATTATATCATCATCATTAATGTCAATCTCAATCTCAATCTCAAGTTTGTCTCTTCTTCTTTCTATTTATTTTTATCAATTTCAATGGATTTTGAAGATTCTGAAATTATCCCCAAATTTCTGGGTTTCTATTGTAATATAATTTGAGTTTCTCCAGCATGAAGTGGGATCTGAGATTTTGAAATTGGTCTTTAATTTTTTTTTTTTAATCTGTTTTGCCTTTCATTGTGCTCTGATGAATTCATTTAGTTGCCTAGTAAATGGGTCTTTACCCTTTACCCTTTTTATTTAGTTTTTTAGTTGATTTTATTATGGAAGTATAATTATCTTTCCTTTTTCATGTGGCTTATTCTCATTTTTTCAACTAAGTTGTGCTGAAAAAAAAATAGAAAAATATAATAACTTATAAAATAGAAACTGCTAACATGAGATTAAATTTTAATCCAACTACTTTGAGGTTAGAATTGAATGGAAAATAGAGTAGTGATATTTAATTTTTTTACTTTTTATTATAAAAAAAAAAGCAATACATTAGAGCCGTTTAGAATGACTTTATTTTTTTTTCTTACAGCTAAGAAAAGAAATCAATTCCTTTTGATTAACAAAAGATAGTTGAATTTTGGGATAAATTTTATTTGTTTGGATTTGGAAATAATTTTAATTGATGGAATTCATTTGTTGTTTTATTGTTTGAAATTGAAATATTTGAAAATAACAAAGAATGTACTTATATTTCCAGGAAAAGAACACTTTTGGGATCTTTTTATTTTGGGATTTTTTTTAACACTCAAACTATTCTTTTCTGTTGTATATAGTCCCCATTTGACATACTTTAATTTTTTATTATAAAATAATAAATATCATTGAAAAAGTAATAGAGCAAGAAGATTTATCTCTAAATTTATTATTTAGATTTATAGAGATACTTTGTGAGTAAAAATAAAATTTCAAGAACTGAATGGATAAAATGAAAATTTTAAAAATCACAAATTGTAGAAACAAAATAATTTTTTTTTTCATATTTCTATTTTACACTTAATTATAAATGTACATTCTTTTGAATAGAACTCTTTTAATTTTAAATATGAAATTCATTTAAAAACTGAATTCTTACACTATCAACTCACCTTTTTTTTAATGTAAAACCACAACTATTCTCAGTTTATATGTTAATAAATTGAAACTAATTTTGATCGTGTTAATTAGAACTCCAAAGGGCAGCAAAATACTCGCTCAAAAGATTTAAATTTTAAAATAAACTGCAAATCCATAGCTCAAATTCGAGATTTGTAGTTAAGTTGAAAGAATTATGTGTCAATATATCCATACCCTTTTGGGTATCAACTTACTTTAATTAAGCTTAAAATTATGTCAACCATTCAGATATAAGAAGTAAGACTTTATATGAAAATAGAGATCTTTGTATGAAAGGTTAGATATAACTATGTGTAATTATGGGGTGGCGCCTAAAGTTCTATTAAGCTTCTATTTTGCATCTAGCTTGAGTGCAGTCAGATCATTCCCTCTTTTTTTAAACTTTAGTAACTTTTCCGTTTCTTGCAATCCTAATGAACACATGAATAGTTCAAGGATTTTGTTTCTAGTGAATGAGGATTTCATGGGGAGCTCACATAAGCATTCTTTCCGAATCATGGTTTGAGACATGAATGCCATTTTTTGCCATATTTATTTATATTTTGCAAGGAGAGACTTGCGCATGAAATTCAGTATGCAATGGATTCAAAACTTTGAGCTTTTAAACAGTTGAACCGTAATGGCCAATCTCTGTCACACTTATTCTTTGCCGATAATTGATTTTGTTTGCTAG
The DNA here is from genome assembly GCA_023653625.1 of Triadica sebifera. Lineage (NCBI taxonomy): Eukaryota > Viridiplantae > Streptophyta > Magnoliopsida > Malpighiales > Euphorbiaceae > Triadica > Triadica sebifera. Next base: position 1,917,120 of record CM042910.1, read on the forward strand.
AGCAAAGCATTCTCAGGTGGAGATAATTAATCATGTGCTTAAAATCTTTTGTAAAAAAATTAGTATAAAAATGGTGATTTATTTCCTTAAAAGTATTCCAAGAAAAACTTATTACATTCTTAACAACAATTTGGGGTTCAGAAAAACTAATGACTTGGAAAAATATTTGGGAGTGTCGTTGTTGCATACCAGGATTTCAAGGAGAATGTATGGCTATATTCTTAATAAGATAAAATGCTAAACTCTCTAACTAGAATGTAGGTCATTTGTCTTTGGCTGGGAGAGTTACTCTCTCACAATCGGTCCTTCTCCCTATATCGATTTATGTTATGCAAATGACTACTATTCAAAGTATTCTTTGTGGGATACAACGGGTAAAATAAATACTAATAAATATGAATAAAATGGTTAATAAAAATAATACTAGTAATTTAACGTGATTCAGCTTTTTATTTAGGTTATGTTTACGGGACAAAGTCCGAATATTTTTCTTCCACTAATAAAAATTAATCGGTATAAAGAGATAGACTTCCTTAGACACAAGTTAGAAGTAATACAATAATTTTGAGATAAATCCAAAAATAGTAGCACATAAGTGTTTTCCAAAAATACCCTATAAATATTTTTCTCACTATTTTTATTATTCTCCAATTCTTTGAAAAAATTTCAAAAATTTAACTCTCTCACAAGACTCATCTCTCAAATTGGACCTCTCAATTTTGTCATAAGATTGTAATATATTTTGATATTGGGAGCTCTGTCTTTTATAGGCAGAGAATGGGTGCAGATTGTCAACTTTTTCTATTGAATGATGGCTTTTTCAAAATTTTATTTTGGTGCAAAAAAAAACTCTGCAAAAAAAAAGTTTGATTTTTCTTTTTCCTTTTTTAAATAGTGGTGGCCCCACATGTCTGAGGGATTCACTCACTAATTGTCAAGTATTACAACTAACACAACAAATCTCTCCCTCCTAACAACATAAGGGCTTCACCATTTTAGCAGCTAAATGTCAGAACTTAAAGTACGATGTTGATAGAATTTTTGTAAATATGTCTAGTCCATTTTTTTCTATATGGATCTTCTCAAATTATAATAGTTTATTCTCCATCACATCTCTAATCTAATGATATCTCACATTAATATGTTTTTGAGTTTGAGTAAAGGGAGACATTCTTTTCAGGATAGATAACACTCTGGCTATCACAAAACAATTGATATGTTTTTCTGTAATCCAAGTTCTTTTAAGAAAATTTCCATCCATAGAAACTCTTTACATACTTCTGTTGTTACAATAAACTCTACTTCAGTAATAAACAGTGCAATGCACTTCTTTAATTTTGATTGTCATGACATAACTCCCCTTATAAAAGTAATATGGTGTCTTAATGTAGACTTTTTTGAGTCTATATCATCATCCATATATGCATATGTGTATCCAACTAACACAGGTTTGATATCTCCAAAACATAAACACATTTTAGAAGTACCCAGAAGATACCTGAAAATTCACTTTACTGCAATCAAATATTTTTTTTCCAAGATTTGAAAGGAATTTGCTTACTACTCGAACTATATGAGCAATATATAGTCATGTGCACACTATGGCATATATAAGAATTCCAACTGCCGAAACATATGAAACCTTATCTGTCTTATCATTCTCTTCATCTGTAGAAGGGCTCTGTTTGGAACTCAACTTAAAGTGATTAGTAAAAGGATAACTAATGACTTTAGCTTAATCCATTTTAAATCTCTGTAGTAATTTCTCAATATACTTCTCTTGTAACAGCCATAATTTCTTGGCACCCATATCCTTAATAATCTTCATACCAAAAATCTACTTTGTTGACCCTTACTCTTTCATGGGAAAAAACTTGTTCAACTGTTTTTTCAAGTTGTTAATTTTGAAAATATTTCGGCCAACAATCAACATATCATCTACATAGAGTAAAAGAATGATGAAATCTTTATCAGAGATTTTCTGCACAAAGACGCAAGGGTCTGAAGTAGTCTTCTTGTAGCCTTGCTCTCTTATAACAAATTCAAACTTATTCTACATTGTCTCGATGTTTGTTTCAAGCCGTAAAAACTTTTCTTCAATTTGTAAATATAGTCCTCTTTTCCCTTGTGCTCGAAACCCTCTAGTTGCTCAATGTATATCTTCTCTTCCAAATTACCATGTAGGAATGTAGTTTTGACATCTATTTGGTCAACCTCTAGGTAAAGACTTGCTACTAATCCTAATACTGTATGGAAGGATTCCATTTTCACAACTGGTGAGAAAATCTCATCAAAGTCAATTCTTTTCCTTTGGTTGAACCTTTTGACAACCAAACTGTCTTTGAATTGTGTATAAGAACTGTTTTATTTATATTTGATTCTAAACACCTATTTATTCTTCAAAGCTTTTTTTTCCTTTTAGCAGCTTCACCAGTTCAAAAGTTTTGTTCCCATGCAAATATTTCATTTCATCTTGCATGGCTTCAACCCATTTCTGCTTATACTCATCAGCCATAACTTCTTCAAAGTTTTCCAGTTCTCTCTCATGAGTGCTTAATATATACTTATTTTCTGGATACCTTGTAGAATGTTGTTTCGTTCTATTGCTCATTCTCAAAATAACTAAAGACAACACAAGTGTTGGTTAATGATGAACATCACTATCTTTATAATTATCTTTTGGCTCATTAATTAGAGCATTATCTTTGTAACGCCCACAAGTTAGGGCCTGAAATTAGTATGCTAAATAAAGGTATATTGAGAGTATATGGGAGGTATATAGTGGTTAAGAGTTTTGGCAATATGAAGTTAATGAAAAAGGTAAGAAAAAAATGAAGTTTACATCATTCACGCCCGTGACAATGTTAATCACGACCGTGAATATTGCGAATTTCAGTTTCTGAATCTGAGGATCTTCACGATCGTGACACTATAGTTCACACCCATGAAAACCTGCATTTTAAATATGGCAGTTTCGTATTTTGGCAAAAACTCTCGAAAACACAAAACTGAAACCCTAGCTACCAATTCTCTGAAACCCAAAACCAATATTTTTCATTCCCTTTTGAGTTTTAGTTGTGATTATACGTAACCAATCCTTAAAACGAGATTAAAAGTGATAAAAAAAGGATTTCATTAAGGTGATCAAAGTTAGAGTCAATGAGGTTTAAAACACAATTTTTAAACTCTGATATCATTTTGTTTCCACGAAGCAGATGTAAGAGATCATGTTCCTTATTTTTCTTTGATTTGGTTCAAATCGTGTTAACAAGGATTTAGGTTTAAACCAATAGAAAATTTAAATTTTTTATCAGTTTATGACATAAATAGATACAATATTAGATATAGAATGCAATATGGTATATGTTATTATGTTAGGGACTAAAAACGACAGTGGAGAACCCCACTAGAGGCAGTAGACACAAGAGAAAATGAAATCAAGACTTTAATATTAAAGTTTGTACATATACTCATTTTAATTCATTTATAATATGCTTATGCTGTGAATTTTGTGTTCTAATGTGTTTAATGACAAACAATATTGATCTTGTATATGCTGGAATTGAGTTAAATGGTTGGTAATAATCTGTGATGCATAAAAATGTTGATATGTGGATAATTGATGTTGGAATATTGATAAATAAGGCATGAGACTTTGTTTGAATGATTAAATATGATATTATGCATTTTGATAGTTGATTTTATATTATAGAATATGGAAAGTATTGATAGATGTGAATAACATTGGTTAGCTTTAGAATTATGCATGATTGTGTATGAAATTGATTGAAAACAATGTTGGAATATTATTTTATGTGTAATGAATCACGCTCGTGAAGACAAGCTTCACGCCCATGAAAGAATTTCACACCCGTGAAGCCAAGCTTTACTTATGTGAAAAGTAATACGCATGAACAAATGTTCACACTTATGAATGATCATGAGTCAGTCACGACCTCATCACGGATAGACAACCCATGACATAAGGTTTCAGTGCATAAATGCCCTATATCCAACAACATGTAAAATGATTAATGTGATGAAACAACATGAGTATGATATATAAACACACTTGATATAATTAAATGAGATTATGCGAAACGTCATAACATGATTGAGATTTCATGATTATGAAACATATGAATGCACTAGGTGCTATGAATATCAGAATGATACTCGGCGATATTATGGAATTATATAATGTAATATAAATGATGTTAATATATAGAAATGAATAAATATGTCCATTCTTTATTTAAGGACTAACTAGGATAGGTGACATGCCATTGAGGGGGTTACAGTACAGTAAAATATTTATACATTCAATTATTATATTGCTTATCATGATGACTTAAGCTTGTGTCAAAGCACTCTGGATTTGAAAAGCTTGGTGGTAGCATATCCATATTAGGGACAAGGTGGCTTAATGTCACGCCCCGTGAAGGTTCATACGGAATTTCCCGCACATTTACATTTTTCCACATATATGTAATATTCTAGAAGGCCATTGTAAACCGTTAGATTAAATGGATCGTGGTCGTCCATTTCGGTAGGTAGGAATTAATCCTAGCCCTCCATTTGGTAGGTGGGAATCAATCTTAACCATCTATTTTGGTAGGTGGGAATTGATCTTGACCATCAATTTGGTAGGTGGGAATCAATCCTAGCCATCCATTTGGTAGGTGGGAGTTAATCCTAACCATCCATCTGGTATGTGGGAATTGATCTCGGCCATCCATTGAGGAGGTGGAGGCCTATATATACCTTATGTAAATTCATTTGCAATCATTCAATCATTCAAGCAATTAAGCATTTCAAGTAATACAAAGCATTCTTCACAAACTCTTGTGTTCTTGTTTTGCTATTGAATCTTCTCGATCTCTAAGTTCCGCTCTATTCTCTTTGGAGTGCTTTTATCGGTTTGGAAGGTAGGCTTAGTGCAACGGACCGTGCTTAGTGCAACGGACCGTGCTAAGTGCCGCACGATTGCTAGTTGAACTCTAGGGTCGTGACAGTTGGTATCAGAGCCAAGGTTTGAAGATTTACTACCTTTGGCATAATGAAGGCTACTGCCCCAACTACACCTAGCGTGGAAGTTCCATCAATGGAACGTGGTCGTGAGAAAGTTCGGAAACCATCTAAAGAATCTCGAGCCAAGTCGAAAGACATGATTTCTAGCTTGGAAGCACGTGTTGTGAGTGCTCAGGACAACTTGGGAGAGTTGTTCGATCGAGTGGACAACTTGGAGGAATGTTGCAGTGGCTTGGAGGCCAAGGATGCGGAGATCCATGCAGGGGTCAAGATGTCCCTCAACGAGATAGATGGTGGGTTAAGGCAAGAGATTGATGGGCTGAAGTCTGAACTTGTCAAGGTACGTGATCTCTTCCAAAGAGAAATTTCCAATGTGTTGCTTAGAGTTGAGGATATGGGTGGTGATCTAGCACTATGCAAACGGGCTATGGCTTCGGGAACTAATACAACCACCATCATTGAGGCCAAGAAAGTAGAAGTTCCCAAGCCAAAGACTTTCAATGGTGCTCAGAATGCTAGAGAAGTTGAGAACTTCCTATGGGGGCTGGATCAATACTTCGAGGCTACTGGCATAACGGACCATGCCAGTAAAATCCGAACTACTGCCATGTACTTGACTGACACTGCTATGCTGTGGTGGCGATGAAGGCATAGAGATGTGCAATGTGGGGTGTGCACAATTGACATCTTTGAGGACTTCAAAAGGGAGTTCAAAAGCTAATTCTTCCCCGTAAATGCTGAAGAAGAGGCGAGGGGCCGACTTCGATGACTAAAGCAGATGGGTAGCATAAGAGAATATGTGAAGGAGTTCACAACCTTGCTGCTAGAAGTCCCTAACACATCGGACAAAGACTCATTATTCTTGTTCATGGACGGTTTCCAATCATGGGCTAACCTCGAGCTTAAACGACGTGGTGTCCAAGACTTGTCTTCGGCCATTGCCGTTGCTGAAAGTCTTATTGATTACTCCTCAAACAAAGAAGGCCCAAGGCCAGCTGATAGAAAGCTTGTTGGAGCAAGGAATGGGGAAGGCTATGCTAAAAGTCAAAACTACAAAAATCACAGAGAAAGCTCTTCATTCAAGCCACGAGATAAGGGGAAAGAAAGGGAAGAACGTGGTGCCTCAAAGTCCCGTGTGACGTTCTTCATATACGACCGACCGTATTGGGCACGAGAATGTCCCAAAAGAAAGACATTGAATGATTTAGTTGCCTCCACTCATGATCAAGACATAAGTGAGGTAGATAAAGGTGTGAAGATGGGATCTTTGCGGTTGCTTAGTGCATTGCAAAGTGCCCCGACGTCCCCCAAGGGACTTATGTTTGTGAATGCAACCATCAATGGGAAAGTCGCCAAAGCTCTGGTCGACACAGGTGCATCTCACAACTTTGTTTCGCTAGAGGAAGCCAAGAGACTCGGCCTCAAGGTTTCCAATAGAGGTGGCTCCCTTAAAGCAGTTAACTCGGCAACACAACCTCTCCAAGGAATTGCCCACGGAGTGAAGGTCAGTCTTGGTACATGGACTGGCCAAGTGGATTTATCTGTGGCACCCATGGATGATTTCTCAGTGGTATTCGACATAAAGTTCTTGGACTAGGTGAGAGTTTTCCTTGTTCCATGTTCACTTCGATGTATATATGGCATGACTGAGTATGTTGTTATCACAAATGAAATATTATGATAGTATTGTATGATATAGAATATGTTGATGTAAGAATATGTTAGAAAAGTTTTAATTCAGACAGGTAGATTCAAATCTAATCGTGTGGCATTCGTCAGTACAATGAGGTTCACCTTGGCTGTATGGGTGGGTGTTACATTCAGTGGTATCAACACTTAGATTTAGGCGGTTCTATACCTAAATGAATTATAGGATTATCATGCATACATACATGTGTCTCGTTTGACTTTGACAATGGCTACTTCTCTGTCGACTTGTAAGACTAGAGTGAGATGGCGTATGAATCAAATGACATGGATGAGAGCCAGAGCTCTCCATATAATGGGGTACCAAACCAGTCTAGTGCAGTTAGTATTTAAATTCCAGGTGCAGTACCAGTTCCTAACCCACAGGCTCCTGAATAAGTTAATTAGAACCAGACTCTATTAATGCAATAAATGGCAGGATTACTGCAACAAATAGCTAAGGTTGTACCACCAGCATCAGCATTAACTCATTTACCTCTACTACCAAGCCAAGGGTACAACTAAACAAACTCTGTAAGTTTGGAGCTACTGATTTTTTGGAAACGAAAAGTGATGATCTTGCTGCTGCGGAGTATTGGATTAAGAATATTGAGATGGTCTGTGATGAGTTTGATATGGCCACTGATCAGAAGACCAAGTATGTGTCTCTTTGTTATAAGAAGATGCCTATGACTGGTGAAACACAATTTTGTTGAAACCAGATATTCCACAACCTATGACTTGAGACTTCATGATGGAGTTTAAGGAACAATACGTTCTTTCGATTTATGTGGATGAAAATAAGAGAAAATTTTTGAGTCTCAAGCAGGCAATATGACAGTGACTGAGTACCAGAGAGAGTTTACTCAACTGAGTAAATATGCCTCTGAGATTATCACTAGTGAGAGAGACAAGTGCAAAAGGTTTGAGTATGGCCTCAATACAGAGATAGACAATTTTGTCATTGCACTTCAGCATGACAGCTTCACTAAGCTCATTGCAGTCGCTATTAGTGTGAAATAGAGGAAGAGAAAAAGAGTTGAAGAAGCATCTAGATAGATAATGGCAAGAATGGTCATTTTCACTCACAGTCTCATAGCAGAAGTCAAAGACAGAACAGAGGTTATACTCAGAGAGGTTCATATAGAAGGGAACAACCCTCCAGAGCTACATCTATAGTAGGTAGCAATCAGACATAGGCTACAAAGGATAACATTCCAGTTTGTAGCACCTGCCACAAGAGTCACATAGGAGAGTTCTTGAAGAATATATGTGTTTGCTTCAGATGTGGATCAAAAGAACACATAAGGAGAGATTGTCCTCTGGTATGTTTTCTTTTTATGACTCTGATATATGTGCATTGATTGATCCGAATTCAACACACTCATACATATGTACAAACACTCATAGATAACACAATATGATCAGTGAGATTTTGGAATATGAAATTGAGGTCACAAACCCTTTAGGGCACAACATGATAGTGAATCGGGTATATAGAGATTGTCCTTTGTACAGAGTTCCTGGCAGACTTAATAGAGTTGCCTTTTCGGGATTTTAATATCATATTAGGCATGGATTGGCTAGCAAAACATGGTGCAGTTGTAGACTGCAAGGAAAATTTATGATGCTAAATATGACAGAATAGGGGAGATGTGAAAGTGGAAGGTGAGTTGTTCCCACAATGTCCAAGAGTTATTTCAATGATGAAGGTAGAGAAAATGATGAGGAAATGATGCAAATCCTATTTGGCTCATGTGGTTGATACTAAAAATAGAGGTCCAAAACTTCAAGATATCCTCACAATACATTAATGCCCATATGCATTCCCTGAATATATACTGGGATTACCACTATACAGAGAGTTTGATTTCTTTATAGAGCTCACCTCAGGTACAACAACTATATCAACAACGCCATACAGAATGACACCATATGAGTTGAAAGAGATTAAGGTTTAGCTGTAGGAATTGATAGAGAAAGGATATATCAGGCTGAATGTATTACTTTGGTGGTGTACTAGTGTTATTTGTGAAAAAGAAAGACTGGTCTATGAGGTTATGCATAGACTACAGATGGCTGAACAATGTGACAATTAAGAACCAATATATGTTACCATGGATTGATGACCTATTTGATCAGTTGAAGTGTGCAAGTATGTTTTTGAATATAGATAAGATCGGGGTATCAATAATTGAGAGTTAGGGTCGAAGATATAGCCAAGACAACATTCAAAACTAGATACGGACATTATAAATTTGTGGTCATGCCTTTAGGGCTAACCAATGCTTCAACAGTCTTTATAGACTTGATAAACAGGGCATTCAAACCCTACTTAGAATAATGTATTATGGTCTTTATTGATGACATTCTAGTGTATTCTAAAACACCTGATGAGCATGATTAGTACTTGAGAATAGTGTTATAGATACTTATAGAGTAAAAATTATATGCCAAGTTCTCAAAATGTGAATTTTGGCTTGATGAGGTAGCTTTACTGGGACACACTATGTCGTCAAATGGTATAAGGGTTGATCCTAGCAAGGTAGAGGTTGTTATGAATTGGAAGCCTCCCCGTAATGTGATAGAGATTAGAAGTTTTCTTGGGTTGGCTAGTTACTACAAGAGGTTTGTTGAAGGGTTTTCTATGTTTGCTTCTTTTTTAACTAGACTACTAAAAAAATATGTGAAATATGAGTGGACCGAGAAATGCCTGGAGAGTTTTGATAGTTTGAAAAAGATGTTAACAGAGGCTCTGGTTTTGACACAACTAGTTTTCGATAAAAATTATGTCATCTACAGTGATGCTTATCATAATAGACTGGAGTGTGTACTTATGCAAGAAGGTAAGGCGGTGGCATACGCTTCAGGCAGTTGAAGGTTTATGAAAAGAATTACCCCACACATAATTTAGAGTTAATGACCATTTTCTTTGCATTGAAGATATAGTGTCACTATCTTTATGGGAATAAATATTTCATCTACAAAGACCATAAGAGTCTGAAATACCTGTCTACACAGAGGGATATCAATTTGAGACAGAGGCGATAGTTAGTACTGATAAAGGATTACAACTATGTGATTGACTACCACTCAGGCAAGACCAATGTAGTGACTAATGCATTGAGTAGGAAAATCGTGGTCGAGCTGCACATCCGACCGATACTTAATCAGGAGATTATTAACACATAGAGACATGATAGTAGACTTGTGGAGATAGCCGAATTGGTGTCTAAGGAGGAGAGATCATATTATATAGTTGAGTCTAATGGTGGAATATACTTTCAGGGCCGTTTATGTGTGCCCAATGTTGTTAATCTAAGACAAAAGATATTATAGGAAGCGCATGAGTCCAAGTATACTATGCACCCTGGCAGCACGAGTCATATAATAATCTGAAGAGTAGGTACTAGTAGATAAGCAAGAAACAAGATATCACATAGTATACAACTAGATGTCTGACTTGTCAGTAGATCAAGGTAGAACATCATGTACCATTTCAACCTATTATTGTACCAGAATGGAAATGAGCGGATTACCATGGACTTCGTGATTGGGTTGCCAATAACTTCTTAAAAATTTAATGTCGTATGGGTTATTGTGGATAGACTTATAAACTTAGCTCACTTATTGCCTATCAGAAGGGATTTTTCTTTGAACAGACTAGCAGAACTTTATGTCAATGAGATAGTATGACTTCATAGAGTATCAGTCTCCATTGTTTCAGATAGGGACCCAAGTTTACTTTTCAGTTTTATGGTAGTCTGTAGAGAGCTTTGGGTACCAAGCTCAATTTTAGTATAACTTTTCACCCCCAGATAGATGGTCAATTAGAGAGGGTCATACAGATTCTAAAGGATATGATAAGGAGTTGTGTGATTGAATTTGAGATAAATATATTCCATTGATGAAATTTGCATATAACAACAGTTATCAATCTGGTATCAAGATGGCTTCGTATGAGGCATTATATGGAAGGAAGTGTCGAATACCCTTGTGTTGGACAAAACTCAGTGAGAGAAAACTAGTGGGGGCAGACTTGGTACAAGAGATAGAGGAAACAATGTGGATTATTCAGGAAAGATTGAATGCAACTTCTGATAGACATAAGTCATATGCAAATCTTAAGAGAAAAAATGTTGAGTATGCAGTGGGAGACAAAGTTTTCCTTAAAGTATCTCCATGGAAAAAGATTTTGAGATTCGGTAAGAAAGGCAAATTGAATCCAAGATTCATCGGGCCTTATGAGATACTAGCAAAAGGGAGACGAGTTTCTTACAGGCTTGCTCTACCACTAGAGTTGAGCAAAATTCATGATGTGTTCCACGTCTTTATTTTGAGGAGATACATATCAGATCCTTCTCATATTGTTTCAGTTGAGGACATTGAGTTGAGACCAAATTTGACATATGAAGAAAGACTAGTTCAGATTCTCGCTAGAGAAATCAAGGAACTCAGGAACAAACGAGTACCATTAGTCAAATTATTATGGAGAAATCATACAACAAAAGAGGCTACATGAGAAAATAAAGAGGTGATAAAAGCCCAGTGTCCACAAATGTTCAGAGACAGTATATAAGATAATTTTGAGGACAAAATTCTTTAAGGGAAAGAGAAATATAACGCTCGTAAGTTAGGGTTTGGAATTAATATGTTAAATAAAGATATATTGAGAGTATATGAGAGGTATATAGTGGTTAAAGGTTTTGGTAATATGAAGTTAATGAAAAAGGAAAGAAAAAAATGAAGTTCACATCATTCACACCCATGACAATGTTAATCACGACCACAAATGTAGCGAATTTCAGTTTCAGAAGCTGACAATCTACATGACCGTGACACTATGGTTTACACCAGTGAAAGCCTACAATTTAAATATAGCAATTTCATATTTTGGAAGAAAACTCATGAAAATACAAAACTAAAACCCTAGCTACCAATTCTTTGAAACCCATACCTAATCTTCTTCATTCCCCTTTGAGTTTTAGCTATGATTATACATAACTAACCCTTAAAACAAGATTAAAAGTGATAAAAAAGCAAAGATTTCATTAAGATGATCAAAGCTAGAGTCAAAGAGGTTTAAAACACAAATTTTAAACTCTGATATCAGTCTGTTTCCACGAAATAAAGGTAAGAGATCATGTTCCTTATTTTTCTTTAATCTGGTTCAAATCGTGTTAACAAGGATTTAGGTTTATAGGTTTAAACCAATAGAAAAGTTAAAGTTTTTGTTAGTTTATGACATAAATAGATACAATGGCAGATAAAGAACATAATATGGTCTCTATTATTGTGTTAGGAACTAAGACTGATGGTGGAGAACCCCACTAGAGGCAGTAGACGGGAGAGAAAATGAAATTATGGATCCAATATTAAAGTTTGTACATATATTTATTTTAATTATTTTATAATGTACTTGTGTTGTGAATTGTGCGTTCTGTTGTGTTTAGTGACAAGCAATATTGATATGTATATACTAGAATTGAGTTAAATGGCTGGTAATAATATGTGATGCATAAGAATGTTGATATATAGACAATTGATGTTAAAATATTGATAAAAAGGCATGAGACCTTGTTTGAATGATTAAATATGATATTATGCATTTTGATAGTTGATTTTACATTCTGGAATATGAGAAGTGTTGATAGGTGTGTTTAACATTGGTTAGCTTTAGAATTATGCATAATTGTGTGTGAAATTGGTTGAAAATAGTGCTGGAATATTGTTTTTGTGTAATGAATCACGTTCATGAAGACAAGCTTTGTGCTTATGAAATGATTTCACACTCGTGAAGCCAAGCTTCATTTTTGTGAAAAGTATGAATTTCTCGTCTGCGAATAAATATTCATGCTCATGAATGATCATGAGTCAGTTACGACCTCATCACGAGTAGACAACCCATGACATAAGGTTTCACGCCTGTGAATGCCCTGTATCCAAGAACATGTAAAATGATTGATGTGATGAAACAACATGAGTATGATATATAAACACACTTGATATAATTAAATGAGATTATTTAAAATGTAATAACATGATTGAGATTTCATGATTATGAAACATGTGAATGCACTAGGTGCTATGAATATCAGAATGATATGTGACAATTTTATGGAATTATAGAATGTAACATAGATGATGTTAATATCTAGAAAGTGAATAAATATGTTAATTCTCTATTCGAGGACTAGTTAGGATAGGTGGCATGTCATGGAGGGGATTATAGTACCGTAAATATTTATGCCTGCGATTATTATATTGCTCATCAGGGTGGCTTAAGCTCATGTCAGAGCGCTCCTGATTTGAGAAATTTAGTGGTAGCATATCTAGATTAGGGACAAGGTGGCTTAAGCTCATGTTAGAGCGCCTTGTACCTATATGCATGCAATCATTACTCATCAGAGTGACTTAAGCTCATGTTAGAGTGCTCCTATTTTATAACCCGCATCCGGGTAATCCAGATCTAGAGTATTGGGCTAAGGAACCGGAAGTTTGAAATACAGTAATGTAGAAAATTGTATGAAAGAGCATTGCCATAAAGATATATAGAATTTAAAGAAACATAATACAGTCACATCCTGGAAAAAGGATTGTGGAAACAAATAATCATATGAATGAGGTTAAAAGCCTATTATTTAAGAATATGATAAAATTAAGTATGACTATGATCGATATACCGTATGATTATATAATATGGATTCGCCTATGATAATTATGCCACGTATATAATTAGATTACGATATTTAAATATGATATTTTACTTTGATGTATATATGGCATGACTAAGTATGATGTTATCACAAATGGAATATTATAATAGTATTATATGATATAGACAGGTTAACATGATTAAAGTAAGTCAAGATGTGTCATGTATATGATGGTATGGACAAGTACACATATATGTTTTGATTATGAATGTTATGTTATAAGCGAATGCATGTTAGAATTTAAATGATTATATATACCACTAAGCTTTCAGTAGCTTAACATGTGGATTTTTCTACACACAGGTTTGGAGCCAACAGATTATTGAGTTGGCAAGAAAAGAAGATCAAGCCAGTCAAAGTGACCCGTGTTGGGTCTGTTTTTGTTAATTTATCTCATTCATTTCATTATTGATTATTTCGTATGATATGGGATAAAGATATATTTTTTGGAACATGGTTTAATTAGGTTGTATTATTGATTTAATTATAGGATTTTATGGTTGATCTTGTAATAAGGGCGACAGTTGCCTAAGCCAAATTGTAGTTTGATTTTGTTAAATTTCAGATACAAAGAAATAGTTTTATACATATTGTGTTCAATAAATATGGAAGTTGCATCTTATTCAAATATAAATAGTAAGAATATGTTAGAAATTTTTTTAATTCAGAAAGGTAGATTCAGATATAGTCGTGTGCCATCTACCGGTACAATGAGGTTCGCCCTGGCTATGTAGGTGAGTGCTACAATCTTCTTCAGGAAAATCAACATGATCTTCATCCCCAACTTGTATCGGCATCGGTGTTAGAGGAATCAATTCTAAATCTGTTAAGTCACAATCTTAATCAAGAACATTCTTCTTTGTCTTGATAATATTTTCAATGGTTTTATTCTCAATGAAAACAACATCACGACTTCTAACTGAGTTTCTTCTCCATTGGATCGTAAAATATATACCCAAGTTGATCTTTGTCATAGCCAATAAAAACACATTGTCTTATTTTGACATCTAGTTTGGACCTCTTATCTTTTGGAATGTGCACAAAAGTCTTGCAACCAAACACCCGCAGATGATCATAGGAATCATCTTTTCATGACCAAGATTTCTTTGGAACATTTAGATTTAGAAGAGTACAGGGTGAAAGTTTTAACACATACACAGTCGTGAGTAAAGCTTTTCTCCAAAATATTTTGGGCAACTTTGTATGTGAGAGCAAACATCTAACTCTCTCCATCAAAGTCTTGTTCAACCTCTCGGTCAGTTCATTCAATAGTGATATTTTTTGAGGTGTTGTATTATGCTGAATACTGTGCTCTTTACAGTAGACATCAAACAGTCCAATGTATTCTCCACCATTGTCTGTCTAGATGCATTTCAACATCTTACCAGTTTATCTCTCAACTGATATATGAAATTTTTTAAACACATTTTAGCACTTGATCTTTTGCTTTAAAGTATAAATCCATATCTTCTTCGAATGGTTATCAATGAATGTTACAAAGTATTGAACACCACCCAGTGACTTTGGCATTGACCCACATAAATTTGAATGGACAAGATTTAGCACATTCTTCATTCTGTAAGAGGGGAACTCTTGAAAGCAACTCAATTTTGCTTTCCTGCTAAACAATTAACACATTTCTCCAAATGTACTTCATCCATTTTGGGCAATATCTTCTTCCCGACCATGGTAGTCATCATTTTCTCACTCATATGACCGAGTCTTTTATACTATAATTCAACAACACTGTATTTCTCCACAACACTCAGAGTGTCGTTGGAGAGCTTCACATGTATTATATACAACGTAGCATACCATGTACCTCTGGCCACTACCAAAGAACATTTGGTGAATTTTCACTAGTTATTAGATAATTGTGTGAGGAAGTGAGTTACAGATAATCTCAACACTAAAGAGATTATGCCTTATGGTGTTGTATGTTGCACTATTTTTGTAATGTTTGATGTTATGGAAGAGGCACAATGAAGTAATCTTTAATAATATCTATAAACCAATTTTTATACTAGTTTTTGAAGGTTTTTTTTTTTTTTAAATATCAAGCTCGGTTCATGGAGAAGCTTTTAACAAGTTTCAAAGCTCTACGGTGGAAAGATATGTTGGTTTTTTAGAAATGCCTTATTGTTGAATTTCAAAAAATTAATACAGATGCTTCCTTAAATCAAACATCTAGTTTGACAGTAGATGGTGGTTTAATTTGGGATTATACGGGGAGGTGGGTTACTAGTTTTATATCAAAATTTGATTGTTGTCCGATTCAAATTGTTGAAGCTTGGCAGTGTTAAAGGGCTTTCAACTTGTTGGCAGTGCAGGGTTTTCTTTAGTGGTAGTGGAATGTGATAATCAAGTGGTAGTCATGATGGTACAAGAGATTTGTGAACCGGATATCCAAAGTAGTATGACTTCCTCCTCATCCTTTTTCATCTCTAATGTGCTTCGGGAAGCTAATTATGTTGCTGATTTTGTTTTGTATATGATGTATGATTGTCCAATGGATACTCATATCCGGACTAAACCACCCTAAGGGATAATTGCTTTCCTAAATCATGATTTTGCCAGCATCACCTATATTTGTTAGTTTTTTTTATTGTCTTTATGAGTTTAGCTCACCTTTATGTACCCAAAAAAAATGCTTAAAAAGTGTTTGATAAAAATATAAATCAGCAACTAATAGTTGATTTTTATTCTATTAGCTACTTATTCCAAAAACTTCATTTGAGAGTTTTTTCTCATTAGCTAGTACTTGATTTGATTTGATTTTATATTTGGACATATGATTTCAAAATTTATTAATTACAAAATCCTTATATATCTAAATCAATTTATAATCAATATATTATTTATAATTTTAAAAATAATAATAAATATAGGTATTATGGATATTAATTAATAAAACTACTTTTAATATTGATTCTTATATGATAAAAAATATTTATGTATAAAATTATATTTATATTTATTAAGAAATTATATTTTTAATTATTTTATGTGTTATTTAACATATTAAATATAAATTATAATAAAAAATAAATTATATTTTCAGTGGTTAGTTCACACATAAACAACAGTCAGTAAATGCTAGCAATTTTTTACCAAATATTTATAATTTTTTCGGTATTAGTTATCCGCAATCACAATTGTTATTAATTACCAAATTTCTCAAATAGTTGAACTAAATAAGCCTTGTATTATACTAATACATATACTTTATATAAAAATACATATGTGAGAATACTTTTTTGAACTATAACACCCTTAAAGATTCATTCTCTATTGCTAAAATACCCAATTTAAGAAAATATATATTAAGAAAATAAATAGGAAAAAATGCACTAACATTGTTCTAAAACTATTTTTATAATAAAAAAAAATGAACAAGAAAATAAAGTGCATGTGAAAGGAGAGAGAATTTGGATGGCTGAGATATGTGATAGGTATTAGCTATTTTTTTCCTCTCTTTTTAAAAACTTTGCACAATAAAGGAAAGAAGAAATTTTAATGATGAGAGAAGAAAGATAAATTGACATTAAATATTAGGGAATGAGAAAGAAAATTGATGGTGATATGGTGTTTGAATAAGTTTTAAATATATAAATGAAGAAGATAATGAAGAAGGTAAAATATAAAAAGTAATAACTAGTTTTCATATATATAAAATTAGCTATAGGAGGTTGAGGAATTTTTATAGTCCTTCCATTTGAAAAAATAATAATTTCACTTCTATGACGAAGTTTTATACTATTTTCCTATTATATCATTAATTTAAATTAGCTTTAAGATGAAAAATCTAAATTGGCATTAATAAATTTGGAAAATGGCAAATATAAACCAACAATGTTAAATATCAAATGAGTTAAATCAATTTTCATTTGAAACAATCAAAAAATAAAAATTTGTTGATTATAAGGCAACTAAATAGGGATATAGAAAATATTTCACAAATTAATTAGAGGATAAAAATAATAAGCGAGGTTATATTTTGAGACAGATGAAAAAGGAAAATGTGACTATTTTTTTTTAGGAAAGTGAAGTATTACAAATAGAAAGTTATAGACATTAATGTGAACATGGTATATAAAATTTATGCATTGTGCCATAAAAGAAATTTAATGTAATATTTAATTAAGCATCTCGAGAGATTACATATAAGTGATGAATCCTTTCACTTGGTATACCTCCTGACTTAAATGAATATAGTTTCAACACAGAATGCTTTTCAATCCTTTATGAGACAAGGCAGAAGCATTGCACAACTTTAATAGGTCCAAGACTAGGTAGGACAAGTTAAATATATATTAGAGCAAATTAATCAATCATTTGCTTCGAAAATTTCCATGTCCTCCTTTAAAGAATCTGATAATATATATATATATATATATTAGTCTTGATTGCCAATTGAAGGCACATTGCTTACTGTTTAAGATTAAGAGTGGATGAACCAAACAACCTTTATGATTGGTTTATGAGGATAATAATAATTAAGACAGTGCACGTGAAGCTAGCATTGGCTTGATGAGAAAAGGGTTCCACCTGAGTCTGGTTAATTTAATAATTTCTATTTATGAAGATTGGCATTTTTAAAACTTAAATCACACGTAGTAATATGATCAATAATTCAAGACGTAGGACAGCTAAATTAAAATTTTCATATTTTTCCCTTCGGATAAAGTATAAAATGGATTCACTTGTACACTTTCAAGCGCGATAGAAAATTTAGAAGATTGGAAGCTTGTCAAGTTCAATTAATTTCATTCGATTTATGTATTATGAATTCAATTTATAAGATTGAAAGTTGTATACCTAATTATATCTTTTAATTTATATTTTTTAGATTTTGAGATGCTTAAATTTAAATAATGGATTAATTTTAAGGAGGACAGATGAAGAAGAAGACGATGATAATGATGATGAGTGGTGATGCTAATATTTATTATGAAAATGCTTTCAATCCTCCATTATATTGAATGAATGTATTTAGATATTTGCGTTTCATGTTTGGTTATTATGACTTATGGTTTTACATTTTAAAAATTGAATTTAATATACTTGTTATTATGAACAACTAAAATTTGTTGAGAATGATAAACACCATGAGGTTAATGTTTCTTGATTGATATTTTATGATGATTAAGTTTTTTTATTATATTTTTACTTTGTTATATAAGAATTGTTCACACCATATTCTCAAACTTTTTATAAATAATTATTTTAGATAAAAAAAAAAAAGTAAAAAACTCGATCGGACCAATCTAACCATAACCCAGTTGGCATTCTAGTTCAATGTCCATTCCAATTTTTAAAACATTATAAATGAAAAATGAAAACTATTTCACGAGCTTTGAAGAGTATAAAATCATTTTCTTGATAAAGAGAGAAAAAGTTCAATTAAACTTTAGAGCTAAGACTCAAATTCTTCAAACTTGATTTACTCCATCCTTAAAGCTTTAATTAATCATCAAATCGACTTGAACGTAGAATGACTTATTCACATTCACCTACAAAGAAGCACTCTATATAAATTGTACTTTGGGTTGTTTATCCTCAAAATCAAAGGTCTCACCTTTAGAGCTAAGGTAGGTTTATATTCATGGTACCATCATCATTGAGTGCTTACAGTAAATAAATTTGTTATGTGATCTTACCCAAATTCATTAGTTCTAATTGATTTTGGTTATTGAATATATGCTAGCCGAGGTGTAAAACGGGGCGAGTAAGACAGATTGGGGTTCGAATCGTAACATATCATATCATTTGAGATTTGGATCAATTTCAAATAGCCTTTTACGAAGCAAAATGGGTTTCTGTTTGAAAATAATTGGAAAATTTACAAAAATGAAAAAAAAAACACTAACAAACTTTTAAATTTATCTATATTTCAAATATACCAATTTCAATTTTTTAAAATTTTAAATCTACCAAGAACTTTTGAGACAAATTGAAAGATAATAAAAATGGCAAAGCTGAAAAGACACTTTGATAAAAATGATAAAAAAAAAGGTATTTTTGAAATATAAACTTAAAAATCAGTATATTATGAAATTTCCTCAAAATAATTTCCTTTTTTTTATAAATAGAAAGTATAAATTGTACATTTATTCAACTTAACTAAAACCCAAACATATAAATCCTTGAATAACCCAAAATGGGCGTATTTCGTTTTTTTTTTTTTTCCCGTTCTTTTTTTTTTTTCCTTTCTTTCTTGGTTGAAGATCCTCAATGAATATGGTTTTCAATTCCAGCAATTTCAGAGCCACTTTAATCTAATTCCAGGAGATTTGACGATTTAAAGTTCAAAATATTTTACAAGAAAAAACTATGGATGTCCATCCTCGTACCACACGGGAATTATATATATATATATATATATATATATATATATATATATATATATATATATATATATATATATATATATATATATATATATATATATATATATATATATATATATATATATATATATATATATATATAGATGGATTCAGGGCGAAAAATAGAGCGGATACATATATATTATCTCCGCTACAAGAAATTTTGAGGTTGGAAAAGATTAGGAATAGGACATGAAAATAACAAAAAAGTTTGTTCCATTTGGAACGGATTCAGAGTGAAGCACTAAGAGAACGAATCTATATTAGTTTGATCATATAGATTGACCGTGATCTGACTCCCATTTGGGTCAGAATTAAGTCAGTTGGATCTTAATTCAATTTGTAAATTTATGTACTATTATATATTGATTCATTTGAATATATGTCAGATTCAAATTATTTTTTTATGAATAAAAAATTCACATCATAGAGGTATAAATGAGTTAACATATTCATAAATTATTCGAAATTGATTCGTAAAATATTTGAATTCGACTCGAAGTTAATCAAGTTAAATTCAAACTCAAGTATCAGAATATCTAAGTCACATGAATTTAATCGAATAGTTATTTTTAAATAAAATATGTTACATATCTAATTAAAAAAATTATTTAATAAAGGAGTGAAACGTAGGGTTTTATAAATTTTTTTTACATTTTTTGAAAATTTTTAATATTGATGGAACTAAGTGGGGCTTCGGATTATATAGAAAAAAAAGACTCTGGGAGGCTCCAAATATGCTATACACACGACTATAGGCCTACAACCATGCACCTTTGCTGCTAACCATGGGATTGTCTGGACTCCGGATAGGTCCACAGTTCTATGGCAATGTGGCTTTAACACCTTAAAAAGTCTCCTCCTAGGAGCCTCTTTTTAATGTTAAGGTTCTCAAACATTTGCTATTCAAAACATTTGAGATTTGCCTCTCTAGGTTTCATCCTTTTAACATCCTTAATTTAGTTTTCTAAAATCCCTGTCTACAGTCAGTGGTTTTAATACTTGCAATAATTAATTAAACATACGAGATATATTGTAATCTTTATTGACTAAAATTATTACACTGTTAAAAACTAAAGTGCCAAATCTGCAAAGGCAAAAACCATAAATTGATACCTGTAGATTATAAACTTTTTGCCATGCGACCAATGTATACTATTATTTCTTCACACATTTGAGTCATTTTTTTTAATAATAATAACAATCGATTTTTTTTTTAACATCCCTAGCAGTTGAGCCCCACAGCAATAAAAAGAAAAATTATAGAAAAGCATTTTTAAATTTCAAATTAATATCTGTACAAACAGAACCCGCCTGCAAAAAAAGTATAATTTTCCTTCCTAGCGTTCTCAGTTTGTCATCCGGGTTAGAAACTAGACAAAGCAATTTGTGGAAAGCCGAAGAGGACCCAAAAAAAACATTCAAAAGATAACGCTGCCTAAAACAAAACTTCATTAAAACTGTAAAATTCTATCACCCTCTACAAACCAAAAATCTTAGTCCTGAAAAAGGTTTGAGGGAGATGCTGTAAAATCCTCTCACGCCTTGTACTCTTCACCTGAAAAACACATTTGAATATACATTTTTTATTTTTATTATTACCAGAATATGGGAAGCAAAAATTATGCTACATATTCATCAACTTTAAACCTGTTCTTACTTTGAGAATTTGAAGAGTTTTTGCGTTGAAAAACCCGTCTTGGAAGGAACTTGTGCAGTGGAGTTTCTGGAACAGGTATCAGTTTGCCAACAACAGCAAGAGGCCAACTATAAGCGAGGAAAAATAGAATCTTTAATTAAGCGGAATGCACAAAAAAATAATAATCTTGCTGGAATGGTATAATTAATGCTTCGCCAACTTAAAAGTAGAATATAAAAGCTAAAAATCCAGTCGCCATCATAGAGTTTTGCTGCATTATGCAGAAAAAATTTGTATCCATCCAAACAAAGCAATATTCCAAGAACAATTGCCGATGTTATTAAAGGTAAAATAAGTAAATAAATCAATCTCATTACTGACCCGATAAAAGCAATGATAACACAAATCAACCATTGCTTCCAATTAAGCTTGACTGTTGAAGTGAATTTTCCAATAAATTCAATAATAATGACCTATAAAAAGAACTCCAGATAAGATATATAAACCGTACAGTATTACTTATTTATTTTTTTTAAAAAAAAGGAAATAAGAATACAAAGAAGTCTGACCTGAAGAACAAGCGTCACAGCAACTATCCCCATGAAAAGATGATTTTTTGTGATTCCCTCAAAAATATTTACTTCATCTGGCTTCCGGGCATTAAATTCGTTGAAGATCTGCAGTTCAACCAATGAAGTATTAGTTATACTTTGCCTAACCCTTCTATTATATTGGATCAATCATATGCAAACTATTTTTCCAACCAATAGCTAGCCAGCTAAGATCAGTAAAATATGGAAGACTTGAGAAATCAACAGCACCAATTAGCTGTCATCATGCAAGGCTTTTGGCATGATGACACACGAGTACTTTAGAAAATGAGGTCAATTCTTTTGGATAATAATACTTGGAAAGCTGTCATACACGAATTATCCCAATAGTTCACTGCTTAAGAGAGAGGTAGAGAGGAGGTGGTATTCCAAATCTCTTTAATTAATTTTTTTTTCCATTCAATTCATGAATTCAACCTATGAAAACAAAAAAAGAAATTACATTAACAACAATAAGAACTACAACTTACTGGTTGCAAGAGCCAAAAAATGGACTGATGAAGGAAAGAAGGAAATAAAAAAGGCACCCAAACCGGGGACGTGAAAGAAGATGAATGCAACAATCTCAAATAACCAAATGCAACAACACAGTTATGGGAACCTATATACATAAAAGAACAGAACAGAACCCCAATAATAGTCCACAATAGTACCAGTGAGAGGATATTGAAAGTCCACAAGAAAGCTTAAAACTGCTAATTCCACCATGTAATAAATAGAGTAAAATACTTACTTGACAAAGCACAAATGCATTGAATATCAAGGTATTCTTCACTTTGTTTGCATGATCAGGGTGGTCATGCTTCAAACCTAATAAACTCTTTCCTCGGAAATTAAGTACAAGCAACACACTCACTTGATATGCTGCCTGAAATGTCAGAGAAACTAAAATATATAAAAGTGACCAAGACAGAATTGTTATCCATATTTCTTACCTATTGTTGTTGGTACCTACGACCAGAAAACATGAAAGCATATATACCTGTATAAGCAGGTTCCTCCACATGATATTAGTTATCAGCGGCTCCCTGAACAAATGATACAACAAAAGCACATCTATATAACCATGAAAAATGCAAAACGGAATTTTCTCAAACATAACTAATATTTTGAACTATGTATAAGAAATGCAGAGTAAATGTAAATCAAAAATAATCAACGGTCAAAGCAATTTTCCTTCTAACATCTGCAAGTTGTAGGTTTACAACTTCTAGGATCATCAAGAAGTACAAAGCTGAAAAGGTCACATTTTCTATCTTTACTGAACAAAATTTTCATCTTAAAGAGGCAGCTTAACCTCAAGCAGTTCTAGGCAGGTTCTAAATGTTGAAACAAACCATCATTGAGTAGAACCAACTAAGACAATGGTAATTAAAAGACTGACATCAAGATGTTGCTGCTCAATAACCTGGATTCCCAATTGTCCTAAAATTTTATTTCCAAACCATCTTTAAGTCAAAGATGGTCATTGCTACCTTTCTTCATATTAAATTTCCAGCCACCTTTTGTATAAGGATATGAAATCGATTTTATCATTTTAGTATGCATAAACACTGAACTAGTTTTAAAGGTCAAGTTTACTTCCTCCAGATCCTCAACAAACAGCAGTTTGCTAAGAAGCCAGCCAATTATTACTTACCTACGACCAACTGGGGGTCTATGCATGAGGTGATCTGTTGGAGGTTCAGTAGCTAATGCCAAAGCTCCAAGAGTATCCATGATAAGGTTGACCCAGAGAAGCTGCACCAATTTTTTTTTAAAAAATAAGCATAGAAATGTTAACTACAGGAAAGGCCAACAGAGTTTTTATGGGTCCTTTTCTCTTTTTTTTCCCCCTGAAAATGAGAGAAGAAAAGCCACAAACCTGGACAGCATTCAAGGGAACATCACCAGATGAAATTGCAGCTACAACATTTATAATGAGAGCTGCCACATTAACAGTAAGCTGAAACTGAATAAATTTCTGAATATTTGCATATACAGATCTACCCCATCGCACAACCTACATAAAACAGAGAGATTATTCATAATTTAACTGGTTAAAAAAAGAATTAAATATTGCATTGGTTGAACACAAATTTCGGTTAAATAGCAGATAAACATGAAAGTTAAATCATACTTGGCTTTATTGAATAGCTGCTAAACAAAATGCAGAATAATAGAAAAAGGCTAGGACCTCACAACAGTACAACATTACAAAAAGGCAGTCACAGACACCTCATGCCAACCTTTGCTTTATTATTGTTTCAAAGACAATATCAAATAATCAAACTAAAGTAGGCAAAAATAACTAACCTTTACAACTGAAGAAAAGTTATCATCCAAGATAATGATATCCGAGTTCTCCTTAGCGACTTCTGTTCCTTGGATACCCATTGAAAGGCCAATATCTGCCTGGACATAAAATAACAATAACAATATTAACGTCAATAAAAAAGAAAAGAGAAATAAAATCATAAAAATTAATACAGGATTGTACAAGCACACCCATACTAAAATTTGAAAGGGACAAATCAAAAGCACCATGAAAAAGCAGTTTCGCATAAAGAAAAGAACCAGATGATCAACGTATGACTGACATGATAACTGTTTATTCTTATCAGTTGCCTAACTAAAATGCTCTTACACATGAAAAAGGAAATTCATGAATTTCAAAGAAAATAGCTCAAACAAACCTCATGCAAGGCAGGAGCATCATTGGTACCATCTCCAGTTACTGCAACAACATGTCCATTCTTTCTCAATGCTTGCACAAGCAGAAGCTTGTCATTCGGAGAAGAGCGTCCCATAACCTATACATGATTTGTAGAAGAGCAGAGTTCAAATAAACTTACCATTTAGATAATGCTATTAGGATGTCCAAAGATTCTTAGAAGAATTCCAAGTTCAAGCATGGACCAATAGACAATTAGACATACCGATATTTTCTCAGCAATTTTTTCCCTTTCTTCGACTGAGTACTCTCGAAACACTTTTCCTTCAATAAGAATAGGCTCCACAGCATCCTCTTCTGAAGCTAATATCCCACATTCCATAGCAATTGCTCTAGCAGTTTGAGGATTATCACCAGTGACCATACGCACCTACAAAAGAAGGGAGATCGAATAGTCCTTTAGGCATAGTGATGTTGAGAATAACTATATTAGGTCTCATCTAATAGAAACCTTCAAAAGGACAACTAAATAGTCCGTTCTATTAATGGAAGCTTACAGCTAAAAGTTCTACTCTTTTTAAAGGTTGATAACACGAACAAGCAACAAATTAACAACATTACATCTAATGCATAGTCCTTTCTTTTAAAGGAAGCTTACAGCTAAATGTTCTATTCTGTTTAAAAGGTTGAAAACATGCACAAGCATCAAATGAAAAACATTATATCAAATATAAACAAGTACAAATACATGTTGCTAACCAGATCTTTTTTGAAAAATAAAAATTGCTGACTTAGTTTTAGGCAACACTTGCCCTTAAAAAAAATACACATGCATAGTGCACAATTGTGGACAGAAGAAGTGATACAATTCATAGCTGCTTAATGAAATAAATGATTGACAAGTATTTTATTACTATTGCAATACTTTATTTTATCATTATCTTAATCCATTTCATATTTTATTTGACGTACAATTTTTCAATTCTAATTGTACACTAGTAATCATTAGAATATAATATAATAGTAAGTTTCCTAATCGTTCAGACTCCTCGACTGCTGCAATAGATGAAAAATAGAAGTGAAAAAACCAAATGCGCACCTCAGAAACCTAAAACTAGGATAAGAGATATGGCTCCTAAAAAAAATGACTATCCGGAACGAAATAATCCTTTCCTTTTTTTAATCCCCTTTTTCGTTTTTTCAGAAAGAAGAATAGGACAACGAACCATCTCTCACAAGAGCATACTTTCAACATATAGACTGCGCATTACTGATTTACCTTCACACCAGCATTTTGACAAAGTTCCACAGCCTCTTTGACTCCTGGTCGACATGGATCCTGCAATCATTAACAATATGATTTAACATGCTAATCCCATGTTCAAACATCAAAGTGTTTGAAAAAATTGAATCCACATTTTCACAAAATCCAATTAAAATCCCATGACCATCATATTTAGAACTGTAGGGCCTTAAAAGAGTATACATTTGATGATTTGAATTCCTATATGCTACTGAAAACTCAATATGAAATGGATAACTCCTAAATTCCATCATAAATTAAAAACCATACCACTAAAACAAGAGTTTCTCTCTCTAAACTACAATAATGAGCCGATTCAAAACCAAAAAATAAAAACACTAAAGGAAAAAAAAAAGACAAAATTGGATCATAAAACTCTAGAGATGGAGTTCTCTGCTACTAAGTGAATGAGAATTAATACCTTTAAACCAATAATAGCAAGTAAAACCAGATCATCCTCAGGTAATGCCCATTGGCCTAGCTCTTGTTCATCAACTGGGACTTTATCCACCTCATAGGATCGATAGGCAATAGCAATACAACGTAAACTGCCAGCCGCCATATCTTCAATAGCTTTCTTGAAGAATAATGCCTGCAGACAGTAGCAAGTTACATGACAAGGAATCCTTCATCAATAGCATGAACTCAAGTAACAAGCACTTCTACTGCAGGTTTTTAAGCAAAAATTTAATAGGAAACCTGCCTAAAACGAGGAGATAAGAAATAACTATGAACAACTCTCTGACAAATTTAACCCGCAGAAAGGAAACATTTTGACTAACCTTTTCATTGTCTATTGGTACTATGTGATCATTTCCATCCATGTAAGATGTACATGAAGCTAAGACTATTTCAGCAGCCCCCTTCCAGTGTATATGCACTTCAGAATTAGGCTGTAGATTGCAACAAAATTTAGGAGTCACAAAGTCACAACAATGCAACAGCAAAACTATTTTGTACGATTATTTATAAATAATCTCTAGTTGAAAAACCATTCAATTGTTTTTTTAAGCAAAAGACTTCAAAATTGGCACATGTTTATAAGTTAATATTCCAAGGTACATCATTAGGAAAATATAAACCAAGAAGCAACTGATCACTTATTCAGGTATGCAACTTTTGCTTAAAGAGCTCCTATATCCATATCCTACAATTAACAACATATTTCCTATACATTTACCAATGTGCAATAGAAAGAGCTATTATTGTTTGGCAAAATAATTGAATTTTAGAATTGCATCACATTGATGAGAAGCAAAATTTCAGCACACCAGTTTGGTTCATTTTTCCAACTTACTGACCAGCTTGGCAAATATTAATGGTAATTGCATTCAGTAATGAAACCAGCATAAATTCAACCACTTTGAATGCCAAGATCCATTCTCCTAAGTTATAATGCCCAAAATAACTAAATTCCTCTAGAAGCATTCTGAAAATTACCGGACAACATCATTCTATTTCAATTTGAATAAGAATAGGTTAAGAAAAATTCATACCGAAGACCCACGAGTCTATTGTCACTCTATATTATATTAATTTAGAATTAGACAAAGTCAAAAAAAAAGGTCAAAAACCAAGTCAAGTTGGATTTTGAATTAGACCCAACATAACAGTAGTTGATCGAAACTCCAGTAAGCCCTTATTTTTATAGTTTAAATATATAAAGCATAATGCATCCCATGATTATCAGACGCCTGTGAAGACTGTCTTTAAAAATTCTTAGGGTGTGACTGTGCATATAACAAGGGACCAGAAACACAAGCAATAATCAACTTTTAAAAACTCGGTCTTCCAAAATTCACTAGTTCCTCTCTGTAAAACTTCATAAGAATCCAGTCACAATACCAGTTGTACTGCTACACCGCCTCTTTTTTTCAGTGAGTTGAATGGGAAAACATGAATAACAGTAGATCCTGATCTGACAGCCTCAAAATCCATCCCCAGCTGTGAACAAAGAACCAGAAACCATAATTACTTTACAACTTCAAAATCTCCTAATTGACAAAAAAATATGAGTTAGCAAAGAAAC
Organism: Triadica sebifera; assembly: GCA_023653625.1. Classification (NCBI taxonomy): domain Eukaryota; kingdom Viridiplantae; phylum Streptophyta; class Magnoliopsida; order Malpighiales; family Euphorbiaceae; genus Triadica; species Triadica sebifera. The sequence goes on from CM042910.1 coordinate 1,945,177, forward strand.
CTTTATTCCCCAAACAAGAATAGCTTTCTCAGTCGGTGATCCAGAAAACTCCACCTCTCCACCCCCCTGCCAAAGTGCAATAACACACCTTGATGTTAATGATACTATATTAGCTGGCTTTCTATTTGATTACATTGCTCAGAAGATACACTAGGTATTCCTACCTCAGGAACAAAAACACTGCCGTTTGTGTTCTGTGTAATTCCCTCAATTAGTAAAGAGGACAAATTTGGAGACAGTTGTGCTTTGCTTTCTGGAGAATCAATTTTTTGACCACCAACATAAGATTCAACAACAGTCATCTGTGAATAATAGAAACCTGTCACTTACTCAAACAGATGGGAGAAAATATGAAGGTTATATATCAATCGCCCTAAGATCTATCACCAAAAAGAAAAGGTTAAGCAACAAAACTTTCCTCACAACACATCAAAGAAGCACCTGGAGTATTTCTTCCAATATAAACCCACTCAATGCTAACAAACAACAAGATTGTAAAGATTCAAATTGAAATTTTATCAAGGGAAACTGGCTACTTTACCATTAAGATGGCTCTAAAGAAATTGAAGAAGGAGAAAGTAAAGGCATTCAAGTGCACCAGATTCATTAACCAACCAAACCATACTATCCTCATTTTTACCCACTTTTACTGTGCAAAATTGTGAACCTTAAATTATAGTGAAACTGCACTATAATTTTACCTGATTCAGGGTTAAAGTCCCAGTCTTATCGCTACAAATGGTTGTTGCAGAGCCCATCGTTTCACAGGCAGAAAGCCTACGCACCTGCATTCAATCTCAGTTAACCACATAACGTCAAAGTTGAGCAAAAAACCAACCAAAATAAATCAAACATACCAAGGCCTTGTCCACCATCATTTTTCTCATAGAGTAGGCAAGACTGTCAAAGAAAATTAAGAAAAAATGTAAGGAAAAAAAAGAAACTCCTTAGGATATTGATAGGAACTGTATAAGAGAGGTAAAACAAATGGAATTGAAATCTGAAAATGGAATGGAAAACAAGTGTAACAAGCTTTCGAGAGGCTTTCACTCTCCCAAGTCACAAGGACCTTAACAAAATACTCAGCATACCTTTTCCTAACAATCTGCCTCTATATTTAATTTTCATCACTCAACCCTATACAACAAACTTTTGATCATAATCTCTATACTGCCCCTAAGACTGAACACAATAGAATTCATCCCTATAACAGAAATCCACAAATTTCTTGGGTATAACTAAATCACATGAGAAGTTTATCAGTATCAATGTAAGCAAAAAAGAAACTCCTGAGGATATCACAAACGAAATCAGAAAATCCAGAAGTGAAGCAGCATCATCTGCCATATGAAGGGTGGTTGGAAGTTAATCTGCTATGAAACCAACAATCCACATTATCACTAGTGATAATAGAAAAGAAGAATTACAGACTGCTACTTAAGAAAGAATACTTATTGATATGAAGAAAGGTCTATTTCAAGTACTTACGTCAAGGTAACAGCTAAAGGCAACCCTTCAGGCACTGCAACTACGACAATGGTAACCTGGAAAACATCAAACATAAGCTGAGAACAAAACAATTGTTTTACTCACAACAATCTAGGAAGAGCGTATTATCAGAGGTTCACATACTGCAACAGTAAGAATTTTAATAGCTCCATCTATTGCATCACCAACACTTGTTTTACCCGCAACAAACTGACGAGTTCCATTAGCATCCTTGGTATGGCCAGTAAAAAATCTGTCGGAAAGCAAATTGCACAAAATGAAAACACACATACATTATATATATATATATATATATATATATATATATAGAGAGAGAGAGAGAGAGAGAGAGAGCCAAGTCACCTGGCTATAAGGACAACCAATACAAGAAGAGCTACAGTCAATCCAACAATGCCAATGAAAGTTGCAACTCCATTTAAGCGCACCTATCACCATTCATCCATAAACAAGCAAAAACAGTTAACACGACTAAACTTAAATGACAACAGTAACGAAAAAAGCAACCTGCAAAGGTGTTTCCTCTCCAGTGTCTTCCGAAATACTAGCCATAAGCAACCCCCATTCAGTATTAATCCCAACACTTGTCACCTGAAAATGAAGAAGGAAATAAATAACATATGCTAGCCATGACAACAAATTGACACCAACAAAGTCTCTTCCGTTTTCTTCTCTCTTTGAAAAGAAACAATTTCATTTACTTTATTTTGTCTGATACTAAGTTATAATATTAACTCAAAAGTGGCAGTCACATCATGACCATCACACCAAATTGACATGGGAAAGTAAACAAACAACAAACTGTACCTTCGATTTCATGGGAAATCATATTGACAGTTTATTGCTATTATATCAGTGGGAAAATCTGTACGACATTTTATGCTAACCCAAATTTAAAAATTAAGTAGTTCTTACCTATGTTGTTTAGACTCAGGTACAGACATTTGACATAGGTATATATTTCGAAGTCCGACTTCTTACTTTCTAAAATTTAGAATACGTAGATACAGCTAAAAAAGATCCAAAATTAGGATATAGGTACAGAGATACATCTATAGATATAAAAATGTAAATATTTCAATTTTCATATATAATAATTTAAGTTAAAAGATTAATCAAATTATAAAATTTAAATTGCTAAATAAAATAAAATTACATACTCTATTTCACTTTAAGATAAAATATTTCGAACTGCAAACTTAAAAGTCTAAAGTCCAAACCATAATGACAAACAACAAAATGATATCACATAATTTAAAAAAGTTTAACAAATTATTATTAAACAAACTGAGCAAAAAAGTTCTTAAAAAATTGAAGTTTCTAATGCTTGAAGAAATCAGCTGTATTCACTTTTAAGTGAAGGATCCCATACCCATACCTGTGTAGTATCCTAAGGACATGGGTACTTCATTTTTGAAGTGTCCAACTAACATAGATTCTTACCAGTCCAAGCATTGTAGCACTGAACTATAGACAAATCTTGTGAAAAAAGAAAAACCGAACACAACTATCCAATTTAGTTCATCAACCCAAATGATGAATAAAAAATGAATATATCTAGTTAATTCACTTCGCTAAGGGGATTGGTAGAAGAATACACATACCAAAAATACAGTAATAAAAAAAATGTGTGTACAAATTCCTCGAAAAAAATAAAAAATAAAATTTGTGAGGGAAAAATCAAATCAGATCCAGAAAGTAAACAGTAATTTAAAAGATCCATTAATTCACAATATTGCAATAAATCTCAATCATTCTTAGGTTCAGATTCCTCTAGACCAGTAAGTACTTTCAAAAATGGCATATTGAAGAGCCTGTTATCCTGGCAACTGATAAAGGGAATCCTTTAAATGAGAATGCAATGGAATTAGCAAGTCAAAACTTTCAAAGATGAGCACTGAAGCATAAAAGTGAATTGTATGATATTGTCAATAAATGCTTATGTTGGATAAAATAATGAAGGTATTTGAATGCATCCCTTAAGAATATCAATATAACTCAAAAGATTTAACACCACGGCACAAACTACCAAGTAGAAACTTAGGACACCACCCACTCTGCACCCCCAATTTACTCTTCCTCTTCTCTTCACACTAAATCAAATATTACTCTGACTGTATGACATGGTAATCAAGAATCAAGGACAGGTGCTTTATGAAATGGGAATAAAACACTGTACTGGGAGACGATAAACAAAATGAACTATACCAGCATAGTGCCACTACCATCTGCCACTTTACAGCCAGACATTAGAAATGGTTCCTTGGAATTCTTGTGAACCTGCAGAAATAGTAATCACATATAAATAAACTAAGTACCCTTATGCAATTACAACACAAAATGGGATATGCCAGAAGACTTACAATCTTGCTTTCACCAGTCATGCTAGATTCATCGATAGCAAGAGAGTGACCAGTAATTAAAATTCCATCAGCAGGAACCTAAAGATGCATTTAGGTTATTCATAAATTAAGCAGAAAATGGGAGCAAAATGTACAACAAGTAAAGAAGAGCCTACCTGGTCACCAATGTTGAGGGGCACAACGTCTCCTACAACAATGTCATATATTGAAACATCAACTCTTTTACCACCCCTGATAACCTACACAAATGTTTCTTGAGACATAATATATAAAAGTAAGTAAAATCCAAGGCAAGAAGAAGGGGCACTTTTAATGCAGAAGCGCACCTCCATATGTATGTTTCTCTTCTCCTCATTTAAATTTTGGAACTGAAGAGATTGTTTATAGTCACTCACAGCTGAAACAGAAAAATTAGAAAATTATGGATATTCTTTTTATTGAGGAATGGGACAAATAAATAATTCCACTGGAAGATTAAAGGTTAAATACTCAACAAATATGATAAAAGAATGGTAATCACAACAAAGCTTTTATCACATATAACAGCCAGCATAACTTTTCTCCGCCCCTAACTAATCATCCACACAACACCAGATAACTTTTCCAAAACATGAATATATTTATGGTGCTAGGAATAAATGTAATACTGGTTAAGAATGCGGGAGGATGGAATGGACAGAGGAAATATAAGGACCATTTCCCATTATTTGAATCATAGTCACATGGACTTTGATACATCTCAGATCTCTAAAAGTATGAGAAGGAACGCCTCTAAAGTCTTTAACATAATATGGACTATATAAAGTATGTGAGGATAAATTGGTACACCAATTAAGGCCATCGTACAACATATGCATTTTGTAGCTTAAGTTTTATACATAGAAGATTTTTATAAATTTTCAATACTTCATTTCAAGTTGTATAAAAGTAAATAGTAAAGTAAAATAAAACAATAAATGTGTAAGTATAGCAGTCAAGCATTTTGTTTACCTAGCGGAACAACGAATAATAGAAGAAAACAAGCATTTCTTAGCTTGATACTCGAAGTAACTTGAGTATCTTCTAGATTATTGTTTCTATTTTCTTTAACCCCGATGACCATATCAAAACGTATTACCAGTATTAATGATTCATAGACTCCCATTCTGAGTAAATTAAAATGATAATGTTTTTCTGAGGAGAAAATTACTTTTTTACTTACCACAACTCTGCTATAATTTTTTTTTCCTTTTTTTACTTAATTACTCAATTTTACATTGAAGCCTCTATGGTCTCCATCTTCGACCCATCTTCTTCCCTTTTTTGTTTGTCGTTCCATCTTGGATTCAATTTTTCCTTCATGTCTTCATCAGTGTGTCATCAATCTTTTTCTGTCACTAGCATCACCATAGAGGAAGAAGAAAGACACATACAAATACAATAACAAAGGGAAGAAGGAACAGGTTATCCACTTATGGAGATGCAGATAGTGAACCATCATGATCTAGAACCCCAAAGTACCTAGCAATATGGGCTGCACAATCCACATCTTGGTATGACGGGGTACGAAATAGGTAACTATGACATAAGGAGGGGTAGCTAGAACTAAAAGCCATTCAATTTAGGCAACTTGTCAAGGACCAAAAGAAGGTCCAATTAAATAAAATTCCATTTGTGTTGCATGCTCTAGTTTAATATTGATCAGTTGATTTATGCTTAGACTTCTCTCATTGGTTTTCGAACAACATAGAGGAAATTAAATCCAGTCTTTTTCCAATCCCTTCTTCCCATCCTACTCATGCGTCTCCTTCATTTAGAACAAAGAAAACAGAATTCCAAAAATTACTGTATGATATATTGAACCATTTTCAACACCTTATTTGTGCCTAAACAATGAAAAAGATAGTAATGGGTGCAAATGAAACATCTAAGGAGTTCCTAACTATCCACCAGGCAAATATAAATATGCATGTAAGGACATTTCAAGCACCCTAAACTCAAATTTCTGACAACTGGCAGACGGATCATTTGGGTATTAAAATAGGAGCTCACATCCAGAACCATCATTACTTTTTTTTTGGGGTGCAAAACAAGTAAAGTCAAACCAATAAGGTGGTTCAGAAAATCACCTTCTCCACAAAATCCACTATAAAAAAATAGACTAATCTGATAAATAATTCTTACACATAAACCTAAAATTTAAATATCAATGCACCACACCATTACAAACATAAACCATGGGCTTAAGCCAAATTTCTATAGTGGCATAGAACTCCCTATTCCAAAAACTAAGACTCCTACTTCATAAGGAAAAAAAATCATCCAAAACCAAAATAAATAAGAATCCTATAGGCTAGACCTGCAACAATGTCTCATCGGGGAGTCAATATACAATAAAAAACTCACAAAAAGGTAAAGCCCTTCATGTAATTTGTTTTATCATTAATCGTTGTATAATAGTTTGAAAGATGGAAAAGACACGTGTGTGTGTGAGGGCAACCTGAAAAGACCATGGTGTATTTATGAAATAAACATTTTATTGATATATCAACACTATGTATGCTTCAGATGACAAGTGCAAATGCTTCTGCATCTTTTCTTCAACTCAAAACATACAAAATGAATTACATGATCTACTTTACCTAAAACGATGAGCAACTATAACAATATGAGCAGAAATAGAACTCCAATATTTACAAAAGTTTGCTTATGTGCCAGTGTAGAAAAGGAATCAGATGTTCAATTGCCCAGGGGCAAAGATTTGCCTATACTCTACACGTTTCAAACAGCACTACATTCTACAAGTGTCATGCTTAAGCACAATTCCTTCCATACCTGTCACAATAATGACAAGAATAACTGCAAAAGCAATGCTGGCACCATCATACCATCCCTCTTTAATACCCTACAAAAGAAAATTCATTCATCACTATACCCTACATGAAAAGGATACAGAAGTAAATGCGGAATTTTTTGGATCACATAATGGCATAAGCAATACCCAACATTGAGATCATACAACCAATCATTTAACCCAAAAAAAAAAAAAAACAAAGGAAATGCATAAGTTCTACAGATACTTGCAATCCATGACAAATTACAAGTTCGAGGGAAGATAAAAAGTGGCATCAATTCCCTAAGTAAAATTATCAATAGAAAAAAGGCATTTTTTATCACACGTCAAATTACATACTCTTCATCCCGTTTTGATAGGCTTAATTTACTTTTTTATTTGTCCCAAAAAGATAGTCCACTTTCCATTTAAAAATATAGCTGTGTTCCATTATGTCCCTACTTAATGTGTCTTGTTATCAACAAAATATGAGTTACTATCTTTATTTTTCAATAATATCCATAATTATTGTAGGGTCATATTAGACAAAATGCATAATTTTAACCATATAAACTAAATTTCTTAATATATGTGAAAATACAAATAAGTCTATCAAAATGGGACAGATGGGAGTATAATAAGAAAGTAAGTACCCCATACGTATAAAGAAGAACTAGAAAATAGATAGCAACTCATTGACCTAGAAGAAGACAAGAACTTCCTTTCATATGCTAATCAAGTATTCCGTCAACTGAATATTTGTCGCATACCAATAATCACCCATTATCTTATTAATTTAGAAACCTCACTTATCTTAAAAGATAACGTAAATGCACTATCACCATTAGAATGGATCAAAAGCCAAATTCTCATGCACAAGAATCTCCAAACTTCCTTTCCAAGAACCCCTCACACAAAAACAACATTGATACTCATGAAATTTCAGACTACACCACTAATGTAATTCATGAAATCAATTGCTTTCAGAAAACTCTCGTTGTATTACTAACCAAAAGATAACAAATAAGTGTCGAAAGTATGTCCACAAATTATGTTGTGAACCTAAATGCACTTTCTTGTTTTGAATTAACATATCACTGACTTGCATATGTATTATATATTGTATTATATATTATGTTCATATTTGTGTACTTGTATCATAATTGTTCTCCACTATATGTATTATGTATTATGTTCATATTTGTGTACTCATATCATAATTGTTCTCCACTAGTCAAACCAATTTTTTTCTTTAATCAAAACCTAAATCCTTTTTACCAAACACAAAAATACAATACAGAAGTATGATCCTGCAATTACTCATAGGTAAGGTTTCCAAAAATTATGACAGACAAATAACCAAATAACCATAAAAACCTTCAATAAATTCAAAATATTCTTCTGCATCAGACAGTTATGAAATGGCAATTCAATTAGCTATGCCTTGCACAAACTCACCTCAGTCTTTATACCCAGAGCCAAAGAAGCCACAGCAGCCACCATCAATATGATCAAAGTCAAATCTTGCCAAGCTTCCCAAAGGAACATCTATAAAATAAAATAAGCTTAATGAAGCTTGTACAGCATTTCTTCAATGATGATTCATAAAAGGAAGTAAGAAAAGAACCAAAAAAAAAAAATGCAACTACAAATCTGCAATAAAAATTACCCAGAAACTCCTTCCTTTCTTCTGAGGATAAGTGTTTGAACCAAATGCATTCTTGCGCTTCAGTAAATCAGCATCATCTCCACGAATCCCCTTCTCTGGGCTTGCTTTTAAGAGAACAGCCAGACCTTTTACCTATAGCAAATAAGCAACAATAAAAAGAACATAAGACAATTTTTTAAAGAATACACAAATCAATCATGAGGAATATATATTGTATAATTACCCCTCCAATTTGCTCTAGTTCACTAAACTTATGTTCCCTTGTCAAAGTAGAAAGTTGGTCTTGTCCAATTCCAAAATCACCTTTAGGAGTTGGATGTAATTCTGTGGTTCCTGCAGAGGAAATAAAAATCAATAAATCCTCATAAAACCAGCATGATTTATTATTAAGTCTACCACAAATCAGCCTAGTAATCTCTTGAACCCCAAGAGAAGATACTCTTGCTGCAAACAGTGCAACAGAACACATGAAAAGTGATGACAGTTAACAAGTGTATTATGCAGTGGTGCATTAAAACATTGGGAAAAAAAAAGAAAAGGAAGTCCAGGATGGGTCAGCCAAGAAAGAGATTATGGCATGTGAACAAAATTTCTAGCATCATATTAAACAATTCTGAGAAAAAGAGAATGAACATAGGCAGCAACAAAATGAAATGCATGCAGGATCCTAGTACTTGTATATAAAGTTCACCACTGAAATAAAAGGCATAGCATAAGATGCAGTAAAACACATATACAAAAAGGGAAGTATCTCAACTGAGTGGCTTAAGTTGTTAAAGCAATTGAGAGTGTTAGTAATCGAATAAGAACTCCAAAAGGATGAGTTACTAAAAGAATGAATACTGACTCGTAAAAGTTGCTCTGCTAATTTTAGCCACTCAATAGATATATTTCCCTTTTAACTTTTTTATAACAGATAAGAAGCTGCACAAAGAATGAATAACAGATCAAACAGAAGCCATAAAAGTTAAGCCTAAGAAAATCCACATCATACCACTCATACGATTCAGTTTACACTGATTAACACATTACACAAGACGTAAGAAAAATATCTACCATTTGCTTGCTCCCCAGCTGCTTTGAAACGATATGCAGCCTAATGCAGAAGAAAACATAAAGTAATATATAAGGTCATGCAAAGCCAATAATAAAAAAAAATAAAAAATAAAAAAAATAAAAAAGAAAGAATTTTCAAGTTTGAGAGAATATGTACTCGTATGACTTGTGCATGTGCTCTTATCTTTCTTAATATTTGCTGCTTTTCTTCTTCCTTCTTCAAGTCCAATGTATAACGGAATCTACGAGAAGCATTAAGCACAAGAGCAGCTTGCTACAAAGAAACATATTCCAATTAGCACAAATCGTTGATATGAGGCATCAACATGACGAGCAGCTACCCCATTGCACAAACTTGTGTGTAATAAATTACATACAGCAAATCACTAAAACACCTAGAAAATGATTCATTAAAACGCACCAAAATGTTTCTTTAAATACTAAAAGAAACGAAGGAATAAAAGTACTTAAATAAATAAAAACTAATAGGCATGAATTCTAAGCTGTAACTAAAATGCAAAACATGAAATTAAAGTAATGAAAAGCATTCCATAATGTCCAATCTGATAAAAACAAATAAAACAACACAAATTACTGACATGAAAATACAGAAATAAAAAGAGATGGAAAATTATATACCCTCCAGCGGCGGAGACGATCAACAGGAGCGTTTTTAGTGCTCAATATGTCAAAGGGACCAGAGGAATCGGCGTCGGTGTCGTTACTTCCTCCAGACTCTAGATCACGTCGCCGGCTGTACGGCGACTCTTTGAATGTATCCATTTGATTTTACTGTCGCAGGAGAGATGGCACCGTTAGCCTCTTAGAGCTCAGTATCTTTCCAACAGTTTTCTTTCACCATTAAAACTTCAAACTCAGATTCAAAACAGTGATCACTCAAAATATCTCCGTCCAAAACAAACCAGAAACAGATTTTCAGCGTTTGAAAATTTTTTTTTTTTTGCGAACCGATTTGAACTCGATCAAAACGCGTAATATGAAGAATGACAAAAATTAAAAATAGTTAAAGTAACTCGAATTAGTGATTTAATTGAACTCGGAATCGAAGAATTAATAAAAACTGAGGCTGTGAATCTGTGATTAGGTTAGAGCAGAGGGCTTATCTTTTCACCTGTACGGCATAACAGAAGAAAACGACAAACAATTTGACCACTTTTGTTTTATATATACACATATAATATACACATACCTGAAACTCGAAAAATCTGTGAATTCGCTGATAAAAACAAAGCAACTCTTCTGCTTGCTCTATTGCTTCAATCAAATTCCTGAGAAAGAGAACATCAATAAATATAGCAGTAGCCATTATTATTATTATGGTTGTCTTTAACAACAAGTAATTAGATTTATAAACATTAAAAACATAAAAAGTGAAAATATTGCATTCCATTTAAAGAATATTTGCCATTACTGATTATACAGCGAATATCTACCGTGTTCTTGCTTTTTCTCCTAATTTAAAATACGCGAGATTCTTGCCGTTTGGAAATAAGTTAACATTACGTGTTGATATATATATATATATATATATATATATATTAATTAGATACTTTTCAACACTTATTTTATAATAATTTTTTTTCTCTTTTTTCTTTCTTTGTTTTAAAATTTTTTTATTCTCATCGATTAATTAAAAATTAAATACTAAAAAACTATTAATACTTATTTTATAATTAATTCGTATTATTAAATTTTTAATTTATAAAATTTATAATTTTATTTAATAAATTTAATTTAATGATATAAATTAATAATAAAATAATTATTCAAAAAAATATTAAAAATAAAGTGTTGATACTATTTATATAACTAATTATTGCTATTAAAAGGAATTGAATATTAATATCTACTTTGATATTTAATAACGGGAAAATAATTTTAGAAAATTATATCAAATTAATTATTTTAATTTCAAATTTTCAACCAAAAAAAATTGTAAACTGTTAGAGTATGAAAAGAAAGAAAGAAAACAAATGAAGAAATGAGTGAAAAGTAATGAATCATCAAAATCAGATGACGAACGTGGCTGTATTTGGTGGCACTTCTGTATAGTTTTCATTATTTCAAAATTAAAAGGAATTGAATATTAATATTTACTTTGATATTAAATAATTGGAAAATAGTTTTAGAAAATGTTGTCCAATTAATTACTTTAATTTCAATTTTTCAACCCAAAAAACAAAAAAGAGTAAACGGTTGAGTATGAAAAGAAAGGAAGAAAACAAATGAAGAAATGAGTGAAATGGTGGAATGCCGTGGAAAGTGATGAGTCACCAAAAGTAGATGACTAACATGGCTGTATTTGGTGGCACGTCTGTCGCCGCTGCAATGTTGCCGTGTCGACAACTACCTCCTTCTATTATATATATTTAAATAATATTCTTTTGAGAAAAAAAAAATATATATATATATATATATTATATTTTTTATTATGCATCACTATAATATATAATTATTTGGCAGTGCATTTAATATTTTTAAGTTTTAAAAGTTATTTCAAGATATTGGACAAATAAATATTTTTTTAGAAATATATTTAAAAAAATATAATTATAAAAAATTAAAATAATTAATTAAATAAATTTTTATTTTTTAACACTCAACAATCAATCTCAAAAAATACTCCCATATATACTTCAATTATGTCAAATGGTTTCCTTTTCGGAAATTATAGGAACAAGAAAAAGAAGTTACACTTCATATCATAAAAAATATTTTTATTTTTATTTTTATTTTTCATACAAATTAGAAAAATTTATAATTAGAACTATCATTTCTTTTAATATATTTTTAAAAATTATAAATTTATTAAAAAATAAAAAATAATTATAGGCAACATTTTTAGGTTGGAGAAAACAAAGGACTACGGAAATTCTTAGAATAAGCAACTATATATGTAGGAGTCGAATCCTTAACCTCTAATCTAATTCACCAAATTAGAGTAATCTAGAAATATTCATGACAACTTTAAAAATAAAAAAATACAAATTTAATTATAATTTTTATTCATCAACCATTATTAATTTGTTCTAGAAACGACAATTGGACCGCACTAAATGGAACAAAATTTTTTATAATTTTTATGTCCGGTTTTTACTCTAAATTTTTTATAATGAAAACAAGATAAAGAGGGTATCCGTCCCGAATATTATATATATATATATATATATATATATATATATATATAATTATTTATATTTAATATAATTAATAATTTTAAAAAATAATAAAATAAAAATATAAAGTAAATAATATTTTTTATATTTAAATAATTAATCAATTAATTAATTAAAATAAAATAAAAATCGGAATTAGATTAGATCGGAGATATTTATTTCCATGTGGTGTGAGAACAATAGTTTATAATTTTTTTCTGAAGGAATTGAAAAACGGGATGAGATTTCAAGGTAGGAATGGAAATAAAAAAAAAATATATCTCATTGTTATTCCTAATTTGTTTCCACATTTTCTCTAGGATTTGTTTTTTTAGATATTAAAAAGGAAAAAGGAATTTAAATTTTTAAAATGATTATGAGTGATGATGGTGCTTAACCTCTTGATGAAATATTGTAAAAATAAAAGAGAAATAAGAAATTTTATGATAAGGGAAAAAAATCTCTTTCCAATAGAAATTCTTTAAAAAGCTGCAATGATTAGTTTCTCCCTCTGCAACACCCAATGAAATTATATAAGATGACTTTAATTTCTGTATTATTAGTAATTATTTTTATTACCCTTCTATTATTTTCCATATTATTAGATAGCATCACATGCAAAATCCACACCTGCATGCTTTGCTTTAAATGAAATTAAATAAAAATATCATAAAAAAATTAATGTAAAAGTACATCCAAAATGAGAAATAATTGCACCAAACAGCAATCCAATTACAAAAAAATAAAAAATAAAAAAGAGAGAATTGGGATTATTATTCAGACTTGCAAAACATCTTCACTAAGCAACTACCACAACTTCTTTTTTTTTTTTGCTTCAATATCCTTTCTCTATTTAAAGAAAGATAATCATAAATTTATATGTATGGGATTATTATTATTTATTTTGTAAGTTTGGTACAATAAATTCCTATGAGAAATTATGCCGTGTTTACCAAGGTATGTTAAGTTTAATAAGGCATCCCTTTCCTTTGTCATTTCTTTATTTTTTAAATTTTTTCTTTTATAAATGTTGGAAAGAGAAGTATCAAATTCGAATATGAATTGTTTTTAAAAAAATTTAGTGCCCTCCAACCTAATGCATCATAAATGTATTATTTCTTTATTTTTATTATTTTTCAACTACTAATTTGGGACATCTCTATGATTGATTCCCGAATTATGATGTTGGAATTTATTTTTATTCCCGAATTAAATTTGGTTATTTTGTCTTGTATATTGATTTTTAGTATAAATTATCCCCACAACTAAATTTTTTGATACAAATAATTCCCTCTAAATTCATAATTCTGGTTCATTTTACTTATTAATCTAATACGGTGCTGATGGAGTATGTGATTTAGTGAATACTCATGCTTCGGTCGCATCAATACCGCACTAAATTATTAAGACGGAATGAACCAAAATCATAAATTTACAGGAACTATTTATACTATAAACTTATTTGGGAAAAATATTCACCAAAACCATTTTTGTACAAAGAACAAAAAATGACCCTTTTTACCTATATATTAAGCCAAAAGAATTAGTTAAGGAACTAAACATGTTATTTAATTATTTTGCATTACTTCTAAACCGATGATAACATCTAATACCACTTGGCCCGGGGGCATGGTCTCCACCGACCATTGATTGCTTTGTTCCCTCGTTTTTCCAAAGAAGAACATGTATCACGAACTTTGTAAAAGGGCGCACATGATCATGGTATTCTACTTGCTTAAATCACTCCTTAATTTTTATTTTTATTTTATTTTTTTGTGAAATTATTTTTATTCTTCTCACTATATATCCAAATCGGATCGTATAATAATATTTATAAGATTTGCCTAAATTCAGTTCATACGAAAAAATTAAGAACCAAACTAATGAGAACCCCTCGTGCCCAAATAGGTGAAAGACCAGTGACGGAGGGCAGCCAAGAGAGGCCGTGGGTCCTCTGGAATTTTTGAAATGTTTACAGGGAATTTAATAAATTTGTCACTCCTTCAAGGAAAATAATAATTTAATATATCATTTTGTTTAGAACGACCGTGTATATTCTTCTATTTTTCATCTTATTTTTGCTATATCTTTAATATTATTTTTACATTTACTATTTTTTTATCAAATTTTCATAGAAAAAGCCAAAATTTAAGAGTTTTAAGGTAAATTTTTTATATACACACGTTGTAATTTTTATTAGATTTTTTATATATACAAATTGTAATTTTTATTAGATTTATTTTAATTTATTTCACTATCAATTGTTTGTCAGAGAATAGAAATTTCGTATTCCGTCGAAAATAAGAGAGAGCACAAATTATTTATTTCAATATTTTCTTTTTTTATAACTATTTAATTATTTATTATATAAAAAATATATTATAGTTGATATGAAATTATTGAAATTTTTTACTTAAATAAGAAAACATATATATATTTGCCGTATATAAGAGAAATAAAAAAAAATTCACTAGATATATTTATTTTTGCCACATAGAGAGAGAGTAGTCAAACTTCAAATGGTCGACATGTAAGAAGGTGATAAGTTTTTGACCGTAGGATCCAAATTATAGGTGTCGACCATACGCATGAAATATTCCCAAACGTGTAGGTTGATGGACGACAGGTTTTATGACGCATCTAATCATACTAGCGATTACTGTGCATGCTTTTATGATAGCTGGTTAGTCATGCTAGCGAATTATGTGCATGCATGTCACTCAATGAGAAAACTCTGGAAATGGGGGATTGAATTTGGACGAGGCAATCAGGTGCTTACTTTTTTTTTTGAAGGAAACTACTGGCTTCCTTTTTTCCAGTTAGGTACTTTTTCTTAATAGTTTTTTTTGTCAGGCCTATTAAATCTTAACATATCAATTTGAGGATGAATTTAAGGAAAAGGAAAAAGAAAAAAAGAGAGGTGGAAATCGAACAAAGGAATGGAAGTCAACCAAATTTGAGCATATTAAGGAATTTATTCAGGAAATCGATTCAATTATTATTCAGGATTTTTTTAGTTGGACTTTTATTCCTTTTTTTTCTTGTGAGGAGGCCATAAAAATAAATTGAAAAAAAAAAGATACAGAAAAACCATAAAATTAACAAGGTGTTCAGCCTTAGACCCTTGTGAAATATTTGATATACTAAAAAAATAGAATTCTATAATAAAAGAAATTATATTCATAAATTGGTATTTTGGGATTTCGATATTTTTCTTTGATATGTTGATATTTTGAAATTCCAATATTTTTTTTGTATATTCATGCAATAGAAACTAAAATTCTATTTTTATTTTCAGTTTAATTTTGTTTATGATATTTTTGAAAATATAAAATATTTTATTTAAAAAAATACAGAAAAAATCTAAATATCAATAAATTTGAGATAATAGAAATCCTTATAGAAAAATTAAAATTTTATTATCAAATATTTTAGTTATCAAACTCAAATTCCAAATTTTAAAATACAAAACATGTTATTATGACATGTTTGGTATACTAAAATAATAAAATTATTTGAGAAATGAAATTCTATTCTTATATAAGTGTTTTGAAATTCTAATATTTTTTTTTGTATGTTCATTTAATAAGAATTAAAATTCTATTTTTATATTCAGTTTAATTTTATTAATGATATTTTTAGAAATACAAAATATTTTGTTTAAAAAAATACGAAAAAAATTTTAAATGCCAACAAATTTAAAATATTTGGAATCTTTATATAGAAATCATAATTATATTCTCAAATATTTTAATTAATAAATTCAAATTTGAAATATGAATCCCATTTCTATGTCTTTAGGATAAAACTAGTCGAGGCACAGCATAGATAATTTAGATAAAACAATTAGCCTTTATTATATATATATATATATATATAAAGAAAACTTATAAACAATAAAGAGTAATTTAAGAATTTTTTAAACTACTATTCAATTTTTGATCGAACAAATTTTTTATTTTTAAATAAGAAAACTATATCATGAGAACTATATATTATTAACGGAATTAAGTATCAGTGACAATTTTCTAAAAATAATAAATGTAATTGTAAAAATCACTAAATGTTGAATGATCTTGATAATTTAGCTGATTGATTTTGAATAAAATTAAATATTAATCACTCTTTAATTGATTGTTAAAAAAGCAAAAATATAACTATTAAAATCTATTATTGCGATTCGACTTGATAAAATATATCCTAAAAAATTGATCCGAAATTTATTAAAATTTGAATAGGTTAATTCGAGGTAAAGAATTATTTAAATTAGACTTTTAAAAATTAGATTAACCTCATAACTCTCTCGATTAACCGGATTTAATCAAGTGTTGAGAGAAAGGATGGTGAAATTGTAATATGGATATTGCTTAGAAAACTTCAAGAATTTTCAACCAACTAGACCGAAAATGATTTCCACAAATGTTTTTTTTTAATTAATTACATATTGAAAGAGAGGATGGTGAGATTGAAACAGCCAACTAGACCGACAATGATTCCCACCAAGTGTTCTTTTTGTCCAAATTCATAAACAAATTAAACTCTTCTAAATCTTTATCTTCTTTTCCTCTCTAATTAGATTTTAGGGTAATTAACATAATCTTAGATTTTCTGATAAAGGAAAAGAATATGCCAAAGCAAAGCAAAAATAAAGGAAAAACATCAAATAGGAATAGAAGAAGAAGGCAAAAGGTAAATGTAAATTGATCAAATTCTTATTCTGATCATATATAGAGAAAAATGTAAGAAATAAAAAATAATAATATATACCTGGAAATGGAATCGAGAGGAAAGTTCACTGCAAAATCCTCAATGCTTTAGCTCTTCCTTTGTATGGATTATTTAACATAGAAAATGAATTAAGCAAAGCCAAGATCAGGAATCAGAATAAAATTGAAATCTAAACAGGAAGAAGAATAACTAAGCCGTTTATTTCTTCGCATACAATGCAAGTACTATATATATATATATATATATGCCAAATCCCATATTATATTATCTTTAATTTTTTTTGTTAGATAACTTTTTCTTTTTTATAAATAAATAAATAAAAAGAATTAATACGCATGGTGAAGAGTTGTTGTGCAAGAAATTTCCAGGAAAGAGCAGTGAAGTGATGTTACACCATCTGTTTATATTTCTTTCGTAACAACATTAATCTCAAAATCTCCATTTATAATTTTTAACATATATACCTTTAGTTATCCCTCAGTATATATGCATGGTTCAGTTCCGAATAGCAACTCCCAACCGGTCAGAATTCATTAATCTTGGTGTTAAGAATTAAGCTTTTTTTTTTAATTATTTTTTTGTCTTATTTATTCATCCTACAGAAAATTAACCCACAAATTTTGTTAAAATAACTAAGAAAATATAAAACTGTATTATCCAATTTCGGTTCTAAAACCGTTATCAAACCAAAACCAGAACCTGATGGAAAAGATTATGTTCCGGTTTCATCATTCATTAGAATATAAACCAGCAATTTTAGAACCGAAACCTTCGTTTTTTTTACAAAAACCACATGTATTCTCATCTATTTTATGGTCTGACAATAATTTTATTTGAAACTTAGTTACTGTTAAGTTTTTCACTTATTCCCAATAATATATTTAACGGGATTCGAACTTGAAACTCTTCCAATCAAATTTATCCTATATTACCAATTGAGTCGTAATCCGTGGGTACCATTGGTTTTCCTTTAAGAATTTAGGGATGTCATAATCCATTAATACCATTGGTTTTCCTTTAAGAATTTAGGGATGTCTCAAGTGCCAAATTCCTCATTCCAAATTAATCAAAATTCATTTCAAATTTGAAAAAAAAAATTATTTTAAATTTTATTTTCTCTATTCATTCATGAATATATCTATATCTATGTTATTTTTTTTACAGAATTTTTTCAAAAAAATGAACATTTTAAATAATTATACAAATAAAGTATTTGTATACAAGGTAATTTGTTTATTTTTTGTTATGCAATTTTTTACATATAATTAACTGCAACTGAAAATTAGGGTAGGTAATAGAGGAGCATGCTTCACGTCCCTCAAAAGGTCCCCAAAATTATATTGTTAGGTTACGTTATTAATTATTAATTATTTCTTAATTTTGTTATAACATGAGTTTGGATTGGGTCACAGCCAACATGACATTGTTTAATTAGGCTGAAAAAGTGAAAATTCTGTATTGAATTTTTTTTATAGATTTAATTACAATTAATTTTATAGATTTAAATTTTTAAAAACTACAAAAAAATTATTAATTGCCAGAATTTTCTTTATTTCGTCGTCTTCTACCTTCATGGGATAATTTTGTTTACCCATTAGAAAAATACATCCAATTGCACAAGTAACTAACTGCAAATTATATCAATTAAGGAAATTATTTTCCAATATTACACAAGGAACCACAAAATAGCAAATAATTCATTCACCACATCCTTCCTAATTCTAACACGCATTATCAACATTTCATTCAGACAAATATTATTCTGAAGTCACATTTATCAAAAATTTTGCAAAATCTATATACCCGACACCAAAATCAAGACACTAAATTTTTTTATTTCAAAAATAAATTCATTAAAGTCAAGACAGTAATCTATCTATCTATTATATATATATATATATATATATATATATATATATATATATATATATATATGTTTAGAAGCAGGAGCAGAGAAAAAGGTTTTCATAGTATGACGACACCTAGTCATATTCTATTTAATCGAGGGGCGTTGCTTGTTTGAACAAAAGCACGAAAAGTCCATCCAATAATTCGCTAAACTCTTGCTCCTTAAGAAATAATCTGATGAGACATCTCAAGGAAAGTCCTTAGGAGGTGGACGAAGACTTCAAAAACCCAACCCACATGACAAACTTACTGGAAATTACTTTTCTAAACCCGGCTCATGAATTTTTTTCACGAGTTACGGTGATTAAACTTTTTATTATTTATCATAAAATTATTAATTTTTTTTACAGAAAAATTACTAAAATTTATTTTAGTCTAATAAAAATTATCTATAGGCATTTGACAACTGAAATGTTGAGGAGGTTTATAACGTGACCGCAAAAAATATCTTCTCAGTTGCCATGTAAGCAATGTATCATCTACATATTAGCAAGTTCATAAATCTATGTTACGTCAGCCGTCACATGTTAGTTCCACCTATAAAAGGTTGATATTTTATTATTAGTTTTAATAGTGATTACTGAACTTTGCTTAATTAGGTTTTAAATCACTAAACTTTTTTTTTGTAGAAAAAATATTTTAATTTTCATTGTTACACAAGTTGCTGCTAAATTTAATGAATAGACAATAAAAAAATATGATTTTATAAGGAAAAATCTACATTTCAAGAAAAATTAGTCAAATCTGGATTCAGAAATCATTTTACGAGCATTACCAACAGTAGGAGAAAAGTTAGTCAAATCCAGCACTATAAAAGAAAACTCAATTGTCAAAGTTACCATTAATCATATTTTTGAAAAAAGATACAACTTATTCAAATTTAGCTGAAAGTTATATAAGTAAAAGGAAAATAATTTTTATTCTTACGAAAAAAAATTCAATAATTTTACGATAAATGAAATAAAGTCAGTGACCACCAATGACGTATGTCATCATTTTCCATATGGGGTGTGCCACGTGATAACTGATGTATCAATTTTTTTTTTAGTTTTTGACGTGTCATCTATGAGGGATCTGATGTGATATTATTGCTTATGTGGTATTGATGTGGCAACTGAGCTGATATTTATTGCTTACGTGGCGGCTGATGTTGGTTGATTCTGATGGTCACATCACGTGTCATCTCAGCATTTCAGTTGTAAAATACCAGGAGATAATTTTTGTGAAACTAAAGTAAAATTTAATGATTTTTTTGCAAGAAAAAAAAGTTTAATGATTTTGTCGCAAGTAATAAAAAGTTCAGTGACTGTCGGTGCAATCAACCCATTTTTTCATTAATCACACTATAATTATAGAATATCACGTACATAAATTAGTAATTATTTTATTTATGTGACAATCTATCACACGGTCAATGAAAAAAGTTAAAGACCGAATATAGACAAGAATTTTGTGAAATTAAAGTAAAATTTAATGATTTTTTTGCAAGAAAAAAAAGTCTAATAATTTTGTCGCAAACAATAGAAAGTTCAATGGTTGTTAGTGCAATCAACCCATTTTTTCATCAATCACACTGTATTATAGAATATCACGTACATAAATTAGTAATTGTTTTATATATGTGACCGTCTATCATACGGTAAATGAAAAAAGTTAAATACCGGATTTAGACAAGAGTTTATTTGTACAAACTTTTCTTTTATTTCTCATCATATTCCTGTACTGGTGATGAAAAAATTATTATTGCAATTCAAACATCTTTGTGATTGTCTCAAACATCCCTTTATATAATAATATCGTTGCGCTAACATCAACAGAGAACTAGTTCTACTAATAATTTTTCCGAATTGTGCAACACATGATTGTGAATTATTTTATATGCATTATAGTGAGAAACATTTGCGAATTATTTTATATGCATTATAGTGAGAAACATTTGTGAATTATTTTATATGCATTATAGTGAGAAACATACTATGAAAGGTTATGCCAACGGGAGGATAAGTTATTTTGATAAATGTTCTGGTGATAGGATATCAAAGTTAGAAATTATAATTACACAGATTAATGTTAAAGTTAATTGGGTTAACTGAAATTGAAAATTACTGAGGATGGCGTAGGCCACTGGAAATAGGCAATGATGCATTAGATATGAGATTTAATACGGGGGAAGATGAGAATAATGCATGCAAATCATGTTAATGAGAGACACACAAAAGTTAAAAGATGTATGCTGTTGTAATTGAACCCACACTTGAGGAGCAGGATAGTGATGGACAGGCTTATTTTGGGTAGGGTAGTGATGGGCAGTCCATTATTGGGAAGATAAAGGATCCTGGCTTTGAATTTGTCGATAGTGATTATTGTTTAGTGGATGAGGATGATGATCTGTTTGAGAAATTTGTAGATAAGGAGGTTAGAGTCTAGAGAGGGGACATGCATGCTTGCTAGAAAGGGGCCTAAGGTCCTAACAACATAGAAGTGTTAGAAGACAATTATAGGTTTAATTGCATAATCCTGCACTCTATAAGTCTCTTTTTTGATTTTTAAATGCCCTCTTTATGATTACACCTCGTTTAGTTTAATATGCTAAATAGTTTATTAACCATTTTGTTATAGCGTATAATTACTACAGAATTTCAACACTCACACACAATTTAAATTTATATTAGTAATGAGATCTAAAAGTTCATGTATGAAAGTTGACCTGTGTACTTGACTGTTTGTTACTATTTTAAACTTATTGTTGTTGCTGATCTCTTTAATTTAGTGCAAGCATTGATGTGTTAATGGCTTTAAATTATTTGTACCATAAGCATAGTTAAAATTTCAAACATTTGATTCTATAATCTATTAATTGTGGTTAAGTTTGAAATTTCCTGTGCTAATTTGTATTGTACCATATCTAAAATCAATCTTACCATGTTTTTTAATTTATTTGGATAGTATGACAGAATTAGGCATAAAATCTTTTTGTTCCCTCCCTGGCGGAAATAATAGGATCATTTAGCAGGGAAGGGACAATCACATGATAGAGGCATGTACTACTTTTTTTTTTTTTTTTCATTAGAGTAAATATGCTACAATTATTATTATTATTATTATTATTATTATTATTATTATTATTATTATTATTATTATTATTATTGTTTTTGTTTGTACCACATATATATTAAACATAAAGCTAATATATGTTTCACCTATATCTTTTACTATTTATATCTTTAATTTTGTTTTCTTTTATATATATATATATATATATATATATATATATATCTTGTGTTTAAATATGATACAAATATAACTATCATATATTTTTTATATTCTTCATTTCTAACATTTTAATAATTTTGTGTAATATAGATATATTAAACATATAGCAAATATATATCTTATATAAATGGCAAAGCCACATTCACTTGAGGATGGACAATTTCATCTCCTTACTTTTTAAAATGTATGTAATAATATGTAAATTTATACCCGTTTTTAAGATTTGCTCCTCCTAAACGATATTAAAAGTCTAATGTAAAATTTTTTCCACTTGTGAAATGTTTTTGCACCTCCTGACATAGGATCTTGGCTCGGCCATTGTCTTATATGTACTTTTTACTATATATATATATATATATATATATATCTTTTTCCAATCTTATTTTGTAATTTTTTTTAATTTATGTGGATTTGGGATTACAAGACTAAGTCTTTTGGTTAATATTTTGTTGCTAAAGTTGGTTGCGATATTAATGATGTCATTAGGTCATCTCCAATCAATTACAGTAAAATGATGTGATTTTTACACTAAAATAGTATAACTACAATAAATTTATCTCCAACCTATTACACTATTTTTTTACACCAAAAAGAATATTTCATATATATTCTTATTTATAATTTATTTTATATATTTTATTACTTTCATACTATTTAATTATTTTATAAAATAAATATTTTTTACGTATTCATCCAATATTATAAAATTTATTATTTAATAATATTATAAAAATAATCATTCATTTTAATATTACATATTATAAACACTTGTCAATTAAAAATATATTAAGTAAAATACATATTTATTAAAAACGTAATAAAAAATTTGATATTGGATAATTAATAATACAAAATTATAATAGTAAAATAATAATACTATTGATTAAATCCTCTGAATTTTTATCCGTTGTCATTTCAATTGTAGGATCAAGTGCATTAATTGTTTTATTAATTGATGTATTTAGGTCACGCTTAACCTCAATTATCATATTGTATATGATAACGCATACAATTTATTATATCATATAATATTTCTTTTCTTTAAAATCGTATTAGCTCTGCAATAATTACAAAACGTGATTGTAAAATTTCAAACACACACTCAACATCTTTTTTACAAGACTCCTGTCTCATTGCAAAATATATTTTCTTTGAACCACATGGCTCATGAATTATTTGCACAATAGTTGACCATCTTAGATATATATTATCGGCTAAATAATAACTCATATTACATTTTTATCTTTGAATAACATAATGAGCGGAAAGAGCAATAATACCTTGAACAAAATTAGAAAATAAATGTGATGACTCTAATGTTATTATTTGTGGCCAACATATCAAAATATGCATGCCAAATTTATAGATCATAATCCGCAATAACTTCAAAAGTAATTGTTGATGATCTACTTCAACCTACATATTGTTCGACCTATGCTGTTGGACAATTTTTTCACTTCAAATGCATACAATTAAGACTGTCTAACATTCTTGGAAAACTAAGTTGATTACCAATATAGAATAGTCTAGCGATATCATTATCATTAGGTGATCTTAGATATCTCTCTGCAAAATATTTTATGATAACACAACAAATTTTTTTAAAACTTTTAATTGCAACGAACTCACAAATTTTAATATATTCATCGGTAGCGTCTGCTGGTAAACCATACGCTAACATTCAAAACACCGCTATTACTTTTTGTAAAGTTGATAATCCAACTCCACTAAATCCATCTTTTCGTTAGTGGAATTAGTTATCATGATCTTTAATTGTATCAATAATATGTAAGAATAAGCTTCAAGATATACGATATCGGCAACGAAACATATCTTCATTGTATCGTGGCTGATCAGAAAAATAATCATTAAATAAATTACGATCTACAGTTTCACGATCACGATTGATCATAATATGATCTAGAATGAAGTCATCATGAGTACTCTAATTACTTTGTTGATTGAGGTAATACTCTATAATTGTGTTGTTATTGTGAATTGCACGACATATTACTTATTCTTCAACAATAAAATTACTCATTACTGATATATCTTCATTTTCATCCGAAGATGAAGATAAATTTTCAAATTGCACATTTGATAAACCTCCAATATTGAAGTTCATCTTTAAAGATTATCGTGTTAGTAATTTGGAGAATATGAATACAAATATTTGATATCTAAATAACAATCAATATGAATAATGGTTTTATTTATAGAAAAAATCTAATAATATGATAAGGTTAAAAAATATAATTTGATGGCTAAGATGATGATGAATCCATCAAATGATTGAGATAATGATAATATGTAAATAAGGATGATAATCTGATGGTTAAGATTATGATAAAATCCATCTGACGATTGGATTTATGACAATAATCATGATAAAATTTAGATAAGGATGAAATTAATCTGATGACTGAGATTATGATAATATTCATTAACGGCGAAGATTATGATGAAATTCATCCGACGGTTGAATTTATGACAATAATCATGATAATATTTAGATAAGGATGAAATTAATCTGACATCTAATATTATAATGAAATTCATCCGACAGTTGGATTTATAACAACAATTATGATAATATTTAAATAAGAATGAAATTAATCTGACGACTAAGATTATGATGAAATCCATCCGACGGCTAAGATTGTGATGGAATTCATCCAATAGTTGGATTTATGACATCAATCATGATAAAATTTAGATAAAGATGAAATTAATCTGACGGCTAAGACTATGATGAAATTCATCCGATAACTTAAATTCTGATAAAATCCATCTGATGACTTAGATTATGATGAAATCTATTGAATGGTTGACATAAGGATGAAATTCATTCGACGGTTGAGATAATGATAAAATGTAGATAAGGAGTAAATTCATCCGACGGATAAGATTATTATGAAATTCATTTGATGAATAATAATTATTGACTAGATATTCATTATCTATACTTTATTTGTATCTCATGCTATATATATGTGTGTGTGTGTGTGTGTGTGTGCAGTTCGTATTATTTGCCCAACTTATATTTTGTATTATATTACTCTACTTTAAACTTTATTTCAAACACTAAAATTCAAAAATACTAAAGATGTCTACTATGTATTCTTCTTACAGTGTTGATGAAGCTGTGCTATTGTGTGAAGTTTATATGGACATTTCTCAAGATCCTATTACGGGTGTTAACCAGTTTTCAAATCAATTTTTGTCTCGTATGGAAAATGCATATAACATTGCAAGAACTGGATGCTAGGAGTATCACAATAAAAGATATGTGCGACAAGTTAAAGAAATCTGTTCAAAAATTGAATTCTTATATTCGACAAGTTAAACATAAGCATCAGATAAATATATTGTAAGTTTTTTTTTGCAAATTTTTTTCTATATCTTTGGAAAATTAAAATTGTATAGTTTAAATTATTTACAGAAATAGATTTTTTTTGCAAGTTATTGATGCAAGATGACAGTTACAAAAATGGATTCAAATTTGATCATGTGAGGAATATAGTGAAAAATTTTGAAAAATTTAAAGATAATGTCAGCACATCAAGAAAAATAACTCGAAAGCAAAATCTATATTATTTTCATCAGAGTCATATAATTTCACTCTTGAATCTTCAATATCAACATCTTCCGGGTTGTCATCATTTTCTCTTAATTTAGATGATAATATTGACACTTCATCATCAGAACGACTAATTTGGGTGAAAAATGTCAAATTGAAGAGAAAAAAATGATGAACAAATGTCATTAATAATCTCAAAGAGAAAAATCGACAATTTTTAGATATATTGAAGAAGACCAATTCAGATCGACAAAAATAACTAGAAATCTAAAGCAGAAATTTGACATTAAAATAATTAAAAGAAGAAAATAAAATTTTAATGCGAAATTTAAATATTATCAGCGATCCAAAAATTTGTGCATATATTGATGCTAAACAAATACTAATTAATTATTAAATTATTAAATAATTAATTATTGCATTTTGTTTGTTTTATGTTAGACCTTTTAAATTTTCATTACTAGTTTAGTTTTAATATTTTGTAATATTATTATGTATTAGTAATAAATATATTATGGTTTTAAATTATAATATATGCATTGTATAGTTATATATGTTTTACATTTTATTTAATTTTTTTGTTCAATTATATTCAATTAAGAAGATTAATTAAAATTATGATGTATTTAATTGTTAGAAATTAAAATGTTATGAACTTAAAGTTACATAATATCAAAAATATTAGAATGTAATTTAATTGAATGATACAATTTAATTAAATTGCAGTTTAATTGTGAAAATAAGAAAAAAATATCAATTTAAACATCAATATTAATTAAACATCAATTTACTAATATTATTTTTATTCAATTATTATTAATAATTTTATTCAATTAAACATACCTTAATATAAATTAAACATTAATTTATTAATTAAAAAATATTTAACTAAAAAAATGGTGTCCGATTGACTAAAACAATATTTAACTAATAAAAATTTTAATTTTCAAATATAAATAAAAAATTTAACAAAAAAAACATAGAAAAAAAATTTCTTTTCCTTCTCTTCTTATTCCTTCTTTTTTCCCTTTTTTTTTCTGCAACTTCTCCCTAACACTAAATATTTTTTTCCTCTGGAATGACGTTGCTATAGTGTCAAGCCAAATATGACGCGATATTGTAGCTAGTGACAATTTTGACACTAAAATAGCGTTCGGTTGGAGTTGACGGAAATACAACCATTCTTGTCATTTTTCCATTTTTACGCTAAAATGGCATCGGTTGAAGATGACCTTAAGTAGATAAAATAAAATCTTCTAAAGGTTTAGTTTCAGGTGTTTCTCTTACTTGGTTCGGTCATTTTCTTCAAATGGCTAATTTTAAGTTTCAAACTCAACTGATACATTATTTGTTGATAAATGAGTTGGTGCAGTTGGGAGAATATGAGCAATTAATTCTATTAATGGTGTCCATTGAAAGTTCGATGCTAATGAGTTTCCTGTTATAAATATTAGACTTAAATAAGTTGGAGATTGTAATAAATTAAAATTTTCAAAAGATTCTAATAGTTTGTTGACTAAATATTTTCATGGTGTTGATTGTTGAGAAGATTAACAAGCAATGTATTGATGAGTTACTTGTACCTAAGAGGTGAGATTGTGATATGGATGCAATGAATATTGTTGTTCTATAGCTAATGCATTTATATTTATAATCTTCACCAAAATAGAAATTGTTTCATAATTAAGGAGAATTTTGATATCATCGATAATGATGATTTTGATAATTATCCATGGGATAAAATAAATTTTTTATGTCACTCTTGAGTCTTTGAAGAATAAGATTATTGTGAAGGGGAATCAAGGTGAATCTCTTTATTACATCCTATTCCTTTCCAAATCTAATTTTATGAATGTTGTTTTTCTACTGCTAGGAAGTTGTGTACTCTTACTAGTAATGCTAATGTGGCTCAAATTTTAAAATGAAAGTCACATACATCATCAATTTTATCCTTAAATTTTGTTATATTTCTCAATTTTATTTTATTTTTATGTTCTTTTTTGACTCATATTTACATTAACTATGAAAATAAATGCATGTATGCCATTTTTTATGTAATATTTGATTGTCATTTTGTTGATCAAATAAATAATTAAAAATCGTCAAATAAATATAATTATTCATCATGTATGACCTTTACAATATAATTATTGTTAAATACCCAATTGAAATAATAAAGCGAAAAGGTCTTGCCAATTAACCTTTCAATCATAGTTTGTCTTGCACATAGAGTTATTGGATGTTTTCAATTTAATTTTTTTTCCTATTTGGTTCTTGAAAAAATTATTAAATAGAAAAATCAACTTAGTTGTGTTTATATGTTTCAAATAAATAATTAAAAAACGGTTTTTTTTTTCAAAATTAAAAAGGCAGACAATTTGCTAACTTGGAAGGATGTTAAAAAAAAAGGATATGTATTGTATTGACAGTCAAAATAAATGAAGCTATAAAAGAAATATAAATGGTAAAAGAGGTTATGTCCATTTTTGTTCTTGTTTACCATAGGATTTAGCTGTATGGTGGTTCCAGAATAAGAAAGCTCGTATTTTTTTACTGGGTTAATGCATAAATGGTACTAAAATTTGTCATTTTATTATAAATTGGTATTAAACTTTTTAATTATTATAAATTGGTATCAAAAGTTTTAGAAATAATACAACGTGATACCTGAAATAAATTTTCATTAAGAATAAGATGACAAAACAACATATCAATTATACATTTTGGCTGTTACGTCATATTTTAATTACTATAAACTAACTTCAGATATCACATTGCAATATTTTCAAAATATTTGGTACTAATCTGCAATAATTAAAAGATTTAGTACAAATTTGTAATAATATTATTAATCTATTTTTTATTACTTGCATAATAGGTAGTTTTTTTTGTAAAATAGATGTCTTCATTTAATGTTATTGATCATCAGATAAAAAAATTCAAAAATCGACATTTAGACTAGTCTAGTTTGTTAATAAAATCAGTTTATGAAATAATTAATATAATTAGAGCAATTGGATGTAGATTCGATGCCTCATCATTTGATTAAAAAAAATAGATAGTGCCTTGTCAGTGTGACGTACTTTTTTAAAAAACGTCAATTGAATAATTAAATCTTCTACCTTTTTCAAAAATGTCAATTGAATAATTAAATCTTCTTTGAGATAACGTAAATGTGATTTTATTATTTTTTGAATTAGTTGAGATTTCAACTTAAGGCAAAGATCTAGCATCTTTTGGGTATGAGGTGAGATAATTTTCTCCGATGGTGTTTTTGGAGAATACATATCTACTCAATGGAAGTCTACTTCCTTCTTTTTCAACTTGTTAATGTTAGCAATGATGTAATAGGAAATGCATCATGGAGAGCTACATCTAGGCCAAGAAATAAGGCTTAGATGTTGATGGTGATGGGTTTTTGATTAATCTCTATAAGTTTGTTTATGTTGTTCTTGAGACATATAAATGACAATTGAACTTGCATTTGTAAAGTTCTGATCTAAATCCACCCCAAACAGAGCGATTTTTTTTACCATTTATATGTCTAGTTTCAAAATTGGCTCAAACTCAAAATCTCATATGGTAGAAAGGGTATGTATATGCCCCGTTCTGTTCCCCACCCGAATCCATCCCACTATATATATATATATATATATATATATATATATATATATATATAATACTAATTTATATTTTTAACATAATTAATTTTTGAAAATAATAAAATAAAAATATAATATTTCTTTAAAAATAAAAAATAATTTTTATTTTAAAAAAGTATAATTAGCTAAAATAATAAAACTAAAAAAATATTATTAATATTAAAATAAAGTAACTTTTTTTAATAAAATCGGAGATCGGATCGAAGTCAGAGATTTTTGTCCCTATATGATGCAACAATGAAGACTAATAAAATTTGAAACACGAACACGACACGGTTAAAATCAGTGTTAACACGACACAACACGATTAGACACGATTAACTTAATGTGTATAAATTATACTACATGACACGATTATACACGCTCTACTTAATGTGTCTAAACGTATATATTTTATACGACACAATACGATTATACACGATTTTACTTAACACGACACGATACGATTATACACGAATAGACATGAATATTAAATTAAAAATTTAATTTAATTAATTGAATCTCAATTTAATCAATTTACATTTAATTAATAATTTTAATTTAATTAATTAAATTTTAATTTACTTAATTAAACTCCAATTAAATATATATAAGTTCAATTGAATCAATTTAATTCATTCATTCATATATAAATATGTATTATATATATTTATAATATTATAATATATATTTGAATTTTGAGTAAAATTAAAATAATTAGTCATATATTTATAATTAATAAAATAACATATTTTTAATCGTGTCTAATCGTGTCTTAACAGATTAGACAGATAAAATCCGTTTATGACACGATTTTTTTCGTGTCGTAATCGTGTTGACACGGTTATGACCCATATCCGTTTAACTCATATCCATATACGGTTAAGTCCGTGTCGTTTCGTGTCGTTTAATCGTGTCGTGTCCAAAATTGCCAGCTCTACTCAATGCTATGGCGAAATTCTTATTTCTAATCTATTTTAATCTTGTTTATGGTTCAAAATTGACGTATAAATGTTAATAATCAAAGAAAAATTGAAGGGAACTATTTCTTATATTGAAGGGTAGGATAACTAGGGTTTTAAATTGGAAAATTGTGAGTTTCTGTTAAAAATATGAAATTGTCCAATTTGAATTGCAGATATTCATTGTGTCAAGGTAGTGAAGCTCCTCAACTTCATAATCTCCATCCCTTGATATTCATGACCATGATGATATATTCAAAGGTATAAATACTAGAAAACTTTATTTTAAAGTCATTTTAACTATTTTCTTGTCCCTAAAATATATAACCACTTATATAACACTTAATATACTTTTTTTACATGTTATTTTTAGGCCTTAAATATCAGGCGTTACATAAATAATACCAAAACTTGTTATATTATTACAAATTGGTACAAAACTTTTTAATTTATTGCATATTGATATGACTGTAAATGAACTAAATTGTTCGCGAGCTATTTAAGTCTTGGTTTGGACAAAAGTTTGTTCAAGATCGTTTGTTACTATTCACAAGCCAAACTCGAGTTCAAATCCGAGCTTAAAAACCTTTTCAAGCTCGAGTGTATTACTGTTTGGTTCGTTAGCTCACGAACATGTTCGTTTACAAGCTTGCGAATGTGTTTATTTAAAAACTCGCAAAAATATTCATTTAAGGCTCATTTATATTATATTTTGTTACTAAGCTTGAGCTATAACTCGATCTTTTGTCATTATTAGTTAATTAATTGAATTTAAATTTTTGTCATTATTAGTTAAAGAAAATAACTCGAGCTAAACTCGTTAAATATAATAAATTAATTTTTTACGAACCGAGTTTGAACTGTTCACGAACTTAATAATTTTAAAATGAGCCGAATTTCAGCTCAAATATAAAAAATCGAATCAAACTTGAGCTCATTAATATTTGGCTCAACTCAGCTCGTTTACAACCCTACATATTGATACCAAAAGTTTTGAAAATATTGCAATGTAGTATTTGAAGTCAGTTTCCAATAAAAAAAACATGACAGCTGAAATATATACTTAGTATGCTGATACATCATCTTTTTTAATTAGAAACTGACTTCAGTTATTATATTGCAACATTTTCAAAACTTTTGATGGTACTAATTTGTAATAAAGTGACAAATTTTACTACCATTTACATTATTAACCCATACTTACCACAATTTGTTCCCTCATTTTTAATATACTTTGTCTCTTGAGGTTTATATTTTCTTTTCACAGTTATATATATATATATATATATATATATATATATATATATATATATATATATATAGTCTTATACCTTGCTCCGCATTGGATTAAAAATTAAATTCATATATAAAAATTATACTTAAAATAGTGATAGTAAAATTAAATAATGGTGTTAAAATAAAATGAAAGTGACTAAAATTGGTTAACCATGCTAAAATTTTTAGAAAAATTCAAGATTAATGCATGAAATAAATCGGAAAAACTTTCATTCAGATCAATCAGCAGGAATTTTTTTTTTGAAGCAATCTGCAGGAAAAGGATTTTATTTATATATATATATATATTTTTTTTTCTGTAATACCAAAGAGGAAAAAAAAAGGAAAAAGAAAACGAAAAATTTAAACTTTGTATTAAACGTCAAATTGGGTATGTCCGAGTAAACAAGCAGTAAATGAGTGAAGCCCCCTTCATTTCATAGAAGATGATCGCCGCTACTGCAACCGCCACAGTCACTCTCAGTGGCAGCCTTCGAAGCCATTACCGAATTCAAAATACTGCTCGTCATCGATCTTTCACGGTTTCCTGCTCTGTCCATGAAAATTCACACACTCTTCAAAGTCAATGTAGGAAACTGGTGGATGAATTTGACCCTCTTATTCCCATTCACAGAGCCTACACTCCGCCCAGCTCATGGTACACTGATCCTTCTTTTTTTGATTTTGAGCTCCATCGCGTCTTCTATGGAGGCTGGCAGGCCGTTGGTTAGTTTTTTTTTTTGGAATTTTAAATCATACAGGAAAATATTAGAAAAATATATTGTAATTGCATGTCGAATTTCAGGAATCGTTGAACAGATAAAGAATCCTCTTGACTTCTTCACTGGAAGGTACAATCAATTACCATTTATCTTCTCATACCCATTGTTTTATTATTATATATAAAATTTATTCGCATTAAAATTTGAATCTTGAAAATCATATGTAATTGCTTGAATTTGGTTCCCTTTCTTATGCATTTCAACCACTTCTTTTCTTTTGGGTGGTTTAATGAACCTAATAGAGGATGAATTCTGGCAGATTGGGAAATGTAGAGTTTATTGTATGCCGTGATGAGGGTGGCACAGTTCGCGCCTTTCACAATGTGTGTCGCCATCATGGCTCTCTTCTTGCCTCAGGAAGTGGCCAAAAATCTTGCTTTGTATGCCCCTACCATGTGAGTTTACTTACGCTGCTTCACTCTAACAGTATGCAAATATTATTATTAGGCCCCTTTCTAATCCATTGGTTGGTTTGCTGTTTACCGGGGTTCATGTTGCTAGGCAGTGGCAGTTGGATATTTAAATGCATTTTAGTTGTTAGATTTTCCGATGGCCCTTAATTGGTTTTCTGCATTCTAAACCTCCACATACGGAGAAGATTGAAGCAATTTCCATTTGTTTTTGTCACAATAGGTATAGAGATCAAACATGTTCTCTTTTATTGGCATATGCTGGAGGAAGCTAGTGATATAGACAATGGAACTAAATTTTACTTGTTGGCAAAGCTATTGGTCAAAGCCAGTCTTCATGACAATTCTTCTTTCACCTGGATGTCACGAGTTATAATTTTGCAATCTTCATATTAATTAAAATCTTTTTATTGATAACATACTGGCTGGATGTTGCAATTTGTGGCCTGTAAAGTTTTGCATTGTAGGCAAAATGGCATATACTATATTTGGATATAAGTGGTATGAGATATAGGTAAGGCAACAACCTAGTTAAACAAACCAAATTTATCTACGGGTGGAACCTAGGTTAAAGGTAAGTTTTAGTCTTTCAAAAGTTCCACCTATAACTAACAAGAAAGATTAATCCCATTTTCAATGGGCTTCAATACATAAGAGTTGGTAGGCAAGTTATGTTTTATTAGCTTAACCGTTATCATTTCAATAGAGTCCTGATAAAAATCAATCAATAACACCATCACTTTTGTCATGTTTAGAGTTTGAGGAGCTTCTAACTTCCTGTATCCAGGTGGGTATTTTGCATGCTCAGAACATTGCAACTATAATACATTTTAGGCACAAAATCCAAGGAATTAATTTTTTTTCCCATTATAGCTAAATTGGAGAATATGTAGTGTGGCCATTAGTAGCAGTCTGAATCTTCACAAAGGACACTGCCTCTCAATCCCAGTAAGGTTTAAAGAAATTATCGGGCATCCTAATCAATTTCTTCTAAGGTACCTGAGATATTTCCATTATGAACTCAATATTTGACATAAGTTGCATATCCTCTTTGACATTGACTATAACTTTTTCATGTTCCATGATTTGCTCCTAATCCTATATAATCTTCATCAGCTTTTGCATGTTCTTTTGATCTTTTTGGCGAACATAAATTTGTGTTTGCACATTGAGGAAAAAGTTTAGGGATATATTGAGGTTTTGTTTATAAAGGGTTCATAATTGTGGAAGGAGGAGATAGAACCATCAAGAGTTAAAGAGATAATAAGATAAGAATGGAGAGAGAATGAGTGCTACTATTGAGAGAAACGAGGTATGATAGGGGTTCAATTAAGTCAATAATTGGTTGGATGATTTTATGGTCTATTTGACTCTGTAATTTTATACATATATAGAACTTGTAATATTTCTCTCAAACCGTATATGGAGCAAACTTCTTATACATTTCCAACAGCGCAACTAATGATCGATCACAAAAAGAACTTCACTGTTTGTATCACATGTAAATAGGTAGTGCTAATGTGCAAGAAAAATATGTAAATATTAGTAAAATTTGAAATTGAGGAGTTTGAGGGGTTTAAATAAGAATTCAAGGTGCCATCTTACTTTTTCTAGCAAGTATAAAGTATAATCTATGTGTTAGACCTTTATCTTTTCCGTTGAGAATCATGATTTAGATGCTGATTAATGAATAATTGTAGTGATTTCTTTCTAGTAGTTAAACAAATCAAGAAAATGTATGCATCTTGATATCCTTTACAAAAAATCTTTTGAAGAAAGATAATGATATTGATTAACATGTATGATGCATGTATATGACATGGCTATTTCTCTGTCATTTCACCTACATATCTGTGAGTGTATGTCATGTGGCCATCTATTGTTTCTTCTCATGGGAACATCGTGAATCCACTCAAAAATGCTAGCTGAAATTATTTTTAAGGCATTGAGCTCAATAAATATATCCAAATTTTTTCCTTTACACTGTTGATGTGGAGATGTAGGTCATAACAAACTCCCTCCATTTCAGCCTTACTGTCTTAGCTAAGGGGTAGAAAAAATAGAATAATGATTTTGGTCTACTATAATAAGCTCGAATGCAATAAGCATATGCAAGTTTAGTTTTCCCCATATCATCTGTCTTATTTAGACCTGATCTAAATCTATTAGAAACAAACTGCCCTACATTCAAGAAAGACTGTCTGGCTGTAGCCATGTTGAATGGAGAAGGAGAGGAGGGCAGAGGCACGAAGTTAAGCAGCATAGATCTCTGACTTATATTTATGAGATGATAAAATATGGCAAAACCTTTACCACGAATTGGTTCATGCAAAACTGGACGTATTGGTTCACGTAAGAATGCACATAAAATACCAAAAGGAGTTATTCATGTTCAAACAAGTTTCAACAATACTATTGTGACCGTTATAGATAATAATACTTTATTCGTATAAGTGACAAAATAGATTGCCTTTTTGATATTT
This sequence comes from Triadica sebifera, assembly GCA_023653625.1. Classification (NCBI taxonomy): domain Eukaryota; kingdom Viridiplantae; phylum Streptophyta; class Magnoliopsida; order Malpighiales; family Euphorbiaceae; genus Triadica; species Triadica sebifera. The sequence continues at coordinate 1,980,801 of CM042910.1, forward strand.
CAAATAAAAAAATTTCTTTCTTTTTTTTTGTTGTCCACTACTTGACGTAATAAATTGAATTTATTATGTTATACAAATTGAAAGGGAAGTTATGATAAACCTAGAAAAAAAAAAGAAACTAAGAATAGTGTAATCTTTGAGGAATGGGATCAAGAATCATTATTATTTTTATTTTGACACAAGAAATTGACACAAGAAAGGGATGTAATCACGCATCATGTTATGTTTCCCAGATTGTGCCACTAGGTGATTGGATTCATCAATGGGAACACAACCTTTGGATTCATCAAATGGAACTCAAAGAGAATCCAAATCTCAGGATTCGTTTGAGAGACCCAGATATCTTATTTTTGAAATTTATGACTTAAATATTGAATAAATTCTGCCTCTTTAAATAGAGGTTACATGCTTAGGAATATTCATAAAATAAGATTTCTCTTCTAACTAGGAAACTAGGAATCATACTATAAATAAAAGACTGCCTAAATAGATTTATTTTGCTGCCTAAACTTAATCCTTATCCCTAGAACCGTAACACATCATCTCGAATGCAATCAGCATAAAAGAATCACACATTAGACATGTAGTGTGCGTAGATCAACATATGGATCCATTGTAACATCCCTAGGTAAATCTCACATTGCCAAAACACAAAATAGATTATGGGTCAAACATAAGAACTTAAATCCGGAGAGGTGTTAGCTTCTTGATCCCACAATGGAAAAAAATGAAGAAAGAGAGGTTTGTAAGCTAGGCTCCGTGGTTTAGCCATTTACAGGTTGTTCAAAATAGTTGGGCAAAAGCCGTTGCAGTTTGGTATCAAAGCCATTCTGCATGCAACTTTAGGCGATGGTGGGGTAAATTTCAGAAAGGATTCTAAGTCTCATATGGGGGATGAATTGTAACATCTCTAGGCAAATTCAACATCGGTAAAACATGGTAGAGATTCTGGACTGAATGTAAGAACTTAAATCTGGAGAGGTGCTAGTTTAATGTGCCAGTTTTCGGATTTGCATTGAAAAAGAATGAAGAAGGAAGAAAGGTTTATAAACTTATGCGCGCTAACTATTAGTAATAACTTGTATTAACTATTTTAATTCACGTGATTTAACCATTTACAAGTTGATCAGGACAATTGGACATGAGTTATTACATCCATCGTCCAAAATTACTAGCATGAGTTGTTTTTTGGTCTACTTGATCAATCTTTCTATATATTTTGCTTATACCTATATAATAGGTTATGTGTATATTTTTCTATTTTATTTGTGATTTTCAAATGCTCCTCCAACAATTTGGTTAAATTGCACTCGAAAAATTCATAGAGCAATCGGGTTATGTGTGTCATCCACTTTATTGACCTAAAAGATAATATAGTAATGAGTTTTTCTGCATTTTGTTTTTTTTGGAAAACTTATTACTTGCATGGTTTCGTGATTATGTGGTTCTTCTATAATAGCACACACTCAATAGTGCAATTGAACCAAGTCAAGAATATGTTTGGTTGGATTATAGAGGTAAAGAAAGTATGTATGATTGGGGAAGAAAATGTATTTCATGTAATTTGCTAAATGAACATCTTGTGTCCTTGTCCTATCATTTTTCATAACGTAAATAAATGGAATTGGTAGCTGAATTTTGAGTTCAATATGACATAAATATAAAGGTTTTAATATTTCTTGTTTTATAATGAAGCTATTCCATTACTTGTGTACCCAATCTTTTTGTGCAGGCATGGACATATGGGTTAGATGGAGCACTTCGTAAAGCAACAAGGCTTACGGGGATGCAAAACTTCAATTTAAATGTCTGCTGAAAAATTTAAGCTGTAGTCTAATTTTGTAATTTCTACATCATTTTTAGAAGTGATAGATAATTTTGGTTCTCTTTCTGAACATGGAGTGTAGGAGTTTGGACTTATGCCACTAAACATAGCTTCTTGGGGGCCTTTTGTTCTTCTCAATGTGCAAAAAGAAAAATCACCTCTACAGGAAGTTGATGTCAGTATGGTGGAAAATGAGTGGCTTGGTAGCTGTTCCAAAATACTGAAAAACAATGGAGTTGATTCTTCTCTGCATTATGTTTGCAGGCGTGTGTACAGTATCAAATGTAATTGGAAGGTATGAGCCTTTTGAGTTCCCCTACCTCCACACCCCCCCCCCCCCCCCAAAAAAAAACATTATGGCTTATTACTGATAATTCTGAACTATTTTGCAAGATTTCGTAAACCCTTTCAAACCCCTTTTATCTTTTTGCAATGAAAATTAATTTATATATCAAATGTACTTGCCAATGAATTCTTGTGCTCTGCAAAAGATTTATGACTTGCTAAAATCAGTACCCTTCCTGCATCATGTCACGTGTGTCGCTGGATTTCATGGACTGCTGAATTTCCTATCATCCTTACAGGTGTTTTGTGACAACTACTTGGATGGTGGCTACCATGTGCCATATGCACATAAAGCCCTGGCATCTGGTCTCAAGCTTGATTCTTACTCCACCGAAGTATGCAACTCTAGTGCTTTCTTTTCCTTCTTGGATTGTGTTTAAAGTTTACGACTTCTTGCATATTGGCTCGAATAGATTTGGATGCCTGGCATGTCACTCACATTTGATATCTGCAGTTATTACTTCAAATGATCAATTCTGGCATTTCACTGTAAGTATTGTTACCTTTTCTTCTGAATGCTTTCCATTTTTGAGATAGGTGTATGAAAAGGTTAGCATCCAAGGATGTGAAAGTCACCCAAAGGAAGGTGTAGATGATTTTGGTCGGCTTGGATCAAAAGCTTTGTATGCTTTTGTATATCCTAATTTCATGATTAATAGGTATGTGTTTAAGTGCTGGACATAATGATAATTAATTTATTTGTTATTTCAGGTATATTGCATGTTAAGCTCTTTCTCTGTCTTATAGGTATGGACCTTGGATGGACACCAATCTGGTGCTCCCACTAGGACCTGGCAAATGCCAAGTAATATTTGATTATTTCATTGAAGATCATTATAAGGTACTTTCTTAAACTTGTTCACTTAACTGTGATGATATTGAAGTTAATAGTAGGAGGACAAGGAAGCTCTCTTTCTTGATAAGAAAAATCAGAGATGCTGAACTAACTAGATGCTTTGAGTTTCACTCACAAACATGCTGCTTTATTAAGGAGGGGGAGGATATTTCATTTGTTTTTTTTCCCTCTTATTTGTTAACAGATAATAAATAATAATTGTTGGGTGTTATAAACATATTCAGACTTTTGGTTGGGGCCAAGAATGAAATGCTCAATCTGATACAATGTTCCTTGAGATGGATTTGTCTAGCACGCTTTTTCTGTGAATTTGAAGCACCACTTCTTCATGTGTGGGGAAGACAAGGTTCTTGCTACAAATTGTATACTTTTGTCAGGCTACTATTAACAAAGAGAAGGAAAAAGAAAAAGAAAAAGCTGTTGGCATTGGCGCTAGTATCATGTGCATACACAGATGATGGGCATTGAACATCACTTAGCAAGATCTTTGATATTTTTATGTGAATATAATAAAAAAGAATCTGATAGAATGAAAAATGTTTTTGATATGTTGCCCTCAGGATGACAAAGATTTTATCAAGAGAAGTCTAGCCGATAGTGAGAGGGTGCAGGTAAAGATTATCTGCAGTCAAATCCTGTAAAATGATTGGCAATGTTGGATACAATTTTGAAGGGTATCATGTGTGATTTGCAGATGGAGTATATCAAGCTATGCGAAAGTGTTCAGAGGGGCCTTAAATCGCCAGCATATAGTTGTGGTAGATACGTTCCCTCAGTTGAGAAAGCAATGCATCATTTTCACTTATTGCTTTATGATAATCTCAAAATATGAGTTTCCTTGTTGAAATTTTCTCCATTTTTCTGGTGTATGCATTCCAAAATTTAGAATTCTGTTATTGAATCTTCTGCTAATGTAAATCCAATAAACATGAAAGGGTAATGTCAAATTATTGCAGGCTTCCCTTTTTATCCTTTTTTACTTTTTGGTGTGTTGGGTAGGCTGGAAAAAAAAATTATATATATTCGATCATGACTAAATTTGTTTTGACTAGGATTTGATTATTAAGACGTAAATATATTCGAACTCAAGACCTTAAAAGCTTCGAATTATTTGAAGTTTTCAATTTGCATTTGATCAAAATCGTTCTCTTTCATGATTTATATGGAAGTCGATTAATATATTATATGTAAAACCGTACAAAGGACAGACGCAATATAGCTGACCATTTTTCACATTAGATAATTGCATAGTTAACGAGAAAAAAAGGATTCAGTCAAACAAAAAAAAAACCTTGAGCAGCGGGATTGGCGGGCAGCCATGGCTCAACACAAAATTGGGGAAGAAAAATGAATAAGTTGACTTTATCACATGTTGGAAACATAGCCACGCAACCCCTCAAGTACAAGGTCTTGTACTTTCAATTTCAACAAACGTCATACCCATATATATCTGTATCTATATATTATTTTTTGTTTAATTTTTTCTCCTTTTCTTTCTTGATCATTCCTTTAAAGTCTCAAGTCGAAAATCTTAATTGGGCACAGTTGAGTTTAGTGATTAATCTGTCTGTAGAGATGATGTACGAAGAGCAACAGCAACAGCAACAGCTACATCAACAGCAAATGATGATGAAGACTGAAACCAAGAACAAGATTGTTGGTGATGAAGAGAGCAATATTAATATCAGAGAAGAACAAGTACCAAAGCTTGAAATTATTGATTTGAGCAGCATGTCTTTAAACACTCTCCCTAATCATTCCCTCAACTTAGGCAAAATTTGCAAATTAGACCTCTCCAATAACAATCTTCAGGTAATTATGAATGATTAATTAATAATTAATCCTGCTCCATTAATTAATATGTATATTAATTGCTGAGTGTAGTTATATTTGTTTTTGTAATTAATATATCAGAGCATACCAGAATCTTTAACAGCAAGATTGCTAAATGTGGTGGTGTTTGATGTGCGCTCAAATCAGCTAAGGTCTCTTCCTAATTCTATTGGGTGCTTATCAAAACTCAAGGTTCTTAATGTTGCTGGCAACTTTCTTGACTTTCTTCCTAAAACTATTGAGAACTGCAGGTTTGTTTCTTTTCTTTCTTATTAATTAATTATGTTCACGCTTGATTTTTACTTTTCTTCAAACTAATTAAAGATTTATTACTTCTTATAGCTAGTCCTTGGATATTTTTTAACCAAAAATAAAAAAAATAAAAGGCTTGATATAAATATGTATATTTCTGTAATTAGTTAAAAAAGAAAAAAAAAATCATTTGGACACTAACTTTTTCAAAAATTATGGAGACAGATAAATTGACCTTTTTTTTTTAACCTTTTAGTTGATAACTTGATATATCAATAATGTGGCCATAATCGGGCGAGATGCATAAATTACTAGAATTACAATAATATCAATATCACCATTGCTGAATGTTTTGAACTAACAATAATATATATATATATATATATATATATATATATATATATATATATATTCAAAGGCCGTACACTTTCATTTGCTAATAATAATAAAACCAACAGACGGTTCCTAAAAGAAAAAAAAAAAACAAAACATGGTTTGACTTTTCATTTATCTAACAAATTAAATGAATTTCAAATTTACAATTAAAGTTTGCATAGTAATAAATGCAATAGTTGACTAATACAGGGAGTTGAAAAAAACAACTAATTTAATTAAGACGATGATTGAGTACATTGTAAAGCTCAACTACTAATTGTTTTCTTGTTCTTTTTCTTCTTGATTTTTTTATTTTTACCTGATTTCAACATTTCTTAAAACTATAATAAAAAAAAATATTTACAGAACTTGTGGGTTCATGTTTATTATCGGTTAAATATAACATTATTATTTGAAGTAGATGTATATATTTTTTTAATTGATATAATCAAATTGAACTTAGAATTATTGTTTTGCTCAATTCATGCTAATGAAATGTCATTTTTTTTTGTCTAAATCATTCAATATCTTAATTACGTCCCATTGGGCTGATTGGCTCCAAATTCGACTTATTGTACCGTCATTTTACCATGTGATAATTTCTTTTGAGTGCTAACCCTATGATCATTTTAAATAGAGATAAATAAATAATTCTCATATTAATTTCAAGTTTTGTGATCAATTTTATTGAAAGTGGAAGCTAAATCAATAATTTTGCAATTGATAATGGTGTACAGATGTTTAGAAGAATTGAATGCCAACTTCAACAAGCTAATAAAGCTGCCAGAAAGCATTGGATTTGAGCTGAAGAACTTGAAAAAGATATCAATCAATTCAAACAAGCTTATGTTCTTACCAAATTCTCTTACTCACCTAACAAGTTTAAGAACATTAGATGCTCGTCTTAACAACCTAAGATCTCTGCCTGAAGATCTCGAAAACCTTATAAATCTACAGATTCTTAACGTTAGCCAAAACTTTCAATACCTAGAAACCCTACCATACTCCATTGGCCTACTAATTTCACTTGTAGAATTGGACATAAGTTACAACAGAATTAAGTCTCTGCCTGATTCCATTGGATGCCTGAGGAAGCTTCAGAAGTTCAGTGTTGAAGGGAATCCACTGGTTTCTCCGCCGCCGGAGGTGGTGGAACATGGGTTGCATGCGGTTAAGGAGTACTTGAGTGAGAAGATGAATGCAGGTCACAAGAGCCCACAAAAGAAGAAGTCATGGGTAGGTAAGTTAGTTAAGTATGGGACCTTCAATGGAACCTTAAGATATAATAATAATAATAAAAATAATAATAATAGTGAAGAGAGACAAGGGTTTATCGTATCAGAATATCGATCCATCGATGGCCTTGCCTCCCCTAGGTATGCAGGGATGTTCTCGCCTCGTCGTCTCTTCTCACCAAGGAATATATTCTCCAAATAATTATCAGTCTTCATATATATAAGCTCCTAAATCGATTAAAAAAAAAAATACAAACACTTAAACTTTCTTGAAAAGTTATATGGACACTTAAATTTTCATATTTTTGTTACTTTGGGACACTTTTAGTTGATGTGACATTAATGTGATACTGAAATGATAGGGTATGTGAGCAATATCAACTAAAAATGTTGAAAAAATAACAAAATAAATAAATTTAGGTGGTGTTGCATGTAATTACTTCTATGAATATATTAATAATGAAATGTTTTGTCTTCTCCTTATTTATATTCATACAGATATGTTGCGTGGTTGAAGTTTTCCCTATATACATATACATATATAAAGTATCTACATTTTTAATTTTCTTAAAAAAAATTAATAGTATTAAACAATTAAAGTTTAGCTATTTTTGGAAATACGGGATGTTACTATTTTTCTTTTCTGACACATATGCTACTGTTTCTATTGGCCCAAAGAGGGCATTGGGCCAGCATTCCAAAAAGGATAAAATGCAATTAGAGGGCTCAAATTTATGTGCTAAGTAAGCCCAAAGGTGTCAACCAAAGAGTAACAAGGCAACGATATCCTTCTCTCCTTGAGCCTACAAGGCCTAGTTAGCTCAAGGACCGGGTTCACCAGGCTTAGCCTTAAGAGGACAAGCAAGGAACACAATGGCTTGGTCAAATCAGAACCCTGGTTAGTTGGGTCGACTCCTTGAGAATCCAATTCTTATATGATGGACTCTATTATATTATAAACCTAACTTCTTTTATAACTACAAAAATATTTTTATTTTTTAATTTTTATATATTTCAAAAAATAAAATCTTTTAACATTTAAATAAATGACACGATGCATCATGAACATAGATTCATAATATAATTTACATTGAGAATCTTGATCACGATAATCCAGAGAATTTAGGACAAAAGATCATGATAATCAAGAGATAAAAAAAAAGATTCCCAGATAATGATTGTTGTAACAATAGAAATTCAATTTTTGTAATTTATATATGTAACTAACTAAATAAGAAAGTTTTTTTTTTCTCAAAAAGAAAAAGGAAAGAAAAAGAGAAAAAAAAGTTTAAGTTTTAAATGAAAAAAATCTAAAAGTAGAGGTATACTTGTATAAATATTGGAAATTTACATGACTAAAACATTATATATATATATATATATATATATATATATATATATATATATATATATACACTCACAAAACCTATTAGTCTCTATAGCAATTAGAACAATCAGTTATTGTTTGACGAATGCTAAATACTTCTCTTTCATTTTTTTTTCCTTACTACTCTCTCCATTATGTGCATATGGCATTTTTTTTTTTCCATTTTGATCCCCAAGAAAAATAAATTACAATAATTAAGACATCCAAAAGTGCTTAGATGTCATTTATAGAGTGAAGAAAGTAATAAGGAGAAACTAAAAGAGAAGTTCTTTATCCTTGCTTTACATCTTGACCTTTTCGAATAATGCAAGCACTGTTTTGCTTTGATAGCCTTGTCACGACTTATTACTACACAATACTTGATTTCATCATTTTCCTTTAAGCTAAGTAGTTTAAGATGATCAGGTGCCTAAGTTCAAAGTCTTGTAATTGAAACCTTAAATTTATCCTCTCATGCTGAAAAAAGAAGAGAATAATATTTCTCTACAAGACTGCTTATCAATATTAAAGGATTTGAAACAATCCTTTGGATCCAAAGTTCAGCTAAGTGTCAAAAGTTCTATTACTTGTTCATTAAACCTGTTATTTGACTCTTGTAACTGAGAAATAATAATATCATTAAATATATCAAAATGATAATGATGCTAGACCTTGACCTTCAGCATACTATGCACTCAAATCATGAATATCGATATTAGGATTCTTAGAAAATTTTATAACAGCCTTAAGTAATTTATCCTAATTTCACAGTTTTTGAATGAGAACTTTTTATTGCATTATATATGATATCTTGTAATTTTTGTTGTAAAGCTTGACAGAGAATGTAAGAAATGTTAAGAATCAATGTCAAAATAATTTAGGTACACCTATCATTAATTTATTGAAAAATTAAATTTATTGTGTTGAAAAATTAAACAAATATTAGGTACACCAATCTCCACCTAATTTGTTGAAAAATTAAGTCCATATTAGGTATACCTACCATACCAAATATTTGAACAAATGTATGGTGAAGATTTGAACAAATGTATGGTGTGGATTAAACTTTGAGCCTATAAATAGACACACTTCCAAGATTTAATCCATCTAAGAGTGAAAACTATAAGTCTTGAGTGTTTGTGAGAGTTGAGAGATTTCTTTGTAATATTTCTAGTTTAGTGAAGTTTTTGTTGTGTCTCAAAATTTTGAGTGAATTTCTTCTTTGAGATATTTAATTTAGAGTTGTGTATTCTAAATTTTTTCTCAACAATTGGTATCAGAGCCTTACTTGAGTGTTAATATTTATTTATCGTATGCTCTGTGGTTGCCACTAATAAGTGGATCCTCCACATCAAAAAATAAGTTAAATTATTATTCACTCTTGAAGATTGGTATCAGAGATGGACGATCAGATATCGTTCTTAGTAGAGCTATCTTGAGTCGTGAGAAGTTTGGCACACTGAAAGTTTGTTGATCAAGCTTGTTCGGTATAGTCAAAATCATATCGATACGATGAGTGACCTTTAAGTAGTCGGAGGAATCAAAAAGCTCAACAACAAAAACTACAACATATGGGCAACATGTATGGAGTCTTACCTACAAGGTCAAGACCTTTGGGAGACTGTTGGTGGTAGTGAAGTTATACAACCAACGACAGAAGATGCCTTGCGAAAGTGGAAGATTAAAGCAGGCAAAACGATGTTTGCTTTAAAAACCACAATTGAAGAATAAATGTTGGAGCACATTCGAGATGCCAAAACACCAAAGGAAACATGGGACACTTTTGTTACACTATTCTCAAAGAAGAATGATACAAGACTGCAACTTCTTGAGAACGATCTGCTATCAATGGTGCAATGTGACATGACGATTGCCCAATATTTTCACAAGGTGAAAGCAATATGCCGTGAAATTTCAGAGCTAGATCCAACAGCTCCTATTGGAGAAACCAGGATAAAAAGAATAATTATCCATGGTTTGAGACCTGAATACCGCGGGTTTGTTGCCGCTGTACAGGGCTGGCCGACACAACTATCACTTGTTGAGTTTGAAAAATTGCTTGCAAGTCAGGAAGCTATGACTAAGCAAATGGGAGGAGTCTCGCTAAAGGGTGAGGAGGAAACACTATTTACCAGCAAAAGCAAAGACACTTTCAAGCGGTACGTTGGCACTGGATCTAAAAAGAATAATGACAAGGGAGGCTCTCGTCCAGGGGGAGCTTCAAAGAATCGCGGTAATAGTAGAAAATTCGATGGAAAGTGTTACAACTGCGGGAAGATGGGTCACATGGCGAAAGATTGTTGGACCAAGAAAAAATCTATTGAAAGTAACATTGCTACTTCGAGTTCTAAGGAGAATAGCGAAGATGGTTGGGATGCCGAAGCATTATTCGCTATGGAGGAAGAAAAATTAGCTCTCACGGTAACAACATCAGAACATATTGACTACAAAAATGACTGGATCGTCGATTCTGGTTGCTCAAATCATATGACGGTGACAAACAAAAATTGCAAAACTTGTCTGAGTATAAAGGAGGTCTTGTGGTAGTGACAGACGATAACTCAAAGTTACGGATAGCTCATATCTGTAAGACGATAGTTACACCTCGATATAATTCTAACCAGGTGCCACTTCAAGATGTTTACCATGTCCCGGGAATGAAGAAAAATTTGTTGTTTGTGGCTCAATTAACATCATCAGGCCATTATGTCTTGTTCGGTCCTCAAGATGTGAAGGTGTATCATGACCTAAAAATTTCAGAAACACCAACAATGGAGGGGCGACGATTGGAGTCTATCTACGTGATGTCAGCAGAATCTGCATATATAGATAGGACGAGGAAAAATGAGACATCAGATCTATGGCACATACGGTTAGGTCATGTTAGCTATTCCAAGCTAAGTGTGATGATGAAGAAGTCGATGCTTAAGGGGCTACCTCAACTTGACGTGCGAACAGACACAGTTTGTGTGGGATGTCAATATGGTAAAGCAGACCAACTGCCATATGAGGAATCAAAGTTTAGAGCAAAAGAATCATTAGAGTTAGTTCACTCTGATGTATTCGGACCAGTTAAGCAACCGTCAATTGGTGGTATGCAATACATGGTGACATTCATTGATGACTTCTCAAAGCATGTGTGGATTTTCTTTATGAAAGAAAAATCTGACATAGTCTCAAAATTTAAAGAGTTCAGAGAGTCAGCTGAAGGATAAATGGGAAAGAAGATCCGTTGCTTACGTACAGACAACGGGGGAGAATATAGCTCAAGTGAGTTCTCTCAATATTTAAGGCAAAGTGGAATACGTCATCAATACACTTGTGCCAACACACAACAGCAAAATGGTGTAGCTGAGAGAAAGAACCGATATCTTGCAGAAGTCTGTCGAAGTATGCTACATGCAAAGAACGTACCGGGAAGGTTTTGGGCGGAAGCAATGAGGACTGCAACCTTTGTGATTAACAGACTTCCTCAACCAAGGTTAGAATTTATTTCTCCCTTTGAGAAACTGTGGAACATGAAACCTGCAGTTAGCTACTTTCGAGTATTTGGCTGTGTATGTTATGTATTTGTTCCTAATCATCTACGGAGCAAATGTGGCAAGAAAGTTGTTAGATGTATCTTTGTGGGATATGACAGCCAAAGAAAGAGGTGGAAATGTTGTGATCCAACGAGTGGAAGATGTTATACTTCACGAGATGTGGTGTTCGATGAAGCCTCTTCCTGGTGGTCTTCAGAGAAGGAAGTATTGCCAGACTCTAGAGAATTTGGAGACCAACTATAACAAAAGATGGATGAGCATATTGTTCAACTTCAATCAAGTTCGAATGAATTAGGAGATCAAAACAGCGATGATGTCAAACAAAGAGAGACTCAGAGTCCTTGGCAAACTGGTGTGTATCAACAACAAAATGATGAAGGTGAGCCTAATGAAACTGAAGAATCAACTCTGCAATCTCAACTTCGAAGGTCAACAAGACCACGAAGGCCAAATCCCAAATACGCCAATGCAGCCATAATCGCAGAAGACACTATAATAGAGCCTGAGATGTTTGAAGAAGTATCGCAAAGTTCTGAATGGATGACAGCTATGAAAGAAGAGATTGATGTACTTGAGCAAAATCAAACTTGGGATCTGGTTTCAAAGCCAAAAGATGTGAAACCCATATCCTGTAAGTAGGTTTACAAGATAAAACGTCGTCCAGATGGGTCAATCGAGAGGTATAAGGCATGATTGGTAGCTCGTGGTTTCTCTCAACAGTATGAACTAGATTATGATGAAACATTTAGTCCAGTGGCGAAACTTACAACAGTACGAGTTCTACTTGCACTTGCAGCCAACAAAGATTGGAATTTGTGGCAGATGGATATGAAAAATGCTTTTCTTCATGGAGAGTTGGATCGGGAAATCTACATGATTCAACCAATGGGTTTTCAGAGCCAATATCATCCTGAATATGTGTGTAAGCTTCGGAAAGCACTTTATGGATTGAAACAAGCACCCAGAGCGTGGTATGGTAAAATTGCTGAATTTCTAACACAAAGTGGTTATTCAGTAACACCCACGGATTCCAGCCTGTTTGTCAAAGCTAATGAAGGAAAACTAGCTATTGTACTAGTATATGTGGATGACTTAATCATAACCGGTGATGATGAGCCAGAAATTCTTCAAACGAAAGAAAATTTATCAGTTCGTTTCCAGATGAAAGAACTTGGACAACTCAAGCACTTTCTTGGTTTAGAGGTTGATCACATACAAAAAGGAATATTTATTTGTCAACAGAAATATTCTAAAAACTTGTTGAAGAGGTTCGGAATGCTCGAATGCAAGCCAATTTCGACACCGATGGAACCAAATGCTAAAATGTGTGCACATGAAGGAAAAGATTTGGAAGATGCGACAATGTATCGACAATTGGTAGGGAGTCTGATTTACTTAACCTTGACTCGTCCTGACAATTTTTATGCAGTTGGCATGATGAGTCGGTACATGCAAAATCCAAAGAAGTCTCATGTAGAAGCAGTTCGACGAATACTGAGATATCTAAAGAGTACAATTGACTATGGTCTTTTGTACAAGAAAGGTAAAAATTGCAAGTTAATTGGTTATTGCGATGTTGACTATGTAGGAGATCATGACATAAGGAGATCAACAACTGGGTACCTGTTTAAGCTTGGTTCTGGAACAATTTCGTGGTGTAACAAGAGACAGCCAACCGTATCATTATCAACCACTGAAGCTGAGTATCGAGCAGCGGTAATGGCAGCTCAAGAGAGTACATGGTTGATACAACTAATGAATAATCTACATCAATAAGTAGATTATGTAGTTCCATTGTACTGTGACAATCAATCAGCAATTCGTTTGGCAGAGAATCCAGTTTTTCATGCAAGAACTAAGCATGTTGAAGTACACTATCATTTTATCAGAGAAAAAGTTTTACAGGAAGAGATTGAGATGAAACAGATCAAGACGGATGATTAAGTTGCGGACTTACTCACAAAAGGTCTAGATACAGGCAAATTCAAAATGTTTCGTCGACAGCTCGACATATTACAGAGAATGGGAGTTGACATTGAGGGGGAGTGTTAAGAATCAATGTCAAAATAATTTAGGTACACCTACCATTAATTTGTTGAAAAATTAAGTTTATTGTGTTGAAAAATTAAACAAATATTAGGTACACCAATCTCCACCTAATTTATTGAAAAATTAAGTGCATATTAGGTATACCTACCATACCAAATATTTGAACAAATGTATGGTGAAGATTTGAACAAATGTATGGTGTGGATTAAACTTTGAGCCTATAAATAGGCACACTTCCAAAGTTTAATCCATCCAAGAGTGAAGACTACAAGTCTTGAGTGTTTGTGAGAGTTGAGATCTTTCTTTGTAATATTTCTAGTTTAGTGAAGTTTTTGTTGTGTCTCAAAATTTTGAGTAAATTTCTTTTTTGAGATTTTTAATTTAGAGTTGTGTATTTTAAATTTTTTCTCAATAAGAAATGCCCATGATCTCTTTCATAAAATGTAAGATGAAAATGAATTGAAAAGATGTAATAATCCCAAAAGTGGAATCGACATCTCTTCTCTAGGTGTAAGCTGATGCATTCTTAAATACCAAACAAATTGCATCAAAAATTTTCATAAGGGTACAAAGAGAATGAAAATGAGAGCTTTATCAAGTACTACCAGCTTTATGGACCAGTTTGATTGATTACCTATTTCAGGTTCATCAATAACAAAACATGCGCATAATTTCAGTTGCTTGAGCAGCTTATAATTCATCATGGCATTTGTAAAAAGCACCAACAATATTGATCTTGAAAGTCAAATATGAAAATAATTCAAGGACAAAAGGTATCTCTCTTTATGCAATTTGATACTTGATATTTCAATTTTTATTTCTTAAGCAATTTTCAACAAAAATGTATTGACATGGATGTCAGAATGCTAGATCACCTAATACATCACCTGCCGACTCATGAACACATACGTCATTACCTATAATGATAAAAATATCTCTAAATCCTTAAAATTTTAAGAATTTTGAAGAGTATTTTTGTTATGCTAAAATGATGACGTGACATGTGTATATGACTTTTAGTTGACGTGTTAGGTGATCTAATATTTCGGCATTTCCGTCAGCATATTTCCATAGAAAATTGCTTGGATACCATGCTTTGAAATAAAAATTGAAAAGTCTAATACCAAAGTGGAAAAAAAAAACTTTGGGATCAAATTGAAATACATGTCTAAGTATTGGTACCAATAGAGCATTTTATCCCATAATATAGGCATACATGGCAATTAATAATAATTTATGCTTGTAAAACATTCCAACACCAAACATGTTGCTAGTTTCATCATAACCTTGACCATGAATGCTCTAGACATCAAAATTATTGTGTGATGGAATAATTGATATCTCATTTATAAGAGTCAATGCATTTGTTACATTTGTATCTTTCATATGAACAAGTTTAAAGAACCGCTCTCTTATGAACCCCTTGTAAACAAATTTGAAAATAATTCTCTTTTAAAATTATCTCATGCCTCATCAATAATAATACAAAATCTTGACTCCCCAATGTGCTAACAATTTTATTACGGGCTTTAGTAGCAAGAACTTTCAAACCTCCTTCCGAATATCAGGGGAAGTATACCTAATTATAGTAGGAGCATTGTATGTAACTTTGTCATTGTATGATGCCAAGGGTTCTATCATTTCCAAAAGTTTTTATGATTTCTCGAACTAGAAATTTCATCATCTCTCTAAGCACATCCTAATGCAAGCCAACGAATTTGTTGGAAACGTGGTGGACAAGTTATACCACTAAGATAGCAAAAGCAACATTTTGAAGAAACAGTAAGATGCTATTGTAGTATAGAAAAAGTAATTTGTTTATATTGTTATCTTTTTAGACTAGAAAATGGGAAACAAGGTGGAGATGATTCTATTGTCAATGATGTTTTTATACTTGGAATAAAAAGGAGAGGCAAGATATTCATGTAGGAGATCCTAATGGTGCACATAATGTAGCTTAGAAAAAAATCTGAAGCTTTAATAAAACAAGATAAAAAAAATGTACAAGTTCTCAATGGTTGAAGGAAAAGGTTCTCTTGCTCAAAAGTTTGTAGAGACAAAAAAGCACTTGGCGTATCCTTTGGTTAATTTTCTTGTGAAGTTATTTTTGATATTACCAGTTGCAACGACTAAGTCCTAAAAAGACATTTTCTTCCATGAATATAGTAAAAGGCCATATGTTAAATCGAATGAGAGATAAATTATTAAATGATTGTTTGGTTATATATATATACTAATGTATTTGATAGTATTGATAAATGATGTATTTATTCAATACTTTCAAAATACGAAATCTAATAGAGGATAATTGTAAAATTCTAAACATTTTTGTACGTAGTATGACCAATTTTAAATAATTTTATATTATTTTGATGTGAGTAAACTTTTATTTGATTATGGAAAATTTTAATCTCGTATTGAATAAAAATTATGGCTACATCCCTAGACATGTTATTCAAAGAAAGAAAAATATAAAAAAAACAGTAATTTAAAAAAGATAGCTAAAAATTCCTCAAAATATCTTGAAGAAATGTAAAATTTCATAGAGTTGTTGATTTATATTAACAACATAAATATAAACAATAAAAGATGCCTAAAACATATATATATATATATATATATATATATATATATATATATATATATATATAATATCAAGCCCTTCTAGAAGAAGATACAAAACTTGAAGTAAAATTCCAAGGACTGCAACCAGAAATAATTCCATGGACAGAATCGCTAGGGTTGCTTTCTGATCTTGAAAGCTGGCTTGAATTACCATTGGAGAATGAGGGTGAAGCAGATGAAGATGAAAAACTTGAGTTACGCGCGGACACCATAAAATCTTCATCAAAACTATAAAACTTGAACCTTTCAAACTTATCCGAGCGAGTATCAGTATGGACCTGCTCTAAACAAGTATTTTCTTTATGGTTCTTCCGTTTATAACCGTTATAGGCTTTCCTAATAGCTCTAATTTTAAGGATATATTTCCAAAACTTAAGCCTGGACCGAAAGGCCTTATCGGGCTCTTGAATATCAACGCATGGCTTTGGTAGGGCTAAGCTAATCACCGCCGGTGGAGGAGAAATTGGGGGAAGAAAATCTTGTTGTGGTGGATCCTTAGGAGTGCCAGGTTGCATTTCCCATTGAAACGGCACACCTTCAGGGCTGCGATAATAAAACACACGAGAAGAACAGCCCAACGAAGAAGTCCTTGAAATAATTCTGTTGAAGAGGTATTCATCTCCTTGAAGAATTGAAACTTTTTGCTTTGTAACATTAGCATTTGTATGCCCAAAATCCATGTCTTGTTGCTTTGTAATTTGTATTAATTTCTCGTAATATGAGGCCAATGATTATATACTAATTATACCTGTTTGATTTTGGAAGTTGTATTTATATGCATAAAGAGAGAAGAGGGAAGAGTATAATTTTGCGGTTTCTTAGGCCAATGATGGTGTTTTAGGGTGCATGATCCTGTTGTTTTGTGGATTGACGAGCTAACTTTATATTTTTAATTAATTAATTTTTGTTATATTTACTATTCTCCTTATTACTTGTTATTTTAAAATCAGACCAGATTGACCGATAGAGTAAAAAAAAAATAAATCGATCGCTGGTCTAATGTGATTTAATGTAACAAAAATTCAAAAAATAATATAAAATGCAACAAAACATGCATGGATACCGTATTAATATGTCACCTTTTTTTTTTATTTTAAAAAAAGTCGATTGAATTTTCTTTTGAAAAAGTCAATTAACATAAATATGGTATCACTTGTATTACTTTTTTTGAATTGCATATATATATATATATGAGATTCTGATTTTCTGTAAACATTTAATTATTTATAAAAAAAAATCAAAAATTGGGTTAAACCTATCGAATAGCAACTATATCATCAATCTAATCTGTTGTTAAATCCTATTTGGAAAATATTTCTTGTAATGTGAGTGACTTGAACACTTTTTGTTAGTAGGCAATGCAAGCAATTATTTATGAGATAAAAAGAATATTGTTGAGTCTATGTTGGGCGGCCGGTGTTGCACGTTCTATGGCTAAAACCTTAAGCCATGCCCAGCCTTTATTGCTAGTAGTTACCTTCCCATTATTCTTCATTTGCTAGGAACCCTATAATAATTTCTAATGTTCAGTGTTCTTTAATTTTGTGAGAATATTGTGTAAACACTATTAAATTATCAATACTAAAATATAAATTTAGCAATGTGATTGTGCCGGACAATTTGGATCAAACTATTTTCAAGTTGTCGTTTTCGAGTTATTTAGGGAATAAACTCCACTTTTAAAAGTGAAATTCAATTAATTTTTTGATTTAAATTGATCCATTTTGAATTTTATCATGATTAAAATCGGTTCCATTATTTAAAAAATATCAGGGAAATTATCCGTTACTAAAATATCATAAATTTTTATATCTATTGGATCCTCCTAAATTTTTTGTAATCTTAACCATGAAATTTAAAATGAAAGAATTGAGATTTAATTGAATACCAATTTTAAGAATTGTATTTATGGTCTATAATATCTCAATATTATATTTATAATAAAAGAGCAAGTTATGAAAATATTATATTCCGCGTTACGAGAATTTTTTTTTGATGCAAAATCATAGATATCTTCAGTTTATATGTCAACAAGCTGAAATTAATAATGTTCGTATCAAGTAGGATCCTGAAAGACGACAAAACACTTTCTTAAAAATTTAAGATAGTTATATACCTGCCAATTCATTTACAACATCTTGGGTATAAGAGAATTTCAACAAGAAATCTCTTTTCTTGTTTTATAATCCATGAAAAAAAGTCGAAAACATCTCTAATTTGTCAATTCAATCACTTAGATGCCCTTTAAATGCTA
Organism: Triadica sebifera; assembly: GCA_023653625.1. Lineage (NCBI taxonomy): Eukaryota > Viridiplantae > Streptophyta > Magnoliopsida > Malpighiales > Euphorbiaceae > Triadica > Triadica sebifera. The sequence goes on from CM042910.1 coordinate 1,999,358, forward strand.
AATTAGAGGCAAATTAAACAATTGCATGCCCTTTCTTATATCAAAGGAAAAGGTCCACATGGTGGAGTTAGCTTCATATTCGATTCATTGAATTTCTATAGGGGCACAATCATATAAGTTCAGGAGGTTTGACTTTGAGGGTTTTATCTTGTTTCTTTGACTTTAAGGTTTCACTAAGCAAGTAGAGATGATTATATTATAAAGGGAGTAACAAGAAAGAATATCTTTCACCAAAGAATGACGTAGACAAATTACATAATCATATGCTATACCAATTATTTAAAAGCCGAAAATTTCTCTCCCAGTTGTTTTTTTTGTTATATATTTCAAGCTTATACTACAACTCAAGGAGGAGCAATGCATAAAAACTTATCTAAATCAAGTCGATGAAAAAATTTATGGTTCAAGTTAATCACAATTTATCATATATATAAAATAGTTATTATTTTGCATACGTGATAGGTTGAGATTTATCTAATCCCAAAATTTTTTTTATTCACCAAATTTAGGTAAAAAAAATCTAAATAAACCATTCTCACCGGCCTCAAAATAGGAAAAAAAATACATAAAGAAATTAATATTGAAAGGAAAGGCCATGGTTAATGACTTTTATGTCCTACCTAAACTAGGATTAGGTTAATTTTGAATTGACTTTGGAAATTGGAGTAGCCGCTTAAACATAAATAAAAGAGTTTGAAAAGAAATGAACATGGAAACGTGAATGCATAATGGAAAAGAGGTTATAATCTATAAAACAAATTTTCTTTTCCTTTTTTTTAGGAAATATTTTTATTAGATAACAAGTAACAAGGCGAAATGGGGTTCACATGCAGCATATTATTGTTTAACACCGGCAATAATTGGACTTTTAATTAACTATATTGACTTCAACTCCAATATAGCATCAAAATTGAATATTTATGTAAAAGTTTTAACAACTGTTTAAGGCTTTTAACCTATTTACTAGCAGCAAAGAAACCATTCCTAATGACATGGCATTAGATAAAATGGATGGAAGTAATTTGACTAAGAGCTGCTGTCAGCATACACCAGATTTTAGAAGATACCCAATTACGTTCGCATTACAGCTTTCAACTAAATTTTTAATGAAAGAATTACAAGAAATATGACATATTGGATTGTCTGTTTAGGAGGAATGATACAAGGGTTAAATTCTTGACCGCCATCTAACACTTGGCTGTACAACCAACTTCATTGATTTCAATACCATCAAGCTTCTTGATATCACACTCCCTTACAATCAAAGAATAGTTGGTAAGATCACGAAAGTTAACATATATTTTATCTGAAGAGTGCTAGCTGCCTCCTTTTTTTTACCTTACTTTTTTTAGCAGTCCCTACATACATATATTCCTTTTCTCTTGTGGATCCCATCACATTAAAATCAAGAGTATGTGTCATTTACAGGATAGAGAGGATAATATAAAAAAGATAGCTAGTATATATATATATTTATGAGGTACATATCATCAAAAGAAAAGAGAAGATAAAAATGAGGTATATATATAAAATATATTCCTTTTTTCTTTGTATGCGATGGAGAATGTATCCAACTCTTTTAGATGGCAAATATATTTTGAATTGTGATAAAAAAAAATTCCAACTAAGACCTGTTCATATATGGAGTCATTTAGCAGAACAATGTGTATACTCCAATTAAAATATCAGGTGAAGACAAAATAAACTGACTATTTCCAAACACTACACCTTGAGGACACCTATGATGCCCTAGGCAAGAACAAAATGGTCTAAACATTAGATTCGTATATAAAAGCACCAATGTTTTGGCACAACTTTCAATTTTGCTGATTTATTTGAATAGCCAACGTGACCAATAGTCCATGCACATAAATCTAATGTTAACTACAATCCTATGGGTCGAACTGCTATAATTTTTATTACTGTACCCAAGGTAATCAGTCTTAAAAATCACAGAAATCTAGTTTTGAACAGGGAGTTTCTAATTCTAATATAAACTAGCCAAGAAGAACTTACGATTTTTCTGAAGCACACAAATGGCATATTCAAGTGTCAACATAAAATAAGCATTCTACACCTCAGCTGGAGATGAAATGATAGATTCCCTGAAAAAATTTAAAATTGTCATTCCGTTCTCACATATATGTATAAATCTATCTAAAAACATGCCCCACTAATAGAAGGAATGAATCTGAGAATACCTTGGCCTCTCAGCCTTAGCAAGATGTTTAAACATTATGGATGCCTGAAAAACCAGTTATACTGTTAATTATCCCGAAACAAGAAATGGGTAATAATAAAATAACAAACGATGATACTCTTATCCTCTTGAGGGTTGCAAAATTGATTTAGCACAAAAGATCAAACTAGTGAAATGTCATGCTTATTCCTCTCTCGATTCGCGGGTTGTAAAATTGGTCTAGCACAAAAGATCAAACTGGTGAAATATATCATTTTTAAAACTTATTCATCTCTCTCTGTGGTGCTGGTGACAAATATATCATTTTACTTATTCTCTCTCTCACTCTCTCTCTTTCCACATAATACTGGCCACAGAATTCTAAGAAAGATTGACTAATTAAACTGCAGCACAAATATGGATGCGTCAACTCAAATACAGGATAGCAAAGGAGAATAGATTCATATAAACACGAAAAGAAATAGTTCATCTAATATAAGACAACTTCGAATGCTTAGAATTTTCTGATTTGAATAGTGGCAAGCTACAAACCTGCTCCTGGATTATACTTCTCGCCTCAACAAGTTGAGCTTCAAGTTCAAGCTCTCTCTCTGTTGCTTCAGATGTGACTTCTGCTCCTTTCTGTGCATCTTGTAATTGAAACATATGTTACTTTAAATTTAAAAGCACAAACACTTAAATATGTCGTATCTCTAGGATCCTTCCTTTGCCAGGATGACAAATAAAAACAGAAGTACCTTTATGGAAGCGATCTTTGTTCGGAGACTTTCCTCGATTTGATCTCTAGCCATGTGAAAGGGCAGGTCAAATACATCCTGTAAATTACAAAGCACTCATCGGTTACAAACAGCAACTGAACCATTGATCCATTGAGAATCAATAAAGAGCATCATACCGTCCTTCCACCTAATGGAGGCTGCAAGCAGTCGGTTTCTGGTCCTTCATTGACAGCTAATGATTGCTTGGCTGAATCATTTGGAGCATTTATAAAATCACGCATATCAACCTGTAAACCAAGCTTGCAAACTGAGATCAGAATATATTATAACAAGCATTCATGAAAGCTTCTTGACAGTCTCCATTATTTAGATATTGCGCATGAGTAAAGATGGAAAAGCCACTTAAAAATACAAAAAGAAAAATATGAAAAAAAAGAAGATAAAGACTGAATATACCATGTTTTAAGACCAAATCTCATTAAAAAAAATGATTATTAAATGTAACTGTATAAACACAGCACTTATAAGTTATAAGACCATATATTTTCAGGACGGATCACCACAGATATATAGATATGGGCTCTTTTCCTTTTTACTTTTGGTTCCTCTCATTTTTTGTTTTGAAAGTTTGTGACATTGTGCATTTACCCATACAAACAGTAGACATTTTGCCTCGAAAATAGCGCACAATATGATTAATGATGAAATGCTAGCAGCAGTCACTTGCACAGCAGATACACACTTTAAGAGTCTCCTTCCATCTGGGCTAAAATTCTTTTTTCTATTTTTAACCTTTGAAATAATCAAAGCCGTTTGCTCTTTATGTTATTGTTAGAAGTTATTTATTGAGGTAGCAACCTAAAATCTACCTGATGTAATTCTTCCGTTTATTTTGGCACATTTACCCCATTAATTATATTTTGGAAAAAGAAATTGAGAACAAGTTGCCAGTTTAACTCCAGTGAAAACACAGCCCTCATAAAAGAGAATGTTAGGCGGCTGGTGTACAAGCAACTGGCACTAGCACTGCTCTATAATAATAATATGCCAAATGACATTTGATTAGCACGAGGCATAGTAGATTACAAAGCAATATATTCAGGGCAAACTCGCATATGACAGTTCAGCTGAGTGGTGTTTAAAAGAGGATTTTTATAAGTGATTATTGAATTTTACATTAGTAACTAATGGTTAGGCCAAATTTCTTGCCTTTTATATTTGTGATAGTTTCCTGTTTTAGGGTTAACACACACAAATACGTATATATATGACACAGAATTAAAAAAACTCTTTTTTTGTCATTACACTCAACACGGCATCAAAACTAAGTTTTCTATGTTTTTTTTTTTGCAAGCTGATGTTGGGGGGCTTTTTCCCTTTTAGGAATTTTCTATAAAAATATTTATCATTATAGGATGGAAATTACAAAAAATTCTAATATAGGATGTTTGTAAAAGTATTTATCACCTTAGGGTAGTTTTTATTGACGTGGAGGGATGAAAAAATATGAAAGTTAGTCCGCCTTGGCGAAAACTAACTGTCCGCTGAGCTGAAAAGCAGACCAAACATATGTCCGATATCCAGGGGTGAATTCAGGAATTAACTTCAATGGGGCAAAATTGCAATTACACTTTCAAATATGATTTCAATTTATGCGACCCAATTAATATTTTAATATATTATATTCATTATTAACAATTAAAATATTAGTAATTATATAATAATACATAGAAAATAATATATAACTGTCAGCAATTATATGAAGAACATAATAAAAATCATATAATTGCATGTTAGTTATATATGAAATATGCAATTATATAAAGAAATATAACAAAAATTGTATAATTGTTAACAATTATATAAAGAAATATAAAAATAACACATAACTGAATTGTCTGCAATTATTTAAAAAATATAGTGAAAACTATATAATTGCTGATAATTATATGATTATATATGAAACATAATATATAATTGCTAGTAATTATACAAAAGAACATAACAAAAACTGTATAATTATCAGCAATTATATGAAGAAATATAAATAACATATAATTGTTAGCAATTATATGAAAAATATAGAAATAACATATAATTATTAGCAATTATACGAAAAATATAGTAAAAACCATATAATTAATTATATAAACTTAATTTTATATTTTATATTAGTTTATAAACTTAATTAATTAATTATTGAAGAAAATATTTGACATACTAAATATGTGGAGACAAAGATAAATTTGAGCATAGAGGCAAGAAATATATAAAATATATATTATCTTCCAAATTTTGATTGGCGAATGGGAGTAAGTGCCCCCACTACCCCCGTATAAATCTGTCCTTGTTATCTGTCCGTTTTTCATATAAGCGGATAGCATGTGTCCGCTGGTTTATTAAGCACACAGAGCTATTCCAAAAAAAAAAGGGACAGAGCCATCCGCTTTTTTTTTTTAATATGTAAAAACCAGTTTTGTATAAATGAAAATAATGTAATAAATATAATTTTTTTAATTGACCTTCCAAAAAAATAGATTTTTTTAAAAAAAATTAGAAAATTACGAATCTTTTATCTTGTTTTGATATTATTTTTTAGAGTTAAAAGATTTTGTAAAAATAGAAAAAATATATAGATAATTTAAATAATATTAGGATGTAGTTATAATTCTAATTACAAGAATCAAATGCAACAAATTATATTTTAATAATTATACATCAAATACCACACTTTTTATATTTTCTAATATTTATACAAAGGCTTAATTGATGTTAAGAATTTCTCCGAGCAATACTCAAGTTGAACAGTACCACAATCATCCGCGATCAGCATCATCAGTACCTTTAGTAGTAGTATCAAATGCAACAGCAGTGCCATTGACAATACCAAGATCATAACTGATTGTAAAAACTATAGAAAGTATCGGTTGGAGTGAAATGATGTGGCATAGAACCAGATCATGCTACATGAGCACCCGTTGACGTGTCAGTATTCTAAAAGGATGATTGAAAGAGTGATAGTAACATCATATCCAGTTATGGAGAAAAATGAGAGTTACATGGATGCATTGGCTACAGTGAAGGTGTGGTAGATCAGACCCATGGTGTAAATGGACCTCAAGTGGAAGAAAGATCTAGATCAATGGAAGAAGAAAACTGCTACAAGAAAATAATAGGATCTGCAAACCAAAGCCGTAAATGGAACTCTAGTTCAAGACAGACCTATATTAGCGATTGAAGTTGAATATGTATTATGTGAATGATAAAACTATAGAGGATAACATAGAGAAGTGAACAGAACTGGCATGTCCCTTCGTCGTGAGCGTCGATGACATGTTATCTGAACATCTGACGCAAGCACATCTTGCAATTGTTGTGGCAATGGATTTAAAGGAGCTAACTAATATGCCGACATCGTGAATGATCGCCTTTATTTAACAAGTGCAGATTTTGAGTCTAGAATGGCAATCAAGGCTGAGGCTGCTAAAATCCAAACTGTTGGAGGACTATATCCGGTTGATGTCAATCAACTATGTGAATACAGATATGGAGAAAAACTGCTCTCCATATATCTCGACCTCTCAAACACTCAACTGTAAGAGAGTGAATGACCTCTTCGTGAATAAAACTGTAGATGACACAATATTTCAAAATATATTTATTATAAATAAATAAATTTTATTATTATTACTTGTTTTAATTTAAGTTATTGTTGTGACTAGATATTTATAGTATATATATATTGATTGCATTTTATTGTATTATGATTTAAATAAAAATTCAATAGTTTTTTTTCATAAAAATAGAAATAATTTTGAATATAATACTTGCGACACACAATATAGACTAGTTAATTTATTTTATCACTTCAGTTAATTAATATAATTAAATTAAATTAACCTGCTCATCACGACAGACATCAAGGCTAAATCGAATTTGGCTAAACTCATGTGTAGAAATATTAGTAAAGTTTCTATGCACTACTCATGTGCATAATTAAATTAAAATTTTTTTAAGTCAAATTGTAATCTTTATATTTTATTTTTAAAAATTTGCAAAATATTAATTTTTAGCATCCATAAAACAATATAATAATGTTAGTAATATCAACAACAAATTTTCGCTCAAAAGGTGTATCATGATGTATTTGAGTGACTTTAAACTGATGTATTGAGAATACAAATTTCTCTCAAACCCAAGGTTGCAATATGTTGAATCTTGAGTGATATTTCCGTCATTTTGATGCTAACAAATAAAATAACAATAATGTATTTAACAATACTTGTGTTCTAAGTTTGTTGAACAAGATATAGAATATGATGCAATAATGAAAGACAACATTTGAAAATCAAAATAAAAAGAAATAGCATATTCACGCCCGTGACTTATTATGTCACGCTCGTGATATAGTTTAGCGTCAACTCTCCAACATTTAAAGTTCACGACCATGAAGGATCATACCAACTGTGAATGATCAAATCAGTCACGCTCGTGAAAGATAGTTACACCCGTGAGATAACATGTCAAATTTTTTCAGAGAGCTTCACGACCAGAGTCATCACTTGGACCACGACTTGGAAGAATATTCACGCCCGTAAAAGTATAAAGTCACGCCCGTGATTAGACACTTCAAATTCCTCCAGAGAGTTTCACGCCCAGAGTCACCACTTGAGTCACGACTTGGAAGAACATTCATGATCGTGACATATATATTCACGGCCGTGAATGAGGAAAGAGAAACATGTCAAACGTGAAATTAAGAGTTGGTTCAACGACTATTTTCGCATTAAATGCATCCAAACGACTATAATTCGCTGATGAAGTATAAATGCAAGTCATTTATGAATCCTAAATAAGAGAACAACAATTACTTTCGAATCAAAAATCTTGTTGTAGCCATTGTGCATTAATTACTTTCAACAAAATTTTTATTCTCAGTGAAAACTTATTTGCTCATAAATTCTGAGCATTATAGGTTGGTAAGTATTTTCATTGTAATCAATTACTCAAGTGAGTTTGGGTATATTGGATTAAGAATGAAACACTTGTAAGAGTTAATTGTGTGAGCCATAAAATACAAAGAATTGGTTTATTGTGTGAGCCATTAAAATACAAGAGAATTTCTAGGTTAGGTATTAGTCATTGATAGAAACACCATAGTTGAGAGTGAGCTTGTAAAACTCTATTGTAACACTCAGTGTGTTAGTGAAACTCCCAATTAAGATTGGGGAGAAGAGTATGATTTGTTAATACCTGAACTTCTATAAATCTCGTGTATGATATCTCTTCATCCCTACTCTATTTAATTTTATTCTGCACTTAAAGTTAAAATTTTTTTGTTTAATATCCAATTCAACCCCCTTTCTTGGTTCATTATCTGGGCAACAATTGGTATCAAAGCTTAGTCTAGCATCAAAGCCTAAAAAGCGTTAGCAAAGATCAAGAAATGGCCAATGAAGGATTCCAAAGTCTCAAGCCTTACTTTGATGGAGCAAACTACGCTCATTGGAAGTTTCGGATGGAGACATATCTCGATAGTGAGGGAACTGAAGTCTGAGATAGCGTTCAGAAAGAATGGACGCCACCAACTAGTGTAGAGGTTGGACAGAGTTGATGGTGAAAAAGAAATCATTTCAAGAGATGATTGAACATAGTCTCAACGTAGAACAAATTTCAAAAGAAAAAAGTCAATGACAATTCTCGCAAGCTCATTATCTATTGAAGAATGTGGCAGAATCCAACACTGTCCAACTGCATAAAGTATGTGGAAAACATTGAAAAATTATCATGATGGAACAAAGCAAGTTAAATCTAAAAAATTCAAATATTGTTGTAACTGTCTAGCCTCAAATCAGTATTAATGTTGTAAGTTCAATAGTGATGGATCTTGTTTTATGAGAGATTTTGTATCGATACATGCATGAGCTATAATAAAATTTGGAAAGCCAAACAAATAGCAGTTGCTAACATTTTTTGTGTGATATAAATGAGTCCGTTAAACAATTATGTGGCTTTATACATGCTGCAGTTACCACTAATAGTGATATTAAAGGCAATGAACATATGAACAATCGACTTATTTCAAGTTTTAATTCAAGGGAATATTTTGGACTTGCAAGTTGTGCATCGAGAGATTCAAATATTCAAGACTGTGTTATGTGTTGATAAAATATTTCTATATGGGAAATATAGAGGTGTATTGCTTAATGTAGACGTTTGATGGTAATAATGCAATCTTGTTAATAACATTTTCCTTAGTTGATAAGCAAAATTGGAAATATTCATAGAAATGATGAAGTTATGTCTGTCCTGGGAGGAATGATATTTGTATTATTTCTAATCGTCATATTGGGATCGCGCATGCAATGAATCATCGTCTATGGCATTCCAATTCACATATGTATTACATTCGTCACATTGCTAGCAATTATAATACCAAATCCAAGATTCCTTCCATGAAGGATTTTATGGAAAAACTGGTATGTAAAATGAAACAATATTTTCTATGACATTTAACTAGTATATAATATTACCCGAACATCAAATTCGAAAATTTGAAAAGAATATGAAAGATATAAAAACATGACATCCTGAGAAAACTACTTGTCTTGAAAGAATTCCTAAAAAAAATAAGCATTATCATAAGATGACATGCATTAATAGGATATAATGACAAGCAATTATGTTGAATATTGTTATTTATCGAAAAAAGAAATCAGAAAATGCCTATTATAACCATAATGCACCAGTTATTTATACTTTTGGTTAAAAAACCTGGAGAACAATCAATTTATAAAAATCAAATTGATGAAGGTTATACACACTAAGGCAACACATTGATATAGTGCATGCATCAAATAAATATTTGATAAAGATCAAAGTGTGTTTTGTGTTAAGAGTCCAAGAAACCATTAAATAAGAAAGGGCGAGCAACATAGATAGTAAAACTTGGAGAAATGACTTGCACATGTAGGAAATTTTAGCAAAATAAAATATTGTGTTGCATACAATAACTACTTGTATGATTTGTAACATTAATTACAAAACATACATTGCATCACTGTACATGTTGAAAAATACATTCAAATATTAGTATACTATATTTACACTTTTAGGTCATTCTGACTATTGACTAGAATGTGATTTATTACCAATTGTGCCAAATCCAAAATGAAAAAGGGCAAAAGACATATCGAAATCCACACGCCGTAAAAATGAAATGGATTGGAAGGATTATGAAAATCCAAAATGAAGTTTATATTGTAATGAATGCAAGCAAATTGGACATAATTCTATGATTTTTCCTAAAAATAAATGCTAATGAAAATTGTAGTAAATATAAACATAAATGTGTTTTTATGTTGCTATTATAATTTGATTACAACATTTAAGTGTTAATATATATCAATTTATTTTAAATGCATGACAGCTTATAGCAAACATAAAATGCACCAAAGATCATTTACAATAGTAGTAGAATAAAAAAAATTCAGACTACCAACATAGTTGACAAATATACAAATGAAACACATCTAAAGATTATAGCAAACATGAAACACACCAAATACACATGTGCCATGGATACATACCATGTACCATTAGGATGTGTATATTAGTCAACAATATTGATAGTTTATATTTTTTTGGTGTTACTACTACTTGAAAATGGTTTATAGGTGTGTTTCACGTTTGCTATAATTTGTTATGCATTTAAAATAAATTGATATGTATTAGGACTTAAATGTTGTAATACATAATACCAAGTGATAACACCAATATAAAAACACATTTATACTTATATTTACTATAATTTTCATTAGCATCAATTTTTAGGACAAATCCTAAAATTATGTTCAATTTGTCTGCATTTGTTACAAAATTATCTCCCTTTCGGATCCTCAAAATTCTTCCAATCCATTTTGCTTTTACAACGTGTGGATTTTGATATGCCTTTTACGCTTTTCCCATTTAGATTTAACATCATCGGTAATAAATCATACACTAGCCAATAGTTGTTAAAAGTCATGATTTGTGGCCAAAGTCTTTGAATTTGCTTTGCAAATTTAGGTGGCCACAGTCTTTGAAATTAAGTTGTGTTTTCTTGACTTTTAAGGTATTTGCCTATAAAAGGCACACAATATTATTCATATCTACATAGCAAAAATTGAGAAGCAATTGAAAGTTCTCAAATTTGTGAGAGAAAAGAAAAATAGAGAGATAGAAAAATATTTGTTATTTTTGTTGTTCTCCTAATTTTTAAGAGATAGTTTATTTGTTCTCTCCTTAATTATTAGAGAGACGTAGTAATCTCCTATTTTCTTTCATAGTGAATTCTTCTATTCTTGTCAGTGGTTTTTACCCTGATTTGTTTGGGGGTTTTCCACGTAAAATCTCTGTGTTCATTTTGTCTTTAATTTTCTCAAATTATTAGCTGTAATCCTGCTCTATTCAGTCCTAATTTTTTCAACAAGTGGTATCAAAGTCTAACTTGGGTATTAATATCTATTTATCGTATGCTTTGTGGTTGCCACTAATTAGTGGACCCTCCACATCAGAAAATAAGTTAGATTATTATTTACTCTTGAAGGTTGTTATAGAAGCAATGACGGCAAAATTTGAGATCGAAAAATTCAATGGGAGTAATTTCTCATTGTGGAAATTAAAGATGAAGGCTATCTTGAGAAAAGATAATTGTCTTGCAGCTATCAGTGAAAAGTCGACGGAATACAAAGATGATGCTAAATGGAACGAGATGGATGAGAATGTTATTGCAAATCTTCATCTTGCATTAGCAGATGTAGTGTTGTCAAGTATTGAGGAGAAGAAAACTGCAAAGGAGATTTGAGATCATCTCACAAAGCTGTACGAGGCCAAATCACTTCACAACAAAATTTTCCTTAAAAGGAAATTGTAAACTCTGCGGATGTCAGAATCTACTTCGGTGACAGAGCATATCAATGTTTTGAATACTCTATTTTCTTAACTCACATCACTGGGTTATAAAATAGAGTCAACTGAACGTGCTAAACTTCTGCTTTAAAGTCTACCTGATTCATATGATCAACTCATCATCAATTTGACAAACAATATCCTCACAGATCATCTAAATTTTGATGATGTTGCAGCTGCTATTCTTGAAGAAGAAAATTGGCGTAAAAACAAAGAGGATAGGTTGGCTAGTTCGCAACAAGCGAAAGCCCTAATGGTGATGAGAGGGAGATCAACGGAACGTGGCTCAAGTGGGAGCCAAGATCAAGGTAGATCAAAGTCAAGAAGCAAGAAGATGAACCTTAAGTGCTACCACTATGGCAAAAAGGGTCACTTGAAGAAAGATTGCTGGAGTTTAAACAAGAAAAACTCTAATTCTTAAGGAAATATTGCAAGCACATCCAATGTGGGTGATGCTTTATGTTGTGAAGCAACGACAACTAGTGAAGGCAGAAAGACATTTGCTGATGTGTGGTTTATTGACTCGAGAGCCACATTTCACATGACCTCTCGAAGAGAATGGTTCCATCAGTATGAATCTGTCTTTGAGGGATCTGTGTACAGTTGCAATGATTATGCCTTAAAGATTGTTGGTATTGGAACTATCAAGTTGAAGTTCCATGATGGCACAATACGCAATATTCAACAAGTGCGGCATGTGGAAGGCCGAAAAAAGAACTTGATGTCGTTAGGTCAATTGGATGACCTTGGCTATAAAATTGAAGCCGAAAAATGAATCATGAAAGTGATTCGAGGTGCGCTTGTACTAATGAAGGGAGAAAAGGTGACTGCCAACTTGTATATGTTAAAGGGAGAGACTTTGCTAGAAGGAGAAACATCAGTTGCTTCAAGTAGTTCAAGTGAAAGATCTACAATGGTGTGGCATCATAAACTTGGACATATGTCTGAGCAAGGAATTAAAATTCTTGCGGAGCAAAATCTACTTTCAGGTCTCACTAAGGTGTCTTTACCTTTCTGTGAGCATTATGTTACAAGTAAGCAGCACATATTGAAGTTTGATTAGTGGACACTCTTTCTATTTTTACATCATTCCTACCAATGATTTCTCTAATCGAATAGTATCTTCTGAATACGTGAAACAACATGTCAAGTTCTTCCAAAGAGTTTCACAGCCAAAGTCACCACTTAAACCACGGCTTGGAAGAATGTTCATGCCCGTGAAAGTATAATGGCTTTGTTATGCTTCATTTTCAAGTTTGGAAAATCTAGAAATTTATGTCCGTGATAAGGTTATCATACATGTGAATATAGCACACAAACACTTTTTACACCCATGACAAATGTATTGGAAAATGTATGAAAACTTGGACATGTTATAAGTGCATAATATTGCATGTTGCATGATAGTATATTTTCTTACTTTTATGCATCACTAAGCTTTGAGCTATGCATCCAGACAGAAACAAGATGTATTAGGACTTGAAGGCACAGTACTGATGGTCAGGGATGAAAAAGGACATTATAGAATATGTTGTCAAATGTATGACATGCCAATAAGTGAAAGTTAAACGTCATGGTTTATTAGTTCCATAAACCCTCAAATTGCCCAAGGTCATTTATTACTAAATATTGCATCTAAAAATTGTGTACTCAAGTTGATGCTAAGGTTCAGATTTTGAGGACCGACAAGGGTACAAAATAAAAATAAATGGATTTTAATTTCCTTGCATATCTAAATTCCAATGGGATATTGCACAAAACTAGTTATGTAAACACTAGTGCAAAGTACAGAGTTTGGAAAGAAGAACAAGTATTTATAAAAAGTGGCTCAATCTCTCATGTTTACTACGAATGCTTCATAGGTTTGTTGGGGAAATGCAGTGATTTTAGCCAGATTAATTTTTAACGAAATACCCCTAAAAACCTTTTATTTTTAAAAGCACTTTAGGTAATTATTCATAATTATTCTGACAAAATGTTTTGGATACATGTGTTTTATTCATAAGAGGAATGTAGATAAGTTAGAATTTCTCATAAGAGGTTTGTAGGAAAGTACTTTGAGTATGGACATTACTTTTAAGGTGTCTAAGCCATACTTTTATTCACCTCAATTACCTCTTCATAAGGAGAATACAGAGGAAGCAATGGAGGTGATAACACGTCTCTTTTTACAATTTTCAAGGCAAAATCCTAGTGATGACACAAGTAAACCTAAAAATGGGTATTAGATAAGCCAAATTTGAAAACCAGCAAACAATGGGACAAGATAAATAAAGCCATCAAGCATGAAATACAATTAGCATCATCATTGAGTTCAATTTTTAAAAATTCATGTTGAGAGTCTCCAGCAACTTTTGTTTGTCTTAATTATAATCCCATTGCTAATGATCTTGATGTTCTTATTGAAGTCAAAAAGGAAATTAGAGCATGTACCAAACATCTAGTTTCTACCTATTCATGTGATTCTTTGCCACTTTTCTGTAGACCTTTTGTATTGTTTATTTTTTCAATTTTTATTCCACCAGGTTGGAAAGAATCATATCATGATCCGAAATGGAACAAGGCAATAGTTGAAGAGAGAAAGACTTTGGCCGAAAAATGAGACATAGAAACTTGTTACTTTTCCATTAGAAAAGAAATCAGTTCGATGCAAAAAGGTATTTACAAACATAAGGCAAATAGTTTATCGAAAGATACAAAACTAGATTGGTGGCAAAGGACTTCACCTAGATCTACGGGGTGCACAATCGATAGACCTTTGCCCCAAATGCAAAAATGAACTCAAAAATTTTGAATGTGAAATAATAAACTACAATTCACCAATTTATGCAAATATAATTCACTAATTTCATTCAAAAAATAATTGTCGAATGGATAGGTAGTGCACAAGGCTTGCACCTTAACTTGGGAAGAAATAGATGTGCATAGCCTTTCAACCTCATTACATGAGAATGTTTCTATGTCTTGACCCTATTGTGCCCAAATTGCATTTATGCAACCATCAAGGGCCAAAACCATAGATCTTCTATAAAAGGACAATACGCACATAAACACTATAGGTAAACAAGAATTTACATGATGCAATCATATTGTCTACAATAGAGAAAGTACACACCAATTGAGAAACAATAAAAAGGATAAATGGATAAGTATAACAAGAACAATTGAATCAGAGATAAAACCTGCATTGATCTCAATGATGCCCTTAAATCAGCATTTTTTGTCATCAATTCTTGATTTTTAGCCTCATAGGCATCCACCTGTGAATAGAGTATCACAATCTTATCTCACCTATTCCTATAAAATTCCAAGTCAACCAACATACATACTATTTTTTTAAAGAAATCGTTATCAACCTTCTTCCCATTCCATGTCCCACGTTGTCTGCCTTCTTTCTGTAAATGTCATAAAAAGCCATCATGGGGCACAATTATTAATTTTCAACAACAGCCAAATGAAATTTGCATGCTTATTCAACTAATATCTGAAGCAAATTCATTATCTCCATGCCTGATCTTGATTCCTTCTTTTTCTCCTTCAATACTTGATTTAGCCTCTCCTGCAAAAAGATAAAAAATGAAACAAATACTTCTTCCACATCTCACAATTAATCATATCTAGAGTTAGCCAAGACAAGCTTCAACAAGCTTAGACTCAGCCCATTTACAAAATGAGTTTGAAATTCAGACTCATATCTCACTCATATATTAAACTGCCAAGCTAAAAAGACCACGTCGTTAGTCATATGCACTTCATTTGAATAACAAGCAAAATTTCTTCAACAATAGACTTCAAGTCTTCAACTATAAATAGTCTCCAAATTTATTCCAACAAATTTAAACATTTATTTAAAATTTTTAGGAAGCATTTGGCAAATTTTCTTTCTCTTTTATTCATTTTTATGATAAATTCCAAACATTTAAGGCTTATGTATAAGTATATGCTGTAAAATTATAAAATAAAAAAAATCCATATGATTTTTGCTAGTTCTAAAACATATCTACACATAATATCAGAAATATTTATTTTAGCACTAATGACCAAAAAAATGAAAATAAAACAAACCTTCAAGAGTTTTTAATTTCATACAAAAACTTTTGTTTTTGTCAATTCTGGCCCAAGTAAAAAATTTCGTATCAATTTTGTCCAATGTATAAAATCAAGTCTAAAGGCCCATGCTTTGATCTTATGGGTCATTTCACTAGATTAAACATATAGGTTTTTATTCATGTGCACCATTATTACTACTTTGAATACCTCTAGCATTTGAATTCACCAATGCTTCACTTATTCTAACTATAGCAAAACAAGCCAACACAATGAGAACTTGGATTCAATACATGGCAATGGATCGGTTATTCTTCTGCTTTACAGAAAATCCCATTTTTTGATTTAGAAACCCTAAATTGAAGATTCTTAGATAACACCATATAAGACTAATTTATGACACCAAATCCTTCATCCACATTGAGTTACTTGTATTGATAAAAAAAATCTTAGTTTCTCACCATTGTCATCCACTCATCCCTTTTGTGAAGCAGAGCATAATCATAAAAGAACGAGATGAGAAACCCAGCCCTGGTCAAGCACATATTTAATCCAAGTCAAAAAGTCCATTTAACTTAAACTAATCCACATTATCTCTTAATGTTTTAAGATTCAAGTCATATGTTGTTCCCATGATTAAAAATTTAATATTGTTAATCTAGATGCCATATAAAACAAGTGTGCATGCCGTCTAGGTTTGATTTGAGGAATTTAACAAAATTGCCATGAAATGTTCAAATTCAGGCAAAAATAAAATTCACAAAATGAAAAAAATAATTGTGAATTTTGGTCATTGGGCCTTTATTTGAAAAATATTTTAGACAATCAAATCTTTTTTTCTTTTCTCTTTTTAGTCATTTGTATAATAAATTCTAAGCGTTTAAGGATGAGTCAAAATCGAATTGAATTCAGATATAATCTAGCTAGCAAGCTTAAAAAAGCCAACCCTAACCCAACTCAAGCTTGACTCATTTATTAGACATGTCATAAGGTAGCTCAAGGTTGTCAGTAATTTTTAAGAAGCTTAAGCAGGTTCTAATTAGTCAACCCCTTATTATTTGCAGCGCTACAATCATTATGAAATCCTTGGCATGAACAAATATAGATTGATTCTCTCTCCATGATTAAGAACGGATTGATTGTCTCACCATGAGTAAGATATAAAAAATAACTACCTGCAGCTTTACATATTCCTTTTCTTTTTTCTTCATCTCATGTATTTGTTGAGTCCTCACTTGCTTTAGCACAGCAACGAATCAAAGAGTACTAGTTAGGATCTGTACATTATATCCCCAACTGCCACAAACAATGCAGCAAAGAAATTTGAAGTTAAAGATGCACCAACCTGATTACCGATAACCATCCTTTGAAATTCATCTCGTTCCTATTGAAGCCTGTCAATTTGCGCCTAAAAAGCTGCTGTAGCTTTGGCTTCCTACTCATATGAAGGCTCCATGAGTATTAACAAACAGGTAGAGTTTAAACCTAAAACAACGCTTCTTAAATTATAAGCATCTAACCATTCTGGCAATTGTTGCTATTTCCCTATCTTTGGCTTGTAACTGAGAATCAAGCCTCTCAACTTTTGCCTCCAATCTCGATATATCTGACAATAGTCTGGAATATGGAAATAATGCAAATTATGCCATAGAGTATACCTTAAACCAATCACTTTTTGAAAATACTGAAAATATAAGCGCCAATACAATCTTGTATGTGTTATATTTAGCAAAGGTACACATTATAACAGATAATCACTCGCAAGACCATGTAGATAATAAAAATGATAAAATCAATATGAATATGGCCAAGCTGAATTTTGATAAAAAATTAGGAGGAAGAAGAGGGACTTAACTAAGAATGAAATCAACATACATACTAAATTTAGTAAAGAAATAAAAAAAATAAAAAAAATAATTTTAACTGATACATTAAAAAAAAACAAAAAAAAAAAAGGAACTTTCCACTTCTTCCACCAACACGCTAAGGAGCTATTTAGTCGTAAGGCTTACCTCTGTCTCTTTTCATTAGAAGACTCTCTAAACTCAACATCACGCAGTCTCTGTTGAAGCAAAGAGTATATGCAATTGCAGGTTCGGGCAATTGAAACCTATAGAAAAAAAAAATTTCCTCAAAAAATTTGATTAACCAAAAAAGAAAGCCAGATCGAGGAGAACACACTGGATCATTGGAGAAAAGGTCGAGAGAGGCAGGGAAACCAAAGGTAACGAGCGTCTGGTTCAAGTACTTAGCACAATGCTCAAGGTTGCTGGTATGAGCAAATGTATAATCTCTGCATCACAAAATAAAAACCCTAATCTACACGAAGTTGATAAAAACACAAACACATACAATGATGTATACATTTCGAATCACATATCACTAAAATCACAGAGATCAATGCACAAACATAATAAAGAAGCAGAGAAACCATAATAAAGAATCACTGACCCGATCGGTAAGGCGGAGGCGGTGGTCGACTGTGTATACAGCAAGAGAGAGTTAAAAGAGCTAAACATCGAGAGATAACAGAAAGAAAGGATACTAAAGAGGCATCGAAAGAGAGTGAGAAAGCGAGAGAGATCGTACTCTGAGATCCAATTCTGCATCAGCAGCTGGCATTGTGGGAAAGATTGCAAGAACATTAATAGTTGTCGATTATGTTAGTTGTTTGGAGCTGAAACGAAGTAACAGAGTGTGTTATTTTTTCGAGTTTGCTATTAGATATAGCCGGGAAGCGGGTGAACTTTGAAATTCAAATGGCTAAGGTACAAAAATGTAGCTGACATGTATCCTAAATTCCTAATGGGTTTTTCTTTATCAATAATGTAGCTGACATATATCCTAAATTCCTAACTTTTCTAGGCGTTTTGACATTGCCGGGAAATTGCTTTTTGAAAAAGAAAATTTAAAAAATATTTTTAAGAGACGCATATAAATATAAATAAATAAATAAATATTTTTTAAGAAGTTTATTTGAAAATATCAATTTATAAAAAAAATTAAATCAATTAATTAAATAAAAATAATAATAATTTTTTTTACCCTTAGCAATCTCAAATAACCCATTAATAGAATAAATGTTAAACTAAATTAATGATGATGCTACCTCAACAAACACATGTAGTTTCTCATTATAGAATGTTGATGTGGCAATTTTGCCACGTGGAAAAGCCCTTCCACTTGGAAGACATGCAGCTTTTTCATGCAGTTTTTTTTTAAAAAAAAAGGAAAAGGAAAAATTAAATAAAACAAAATAAAAACTAGAAGTAAAATTTCTTAATTATAATATAATCTCTATTTTTGTTTGGAAGAACAACATTCTCTCTAGGAGCCGCTCTATCAACATTCAATGCCCCAAATTCATTCTTTATGATATTGTCGCAATCTGAGTGGAGTGGGTTCATCATGGATAGCGACGTTGACGCAGCAATTTTTGATTCGTATCATAGGTAAGTTTTTTTATTCTTTCACAGCCTAGAGCAATGTCCGATATAGCATGGACTCCATAATTTATTGTGTTTGTGGGGACAAATGTTGAAGTTTTTATGCTATTTTGAATTTGATATTTGATGCTATTTTGAGTTGATCAAAACATTCACTGTCTATGGATTATAAAATGGTCCATTTTAGGTCTAATGTCGTTATGCGTTCATTGTTAAAGCTTTAATCATATAATGATATGAGCAGTCGTAGCAAGGTTCAACAAGCAAGAAAGATGCATTAGACTTGTCAACCGATCCAATTATAAGAGCTAGGGTTAAGCGGATCAAAGAGGCTCTACAAAAAGCTATATTCAGAACTTGGTGGACATGGAGATTCAAGAAGCTATATAGACCAAGTTTTAAGGAGTCTAATGAAGGCCCAAGATTAATCAATCTTCTTGAGGTGCGTGAAGATGTAAATTAAGAGCAAATTATATTATGTACATGTGATAGATATTTATTTAAATGGTAAATAATTTTATTTTTTAAAATATATAAAAATAATATTTTTATAATTTGTAAATGAGGTTGAATTCATAATTCAATATAGATACAGATTTATGATATAAGAATTGTAAATTAGGCCCAAATTTTATTTTTGTAAAAATTCAACTTAATTAATATGATCCTATACAGTGTATATGTTGTTGGTCAATTTTTATAATATGGATTCAAATCTAATTTTTTTTTATAAATACAAGAATAATTTATTTATTTTTTTATAAATTTTAAAAATAATTTTTTTTATTATTTAAATAAATAAGACGCAATGTATAATAGATAGAAATTTATAATATAAAGTCATGTGATATTAAGGTTATGTGTACGACATATGTCTTTTATTAAGTGTTACATGATTTTTTTTTATAAGTGTCACGTAACTTTTAAAATAGGAAAAAAGACAAAATTACTTTATTTGACATTTTTATGCTGCAAAAAAAACTCCTTCCAAAACTATTTTTTTGGTGACACAAATTTCACTTGTACTATTTCTTCTTTGTCCGTCTCTCTCGCATTCTCTCTCCCTCTAGTATCCTTCCTTATTGCTGATCCGCCCACTGATGCCACCGACGGCGACATCGCCAACAAGCAACCTAATAACTCCCGTCGTTGGTCCTCTCTCAATGCAGCCCCCCTCTCTCCCTTACACTGAAGATACCAAATGACTGATATGCCAGCAACTACTCTTTCTAATTGCCACTTACCCTTCTCTTGAATCTAAGACTGCTACCTTCACCCTCAACAATGATCATACAGTTAACCTCCTCCAAGCCAACGACATCATGCCTTTGCCGTTTGTCATGCACCGTGAAAGTTTATACGAAATTTTTTGCACGTGTATATTTTCTTACACATATATAATATTTTAGAAAGCTATTGTGCAATGTTAGATTAAATGGATTCTGACCGCCTATTAAAGTAAATATGAATTAATCATAGTCCTTCATCTGATAGGTGGAGAAATCAATCATAATCATCCATTTTGATAGGTGAGAGTTGATCCTAGCCTTTTTATCTAGTAGGTGGGAATCAATCCTAGTCATCCATTTTTGTAAGTGAGAGTTAATCTTAATCATCCATTTGGTAGATAGAAATTAATATCAGTCATCAATTGATGAGGTAAATACCTATAAATAGCTTAGTAGAGTTTATTTGTAATCATCCAAGAATTTAAGCAATATAAGCAATTTTTTATTATTCTCCAAGTTCTCTCTTATTTTCTTAAATTCTTTAGTATTTTTACTCATTTGTTAGTTATATCTAGTATCGTAGTAGAGACTGATAGCATTTTTACAAAGAAATTTGCTAGTACTGCACGGTTGTTGATAATAAAAAACTAAATCTATCGTTACGGTCGTTGATAGTAAAAAACTAAGTCTGTGACATGTTGAAGGAGACAAGGATAGAGAAGCAATGACCAACAAATAAGGTCAAGGATCCAATGCTTTCTTTTTTTACTTTTACCTTTTTACCCCAACCCAATTCTTTAGTGGAGTCTTCTATTAGGTCAAAATGACTACTGCCTTTTCCTTTTAATGGATTTTTAATTTAACTCAAATATGTGTAAGTAAATTTCTTTAATTAATGCACTTAGTCACTATTTATGAAAGACTTAACAAATAAATTATCAAATTATTTTTATTTTTAAAACACTTAGCATTTAATTAATTGAATAAATTTTCAGTTGAGGTGCAATATTAGTTCATATTTGATAATTAAAGAAGGCAATTAAATAAACTTTTAAATGAAAGAGTTAATTGCATAAATTTGAAAAGTTTAGGGACTAAAATAAATTTTTTTGGTTTAAATTCTCCTTTTAAGTTTCTATATGGCACGGAGCTAATTCTTGAGGATTTCCTCACGTTTTAGAGGTGGTAAGATGCTCCACCTACTCGTGCAAACAAAACGTGAGAGTTAATTATAATTTACCAACCTCCTAGTGTAACAGTATTGTGTGGTTCAGGCAGTTGCATTTGGTAAGCACGTGTTTATGCTTCCTAAATTATATCTTTCAAGACTTAAATTAAAAAAAATGTTAGATTATAATTTTTATTAAATTAAAATAAATTATATTTTTATGCCTGAAATTAAAATTAAATAGAAGTTCAATCATAAAATTTATAGGATTGTTTTAAATTCTTACAATCACTATATAGTATTATAAGTTAAATAAAAAATCATTATGCAATACGTGTATTTAAGCACGATAAATTTTATTTGTATAATAAAATTTAACATATAATTATCTATGACATTATTTATAATATTAATTTTATTATTAATGTAGTAATTTTTATTCACATATATTAATATAATTAATTTTAATTGAATATATTGTAAATTTATTTATACATGAAATTATACATATAGTTAAAAATCTTAATATATAATAGAATATTTTAATTATTAAATATTTAATCTAATGGTGTTATAATATATTAGACAAGTCAAACTTGTATTGACACATTTATGACGCATATCTATTTAACCAAAATTCATATATATTTAAATGTATGTCGTATTGTTATATTTAATTGTATTGTTATCTCTACATAATTTGAAGATTATTATTTTTTCTAATTGTAAATTAAAAAATTAAATATATCTTATGAGTAAGTGGAGTAAGGATAAATTTATAAATTATCTATATAAATATATAAAGGAATGTTTTAAGCATTTTATGACTTTGTTCATTAACTATTTTTCTATTTTTTAAAAAATTTATAATTTTAATAATTTTCATGCTTTTTAAAATTTATATAGGTTAAATAAACTATTTTTCTCTTAAATTTATCTTACTTCATTTTAATTTCTCTTTTTCCTTTAAAATATTTTAAGCATTTAATGACTTTATAATAATTTTTATAAATTTATCCAATTTATTTAAAAATAATTAAAAAGTCAAAATAGAGTTAGAATCGTCAGTTATGGTTTTGAACCTGGATCAAAAACCTGCCTCGTTGATCCAGGTTCAATAAATGTACAAATTTAAAGTGAAACCCATATTTAGATTTCGATTTTATTATTATGGTTCAAGGTTTGATCAATTTTGATCCAATTGTGACCGAGACGATTATGATCCGGCTCAAAATCGAAACCCTATTAAGTATTAACCATGCCTAAATGCATGTGAAAACCAATTAAAATAAATATTTATTTAAAAAATATATATTTAAGTTTATATATCATGGTGAGGACTGAGGAGGCCGAAAAGCGGAAAACTGGAAAAGGGTGTAAGATGGCCGTTGAAATTGAAATGAATGAAGACTGGGTACATGGACGATGGCTCGAAAGCGACAACCCCAGTCCGCAGCCGCAGAGATTTATTTATTTTTAATATTCGAATCTATAAAAATTAAATCATTGTTACGATAGATTATGAAATAGAGATTGCATTATTAATTTATTAGATTAATAATTCGATGGCCATTAACAGACAATTTTAATTCCAATCGTTCTTCAATTTTTAATTTTTAATTTTGCTATGTTTTCTCTCTGCAAAATAAATTTTAATATGTTGATTTATTTTAAAACGAGCAATTTTAATGTCTTCTTCTTCTTCTTTGTTTTTTTTTTAAAAAAAAACTCAAATGTCTTCTTTTCAAGGGTGGGAATTTTTTTATCATATTTTGATATTCATATTCGTTTTATATTTTTTTTTCAAAAGATAATGTTATCTTACAATTAAATATTAAATTACATGGATGGTTTGCATAATTGCATGAAACTATATCTATTGCAACGAGATAAGTTATGGCTTCATGCATTGTCTTGAAAAGTTCTTATTTTCTTTTTGTAATATTTTCATATTTTGAGAATAATTTGAGTGGGCATAAACTTTTCCCTTTTACTTAAATTATTATAAAATTATAGAAGAAACTCTTATGTGATATAAAATAGGGTAAATTGCATAATAAACTTTGTACTTTTACACTTTTACGTTTGTATCAAAATAATTATATATTTTTTTAATTTTTAAATATATATATTTTTAATTTTATATCAAATATAGTTTTAGAGAGATTTTAATTTGATTTATTAATTACTTGACACTGCAAAACTAGTTTTTTAATTTGACACTACTAACATATATAAATAACTTTAAAAAATTATATTTTCACAGAACTAGCCTAAAACTTAAAATAAACTATATTTTTATAGACATATATATATATATATATATATATATCTGCATAGAACTAGCCATCGGAATACTTAGCTTTAAGCCCAAAAACAACCTAGATGTACGTAGGTATAAATGTATCTGCTTAGAATTAGTCGTATGTGAAATAGATATACGCAAACATAACTAGATTAGTACATAAATAGTTTTAATATGAAAATTGTTTACATAACTAAATCAATGCATAAAAAAAACTAAATTGTAATACTTTCTTACCCTACTAAATAGATAGTCAGATAAGAGAATACTACATGATTTCCTCTCAAAAACCTATTTACGGTGCATAGAGAAAGCATGATTTTTTTTTTTGTTTAAAACATACAAAAAATTTTAATCAACTTTCTAAGATCAATACAAAGCATTAAAGAGAAATGTGTATGTTTTATATACAAAAAAAAAAAGTTATTATTTACAAAGCATTCTTTCCAAAATCTATATACAAAATCCATGGTACTATATACATACATATATGTAGAGTAAAATCAAAAGTACAAAAATGTGAATACCCACAGTGGGTTCTCGGCTGCTTCACTGGTTTGGATTTCTATTAGATTATCTTTTTATTTACAAACTAACATTTATACTCAACAACAACTTTTTACATTGCGCAAGAGAAACAAATATATCTCATGCTAAGCAATTATGCTTAGTAGTGCATACACATAGACAATAATATAAAAATCAAACATCCACACACACATGCAAAAAATTCATACATAAATTACCGAGATATATAGACAGAACAAATATCTCATCATATAAATCATATTATTAAATACTATTCATGTCTGTGAGTAATGATTCACGACTGTGAACATGTCGACTATAAAACAAATGTTACCGTTTCTTCTCATTCTCAACCTTAAAAATTCTCTCAATTAAAGTTCTCATTCATTACCTCTCACAAAATTCGGCCTCCTCATATTCTTTTTCATCCATAAAATCCTTAAAAACTCATTTCTTTTTGAAAAATCACAACATCACAAGGTTGTTCTCAAAATCCCTGATCAGGAAATCACTATCCAAAATCCTTAATCCGAGATTATCAATAGAACCCGGCTCATCAAAAGGCACAATAAAAAAATTCCATACTTTGAGACGCCATATAGACTACCTTTTCAATATTATTCCGGAGCATTATCATCCGAGATGTGCGATTCTTAAGAAAAGGCCCCTACTTTCTTTTCGTTCATTCGAATGGAACGCTGTCAGGACTCTCGGATTTGAGACAAGTATGATGGAACAATTATAAGCTTGTCATCTCAAGGAATTTGTGGATATTCATTGACCTATGCTAAGGGAACCAACTCTCGATTTCCTTAGCACTTTGCAAGTGTCTCCCACTGGAACAATCAAATTCCAACTCTGTAAGCATTTGAACACTCTCACAGCAGCGGAGTTTGGGACAATCTTCAAACTTCCCTCAGATGGTATTCTTAATGAGAGTGAGGTGGAATTTTATGCCAGTCCGGCATGGACTCACTTTGGGTTGGATTGTAGCTGGGATGTGAAGAAGACTAAGAGCACCCATCTTCGGTCTCCTGTGCATAAATATCTACATAGGTTTCTTACCTAGAAAGAGGCGATAGCAACAGTGCAATCCAAAAATCAGAGCTTTTCCTCCTAGAGATGGCACGAAGAGGTCTAATAGTGGCTCTGTCTCGCTGGTTTGCAAATCATCTCTTCTCAATTGCAACAAAGCTATAAGGAGATATCTTGATAGGTGGGTATATGACTCACCTTGCAATTGAACTCGGCTATCTAAAGCTCGATGAGCACAATTTCAACCTCATTCCAGCACATCCTCGAGACCGACTAGATGTCAAGTCTTTTATAAAGATGGGAGTCATTGTTCGCATAATCTACGAGAACAATATCTATTACCGCTTCACCACTCCAACTGGTGAAAATTGATTGGGAAGACCAGGATTCAGATGAATTCAAAGTCGGCATCCAAGGAATCTAGCAAAGAAAATGAGCTCGAGTAGAGACAGCTACCCTAGAGGTTGAGCAAGAGGTTGGTCAATCATCGGCCTCTACACCTAGCTTGGCACAACAGGTGGCTGGTCTTTTAGCACATCGCTTTGATTTATTACAAGCTTCCATCGATAAGAGGTTGGAAAACCTCAAAGATTTTATGGAATCTCGTATGGATAGCCTCGAGACAGAAATAACAGCTTTAGAGATGGTCTGTCAGGGTCAAAGCCTAATTAGATTCTTAGCTTTTCATGTTTTTGTTTATGTACTAGTTTTTATAATTATGTAGGACTTTAATTCACATGTTTAAACTTTGTACTTCCTCTTTTCCGTATTAATATAATTACATCATTATCATTTTTTGGTTTACTTTGTCGATGACAAAAATGGGAGAACCTAGCAATATATGAATATATGCAAATGTGTTGTATAACATATACCTCACATATACTTAACTAGTTAAAGAAAAAATTTGATATACTTTGAATATACCTTACATATACTTTGCATATACTCAACTAGTTAAGGAAACAATTTGATATACTTTGAATATACCTTGCATATACCTAACTAGTTTAGCAAAGATCCATGCTATATGTCGTTCAATTTTTGCACTCTATTATTTTTTGTTAAACACCTTTTGAGGGGGAGACTTCTCAAAAGCACATATTACTATTTTATTTATTACCATCGAAAAAGGGAAGATTGTTGAAGCTTGAAGACCTTGATGGATATTTCCGTTATTTTGATGCTAACAAATAAAATGACAATAATATTTTTAACAATATGTGTTTTAAGTTTGTTGAACATGATATATCTTGAGTGAAATAGATTCAAGAATGAAAGACAAATTTTGAAGATCAAAATAAAAAGAAATAATATGTTCACGCCCGTAACTACTTATGTTACACCCGTGATATAGCTTAGTGCTAACTCTCTAACATTCAAAGTTAACGGCCATGAAGGATCATACCAACCATGAATGATCAAATCAGTCACGCCCGTCAAATAAAGACACGCCTGTGAAACAATATGTCAAGTTCTTTTAGAGAGTTTTATGGCCATAATCACCATTTGAACCATGGCTTGGAAGAATGTTCACGCCTATGAAAGTATAAAGTCACGTCCGTGATCAAACACTTCAATTTCTTCCAGAAAAGTTTCACGGCTAGAGTCATCACGTGGACCACGACTTGGAAGAATATTCACGACCATGATACATATAGTCACGCCCGTGAATGAGGACAGAAAAACATGTCAGGAGCGAAGTTAAGAGTTGGTTCAATGACTATTTTTGCATTAAATGCACTCAAACGGCTATATTTTGATGAGAAAGTATAAATGCAAGTCATTTATGAATCATAAGTAGAAGAACAACAATTACTTTGAATCTAAAATCTTATTATAGCATTATGCATTAATTACTTTCAATAAATTCTTATTCTTTGTAAAAACCTATTTGCACATAATTTCTGAGCATTATAAGTTGGTGGGTGTTTTCATTGTAATCTATTACTCAAGTGACTTTGGGTATATTGGGTTAAGAGTGAAACACTTGTAAGAGTTTATTGTGTGAGCCATGAAATACAAGAAATTGATTTATTGTGTAAGCTATTAAAACACAAGAAAATTTTTGCGTTAGGTGTTAGTCATTGAGAGAAACACCATAGTTGGAAGTGAGCTTATAAAACTTCATTGTAACACTTAAACTGTTAGTAAAACTCTCAATTGAGATTTGAGAGAGGAGTAGGGTTTGTTAATACCCGAACCTCTATAAATCTCGTGTGTGATATCTCTTCATCTCTACTCTATTTAATTTTATTCTGCAATTAAGGTTGGATTTTTTTTTATAACCAATTCATCTCAAACTCTAAATCTAGTCATTTTACTTACTTTCATTTAGTCACTTTATTCTTAATATCTTGTTACCCTCATTTAGGTTATAAGAATATACGCACGACTCGATATAATTGCAATATACTAGGACACACGCGTCATGAACTTGTTCTTATAAAAATATACATGGAATGCACATGTTCAAGTGAAATATATGTAAAATGCATATGTTCAAATAAAATGCATGTAGAAAATGTCAAATATGTTACAATTGTAATCTTGAAGCTCTTATGTATGAGTTTTTATTTTGTCCATAAATAAATTTTTTTTCCTTTAGGCTAAAGAATTGGGACGAAAACCTAATGCGTTTGAGATCTTCAAGAAGACTCACACAAGGAAAGTAGATGATCAGTTCATTAATAGCAAGTCCAAAGAGATCGCTGTTAGTATTACTTTTATTATGTAACTAGTCAAATGCTTTGTTTTTAATGTTGAAAACAATTTATAATCAAGTTACATGCATATTTTCCTACTATTTTATTTATTATTCAGTACCCTAACACAATCATACAACTTAGGAGCGTGTAGAGGCACATCTAGTTGCTGCTTTTCAGTTTATTGAGAGTATTACATAAACTCCACAAGTTGACATGTCTCATATATTTATGGAGGAGATAAGAGGCAAGAAAAAACAAAGATTATACGATCTTGGCTCTAAGGCAGCGCCATTTATGTCAAGCAATATAGGCTCTAGTTCTATTGCCACCATATTTATGGATGATGCATAGAAGATTAAGCAAATTGAGGAAGAGGTAAAGCAGAAAATGAAGAAAAAAATGGATGGATGTATCATAGCTTTAGAGTCCCAGCTGCAGGCCATGATGAAATTGTTTCGTAATCAGGCATTATGCCTTCAGGACAGTCTGCTACAACTTCCTCCGCTATCGATGGTGTTGGTCATGCTGCTGATGATGATGTAAATGAGGATAACTTTTCTGAGGAGTATATACTTTATATATTTTCAAATTATAATTATGTTTTAAATTTGTGTTTAGTAAATATGTACTAAATTTGACTAAAATTTATATATTTGACAAACATTTTACAATTTTATTGTGTTTATATTATTATACATATTGTTTGCACTAATTAAATGTTATACTAGTAAAATACTTGAAATTGTTCAGCAAATAGAGTTATTTTCAAGATATATTAGTTAAACCAAGAAAAAATTATATATTTATAAAATTTAGCAACGAATTGTATTCCGTAGCTAAAAACAGAAAAAATACTTGAGATAACGACTGATTATATTCTGTCGCTAAAATAGTGACGATAATTCCGTCTCTAATCCGTCGTTATTTGTTTGACTAGTCGTCAAAAAATTAAAAAATTAGTGATGAAATGATTATTTTAACAACGAAATTTTTCTTCATTAACTTTACCTACGGATGAATATTCCGTCACTTAGAAAATAACTACCACCTAGACGGATTCTTTCTGTCTCTAGTCTATCGCTAAGTATTTTTAGCTATGAAAATTTATGTTTTGACAAGAGAAAATGTCATCGCTGAAACAGTGCTTTTTTTGTTTTTGATTTTTTGGGTAGTGATTTACATGCCCCACCAAAACGAATTGATCAAAGACCGAAGGAATATGAAACACGCTCATGTAACAGGTAGGGATGTTTTGAGAAAAATTTTTTAATAGAAAAACCTTACCAACCAGCTCTAGATAAAAAATTGTTATTTCAACTGTTTATATGGCAAGATCTGTCATTTGTTCCTACCGATAAGAGAAGGAAGCCTCAGATTTTGCTGCTATCGAAGGACGTGTGAACTCCTAGATTATTTCTAATAGTTTTTTAACACATTAGAGTTGAAAAAAATGTCAGACTTATGGAAGTTCATAGCTTGTCCGATGTCTTTTCATAAGTCATTATTAAAATATATTTATTTTTTTGTTTTGAGATGAAAAATTTCTTTTGTAACGATAATTTAATCTTCCATGCTGTATTTTCTAGTAATAAAAAACTCTACTTCTAATTTTCCAAAAAAGAAAAGACAATTAAAAATATTTTAATTGAAAAATAAGGCAATATTTATCCAAATGGGAAATATTTAGAGAAAAAAAAAAGAATTATTTAGGGTCTATTTAGTTGTGGAAAAAATGATTATTTTTCAGAAAATTACTCCAAAATATTGAAAAATAGAATTAGCTGTTTAGTTTTAAAATTTTCTGTTTAGAAAATTAGAAAACTATTTTTAGAATTTTCTAAATTATAACCATTATCTATAAAACATAAAAAATATTTTTTTTTATTTTTATATTGTAAAAAGCAGCATGTTTTCTATAAGGAAAACACTAGATTTTTTATACAACATTATTTTTCTAACAATTTGACTTTCAATAAAACCTTTCATAATAGAAATTCTTTAAATCTAAATTTTTCATGTACTTTGCAACATACTTCATTACTAGGTAAATATAATACTAATCTGTTCAAAAATTACAAAATTATAATAATAATAATAATAATAATAATAATAATAATAATAATAATAATAATATTATTATTATTATTATTATTATTATTATTTTCATAAAAAATCAGAAAACAAAATCATTGAAAATATATACAAAACAAATATGATTTTGTGTTCAATTTTAGAGAATACAAAATAAAAAAAGAACAAATTACAATAATAAATAAATTTTTAAAAAATTAACAGTTTATTCTCATGTAATAAAAATATTATTTGAAATAACAATTAAAAAAATTGTAACTTAAATATACTAATTGTCTTGTAGTTACTGTTGTTGTTGTTGGTAACATATAGAAATTCTAAATTCTTATAAAAAATTATTATATTGTACATGAAATTCTAAAAAAATTTAGTTACAAATATTTTAAACATAAAAAATTATATAATATATTATACTATAATATTAAAATTCATAAATTATCAAATAATTAAAAATTATTTCAGACAATAGAAAATAAATTATTAGTTTTTAAAGAAAATTTATTTGTTCCAAAAAAATGAAAACTGAAAAACAACAGTTATTTATCGTCATCATTGGCAAAGCCGGGTATATTGACGTAAATATTCTGAAGAAAAGAAAAGAAAAGAAAAAGACAGAAAGGGGCATTTTGTCCGATAAAAACTAACAGAAAAACAAAAAGAAAAATGGAAAATTGTTAACCATGGTTAGGTGGATTTGACTAGTCTGGTTTGGTGGGCGCTTAGGTGGGTCCCTTTACCAGCTTGTTAAAAACCCATTTATTTCTCTCCTAACTCCTCCCTCTCTCAGGCATCTCTCTTTCTTACCTGCAAATTTTCACCCACCGCCATTAACACCGCTTATAGAGAAGCAGAAGAACTACAACACGACAAAAAGTTATTATTCAATTCAACCGTAGTTCTCTGCTTCTCTTCCCTGTTTTCGCCATTATAAAGCTTTGTTAAAGATAATTTTGTTTCTGATCTTCATTTTCTTTCTGCCACCATGCAATCATCAAGTGGTTCAATGAAAGTGTCGCCTTTTGATCTGATGTCCGCGATTATCAAGGGTAATTTGGACCCGTCGAATGTGTCGGCGGAATCAGGTGCTACTGAGGTGGCGACCATGTTTCTTGAGAACAGAGAATTTGTGATGATTTTAACCACCTTCGTCTCCGTTTTGATCGGTTGCGTGGTGGTCTTTGTTTTGAGAAGATCCAGCGGCCAGAAACAGAAGACTGCTGCTGTTCAACCTCCTGTGCCGTTGATTGTTAAGGAGCCTGAACCTGAGCCTGGTGATGGCCAGAAACGGGTCACCATCCTTTATGGAACTCAGACCGGTACTGCTGAAGGATTTTCTAAGGCTTTGTCTGAGGAGGCTAAAGCCCGCTATGAAAAGGCAACTTTTAAAGTTATTGATTTGGTATGTTTGCCTCTGATTGGTTTTTTTTTTGCTAAATTATGTGATTGGTTCACTCTGTTTTTTGAATTGTTGATTTTGAGAGTGTTGAATTTTCGATAGGATGATTATGCCGCGGATGATGATGAGTACGAGCACAAATTGAAGAAAGAGTCTATTGTTTTGTTCTTTGTGGCTACGTGGGTACATTATACTTAGTTTTGTGATTCTTTCTATGGTTTTCAATTATTTTTGGCTTCTTTTTTGGTTTTTGGTATATTCTGTTGACATAATGTGTTGATGGATTTTTTTTACTTTTTTTTAGATATGGAGATGGTGAGCCAACAGACAATGCCGCAAGGTTCTATAAATGGTTTACAGAGGTAAATCTTGATTGGATTGAAAAATTCCCTTCTTCTTGAGAAGTCTTCGCGTTGACTTTTCCTGATTATGATTTTTCGTTACTTTATGCTCATGCACTCAGGGAAAAGAGAGAGGGAAATGGCTTCAGAATCTCAAGTTTGGGATTTTTGGCCTTGGCAACCGGCAATATGAACATTTTAATAAGGTGCGCACTGTAAATCTCCGGCTTTTTAATAGATATTTTTCCTTTTTTTAAAAAAAATTATTAAATTTATGCATTTTCTTTTTATTGTTATTATTAAACAGATAGCTAAAGTGTTGGATGAGACCCTTGAGGAGCAGGGTAAGATTTCTGTTTCCCTTTAAAATAAATTTGAGGAGGTTGATATGGTTATGTGTTGAAGTGCATTGTAAATTGAAATTTGAAAGCTAGGCTTTGTGCTTAAATTTAGAGGGGTTTCTATAATGTGATTTAACATAATTTTATTAGTTTGTATCCATCATTTTTGCATGAACCATGGTTAATATGCTTTATGTCACTCCTTGTTGATTTTTCAGTAGAACTGTATTGTATGCTCGTCTTTAATGCAGTCATCAGTTAGATTGTAATAATTAAAATGCATATACTCCGCAAAAAGTAGGTGAAAATGATTCTGCAGGTGCTACAATATACAAGTCGCATCTGCGAAATTGCTGTCATTGGATAAAACTATGCTCTGATTCTGTACTTGTGTCTGTAGAATGATGTGTAGCTTACCCATATTGGGAATGGTTTATGGGATGTGACAACATTTGTAATTTGGTGTCCTTGCTTTTGCATGGTGTAATGCAACACAGTTTTTATCGAGAAGATATTAGTATTCTGCAGCTAGTTGACTTGTACAAGAACACGTCAATCAATTGGATTTTTGAACAGATTCAATAGATTTATTTGCAAGCCTGACCTTTAGATGACACATTCTGCTTCCCTTACCAATTGAAAGGGAATGTAATCACGTAATTTCTACAAAATAAAGACTACGTATTTCCATTATGATGTCTGATATTGGAATGCTTTCTTATGATGCTGAAAGGGTAGGTAGCTTCTATCTTGTTAATAATTTAAACCAATATCAAATAAAAGTTGTTTTGCCTGTCAATATCTGTACTCTTTTGCAATTCCTCGCTATGCTTGATTGAATGCCAAAAACTGTTGATTTTGTTTTGATATCTTTACCAAATTAATTGTCTTCTCATTAATAGGATTTTGATTGTTTGCATTTGCAGGAGCAAAGCGTATTGTTCAAGTGGGTCTTGGAGATGATGACCAATGCATTGAAGATGATTTTAGTGCCTGGTATTAAAATTATCGAATCTCTATTCTACATCAGCACAACTTCCTAATAAAAGAGGTTTAAGCTTTTTGTTTTGATGTTTCAGGAAAGAATTGTTGTGGCCTGAATTGGATCAGTTGCTTCGGGATGAAGATGATGCAACAGCAGTTGCTACCCCATATACAGCTGCTGTGTTGGAATATAGGGTTGTATTTTATGATCCTGAAAATGCCTCAATAGAGGAGAAGAACTGGAGCAATGCAAATGGCCATGCTGTTCATGATGCTCAACATCCATGCAGGTATAATAAAAAATAAGTACCTCTTGTATCCTTTGGTGCCTAATTTAATTCTTTATTTTTTTTAATGTTAATATTAATCTATTATTTTTACAAATAAAGGGCTAATGTAGCTGTGAGAAAGGAGCTTCACACACCTGCATCTGATCGTTCTTGCACCCATTTGGAGTTTGACATAGCTGGCACTGGACTCACGTATGTCATGAAATCAATAATTATTCCTTCTAACTGATCTATTGGTACTTGTGTCACTCCTTTATAAGGGTTCTGGTTATCACTTAACAGTTAACATTTTGCATATACTAAAAGCTATTTCTTTCCTCAGATATGAGACTGGGGATCACATTGGTGTTTATTGTGAAAATCTTGAAGAAACTGTTGAGGAAGCATTGCGGTTGTTAGGTTTATCACCAGATACTTACTTCTCTGTCCATTCAGATAATGAGGATGGCACACCACTTAGTGGAAGCTCCTTGCCACCGCCTTTCCCACCGTCCACATTAAGAACAGCTCTTACTAAATATGCTGACCTTTTGAGTTCGCCCAAAAAGGTTAGCTCTTTACTTGAGCCTCTACATTTAGTAATTGTTTTTTTTTTTTCATTTAATTATTTACATGAATTTCTTGTTTGTTACTCATTGAGTAAATAATTGTTATGCCTGTGGCTTCCAGTCTGCTTTACTTGCTTTGGCAGCTCATGCTACTGATCCAACTGAAGCTGATAGACTAAGACATCTTGCTTCACCTGCTGGAAAGGTTGCAAAATGTTATGATACAAATTTTTACTTAATGTCATTCTTCTTCTTATGTGGTTAATAAATTTTTGATTTTGCACTTAATGCAGGATGAGTATGCACAATGGATGGTGGCCAATCAAAGGAGCCTTCTTGAGGTCATGGCTGAATTTCCATCAGCCAGGCCCCCACTTGGTGTCTTCTTTGCAGCAGTTGCTTCTCGCTTACAGCCTAGATACTATTCTATCTCATCATCCCCAAGGTAAATAATTCTGACTCTTGTTTGGAGAATTTTCAACATTAGTGCTGGACTTTGATTGTATTTTCATTTGAGAGTAATCTGATGCTAAGGAAATAATTATTAGGATTTTATACACTTCAAGTATGTGTGCAGTATTGGGTTTTTCATGTTGTGATTAAGGATCCTCAATGAGAGGAAGATCGAAAAATCTTGTCCTGCCAAGGAATGTTTGAACTTCGTCATTGTATACTTATGGTTCGGTGTACTTTTCTTCTCTGGGAATTTTGTGCTCAACATCTGAAATTCTGCTATGCAGTATGGCACCGACTAGAATTCATGTTACTTGTGCATTGGTTCTTGACAAAACACCAACTGGACGGGTACATAAAGGAGTGTGCTCAACTTGGATGAAGGTATTTTTTTTTTTTGTTTCTTTGCTGTTTCAAATTCTATTGAATATCTTATACTTCAAATCTTTTCATCTAGGAGATTCATGAATTTCTCATTGCATTCTTCATGCAGAATTCTGTGCCATTTGAGAAATGCCACGAATGCAATTGGGCACCCATTTTTGTTCGACAGTCAAACTTTAAGCTTCCTGAAGGGACCAATGTCCCAATCATTATGATTGGCCCTGGGACTGGTTTGGCTCCTTTCAGGGGTTTCTTGCAGGTTCATCTTGCAGGCTCCAGTTATTTTGTTTGTAATCCTTTATCCTTCATTGCCTTGAGATGTTTAAGCTAATCCTCTCTATTACACATTGCCTTTTACAGGAAAGGTTAGCCCTGAAAGAAGCTGGAGCAGAACTGGGATCCTCCATATTATTCTTTGGTTGCAGGAACAGTAAGATGGTGAGTCATGTCCTCGCCAGTTCTAAAATGCTTTGTGGTTGGTAAATGGGTTGTCAATTTCAATAATCCAACATGCTCATATTTTCAGGATTATATCTATCAAGACGAGCTCAACAACTTTGTTGAAAGTGGTGCACTTTCTGAATTGGTGGTTGCATTTTCACGTGAGGGACCTACCAAGGAATATGTGCAGCACAAAATGATGGAGAAGGTACTGGAACCTGTGATCTTGATAGGAAATTGAAAATTTTCAGTATTTTTTGTTATCAATTGGTCGGTTAACCATTCGACATGCTTCATGTGTATGCAGGCTTCGGATATCTGGAACATGATTTCTCAGGGAGCATATATATATGTTTGTGGTGATGCCAAAGGCATGGCTAGGGATGTCCATAGAACACTCCACTCTATCATACAAGAACAGGTATGCACATTATCCACTTTGATCCATTCATGGAAAAGTACTCCACATTCAGAGTTCATTCACCCGTTTTTTCTCTTTCCCAAAATGGTACCTTGCATCCTTCTCTTCTGCCGTAGAAGGTTAAAATCCGTCTCATAATTAAGAGAATTGTCCCTTCTGAGTTCTGACCCATTGCCTTTACTTTTGGCTGTGAGCACTTTGAAAGAATTGATATTATAGATTTGGCTGACCAAATGTACTTGCTTGTTGGTATAGGGTTCTCTTGACAGCTCCGAAGCTGAGAGCATGGTGAAGAATCTCCAGACAATTGGGAGGTATCTACGTGATGTATGGTGATGAAATCTTCCACGTAAGGCAAATATGATCAAATATATATAATATACTAAAAGCCATTTGTTGGGGATGAAGTAAATTTATGAGATGGCTATTTTAAATGCCAGCCTTACTGAGTTCATCTCTTATCAAGATCTGCAGAAAGTGTTATCATGACACTTGTGATTCTTTTTGTGCTTCTCATATTAAGGATTTTTTTGTTCATGTAATATATGTATACAAAATATAATAATGATAATTGTTATAACAATTAATAATTATGAGGTAGGTTTATGAATGATGAGTTACTAATTTTCCTTGTACTAACCAACAATGGTTCTAATGACATGCAAAATATGTACTTTGCTTTTATGGATTATTAAGAAGTTTGATATTTCAAATTACCTTGGCATAATAAACCAATTGGGTCTAAACTTGGCAAGATTTGCAGTCCCCAAACTTTTTAAATGACCAGTTTAACATCTTAATTGGATTTTTTTTTACCTTTTAAATATTTTTTTTAAGAAAATTGATGGCATATAACTAAAGGGCTTTTCGAAATGATTAATTTGGCACTTTAATTTGGCTTTTATTACTTTTTAAACAATATTTAAAAGGTATATGATATGATTTGTGCCATTAATTTTTCTGATAACAATGTTTAAAATACCATTTAAAAGGTCTATAAAAGATTTTATATCATCAAAATTTTTTCACATCTACTTTTTTCACAAAGGTGTCTAAAAGGTATATAAAATTTTAGTTGAGATGTCAAACCGGTTATTCGAATGAATCAAACTGACCATTTTAAATTTAAATTGAGGTACCAAAATGGTTATTAGAATTAAACTGAAATGTCAAACTGATCCTTTTTGGAAAGTTAAAACAAAGGTTTAAAATCATTTAAAAAGCTAAGAAAAGTTTAACAACTGCAATGATAAATCATGCAAAATTCAGGGATCAATTGATATATTAGACCCATTACCTTTCTTATATGGTTTATTTCTGTCATTGTACTCACTTCATTGTAAGATGTTGTAATTAATTCTGATAATTGTTTTTCGGTATTTTCTTGAAAATATTTATAGACTATTCAAAATGAAGTGAGACATTAGTTTTTTTAATCTAAAATGAGAATAAATAATTTTTTAAAACAAATGTACTCCATTTCACAAATAAAATTTTTAATTTGTTTTAATATTAATTTTTATTTAGTGTGCTTTATTATAGATGAATATAAATAAATAAAGATGTTTCCAAAAAAAAAGGAATATATGGTTCAAAATTTTAACTGATATGAAAATGAAAATAAATTTATCTTTATGAAATTAAAATATTATTATAGAAAAATTTTCTAAGATTTTTTAAATTTCAGTAAGAAATAAATTTTTAAAAAATCAATAATTTATCTTATATCGTTTGAGATAATACACATTTATTTGATACTGTATGAATTTTAAATATTACAGTGTTATATAACACATGATTTTTCTATATTTGAGATATTTTTATATGAATTGTTTATGATTTCATGTATAGTTTAATGATATTTTATAAGGGTTTAAGATTTGTATTTATTGACAACGATTATAACTGCATGACAAACAGTGCATTTAAGTCTCAATATTTCTATTTATTATCTCAAACAATATTTTTAAATGCAACAATATTCTTAATTGTTATCTCAACAACTTTTATTGATAACTTTAATGGAACTAATTTATAATTTATTCATATATATTCTCTTAAAATAATAAATGGAGAGAAGAGAATCCATGAGTAGATCACAAATATGTTGGAGTACATTATTATTATTATTATTATTATTATCCATGATTTTGGTGCAATCACGTGATATCATTTTACTTCCTCTCCTTGTTCAACTTAATTAATGATTTTTTTTTTAATTTGCACAAGAGCATGCTAAAGAAATTAATTAAAAATTGGAATTCCAAAGCCATGGATAGCCACAATAATAATGAAAAAAAAGAAATATAGGCATTATTATTTTATTTTGATTAAGTGTTTTGCATCAATTTTTTTAAAAAAAAAGGTCTTTGTACCAAATTTTTTCATAGGTTATTAACTTATTATTATTTTACCACATGAATGTTCGTAAGCGTGTAAAAATTAGCACATTAATTTATTTTAGTCAATAACTCAGGGTGTGTAAAGCTGGGCCCATCGTACCGAATTGAAAATTTTGATTCGGTGAATTTAGTATTATAAGTCGATTCGGGTAATTTTTTTTTAGAAATTTAAGTTCATTTGTCCTGATTGAATAAATTATTTATTATTTGATTCAAAATTTTACAAGAACCAAATAAAATCCAATCAAAAAATTTAAAGAATGAAATATGTTATTCGAATTTAAATGGTTGGAATTGGATATACATCTGTGCTTAATGAATGAGTGACGGTGTTTGATGTGATAGAAGTCTTAAGTGGAGCAGTTAAAGAAAGGGACATGTTGTTGGTGAATACAAAAGAAAATCTTGCAAACCACCAAATATGTCAAACAAAAATTAATAAAAACTCAAAAGCAAGCACTGATAAAATAAAATGGTATGAAATTGGCCTCATAATTCATAAAAGAAAAACCTCTATGGCTGTGGGTAATATCCTTTGGGGTTGGGGAATTTGGGGGGTAGTTGAAAAGGAAAAGAAACAAAAAATTTGGTAGGTGATCACCTCCCACTTGCACATTTCTCGCACACATCACACGTGTAGTAAATGGTAGGCAGGTAAGCAAATATGGTTCCTTAAAAATTAAAAAAAATAAAAATAAAAATTTGTATCAGTAGTCATTTTACATGCCCCGCCGCCGCTGTCTTTTTTTTCTTCCTCCAAAAGTTAATTGAAAATATTATATTTATTAAAAAATACTTTATAATATGTAAGATTGTTTTTATGTTTGGAAACTCTAATTAATTCGATTCGAGCTAATTATAAAATATTATATATATATATATATATATATATATATATATTCTCTTATGCTCAAGATGAACGGATAAATATAAATTTGTAAATGCTAAATGCTAAAAAATAAAGTTCGAAAAGCTGTACAAATGCTAAAAAATAAATATAAATTTGTAAATAATCAAACTCAATAAGTTATAATTTTAATATCATGTTGAAAACGAACATATATAATTCAGTACTCCAAAGCTAGCTAAAAAAAATTGACAGAGCATTTAAAAAATATTTATATCTTATAAGTAGCTAAGATTTGATATTTTTAACATTTTTTTCCGCAGGGATGTTTCATATATCTCTATATTTCAAAATTTTAAAAAATTCATAATTTTTTTTCTTATTCAAATTTGATTCAAATGATTAAAAAATGATCGAAAAAGGTCATATGAATAAGTGTCGAACTCAAAACTCCAATATAATTTGCTTGAAAACAGCTACACTCCATAAATGATCTGATTTTTTTTAGTAAAACTTTTTATGGTGAAATATATGTGGAATAACAATACATAAAAATGTTAAAGTCACATGAAAATATGTTTCAAATATTTTTTTAGTTGATTTATACGAGTCAAAATTTTAAGAAAAAATGACTCAAAATTAAGAAGTTGTTAAATTTTAAAAGTTGTGATTTGATATTAATTTGTATTAAAATAAAATTTTATATTTTCGTTCTATATTTTAATTCATTTATAGATCTAATAATTAGATAGGGTTTGATGAGTTCGAATTGAGTCAGTTCGGGTCAATTTCAGATTTAAGATTGAATTATTCGGACTGTTTTTCAATTGATTTTTCAAATAATCGTTTAGATTTTGATTTATTTTATGCATATCCATTCAAATTTTATCGGATTTTAAACTTAATTCTGATAATATTTTCTCAAATAATTTTGGATTAAATTTTAAAATAAGATAAAAAAATATCAAATCTATTATTTTTTATCTCCTGCTAATTAGTGGATATGTTAATTATTTACTTTAAATTATGATTAAAAATAAAAATTCTTATTTTTTTTTAAAATTTTACGCCATGAGAAATAGTGGAATAGCGAGTGGAATATATTTTTTTTTATATTAAGCTGGAAAGTTTTTTTTCTTTATATGAACAAATTACAGTTTATTCCCTGATATTTTAATAAATTATAATTACAAATAAATTTTTAAAAAATTAATAGTTTATTCCGTTGTTATTTGATAAAATGTCTATTCATTTAATACTATATGAATTTCCAAGATTGAAATGTAATATACAATATAATTTTTCTATATTTGAAGTATTTTTATATAAATATTTTAGTATTTTATGTATATTCTAATAACATTTTATAAGGATTTAAGTATTATACTCATTACTAACAAAATAATTAATCAGTACATTAAGTTATAGTTTTTCTAATTATTATTTTAAATAATATTTTTATTAAAGACAGTGAATAAATTATTAACTTTTTAAAATTTTATTTTTAATTATAATTTATTAAAATTCTACTGATTAAATTCAATGTTGGCCCGAAATTCAATCTTGTAACCAGCCCGTTTGAATTGCTTGACTTTGTCTAAAAATTAATAACCCATAGCAAGTTAGCTACCCCAC
The DNA here is from genome assembly GCA_023653625.1 of Triadica sebifera. Classification (NCBI taxonomy): domain Eukaryota; kingdom Viridiplantae; phylum Streptophyta; class Magnoliopsida; order Malpighiales; family Euphorbiaceae; genus Triadica; species Triadica sebifera. The sequence goes on from CM042910.1 coordinate 2,040,266, forward strand.
TTTGGCACTTGCCATTATTTCATGATACATCATCCTTTTTTTTTTTTTTACTATTTTTTTACTTTTCATTTTCATTCTTTTTTCTTTTGTAATTTAATGTTTTAAATAATAATAATAATAATAATAATAATAATAATAATAATAATAATAATAATAATAATAATAATAATAATAATAATAATAATGAAAGATAGATGAAGTTATAATTTACTTTCCTGGTTCTGTGTGTGCTTTAGGCAAATTGAGTCGTGTTCCATTAGCTTCCGTTGAAAACAAAAGTGTTGCTTCTTTTGATATTTTATATATAGATCGATGTTTGAAGTCCTACCCCATGCTTTTATTTATTGATGGTTGGATTTATTTTTAGAAAAATAAAAGTGAAGTTTATTCTATATTTTTGAATTTTCAGCAACTTATTAAAAGATAATTCAATTGTAAAATTAATTCTTTTCATTCTGATTGGAGTGATGAATATCAAAACATGCATAAATATTTGCAAACTATTGGTATTCAACATCACATTACTTATCCTTAATACTCATGAACAAAAAATTCATCATATTGTAGACACTGGAGAATTGCAGTTATGAAGTTGATTATGAAGAGGAGGAGTAGAAGAGGATGAGGTGGTCGTTATGCGGAGGCCGGTGAGACCCATTTTTATTAATAAAAAATTTAACATATTAAATGTTGACTAGATGATTCTGTTAAATCAAGCCAACATTGGCTCAATTTAGAACATTAAAAGTATTGGTGACAAAAAAAAACTAAGGAAAACATTGACATTGGAGGTATACTTCAGGGGCATTTTTGTACCTTGTCCCTTTAATTAAACTTGATTAACAAACCCAAAGATGGTTTTTCTCCCCTTATTTTTGAGATCATATTCAGAAAGGAATAAAGACTTCTGCTTTCCTTATAATTGTTTGTATGCATACGTATCAACACAATTAATGACTGGATGGAGTTGAGTCACTCAAGATGTCTAACAAAATGTTAGTTCTTTAGATGTGATTAATAATTTTGAGATTCTTAATCTTAGAGTAAAACAACAGTGTTGATTAATAAGCATATATTATCAAATTAATTATAGGATTAAAATATCAATAAAAAAATATGGATAATTTGAGTTACTAATTAACATGTTCTTTTACCTTGGATCCTCCACCGTATTGTAACCAATTTCTTTTGCATGGCACATTGATAAATGTCTTTTTAGATTAAGGTTTAAAGATTAATTTCAGTTAAGAAGCTAATAAACAGACTTGAAAAAGTTGGAGCCATATAGACAACCATTATAGATAATGCATCACTTGTCTATCACACGACTCAAAAATTAGAAGAGCAAGTTCCAATACAACAATCTTCGAACACTTCGAATAAAAAATAGGGATTTGTACATAATATGCAAATATACTTCCCTATTTTTTGTCTTTAAAAAATACATTATATTAAATTTACTATTTCAAAAATACAATTTGTATTACAGTATATATTGACTATATATTGAATATATAAATATATACAAGTATTATACTATGTGTACACATAAAGTATATTTATAAATATACATATAGGGGTTATTTTGAATTTGACATCAACAAATGAACATTAAAGATTTTGTTAGCCTAAGTGGATTCATTAGATTTTGATTTTGACAATTAAATTGAGAAATTACTAATGTATTTATTTGAGTGTCTATTTTGTAGGAACAAAATTTAATTTATCAAATACTTAGTAAAAATAAAAGAATGGTAACAGACCTATAATTCACGACCGCAAAAATGAAGTATTGCCTGAAATGGAGAAAATATAACTGCGATATGACTTTAGCGACCGCAAACTATGAAGCCAAAAGTGACATGAAATTCCAAAAATGTTCAGGACCAAGATTGTGACCACAAAGTTTGTCACAAAAGAGGAAATTACGACTGCGAGGCAAGAGTCACAACTGCAAACTTCATATGTCAAACCAGCCAAGAAGTGACCAAGTAAAGAATGCCATGTGTCTAAGGGTTTGGAGCTCAACATGAAATTGTGATCACGATTGTAGCAGCTGAAGAAATCCAAATTGGACAAAATTGATTGTGGTGAGAAGCGTGACCATGACAAGGCTTACAAACAATGAAATCGCAACTGCAAAAATTGAGCACAATTGTAAAATATAAATAGAGTTGACTGTTGGAGCCCGGAGCCAAATAAGACCTAGCTAGGTGGATTAGCCATTAGAGAGTAGAGGAAATTATGAGTGTAAAAGCCAAAATAAGACTGCAAATTTGGGTCTGATAGTAAAAATTAAAAAATTGTAAAAAATATTTGTTGCAAGAGGAATATTATGTAATGACTCTTTGAAGATTTTATACTATAAATACCCCCTCTAAAAACCTTAGAATATAATGCTTACAAACCCCATATGCCCAAGCTTTTTTAGTGAATTTCTCTTTTTTTTTTTGTATTATTAAGTGATGAAATGGTTTTAAGTGTTTAATCATAAAATATTTGGAATTAAATTTGAGTGTTAGCCTGAAAAAATACTTGTAAAATTTTAAGAGTGAACTTAAAAAAACTCTTATTGGGATGTTTGAATTATCATCAAGTGGGCTTTAACTACAAGACAAGGTTTGTGTTTGGATGTTTAAATTATCATTAAGTGGGGTAGCTTTTAAGACAAATTATATTATGGACCCTGTTTATAATGTATCTATCATTTATTTATACGAAAATATTTTTTTTCACTAGGGTATTAATGTTTTACATGTTTGTTTTAGATATAATTAAGTTTATCAATTATAATTTATTACCTATAACTTATAAGTTTATTATCTATATATTACAAGTTTATTATTTTTAACTTACAGATTTATCTTTTTTAATTTACAGGTTCATCAACTTTAATTTATATGTTTATCATTTATCCATAACTTAAAGGTTTATTATATATAACTTATAAATTCATCATCTGTAATTTACATGTGTTATTATTATTAATATATATGTTCATCATCTATAACTTAGATGTTCATCATCTTTAACTTACAGGTTTAGATTCATCCATAACTTACAGATTCATTATATTTAATTTATAGGTTCATCATGTGTAACTTACAGATTTATCTTATTTAACTTACAAGTTCATGTGTAACTTACAGGTTCATCATCTTTAAAATACAGGTTCATCATTTTTAAATTATAGGTTCATCATATATAACTTATAGATTTATCATCTTTAAATTAGAAGTTCATCATCTATAAATTATAGGTTCATAATCTATAACTTACATGTTTATCATTTAGTACTTGTAGTTCATTATCTATAACTTACAGGTTTATCATCAAGTACTTATAAGTTTATCATTTATAACTTATAAGTTCATCATTTATTAATTCAATATATTTTAGATATATATATATATATATATATATATATATATATATATATATTTCAACAACATTATAATTAATTCGAAATACCATTTTTGACTTGTTGATTTTTGAAAAATACTTAACATACATTTTCTATTATTTATATGTACTAAATAATGAATTAATGTTATTAATTATTATTGATATAACATTCTTTTTATTTAGATATCTAGTTAGTCCTATCTCTGGCATGCCATTCTCATTAATGATACAATGAAAATTGTAAGATAAAGGATAAAAAAAATTTTAAAAGAAAAAACTATGCCAGTCTTCCAATTTCAATTTTTTATGATTAATTAATATTATTCATTGGTTTTTGTTTTCAAATTTGTTAACTTAATCAATCAATGTTTATTATGGACAAATCTTCTTACTAATTGAAAGGAATTGCATGTTTCTTTGTTTCACACATATGAAAAATAATCAATCAATTGGCCCTAAAATTTAAGCCCATGGTTTAGGGTTTAAAGTTTAGAGTTTAACCAATCAATTGCTCCTAAAACTTAAGCCCATGTGTCCTGCAATGGCCCTATCTCTTAAGTTTGGAACAAATGTTTTATCTTATATAATTTAGGTTTTATGTTTTTTTGTTCTTTTTGGATCAAATTTTTTATTGTTAGACTATAAATACTGTTGTCCAAACAATGACCAAGAAGGATATTGAATTGCTTATGAAATAAAAATTTATTAAATTTGAATGCGGAATAAAATTAAATGGAGTAGGGATAAAGAGATATCATACAAGAGATTTATACAGGTTCAGATATTAACAGACCCTACTGTAACATTCAGTGATTTAGCCTCCGATTGTGTGTGACCGAAGTGAGACGCACAGGTTCAATCGAAGTCTAAATTTGAACTCATAAAAAAATAACTAATAATAAGAAAAAATAATTAAGGGTATTATTATTTGGAAATTAAAAATATTAGTGCTAGAATTAGAAAAAAAATTGCCTATGGACAAAATTGGTATTATGGTAATTGTTGGGGAAAAAGTGTGAATATGGAGGGAGATGTGGTAAATATGGAATTTCTTAAAGTTTAAATGTTAATCAAGATTAATTAACTTAATTAAAAAATAAGAATTATGATTAATTTTAATTAGTGGAACCCACACCTTAATCAAGGTATATAAAGTCAAAAAGAAGAAAAAAATTCTACATTCTTCCATGACTTTTTTTTTCTTCATCTTTTCTCCCACTTTGGTCGTCCCCCTTCTTACCCAAAACCTCCATTTTTGCTTCAGCCACAACCTGAAAAAGAGAGAAAAAAAAGAGTTTGAGAAAGGAAAAATCAAGAAATTAAGGAGTTCTTACCATAAAAGGTACTAAAGGAGCAAGAAGGAAAGAAGAAAGAATAAGAGAAAGGGAGAAGAATTGGAGCAGATTCGACCAGCCCTATAACCCCATTAAAGCGAGTTTATTTTTCTTAAATTCAATATTTTTCCTTCCATTTGAGATCCATATTGATGATAGATGTGATTAGGTTTGGTAGATTTAGATTAAGTTGCAAGATTGAACTTAGAAAATGTAAGTTTGTGATTAATTGATGAAAGTGTAGTTAAAATTTGAATTAATGATAATTGATGTTAGTTAATTGTTTTATGACTTAAAAACTAAACAAAAATATGATGTTAAAGGATGAATGAGGGGCTGCCATAGTTAAAGAAATTTGAGAAAAATTGAAATTAACATAGAAACACCACAATTGGTGATAAGTGAAGTATGATTTGAGTGTTGAATTGAATAAAATGAAGTGGGAAGTAGGATGTGGTTTTTGGGCAGCCATGATATGTGAAGAAGAAATTTTAATCTTAGTACATTTTAGCTCAATTAAGATATAAAATATATTAGGAGCATTAAAATATTATGCAAACCTGAAAAACATTGAAAATGGATATTGAAATTGAGATATGGTATGGTTGTGTAGGTAAAATAAATGAACAAGTGAGAGGCCCTCAAGAGGGTGACAAAGGTAAAGAGAAAACTAACTAATAAGGGAAGAAAAAGAAGGATTAAGGGAAAACTAAGGCTGTTTAGGTATGTACTTCTTTGATAAAAATCTTGCATATTGTTAATATGTATGAAATTATGTATTAAGGTTTGATATGTTTGTGTTTGTGATATATTATGTGATTTGTTATGGATTTTGATATTTTAGATGACAATGAGATCAAATGGTGTGAAATAATTGAGACATATGAATGTAGTTGTAATATGAAAATTTTAGTATTAAAATGAATGAAATGATGAATGTGGTTAAAAAGTCGATTGATGCCAATTGATGATCTGTTACAAAATTCCAGAAATAGTCTTGACTACTTTGATGATAACTTGAATTCTGGAACTTTTTTTTGTATGTTCTTTACTGGAAATGAAAGTTAAGACACATGAATTTAATTTTTATTTAGACTATAAAATCTAATTATGTCTAGATTTACCCAGAAAAATGCATGAAGTTCAAACCTAGAATTTATTCATAAAATTATGGGCAGAAATTTTTGTGATGATACAGTATTAAAATGATCATAACTTTTGATAGAAAACTGAGATTTGAGTGATTTTTAATGCGTTTGAAATATAAGACAATAATCTAAAAATTGTTAGAAGACCAGAACTCCTAATTCGAATTATAAATGAATTAAAAATAAAATCCAAAAATAGGTCCGAAATCTGTCATAAGTAAAAATATAAAATATTGGATTTTTGTATGTGCTGTGATAATTATATGTAATAATTCATGTGAATATTTATTTTGATGATAATTATAAATGTTTAACAAATTATTTATGTGTGAGATTATAGTGCAATAATAATGAGAATAAAGAATAAAAATAAATAAGCATAATTATGGTAATTGAATAATTTTGTCATTTTTGAAAATATTGTGAATTATTATAAAAATAGTTAAGCCCTATGACACCTAATCTAGAACTAGAATAGATAATAGTTTGACATGCCAATTAGGGGATTTAATGCACTCAATGCCAAATATGAAATCCGGTAATGACAATTTATAAATGCACTCGGTGCAAAATTATTAAGTCGGTAATGACAATATTACAAAAGTTGGTAATGACAATTTATAAAAGTGTTTGGTGCAATATTATAAAAGCCGAAAATGACAATCCCGTTATTCCTATTAGTTAGTTCGGTTATAGGTGTTAAGGGTACAAGAAAAAATAAAAAATAATAATAATGTTAAAATATGTCATTTCGCTAATGTAGATGAATTAAAGTTGTTAAATGTTGAATAATTGCTAAAATTTATTGATTTTATATAATTCTTTATTTTATACCTTATTATTGAAATGATTAATTAATATGTGAATATATATATATATATATATATATGTAAAATTTTTATCATTGAAGGGTAACTGTATAAATTAGAATTATCAGAAGAAGAAGGGTACCCGGAGGAAAGCAGCTAGAAACTTTGGTTTTCTTTTTGGTATATTTCTTTAAAAAATTTGTAAATTAAATTCTCGTTTTTATTTCATATAATGTGTATTAAAGATGTGAATTACAATGTAAAAAAACACAGTTGGTATTTAAATTAATATATTTTATACATAAATAAAATTTTGAATATTTATGTTTGTAATTATTTTTATTTCAGTGTTTGCAATATTTTTATTAAAAAAAAAATCCATTCACTTCATTAATTTTATAAACAATAAGACGTGTAATGCTCACTTACCTTGCTGAATTACAGTGGGGTAAGGGGGTGTTACACCTACTCCTCTCCCCAATCAATTGGGAGATTACTAACACATTGAGTGTTATAATGGAGTTTTACAAGCTCGCTTCCAACTATTGTGTTTCTCTCGATGTCTAACACATAACCTAGAAATTCTCTAGTGTTTTAATGACTCACACAATAAACCAATTCATTGTGTTTTAAATCTCACATAATAAACTTTTACAAGTATTTCAATCTAAACCCAATATACCCAAACTCACTTGAGTAATTGGTTACAATGAAAACACTTACTAACCTATAATGCTCAAAAATTATGAGCAATTAGATTTTTACAAAGAATAAAGGTTTTGTTGAAAATAATCAATGAACAATGACTAAAACAGGATTAAAGATTCAAAGTAATTGTTGTTCTTCTTTTTAGGATTCATAAATGTCTTGCATTTATACTTTTTATGTGAACTATAGTCGTTTAGGTGCATTTAATGCGAAAATAGCCGTTGAACCAACTCTTAAATTCGCGTCTAACATGTTTCTTTATCTTAATTCACAGGCGTAATTATATGTATCATGGTCGTGGATGTTCTTCCAAGTCGGGGTCCAAGTGGTGACTCTAGTCATGAAGCTCTCTAGAAGAAGTGTCTGATCACAGATGTGACTTTATACTTTCACGGGCGTGAATATTTTTCCAAGCCGTGGTTCAAGTGGTGACTCTAGTCGTGAAACTCTCTGGAAGAACTTGATATGTTATTTCACGGGCGTGTCTTTTTTTTACGGGTTTGACTGATTTGATCATTTACAGTTGATATGATCTTTAATGGCCGTGAATTTTAAATGTTAGAGAGTTGACGCTAAGTTATATCACGGGCGTAACATAAGTAGTCACGGGCGTGACTTTGATATTTCTTCTTATTTTGATTTTTCAAAAGTTGTCTTTTATTTTTGCATCATATTCTATTCAAGATATATCTTGTTCAACAAACTTATAATACAGTTATTGTTAAATACATTATTGCTATTTTATTTGTTAGTATCAGAATAATGGAAATACCCCTTAAGTTTCAACAAATACCTTCTATTTCAAAATTATAAATCAACTTGAAGAATTATGTTTTGATCACTTACTAAAATTGGCTAGGGTTTATCAATTCTTTTTGCTTTATTATGTATATATTTCTTCAAAACTTATCAAGATGAATTGATGTTATGACATTTAATCTATAAATTTTAACCATCGAATATCGATATCGCCTGTTTCATGCTTCTCGATAAGCATCGGTTTGAGGGATGCATTAATGGTTTATAAACTGTTTTTAATATTTTAATCTAATTCAATCTTGTTGTTGGGTTTCAAGACATTATTCTTGAGATTCATATACTTAACCTTGTTCCCAAATATATATAAATACAATGGAAACACAAAAATAAGATTAGTATTAAGTAATTATGGTGTAAGTATAATAGTGAAATTTGTCCTTTCACTTTGGAAAGGGCTTACTCATAGAAATGGTTCTCTGACACCTAAGGTGGTTACAAGAGGTATTTGTATGGATTCAGAGGTTCTACCTTAGTTGCCAATAATGTTGAATTAATGGCTGCAGAGCAGATCATGGGTGACAGTTCCAAGTAGTGCTTGCACGATTATGCCTCCTGTCCCCCGAATCATCTTATGTTGCAAAGGCTTGACGTGCATTTAAGGTTCCTAATCCTATTGAAGTTCAATACCCGCAAACAAATTGCCTCTATACGATGTCAGGCTTGGCCTGAGCCAAGCCGAGGGTAGTAAATCACTAAGATCGTCATCAATATATATAGGCAAAACACATTCGTGGATCCCTATAATATCATGTTTTATTTCCTTCAATTTCAATTCTTTTATTTTGTTTGCTTAGATGCTCAATCTATTCCTCGTATTTGATTAGATCCTTTATTTTCGCCATCTTCTAATTCAGAGTTGGCATAATGAATAAAGTATCATTATTTTATCATTAAAGGTGTGAAAAAAATAATTTTTAATTTATGAAATTGAGAAAAATAAAATTGCAGATAATATATTAATTCAAAAAAAACCACAAAATTACAAAACATAATTTCCTCAATTTCACAAATTATTACTAATTTATCTTTTAAAGAGCGCAGTTCATAAAAACATTGCCACTGTCATTGATCATTTTGCCCGACAAATGATCACCTGTTCGGTTTCTTTTGAGATGGTGATTTTGGGCCATAAATTTTGATATGTGATTGAGAGGTGAATCTGATTGTCAATCAAAATTTGTGAGTTTAAGGAAGTGTGGTGGATCTGTGGAAGTAAGATGACCGGGGCGGGCAGGGCTGCTGCATTTGGAGGGGTCGGGAGAGCAGATCTGCAGGGTAGATAAAATTTGGGGTTAAAAAGTTTTATAGGGTTTTAAAATTTTATTTTATTATTTTAAAATTTTAAATTATTTCAAATGTTTTGAAGTTTAAAATAAAGAATTTTCTCCCGTGGTAACAAACGACATATGTAACACATAAATTATATTATAAATTCTGATGCATAATATTTTGTGTATCATTAATTGGTACGACACATTTTTTTTCTTCATCGTATTCTTCTTTTTCAACATATTCTTTTTATTTTTCTCTTCTTCTTCTTCACAGAGACAAAAAAAAATCTGTATATTTTAAATTTATTTTTAGAGATAATTTTTTTTAATTTGCATATTTGATTTTATTTTTAGTATTTTTGAATATTGTAATTATTGTTTTGAATAAAAATATTTAATTTGTGTTTTTTTTGAGAAAATCAAGTTAATGAAAATTGAAAACGATAGATTTAGTAAAAATAATGAATATACAACTGATCAACTTATAAGTTATAAATAATTAACTTTAAATTTATAATGATGAATCTGTAGGTTCAATATGATAAATCTATAGGTTTAAAATGATGAATCTATAAGTTCAAAATAATGAAATAATAAGTGATGAACAGTAAATTATAAACGATGAATTTATAGTTTCAAAAAGATGAATCTGCAGGTTTAAAACGATAAACTTGCAAGTTGTAAATGATGAATATGTAAGTGAAAAGATAATAAATTATAAACGATAAACTTGTAAATTTTAAACAAAACCTGTATTTTCTAAATAATGAATCTCCAAGGTCAAAACTTATAACTTATAAATTTATAAATTCAAAAACGATAAACTTGTAAGTTATAACTGATGAACCTGTTTTATATTTATTAGTTTAGCAAAATCTAAATCCATAAAAATGCACATTTTTATGAAAAAATAAAGTGTATAATCTAATATGGACACGAATTCATGATATAACAATTTGTATGTAACACACTTCTGTTAGATCTGTTAAAAATAAAAATAAAAATCTAAGAATAAAACTAAATAAAAATCAAAGTTAAAAGACTCAAATAAACAAAATAAAAAATTAGAGACAAAATGAAATATTTATATTAAGTGATAGAGATTGAAAATGTAGGCAAACCATTGGTTTTTACTAGGATTGACAATTTGTACATGTCGTAACGATCCAATTAATACTCGTGTTAATTTTTTCAATTCGCATCTAATCCATTTATTGTCAATTATCATGTTGACGCGTCTAATATATTCGTCATTATATTATATAATAAATTACATGAAATATTATTATTTTAAAATATTTATCATTTTTATACTCTTAAATTAGGACATACATTATTTAATTAGAATGTAACCTCATGTTGCATCTGGAGGAAAAAATTTAGATAATTTCATTAGATTATTTGATAAAAATAATAAATTGAAAAATTGAGTTCTATATAACCTTTAGAGGGAAAACAAAAAAGCAAATAGAAGCCGATAATGGAGATTTTATTATTATTAATTAATATTAAAATTAATAAATTACATAAATAAGAATAAAATATAACACACAATTTTTACGTAAAAAATCTCTAAACAAATCGGAATAAAAATCACTATAAAAAAAAGATTAAAATGTTTCTCTAAAAAATTAAGAGAATAATAATTTTTTTCCTCTAATCTCTTTTTTCTCTCACACTAGGATATCTCACTCCTCACTTTGCTATACTTTCAAATGCTTTTATATGTGCCTATTTATAGGTAAAATTCTTTGATCAAGATTGGCCAAAGTATGGCTACGTTTTCTAGTTATTTTTAGCCACTCGATCTCTTGCAATAATTGATGGTAAAGTTGAGTAAATCTTTCAACAAATCTTTATATACTACGTATTAGAATATTTTTTTTTGCATAAATACATAGATCTCTTGCAATAATTGATAGTGGGGCTGAACAAATTTTCTAACAAATGAGCAAATCTTCCAATAAATCTTTATATGTTCGAATTTTTTTTTGTTTTTGAATAGATATAATATGGTTTTGGATGATGAGTTGTGTAAAAATAAGAAACTTGCTAATGCAACATCATTTTTTTTTGAGGATTTAAATTATTAGTTAGAGGCGAAAAGGTAATTGCAGAAACACTATTATTTGAACAATATCAATCTCCACAAGTTTTATATATATATAATGATTATTACAAAAAGTTATATATAATTGTTAAATCATCATAAAAATACATATAAATTATATTTTATGTTAAAATGATTGTAAAAGAAATTATTGAAATATCAATTTAAATGTTAAACGGATTGTAATCGTGTTATTTCGTGTCAAGAGATTCAATTCATACCTAACTCATTTATTAATTGTGTTACTTAAATGGATCATCCACACCCAATTTATTTATTAATCGGGATACTTAAATGGATTGTATTGTAGTTTGAAATTTTGACAGCTCTAGATTTTACTAAGTATCATGCTATATCATGTTCTACACCAAGGCCCTGGGCCCCTGGGAGGTTACCTTTATAATATAATAATAATAATAAATTAAATGTGACAGTTTTATATAAACTATATAATTAAGGTCCAACCGTCCTCATTCTGTTTTAGAAATGGAATTAATTGGATGACCTAAATATCCTAATATCATCGTGCGAAGCATAAACGCCACACAAAGGTAGGGATAGAATACTAATTTAATGTTAGAAAGAAGGGTTAGAATAGTCTTATTGGGTATTCAATTGGGCAGCCTAATTTGTGCGAAATTTGAAGTCCCCGACCAGACCACGCGAGAGTCAATGAAGCGAAGCGTTCGCCTACCGCCCCGCACCGCGGTCGTCTCCATAGCCCATGCATTTCAAATTACAAGATCCTTTTATTTTTTATTTTTTAATTTACATATTTTATAATACAATAATTATTTATTTTTCTACGTACCTTTCTCTTTCTTCACGCATCATACCACTATTCCCATACATAAACGGTTATTATTAATTATATAAAATTATAAATCTAAGATTTTCAAGAACAGCATCACTATGCTCCTATATTATATTATAATAAAGAAAACAAAAATAATTTTCGAATAAAACCTCTTTTGCATTCACAAGCAAACATCCTCTCTTTCTCTCTCTCAACGTGTATACCACGTAGGAGTTCTAGCCCGGTTCTCATTATATATATATATATATATATGAAATAGCGACAAATATAAATCCATCGTTAATTAGCGTTAGATTAAAAATACAATCGAGTTAAGTTGATACAATGTCAAGCCAGGTTCGAGTTCAATTCAAAAAATATTCAAACTAATCAAATTCGATTTTGCAAAACTCAAATCAATGAAAAAATTTAATAAATAGTATAGCCGGTTTGACTTGAGTTAACTCAAATATATATAAATACTGAGAGTATAAAAAATAAACTTGCAAAATTTTACGAGTTGGATATTGTGATATTCAAGTTCGAACTCGATTCAATCAACTTCAAGTCGAATTTAAATATTTAAGTCGAATTTAAATATTTTATGAGTTAATATCAAGTAACTTGACTTGTATACACTCCTACGTTAGAATAACTTTAATAAAAAAATTTATATTAAAGAAACAACATTCTTGGTTTGAATATGAAATAAATTACTGATTTTATTTTAAAATCTTTTCTTGATTTTTTTAGAAAAAATAATCTCATATTCTATAATTTACTGGATTATTGACTACTTTGAATTTGCATAAGATAGATCCATGAATGGAGGTAAAGACTCTCATTCAATACCTAGAGTTTTAAAAGTGTTATATACTCAAAATTTAAATTTAAAATTGCTAGTTTAATAATTAGAAGGAACATTTATCATCTTATTTCACTCTTTTATATATTTATATATATATATAACTTTTATTTTAGTCTAGTAATTAGTTGTATTCATGTGTTTAAATACTTGATTAATCTGGCTCATTCAAACTTTGTAAGAGTTAGCTTTACATGGAATTTTGCTCTTAAGTTCAACGTAAGTGTTTGGTTTAATTAAAGGTTTAAGGTGGCTGATTATAATTATCTTAAATTTATTTGATATACTTTTAGAAACAGAAATTAATAATTGATTTTAATTTAATCAAATTTTAATTCTATTAGCTTTATTCCTAAACTTTTTATTATTAATTAATAGCTTCTTTTTTTTTTTATTGAAACTACATTTTTTTACAGATTCATCCTAACGTACCCATCAATTAAAGTTAATTGCATAAATTTTTTTTTTAGAGTAAAACTTTCGATAAAATATTTAAAATAACTAACTTCTGTTGATTTTGGATAAAATTAGTCATCAATGAAGATTAATTTTCTTAATTTTTTAAAAATAAGCTAAATTTACCATACATTAAAATTTATAGGTTAATTTAAAAAAAACTTTAATTACAAATTTTTAGAAAAACTAAATTTACATCCGGAAAATTAAAGATTAATTTTCATATATATTTGAATTTAATATTAACTTGAAAATTTATAAACTGTATAATATAGAGATAACTGGTTTGGACAAAAATTTTATTCATGTATCATATTAGTGATAAAATTAATTAATTACTTATATAATATTATTGGCTACACAAAAATTGGTAAGCTTTTTTTTTTTTAATTTTTTAAATATAGCTCCTTTTGGATACTTACTTTTTCTCTCTTACTCATTCCATATATATATTTCAACCGAAACCTCATCAAACACACTCACACAAACACCCCTTATTAGCATTTCATATTGATCACCATAACATTTCCTTCTTTTCTTTTCCACACCAAACTCTCTTCACTACTTTCATCCATTTCATACACAAACCCAAGATCAACCCAAAAAAAAGGAAAAAGAAAAAGAAGAATGAACATCAACGGTAGTTTTGATCCTTCTCAACATATTCAAGATCAATCTTTGAAAAGAAGGTGGCAGCCAGAAGAAAGATTTTCTAACATTAGTCCTCCTTCATCCACTCTACCTTTCATGGGTAACTCTAATATTAATAAAACCTTTGCTGTTCTTGATGATGATGATGCTCTTGTTTCCACCGTTGTTCCTCCGGTGACCGTTGTCCTCGAAGGCAGATCAATCTGTCAGCGCATCAACCTTCATAAGCATGCAAGCTACCACAGCCTTGCTAAGGCTCTTCGGCACATGTTCGTGGATGGCAGCTCCAGCGAGGCAGCAGAGACCGATCTTGATCTCGCAAATGCTGTTCCTGGTCATCTCGTTGCCTACGAAGACATCGAAAATGATCTCCTTCTTGCCGGTGATCTTAACTGGAAGTAGGTTTTCATTTACTACCACATAGCTTCACAGTTTTTTTATTATTTTTTATTTACCAAGTTCTTTGTGATTAAAATGCTTGTTTGTATTAATGGGATTTTGTGTGAATAGGGATTTCGTGCGTGTGGCTAAGAGGATTAGAATATTGCCGGTTAAGGCAAATTCAAGGAAGGAAAGAGGAAGAGGAGGAGGAGGAGGAGGAGGAGGAGAGGCGTAGGAAACATCTTTGTGTCGAAATGAAATTATTTTAAATTCAATCTCCATATGGAACTGGCTCTGTGGGGCTGTGAAATTTAAACAATTTACAATGCTTATTTAGTGAATCTTTTGTAGTGATCAGTGCTAGCCTTCCTTGTATTATCCAAAGTTAAAAGACTGATATAGATCCATGAGTTAAAATATTTTGGGTTCTTTTGAGTTCATTATATTAGAATTTTAGTTCAATTAGATTTGCGATTCTCTTACAAATTTTATTAATTTGATTCGATTCGTGAAATACTCTATTGTTTAGTACGCATATGCATATATACCTCTAACCCTTGTCCTAATTAATATGTTTGTTATATAATTTTTTCTTAGCTCAATGGTTAGCCCCTCTTTTATGTCTGATTCTCTCACTCAACCCAGAGCTTCTATTGGCCCAAATGTCCTCATTTTCATCCTCTTTGCTGCACGGCAACTACCACAGACTACAAGAATCTTTAAGGGCGTTTTACTAGAATAAGTGAAAAAATTATAAATAAAACATATTTCCCATTATATATATTTTTGTCAGGTGGATGGGAGTGGATTTTTTTCTACACAAGTTGGCCATATAAGGTTTGGCGTATGATCGTTAGTATAACTAGCGATCATACATAGAATATATAATGTTGTTCAACTGTAGTCGTCTCAAATGTAATCGCTGGTATAAGTAGCGTTTCTTGTTGATCCCACTAATTATAATTATTACCTATAATTTAAAAAAAAATAATAGTTACCAATTATTTAACTATTAATATTTATTTATTGTAAAAAAATTAATATTTAACTATTATTTAAAAATTAAGTGGTAAATTAATTTGGTTGTTAATATTATTTACCAATTAATAGTTACCAATTATTTACTAATTAATATTGACTTATTATTGAACGGGTCCAATTAATATTGACTTATTATTTACCAATTAATATTTACCCATAATTTAAAAAATTAATTTTTACCAATATTTAAAAATTAATATTTACCAATTAATATTTACCAATTATTACCCATACTAATAGCATAAAAAATATTAATAAAAAATATAACAATAAAAAAATAAATAACATAAAATACAAAGTAAAAAAAGTATAAGTGTCCTTCTGTACCACAAGTCAGTGGCTTTTTGTTATGTCTGGATTTTTGTCTTCTAAATATTGCTCTGGCCAATCGGCTTGGATCAACCTCTTCATTTGTGCCTTTTGCTTCTTCTTTCACAATATAAGTCTCGGATAATTTACTTCCAAATATTGGACCTATTGTATGTAGCAGTATAAGCCATGGAGAGGAAGAGTGAGACCAATGTCTAAAAGGTCTAGAGAATTTATGATTGTGATGAGTCTCTTGGGATCAAAGTTATATGCATCATTAATTTGATGAATTTCATAAATATCGTTACTTGGACGAATATGTTCAATACCATATATCTGCAATAGAGCATAAATATTAAAATAAATTGTTAATGTCAATATAATTCATACGTATTGTTCATGATTATAATTTAATTTAACATAAATTAAAAAAATAGAACTCACTAATGCTCCATGAGCACTGCTTGGCGAAGAAATCCACCGCTGCGTTACATGTTGATAACACTCAATATACTGAGAATGGTAATGAAGTCTTTCAATTATTGGACTAACATTATAAACACATTGTAATCATGCATTCCATATGACAATCAATCTAAAATGCTGAAGAGACCAATATGCATCCCTAGATCGCAAATCAATAGAGTGAAGTTCATATGCCTGCAACGGCTAGTTTGGAATGAATTGCTGAAGTCTAAACTGCCGTAACACTTGGTCTAAATGGAGCCATTCAATAATGTATTAGCATATTAATGGGACAACAACTCGCCATATGTGTTGGTTATCCAAACAGTCGACTGGAAGAATCTGTAGAATGTCGTCTGTATTCAACTCCTATATGACCTACATTATATGTAAAACACTAACTAATGCATTGTATTATAAGTGAAAATATATATGCATACATATTTAAAGAGAGTCAAATAAAGAAATAATAAGTATATCATCAGTTTTGATCAAGTCAAACATGTATTTGATATTTTTCAACACTTGAGTTGACATCTCTATAGTGATCCATGCAATGCTTAATGAGTCAAACTATGTGTTAGCTTTAATGGGTGTGTTAGTATTTGAATTTTATATTTTTATGATGATTTATTTGGGTTTAATTTGATATTTAGTTATGTTTTTATCAATATAGGTAATGGAGTGGTTGTGGAGGTGAAAAATGGTGATTTGGAAGAAAGAAACACATACTCGTGCTTAAATGGAGGATGATGAGTAATTAAAGGTGTTTAGAGGCTTTACAAGTGAGGATCATTGTGCACGCGAGGGTGGTGTCGCGAGCATGCAAAGAAGCTCACTATCGTGTGTGCGAGGATGGTGTCACACGTGTGACACCTTGTAGAGCTCACTGTCGCTCGCGTGATATCCCCTACTGCTGCAAAAGTACGAAATTTCAACTAGACTTGTGTTTTAAGGTTCGTTTTAGGATTTTTAGATATTATTAAAAGAGAATTAATGTATGATAGGAAGTATATTAGAACTCTATGGCTATATAATTCATGTTTTGTTAAGGAATTGGGGGGCCTTATTAGAAAATTCATTCATCCATTTTTTATTTTCTCTGCTAACTCTATACGTACAAGAGAACTCTTGGCATGCGTTCTTCAAAACAACAGATTGGGTCATTTATTTTAGATCAATTTTGCTTCTTAAAGGGTGAGGATCTTGGAGTTTGAAAGATTGAGGACCAACCACTTTCAAAATCTGGATTTCATTGGTTTAAAGGAGTTTTGTAGTTTTTACCCTTTTTGTTAGATTTTGCTATAATGTTTAGTTTAGGGTTCCTTATTGTTTTGATATTTTTAACCTCAATGCTAGGCTAATTTACTTAAGGGTGCTCAGTTGGTTACCCTAATCTTGTATGAACTTTAACTTAATTTTTTTTATGGAATGAAGTGTTATATTTCTTTCAATTCAGTTGTGCCTATTTAATTTCTGGTTTAATAATTGATTGACCATTGATTGTTAAAATTGGGAAGGAATATCTTATAGTGTGGTTATTAGAAACATCATCTATAATCTAACCTAGAAATTGAATTGAACTTTAGTTAATTCATTGATTTGATTAGCTAATGTATAAAGCAAATGCTTAAGGAAATAATGTTTTTTTGAACTTAGTTGGTTGGGGGTAAATGCGAGATTAGGGGATACAAAATCGATCGCCTACTTTTTCTCATTGGTTAATCCTTAAAAACATTATTTGCATTCAAATTCTAGTGATTTTAATTTATTTAGATTAATAACAACTTTGATTGAAATTGATTTGGTGTTTAGTTTAATGTTGTTTCTGCTGGAAATTGAATTAGTTAGAAGTTTAAGCTAGTAATTCCTTGAGAAAGCGAACTTGGGGGTACACTTGTCTGTATTACATTGGTTTGTACGCTTTCAATTTTTAATTTGTTAACATCAAGTTTTTGGCGTTGTTGTCGGGGAACTACTAATTAGATTCTTAAGTTGAGCTTGGTTGCCAACAGTGTTCGTTCGTTTTCTTATTTTATGTGTGATTAGTTTTGTTCAGTTTTTTGTTTGCATTTACATTTTCATTCAAGTATTGAATTCTTGTTACATGCCAAGTACTAGCAGAAAAGGTAAATCAGGAGATTCATCCAATCAAATACCTTATGAACTTAGATCAAGAGTTCAGAGATCTGAAGAGCATTCTTTTAAAGAAAAAGAGGAACTACCTAGTCGTCCAAAGCATATTGAAGAAGAAGTTGAGCAATTACTGAGGAGATGGACGATCACCCTAGAGAAGTTTGTGATCAACATAGGGAAGTTCATGTTGAGCGACAACTTGCCATGAAGGACTATGCTAGGCCTATCATTGGCAATTCCACTTCTTGTATAGTTTTAGGAGAAACAGCTAGAAATTACGAGCTTAAGAGCATACATTTGAACATGCTCCCATCTTTTTATGAGTTTCCGAATGAAGATCCTCTGACTTTCATATGAGAATTTTATACTACCATTAACACTTTCCCTTTGAATGGCCTTAACGAGGATTAATTGAGGATGAGATGCTTCCCATATACATCGAAGGATAGAGCCAAAGTGAGGCTGATGACATTTTTACCAAACTTTCTGTGTCACTGGAATAAGGTATACCACAAGTTCATGGAAAAATTATATTCCCATTAGAAAACAAAGGAATTGAGAGCAAAAATACAAAATTTTTACTAAAAGGATTCTGAAACCTTCTTTGAGGCATGAGATAGATTCAAGATATTTTTGCTTCAGTGCCCTCATCATGGCTATCCTCTTCCCATGATGAATCAAGCATTTTATGATGGTCTAACTCAACAATACCAGTGCATGGTAGATAATGCAGCTAAGGGTGCAATGGGAGAGAAGACTGCTGAAAAAGTTTATGATATTTTTGAGTTGTTAGGAGCCAATTCCCAACATAAGAGTCTAAGAGGGAGAAAGGCAATAGTTAATAAGGTGTCAAATGGGAATGAGTTGACTTCTCAAATAGCAAAGCTGACTAAACAAGTCAGAATGTTGGTCAACAACAAAAACATGCCCACTAATGAGGTATGTGGTATATGTGGCACATATGGACATGGAGCTAACATTTGTTCTTCTTCTGATCTTTTTGTAGGTAATAAGGTGGAGCGAGCTCAAGCTATAAATTCTTTCCAGCTGAAGGGTCAAAATAATCCCTACTCTAATTCATATAACCCTGGTTGGAGAAACCACCTTAATTTCTCATGGAAAAATAAGCAAAACCCTCCTTCTAGTTACAAAAATTCGAACAGTGTTTCATACCAGTATTAGGAACCTCAAAGAAATCGGCCTTCATACCCTACTCACACCCAACTTGGACCTTCCAATGCTCATAGAAAACCATCGTTAGAAGAAACCCTTCAAGGTTTTATAGCTACTACGTAATACAAAACTGAAAGGACGGATATGAGGGTGGATTCCATTGAAACACATCTAAAATGGTGGGAGACTCAAATTAGGCAAATTGTTGATGTAGTTTAGGAGAATAGAAAAGAAAAATTGTCAAGTCAACCTGAGCAAGCTAAAGTTGTTACCTTGATTTGCAATGCTAAGATATATAATAATAAAGATGATTTACCAAATAATTCAGACAATTTTCTTTGTACTAAATAAGAGAAGCAAATGGAGCAAGGCATGTAACAATCACATCAGTAGAAAGCCAAGGGTCATGAGAAGGAAAAGATGAAGGGGATATTTTTTGAACCCAAGTTCTATAAAGCAAAGGAGCCATACTAGCTGCCCATTCCTTTTCTTAACCGACTGAAAGAAAGTAAACAGGTAAGCAATTTACTGAAATCTTTAATATGCTTTCTAAAGTTCAAATTAACTTTCCATTGTTAGATGTTGTCAGGAATATGTCTGCCTATGCTAAGTTTTTCAAGGAATTAAATTCCAACAAGAGGAGGTATGGCAATAATGAGAAGATGCTAGTATCAAAAACAAGTGTTGTCCTTCAGCAAGACTTGCCTCAGAAAATGAAAGACCCAAGAAGTTTTACTGTCGATATCACTATGGGAGATAGGAAGGTAGAAAAGGTCACGCTCGACTTAGGTGCGAGTATCAATTTGATGTCGTATTCAGTTTTCACTCAGCTTGGAATGGGAGAGTTGAAGCCCACTACAATGTGTCTCCAACTTGCTGACAGGTCAGTAAAATACCCTCAGGGTATCATTGAGGACTTGCTAGTTCAAATCGGTAATTTAATCATTCCTATCGACTTTGTTGTTTGGATATGGAAACTTCACCATTAAAAGAAAAGGAGCAAACCATTCTTCTTGGTAGACATTTTATGGCCATTACCCATATTGTAATAGATGTACACAATCGTAAGCTCACTATGATGGTTTTAGGAGAAACACTAGAATTTAAAGTTTTTGAGTCTATGACATGTTCTCCTAACCCTGTTTCTGATGAATTTTCTTATGCATATGCTTATGATGTTTTCGTGCAAGATAGACCAGATAAAGTGGAATTTGAGCTGGAAATTAATAGGTTGGATGAGTTTTTAGAAGTAGAGGTGAAAGAGAGCCACAAAAACTTGATGTTAGCAAATTAAAACTCGCAAGTGCACAAACCGACACAATACCGGTAAGTGTACCCCCAAGGTCACTCTCTTGAAGAATTACTAGCTTAAACTCCTAACCTATTCAATTACCAACAGAAATGAAGTTAAACTAAATACTTTAATCAGTTTGAATCAAAGTTGTTATTAATCTAAATAAACTAAAATCACTATAATTTGAATACAAAGAAAGTTTTTAAGGATTAACTAATGAGAAAAAGTAGGAGATCATTTTTGCATCCCCTAATCTCACATTTGCCCCCAACCAACTGAGTTCAAAGAAACATTACTTCCTCAGGCATTCACTCTGTGCATTAACTAATCAAATCAATAAATTAACCAAAGTTCAATTTAATTTCTAGGTTAGATTATAAATAATGTTTCTAATAACCACACTATAAGATATTCCTTCCCAATTTTAACAATCAATGGACAATCAATCATTAAACCATAAATTAAATAGGCACAACTGAATTGAATCTGGATTATGAAACTACAAAAATCCTTTAAACTAATGGAATTCGAATTCTGAAAGTGGTTGGTCCCCAATCTTTGAAACTCTAAGGTCCTCATCCTTAAAAAAATAAAGTAGCTCTAAAATGAACGACCCAATCTAATGTTTTGAAGAACACACACCAAGTGTTCTCTTGTACACACGGAGTTAGCAGAGAAAATCAAAGATGGATGAATGAATTTCCTAATAAAGCCCCCCAATTCCTTAACAAAACATGAATTAAATAGCCATAGAGTTCTGATACTAATATACTTCCTATTATACATTAATTCTCTTTTAATAATATCCAAAAATCCTTAAATAGACATGAAAACATGGGTCTAGCTGAAATCTCATGCTTCTGCAACAGTAGGGGTCATCGTCACATATGTGACACTATCCTTATGCGTGCGACAGTGAGCTCTTCAGGGTGCTTCCTTGCAGTCCAGCCTCGCATGCTTGCGACACCACTCTCGCGTGTGTGACGATCCTCACTTGTAATGCCTCCAAACACCTTCAATTACTCTTCATCCTCCATTTAAGCATGAACATGTGCTTCTTTCTTCCAAATTACCACTTTTCATCTCCTCAACCACTCTATTACCTATATTGAGAAAAACATAACTAAATATCAAATTAAACCCAAAACAATCATCACAAAAATACAAAATTTAAATACTAACACACCCATTAAAGTTAACACACAATTTGACTCATCAACGCTCCACCTATAAAAGAATAATTAGTAAAAAAATATATAGTTTTTCTGCTATTTTAGTTATATGAAATTAAATTATGATGAAAAATATTTATGCATATTGAAATCCTAATGGTAAGCCAACATATGGTGTCTACACTGATAATGTAGGTATAACTGATAGTAGATGATCTCATACCCAAAGTTGAAGTAGACCGCCAATCTATTGTGCAATTCAATTTGTAGCCTTACATCACTCTCCACCCCAGCTATATTGATGTGTTGTATCCAAGTCTTTTATAAGTGGAAGGAATATCAAATTGACCCTTAACAATGATTTTTCCTCGAATAATATTCCACCAATGATGTATAGAATGAATGCATGTGTATGGCAACAGATAGTATCATCATCTGCATTTGCTGGGAGATAATCAAAATGTTGAGCGAGCCACCTCAAGTTCAATTTTGAACTCGTTAATGACATTATTTAGTGGTTTAACTCCTAACAATCTCTCATATAACTTCATCCAATCATGATGGTCATATCCGACCATTGGTGTACCATCAATAGGTAAACTAATCTAAATAGCCAAATCCTGAAGCATAATAGTCATCTTTCATTCAATACCCCACTTGGTTCAGAGTATGGACATGTGTCAACTCCCACTAGACTGACTACGTCACGTCTAGTCCAAGTAATATTAGTTGTTGTCCTTGAGGCTCATTATCTATTAGATATGTCATTGAAGACTATCTTTATGACATTTCCACTCTGGCCAGAGATTCCTGAGTAATGACCACGACAAAAGGCCATGGGTATACACTTCTTCTATCAAGAGTGGTAAATCTTTTGTTGGTTACCCAATTACCTTCGAATACCTCAAGCTTTATCCAATCACCACCCTATGAGCTACCTCTCTGAGGCAACAAGGAATAGTGTCAAAATACAAAATCAATATTCAAGATATCCTTGAGTACCTCAAGTCTAAGGATACTTGCACCATTGTTATGATGCGACTATCATTGACATTTGAATAGATTATCCATATGATTGTCTCATAGTTGGTCATCTAATGTACTTACTCATCAAAAAACTCTCTTAGATGGTATACTATGGAATTAGCATTCATAGCCTCATGCTGTTTTTGCAACTCAGTTGACATAGTAGCAAGCATAATGCAGCTTGTCATCTCACTATCATCGAGATGCTTTTGATATGCCTTCTGAACATCTTCAGAAGCATTAGCAGTATGGGGATTAGGGAGTGCCTCATCTAGGACATAGCCAATCTTTTCGGATTTGAGAACTATTCTCAGATTCCTTAGCCAATCCAAAAAATTGGGCCCAAACAACTTATTTGATTCCATTAGCGATCGCAAATTCACACTTGTCATGATAATGATTCTAGCAATCTAGATGTAAAATAGAACATGTTAGAATGTACATAAAATGCATATTTATTAGGTCTTTAATAAATCGCATTATGGCTCCCACTATTTTATAGCGAATCCATAGCCCTCACTATGAACCCTAGAGAACTTATATGGAAGTTCTCCTAGTGGGTCGATATCCAACTAGCTAAGAATAACCTTAAGGCAACTCAACAAGTTATCCTTAGTTTGGTTGGTAGGTATCTAATCCATACCAATTGCATTATTCATGCAACTATCGAATCTTGTGCTATCAACTTATTAATGTGTGCACATGCATTGGGCTATCGACTCTTGATATGTGTACATCTCATGTATACAAACCCAACTTCACCTCCAATACACATTAACCTTAGCGCAAATCCAACAAGTTAATAATATCGGTTAAGTCTAACCCATTAATCGTGAAATCTAATTTCAATGGATTGAACATATTCTTATAGAGTGAGCTTGAGGAAACTCAACAACCCTAACTCTAGAAGAACTCTGGTTCTCCCCATATTAATGGAAGACGTAAGACTTAATTGTTTATTTAGTGAGGGATTTCTTTGTTAAGTCTCATCAAGTTATTATTTCATGCTTTTATATATCATACATTCATCACATTGATATATAAAGATAGTTACATTAACCATATGACATAATTATGGACATACTAAAGTCAATCTCTTGAGCCAAAGAGAGATTGACTAGGTATTACCTAGGTATATGCATGAATTTACAACCCAAAATAGAAATCAAATTCCTATTTCTAAATCTTCTTGTTTATGGTACTATCTCTTTTGCTTCTTGCTCCTTTGTATCTTCATTCTATCCTAATCCTATGTAATCTAATTATATATTTCAAATTATAGAAAACCTCAATTTACATTTGAGGGGAGTAAGATGAGAAGAGAAATACATAAGAAAGAAAAAGAGGTAGGGACATGCAGACCTTATTTACCATAAAATAAAATAATTCCATGCATGCTCAATCACATTGGGCCTAAGTCCATAATCATCCATCACGCCTTTTCATACACCCCTAACATGCATTCTCTAATGCACAAAATAAAAATTACAATTTTGGAATTCAATTTGTAAATCAATTCAACACTTGAATCAAAATTGTCTATATGTCTTCTTTCGGTTAATTTAATTTTGTATATCATTTTAAAGTGGAATTTAATATTTAATCAAATTAAATTAAATTCCATATTTTCAGAAATAATTCAAAATTAATTCTCCTTAAAATCAGAATAGTATGATGTTAAAATTAAACAATTTAATTTTAATATACATACCAATTTCTAGTCATACTAGAATTACAATTGCACAACTTAAATTAATTCAAAACTAATTTCCAAAAATTCTAAAAATTTTCAGAAAATCAAATCACAATTCTAATTATATTTAGGTCAGCTCAATTTCATCAAAATATTTTTGGCACAAGCCAAAATTACTAAGATAAACGAACTGATACACTTAGACGTTCAAAATAACTAATTCGATATCTAGAATTTTTAAAATTTCAAATGCTTGAAAAATAATTTTAGCATGCATCTAACATCAAAATAACATATTTTTAATCACATAAAAATTATTTCAAGGTGCTGAAAATAAAATAAACACATACAAAAAAATCAAACAAAACATCTCCACCAGATAAGCTAAAACAGTCCCCTTTTTGTGTTTATTTGAAAAATTAATTAAAATAATTTTTAATTAATTATTGGATACTTCCAGAGGTATAAAAATATTCTCAATATGTCTAAATAATTTTTTCATAATTAAATTACAAGAAAAATGCAACCAGCCCCATCAATTAAGTCAAACAACAACACATGTTCATAAACAAAACAATTTTAGGCATTTTTGAAATAAATCCGAAATTAATTATTTGAATCATATTCAAATCATTTTTCAATCAAAATAATCATTCTTAATCATCCCATGATCAGATTAAAGAAAGAAAAATGTGTAAATTATATTTTACAAATTAATTTCAATTTTTCAAATGCTATTGATCTAAAATCATAAAAAACATGTAATCTCATTGCACTTTCAATTAAAATTAATTTTAATGGATACAAGGAGACTCTGATACCAATGTTAGGTTTCAAATAATGAATCATATTCATAAACGCAGTGAAAAATAAAATTTTTTAAAATCCAAAACAAAATATCATACTTGTACCATTAAAACTAATTTATATAAATGTAAATGTTAAAAATTATACCTTGTAATTTTTATTTGTTCTTCAAATCTTCACTTTATTGGATTATAGCAAACCACAAAAATCCACACTAGGATGTCTCTAATGATAATCCACGTGAATAATGAAGAAGAAACTATCAAGAGAAAATGGTTTGAACAAATTCAAAGTGCTAGTTTTGAAAGTGTTATCGAGAGAATTTTTGTTGTATCTTACAAAAAAATATTTTCATATCTATTTTATGTCATTTGATGTCTTTTCAATTTGAATCAAATTCAAAAATAAGATGAAAAGTCAAAAATGGAGAAAATGACAACTAATGAATAGTAATTGGCCTAATTATGACCAATTACAGCCGTTGGCCAATGAATGGAAGCTGCAGGAGTACTGGGCCTGCTGCGGGCTGCTACTGGGCAGCATAGCTGGCCCACAAGGCAGGCCAGCAGCCTGCCTAGCCAGCGCGGGCCCGTGACACTTTCGAACGATTTTTCGTGCGATCTCATCGCAATCCATCCTAAAATAATTCTCTCATATTTTGGATTCTATCCAAGGCCATTTTACTCATTCTCCATATCTTCAATGCGTGTGACCCATTAGGTTCCCGGTTATGTTGACCACTTAAATTAATAATTAATTTAAGCAGGTCATGAGCGGTATCTAGCAACACATCATGACCCCCAATTGACCGAAAAGTCAGTGGTTTGACTACGAACCTTTCCATAGATAATTTCTGTGCAATTATTCTTTTCACCAATCTATACCCCACTTGGTTCAGAGTATGGACATGTGTTAACTCCCACTAGACTGATTATGTCACGTCTAGTCCAGGTAATGTTAGTTCTTATCCTTGAGGCTCATTACTCTATTGGATATGTCATTGAAGACTATCTTTATGACATTTCCATTCCGGCCAGAGATTCCTGAGTAATGATCACGACAAGAGGTCATGGGTATACACTCCTTCTATCAATAGTGGTGAATCCTTTGTTGGTTATCCAATTACCTTCGAATACCTCAAGTTGTATCCAATCACCACCCTACGAGCTAACTCTCTGAGGAAAAAAGGAATAGTGTCAAAATACATAATCAATATTCAAGATATCCTTGAGTACCTCAAGTCTAAGGATACTTGCACCATTGCTATGATGCGACTATCATTGACATTTGAATAGATTATCCATATGATTGTCTCATAGTTGGTCATCCAATGTACTTAGCTACACTTAGCAAACATCCACATGTTAACTCTAAACATCTCATATTTATAGATTATGAGATCTACTACTCGATCCAATCAATGAGTGTAACATGTGCTAGTCTGTCTGGATTAATAATATCCCGTCTCATTAATCCTATAACTAGGGATAATTTTGATACTAACATAATTACACATGTTAAGAATCTCAATATCATGATCTTATCATGATTTCCTTCATGTTATGTTATGTATCGAGGACTTCATTAATTGATTTAAGATCACTTATCAATTCATATATCAAATGAACATCAAATTAATTAAAAAACCTTTTATTAATCAAATAAATTTGTATAATAAGTGCTAAAGGTGATTGCCTTTATAGCACTCCTCTAACACTTCTAAGTGTCTGAATCACAACTCTGTTATCCTAGTCAAGGGTTCATAGGTGTTGTAGGCTATAAAGAAGTGATTGAAAACAAAAAAGGAATCATGAATTGTGATGTGGATAATAATGATGATTTGATAAAGTAAAAAAAATATGATATATAATAATATAATTTGATGTTTATGCATGCTAGAATACTACGAGATCTATATTTGCATAAAAAGATGATCGGGCATAAATTGATAAATGACAATGCATGTTGCATGAAATAGTTTATTTCCTTATTTATATTCACTACTAAGCCTAGAGCTTAACATGAAAGTTTTCTTCTGTGCATATATAGTGAAGAATAAGTAAACGGTAGTAGGTAAAGGTAGCAGTGACTTGATCCAGTAAAGCAGTTTGTTTCAACCACTATGGGTCACATAACTTTTGTATTTATAGTTTGAATTTTATTTTATAGTATTTGTAAAATAAACAACACATTTTGTAAATAATATGTTTTTATATAAAATGTATTTTTTATTTCTTATTATGATTTCTTTTACACTACAAAGTAAATAAATAGTAAATGAAGAAAAAAAATATACGAATGCCTTTTATGTATACATATATATATATATATGAAACGATATTTTTAATCGATGAAGTCGGCATAAAACTCTCTTATCCGGTCACGTATTACTGGGGTGAAAGGGTGTGACAGTTTTTGGTATCAGAGCCCGGTTTGGGCTGTTTTGGGATTTTAAAATGGTTTTCAAAAATAATTATGATATGTGTGTACCCACAATTAAGTGTTAAAGTTGCTACTTACTGATTGAGGACATTACTTTATGATATAGGTAAAGTTTGGCTTTAGGGTCACGATACATTGTGGTTGAAGGAGGAGAAAGTAACGAGCCTACTGAAACAGATGTTTCATCTCGACCAAGTCACCGTCGAGCTACTGTATCTAGATCTAGTGCTAGCTCATCACGGGGGTAGTTTGTTGTTGGCACAGGACGAACAGAGCTTATAAGTAACATGATAGATTTGTTACAAAGAGCATCACAACCAGCCTTATCTGGGTTACAGTTTGAGAGACTGAGGAAGTTAAGGGCCTCCAATTTCTACGATAAATGGGAAGATGACCCCTCCATGGTAGATTTTTGGTTAGAACAGGCAGAGAGAGTATTTGATTAGCTACATTGCACATACGAGCATAAATATGAATATGCAATGTTTTTGTTACAGGATGATGCATATGATTGGTGGTAATCTGAGTCATAGAGCACAGAGGCACCTAATCCCATGACCTGGGAATTCTTTCTAGAGAAATTCAATGAGCAATATATTCCTCATATCTACACAAACGACAAGAAAAGAGAGTTTTTGACGTTAAAATAAGGGAGCATGTCGGTAACAGAATATGAGAAAGAATTCACACATCTCTGCAAGTATATTGGTGTCATTGTGTCTACAGAGGTTGATAAATGCCGACAATTTGAAAATGGATTGAGAAACCCAATTAAGTTGTAGGTTTCATCCTTATGCCTGATGAATTTTCCTAATTTGCTAGCATCTTTCAGAATGGTTGAGAGAGTTCTAGCGGCACAATAGTCAACACAAAATAGAGGGTTTAAGAGACCTATGCCACAGCCGAGTGGAGCACAATCGGGTGGCAAGAGAGCTAGATCTTTCAGTGGCCGATTTCAAACGGGGGGTTCCAACAGGCCTTTTTCTTTTAGATGGGGACAACCCACAAGATCTGCCTCTTCAGCAGCCAGTGCACTGACACAGACACCACATAGATCTCTAACTCTACCAGAATGTTAGCATTGTGGTCGTTCTCATCTAGGAGAGTGTTCGTAGATGATAAGAGCGTGCTTGAGATGTGACTCTAAATATCATATGTATTATAGCATGACAGAGGTTTAGAGAGCACTGAGCATATACAGACGTAGGCTTTTAGGCAAGGCAGAGGAGACCGATCAGGGCCCAGTTAGTTTAGATTAGAAATAGTTGAGAGGTCAGAAGGTAGTAGAGCTGCCCCAGCCAGGGCATATGCCATACGAGGCCGAGAGGAACAGGATGCGCCTGATGTCATAATTGGTAAATTCCTTCTCTTTGGCTCTGACATACATGCATTAATAGATTTGGGGTCAACGCATTCATACATATGCACACCACTACTAGGTCAAGAGGGTTTAGAACTACAGGCTCTAGAGTTTGAGATCCTTGTGACTAACCCATTAGGGCACAGTGTGAGGGTTAACAAGGTGTTTAGGGGTTGCCCTATTGAAATTCAAGGTAGGAAATTCCCAGCAGACTTGCTAGAGTTACCATTACATGAGTTCGATGTGATCTTAAGAATGGATTGGTTGACTCATTATGGAGTGGTAATGGATTGTGGAAGGAAGTAGATGATCATTAGAATTCCAGAGCAAGATGTGATAGTGGTTATGGGTGAGAATAGAAGATATCAAGACAATGTGATATATGTGTTGAAAGCTCAGAAACTCATTAGTGAGGGGTGTGAAGCATACTTAGCGTATGTGGTGAATATAGAAAAAAGCAAGTCTGAAGTTGGTGGATATTCCTACTGTTAGTGAGTTTCTTGATGTGATTCTAGAGGAGTTGCCAAGGTTACTGCTAGATAGAGAAATCGAGTTTGCTATTGATTTGGTATCTGGCACCACTCTTATTTCCATTACACCGTATAGGATGGCACTAGCGGAGTTGAAAGAGTTGAAGATACAGTTGCAAGATTTGTTAGATAAGGGATTTATACGACCTTGTGTATCACCGTGGGGTGCTCCAGTGTTGTTTATGAAGAAGAAAGATAGCACCCTCCATCTTTGCATCGACTACAGGCAGCTTAATAGGGTTACTGTTAAGAATAAATACCTGTTGCCTAGGATTGATGACTTATTTGATCAGTTAAAGCGTGTAGCCATATTTTCAAAGATAGATCTTCGATCAGCGTATCATCAATTGAAGATCAAAGATTCATATGCACCTAAGATGACATTTAGGACTCGCTATAGTCATTATGAATTCTTGGTTATGCCCTTTGGATTGATGAATGTACCAAAAACTTTTATGGACCTGATGAACTGAGTGTTCAGGCCATATCTTGATCAATTTGTAGTAGTGTTTATTGATACATTCTTGTCTACTCTAGAGACCAAGTATATATTAGAATAATGCTGCAAACACTAAGGGAGAAGCAATCGTATGCTAATTTATCAAAGTGTGAGATTTAGCTTGAAGCAGTCAATTTTCTGGGTCATGTAGTTTCAACAGAAGGTATTAGGTTGACCCTAGTAAAATCAAAGCTATTCTTAATTGGAAACCACCTTGAAATGTGATAAAAGTGAGAACTTTCCTTGTATTAGCCGGATATTATAAGAGGTTCATGAAGGGATTTTCATCCTTAGCGACTCTCTTAACACGATTGCTACGAAAAGAGGTCCGTTTTGAGTGGGCAGATAGATATCAAGCAAGCTTTGATCGACTGAAGGTAATGTTGACTGAAGCACCAGTTTTGACTCAGCCTACTCTAGGAAAATACTTTGTTGTGTATAGTGATGTTAGTCATAATGGTCTAGGTTGTGTTCTTATGCAAGAGGGAAAAGTAGTTGCATATGCCTCCAGACAGCTTAAGCCTCATGAGCTTAATTGTCTGACGCATGATTTAGAGCTTACAGCGATAGTCTTTGCTCTCAAGATCTGGAGACATCATTTGTATGGGGAAAGATGTTATATCTATACATATCACAAAAGTCTTAAGTACTTTCCCTCAAAGAAAGAGTTGAATCTGAGACAACGAAGATGGTTGGAGTTGATTAAAGATTATGACTATGTGATCGACTACCAATCAGGCAAAGCTAATGTGGTTGCAGATGCACTAAGCAGGAGAATCGTAGTTGGGATACGAGTGAAATCCATATTAATGCAGAGAATTAAAGATGCTAAGAAGTAAGATGAGATGATAGTAAGATAGTTGGGGTAGTAAAAAATGGAGAAAAGCCTAAGTTTTCATTGATGGAAGATGGCATGGTATACTTCAAGAATAAGATTTGTGTGCCAAGTATGAAAGATTTGAGGATAGATATTTTAAAAGAAGCACATGGAACGATATATACCATGCATCCAGGCGGGAACAAAATGTACCAAGATTTGAAAACAGAATGCTGGTGGCCAGGGATAAAGAAAGATATCACCAAATACGTTGCTAAATATCTAACTTGTCAACAAGTAAAAGCAGATCATCAATTACCCACTGGATTGTTGCAACCAATACCGATTCTAGAGTGGAAGTGGGAGATAATTGCAATGGATTTTTTGATTGGTTTATCGATGACTCAAAAGAAGCATGATGTAATGTGGGTGATGGTGGATCAACTGATAAAGTTGGCACATTGCCTTCCAGTCGGAATGGATTACTCATTAAATAAGCTAGCTGAAATTTAGGTAAGTGAGATAGTCAGACTGCATGGAATTCCAATGTCCATCATATCTAATAGAGATCTCAGGTTTACGTCGCAGTTGTAGAAGAGTCTACAGCAGGCTTTGGGAACTCAACTTAATTTCAGTACGGGTTTCCATCCACAAACGAATGGACAGTCAGAACGAATTATCCAATTATTAGAAGATATGATGAGAAGCTGTGTACTTGAATTTGAGGAAAGTTGGGATCAATATATATCTCTTATGGAGTTTTCCTACAACAACAGTCATCAGACGATTATAGGTATGGCTCCATATGAGGCATTGTATGGAATAAAATGCAGGACACCAGTTTGTTGGACCGAGTTGAATGAGAAAAAGTTGATTGGGCCTGAGATAGTTCAACAAACCGAGGAGAAATTTAAAGTGATCAAGAAAAGGCTAAAGGAAGCACAAGATCGATAGAAATCATATGCTAATTTAAAAAGGCGAGATATTGAGTATGAGGTGGGTGACAAAGTGTTCCTTAAAGTTTCGCATTGGAAAAAGGTATTGAGGTTCGGTAGAAAAGGAAAGTTGAGTCCAAGATTCATTGGTCCTAATGAGATTCTAGAAAGAATCGGACCCGTGGCATACTGTTTAGCCATTCCACCGAAGTTAGACCGGATTCACAATGTATTCCATATATCTATGCTAAGGAGATATAGGTCTGATCCGACTCATGTCATACCAACTGAGAAGATAAAAGTGTAGACAAATATGATTTACAAAGAGGAACCAGTGGCGATATTAGTATGTGAAGAGAAGATTCTTCAGAATAAAAGAGTTCATCTAGTTAAAGTGCTATGGCAGAATCATTCTACAGAAGAAGTCACATGGGAGAGCGAAGAAGTTATGAAGAGGAAATATCCTTAGTTGTTCACAGATTGAATAGATAAAATTTCGAGAACGAAATTTATTTTAAGGGGGAGAGGATGTTGTATCTACAAATTTAGGTCCAAGTCGCACGTGTCATTAAGCTGATGCGTTAGATCAATCGGAGCCTAAATTAGGATTTTGACCCAAAAAATATATAAATAAATTAAAATAATGGCAAATAATTATGGAAAATACTCAATAAAGTATTTAAAGTATTTAAAGATGTTAAATTATGGTAAGAGACTAAATTGCAAATTTTGAAAAGTTTAGGGGTCAATTTATAATTTATCAAAAATTGGATGATTAATTAGGATAACCACCAATTAAATGCATGAAGTGGGACATTATATACATGTGGTGGTTGGCCACACCAAGTGACAAGTTTTGAGAAGCTAATTAACATGAATGAATCCATTAATTAGTCATTAAATTCATATGGCTTAGGTGTTCCCATTATTGATTAAGTTTGTCTATATGTCATTAATCACTCCTTATTCCTTATCCCCTCACATCTAGAATTTTCTAAGTTCTCAAACCAGCCCACGTGTTTCCTCCATCTTCCCCCATAGCCAGAGCTTCCTTTTAGTGAGAGAAAGTGAGAAAATAGAGAAAAAGAGTCATTTTCTTACACAACCAAGCTTAAGGAAGCTTAAGATAGCAAAAAGAGAAAGAGAGGTTAGGGTTTATGGAGTTTTAATGAAGTAAAATTTTAATGATCTCTTTTATGTATTTTATGAACTCAAATTGATAAGGATATAGCTCAAAGGAGCAAAGAAAAAGAGAAAAAAAAAAGTAAAGAGAAAAAAAAGAAAAAAAATAGAGATTTGTGCATAACCTAAGGCAATAGCCTATGTCTCATTTTTTTTAGTTACATAATTTGAGCATTTGGCATGTTAATGATTCTCAATTAATAGTATTTTGTAATAAAAATCTTGGGGATGCATGTTTACTAGACTTAAGATTAATTTTGATAAAAATTGAAAATGGTAAATATGTGTGTTCTTTGCTTGAATTGATGAGCAGTAAGTACATAAACTATTATAACTTAAGTTATGGAATTCAGATTTGTATGTTCTTTATTGGGTTTGAAAGCTAAGACATAGGATTTAAACTTTTATTTAGACCATAAAATTCAAATATGTCTATATTTTTTCAGAAAAATACATAAATTTCGGACCTAAAATTTATCCATGAAAATTTGGGCAAAATTATTAGTGACCAGTCAGTCTTATTTTGATCATATTTTTTGATAAAGAACTCCAAATTAAGTGATTCAAGTTGTATATTAAAGCTAAGATTCAGAACTAAAATTGTTAATAAGACTATATAATTTAATTCGAATATTAACAGGACCAAAATTAAGGTCTAAAACAGAGCACAAAATTTACCAGTAACAGGGTAACATATGAGTTGAGGAATGTAATGAGTAAAATAATGTGAATTTTGTTATATTATGCAAATACTATTTTTATTGAGTAATTGTGTGAGTAATTGAACCTTTACATGCATGAAATGGGTTAATTTAATAACTATGAATTTTAATGACATTAAGTAAGCCATAGAACATCTAACTAGAACTAGACTTAGGATAGTTTGACATGTCAATCAGGGAGAGTATGATTTATTCCATTAATGGTACAATCAATGAAATCGATGATGACATTATTATTGAAGCTGATGATGACACTATTATTTAAACTGGTAATGACACTATTATTAAAATCAGTGATAATATTATTATTAAAGCTGGTGATAACACTTATATATGCACAAATTATATTATCCGGGTAGCACTCCTAAGTGCTTGGATGAGAACTTCGTTATCCTAGTCAGAGGTTCATAGGTGTTGTGGGCTATAAAGAAGTGATTGAAAACAAAAAGGGAATCATGAATTGTAATATGGATAATAATGATGATTTGATAAAGTAAAACAAATATGAGATATAATAATATAATTTGATGTTTATGCATGCTAGAATACTACAAGATCTATATTTGTATAAAAAGATGATTAAGCATAAATTAATATATGACAATGTATGTTGCATAAAATAGTTTATTGTATTATTTATATGCACTACTAAGCCTAAAACTTAGCGTGAGAGTTTCCTTCCGTGCAGATATAGTGAAGTATAAGCAGACGATAATAGGTAAAGGTAACGGTGGTCTGATCCAATAGACCAGTTTGTTTCAATCACGGTGGGTCATATAACTTTTGTATTTACAATTTAAATTTTATTTTATAATATTTGTAATAAACAACACGTTTTGTAAATAACATGTTATTATATAAATTGTATTTTGTATTTCTTGTTATAATTTCTTTTACACTACAAAGTAAATAAATAGTAAATAAAGAAAAAAAATATACGAGTATCTTTTATTTATACATATATATGAAACAATGTTTTTAATCGATGAAATTAGCATAACACTCCCTTATCTGAGCACGTATTATTGGGGTGAAGGGGTGTGATAAAATTAATGTATATCTGCCTATATCTTCCAAATTAGTTAAATAGTTTCCAATGAATACGTAATTGGCATGCCCATGATTCAAACACGAATAATATGGACGGTTAATGAATTTTCTCTTTTTATCATATTATATAGTACCATTAGGATATGTGTATTTGTCTATCCTCATCCCCGACCCCATCTTAATCCCAATCCCATTCTTGTCCCTATCCCCAACTCATCTGGAAAAAATTTTTGGATCTCCGTCATCGCACCACACGGGAATGGGGATCTCTGACCCTGCCTCATTCATCGATTTTTATTAAAATTTTTAATTTTATTTTAATATTAAAAATATTATTTTATTTTAATTAATTAATTATATAATTTTTTAAATAAAAAAATATTTTTTTACTTAAAATAAGTGTTATATTTTTATTTTATTATTTTTAAAAATATTAATTATATATATATTTTCAAGGTGGTGGCAGGGCAGAAAAGAAAAATTATAAAAAAAATATGTTCTGTTTGGGACTGGACAACACGGAAACATATCCAATTATCATCTCTATAATTCAGTAAGTAACGATAAAATGTAAACTTGTCATGTTTATATACTACAAATTAAGTAAGGAAAATTTTGTAATTAATTTCAAGTTATATTAACACATTATCAAAATAATTCAACTAAATATTTATGCAACTACTATCAACAAAATAATGCAACTAAATATTTATCAATGCAACAAAATAATTATCAAAAATTTATAATTAATGCAACTAATATTATTAATTTTACTATGATGCCGGTCAATAATATTATTAATTTTACTATGATTTAATTTTATTAATTAATGCAACAAAATATCATTTCGAAGTAGAAAAAATCAAATTATTCTAATATTATTAATTTTACTATGCATAATGTTAACATTTTTTGCCTTATGTTAAATAATAAATTATGAACATATTGGTACTAAATTATATCAATATTAAATTATACTAAATTATATTTAATATTTAATATCAACAAATTAATAAATTATATCAATTTAAAATTACTAAAAATTAATAAATTAAAAAAATATTTAATATTAATGGATTAAATATTTAATATTAATATTAAAATTACGGTTAATATTTTTTTCCTATTTAATATAATTAATAAATTACGGAAAATATCAATTTGTTTAAACTAAACTATAATTCTAATAAAAAATGAAATAAAATACATATGCAAATGCACATAACAAATAAAATAAAAAATATATGAAAAAAATACACATTAAATAGTTGCAACATTCTACGAAAATATTATTTCTTCTACATAATATACACATGCAAAAATACCCCATTGCCTAAAAAAGTGAAATAAAATGCACATGCAAATGAAGAAAATAAAATATATTCTTTAAAAATAAAATACATACCTATTGTAGCCTTTACTTTCTTTGTTCTTTTTCTTTTTTGTTCTTTGTTGCTCTACCTACAAATTTAAAAAAAAAAAAAATTACCCCGATAACATTGGAATTTTGCCACCACCTTAGTTTCTCTCTTTTCTTCCTTCTCTCTTTTTGTCTTTTTTTTTTTCAAATTTCACTCTCTGTTTTTTCCAATGAAAGTGAACAACAAGTTGATATTTAAGGTGAAGAGGACAGTCCTCCAAAAAATAGAATAACGATGACTTATTACGGTTATTAGCGATGAGATAAATTAATTGTTGAATTATGTTGAGCATTTATAAATTACTTGCCACAACATAATAATTGTTATAGTTGAGAACCCTACTAGTGATTTCTATAAAAAAAAAAAAAAAAAAAAAAAAAAAAAAAAAGCTAGCGATGATTTTTAGTTGTTATGGCTAAAATTTTGTGGCAATGAGATTTTTTTTTTTTTTTTTAGTGCTACTACTAAATGCCTCAATTGAAAGGCTCCACTTACCTCCCCTCTTTTTCAAATTGAATTGTTCATTTTCATGGGTTCTATAAGGTGTCTAACACCCTTTTCAAATCAAAATCGGCCATTTGCATGGACAAGTTAGAAGAATTTGGTGTTGGTATAAATTCATATGTGGTAAGCCTTGAAAACCTTGGTTTTATATATCCTTGGATCCTTTCGATGATGAGGAAAAGATTAATAGTACTTCTGGTTTTTTGGATCCTTTCATTGACTATGAAAACATTAATGGTATTTTGGGAACTTATTTAGTTATTTCAAAAAAATAAAAATAAAAATTGGCATTCACTGTGTCTAAGTACCAGTATATATAGTTGAGAGATATTACCTCTAAACATGACAGTAAGCATTGCATATATTAACTAAGTTGGTTTTGTACTCTGAATCAGTTCATTGCGATGGAATTATTTATCCCAGCTCATGATGTTTTTATGATGCTGACTAATTGATTATGTAAAAGTTTTTTTTTTCTTTAATAAAAAGCAGCTGCATATCTCCAGTTTGCTGAGTAACTTAAGCCAAATTGTTGAATTATGTTGGTTGAGTGAAAGGTGCGTCCTTCTCTAGCTTTAATGTATTGTATAATTTTTTACTAAAAATACTTAATATATATATTGTGAAAATTGTTTATGAATACCTGCTAATATAGTGAATAGTTAGTTGAAATTTATATTTTTTAGGGATAATTTCAAAAATACTGCTAACATTTCGCCATATTTTCAATTATACTCCTAATATTTTTTTTTTTAACTGAACACAAATTATCCAATTTTCAATTAAATATGGCTGGAACACTCAAGTGACCGTCTAATATGGATTCCACCAAAATCAATATGGCAGAAAGCATTGTCAATATATGTTTTAAAATTCTACAATAGATTTTGCATTACTAATTATTTTAAAAATTTCGCCGTATATTCCCTAGAAAATTTGTCGATAAATATTTTAATAATTTAAAAAATAAATTAAATTCAATTTTTTAACTTCTTAAATGTATTTTGTTTCCAAAATAATGGCATAAATAATATTAATTTCTGATTTTTTATCAAAAATATCAGAAAAAATATGAGATCATAAAAAAATATTTTTTTTATAGCCATTTAATTACGTTTTTTTGCAATTACTACAAAAATTGACAGCTTATTGTGTTTCATTGAAAAAGAAAAATAGGTCTAATTGAAAATCGAGTGAAATGTTAGGATATTTTTGAAGTTATACATTTTTTATTTCCCCAACAATGAGTGTGCATCATACTAAAGACCTGCTTGGCGTTACATTTTGAAAAAAACTCTTTTAGAAAAAAAAATTTATTTTTAATTTTTTTAAGTTTTAAAAACTGTTTTTGAAAAGAAGTAAGTAAATAAATGTTTTTTTCAAAAAACGTATTTAAGAAAAACAGTTTATAAAAAATTTAAAAAAAATCTGTCAATTAAATTAAAAAAATTCTGAACTCAACAACAATTTCAAACA
The DNA here is from genome assembly GCA_023653625.1 of Triadica sebifera. Lineage (NCBI taxonomy): Eukaryota > Viridiplantae > Streptophyta > Magnoliopsida > Malpighiales > Euphorbiaceae > Triadica > Triadica sebifera. Next base: position 2,079,073 of record CM042910.1, read on the forward strand.
CCCTATAAATAGTAAAGTTATCAACTTATGTAACAAAAAATATGTTATTATTAAAACATATGTTTGAAGATGTAGGCTTCTATCCGCAAGAATAACAATCTGATAATAGTAAACAGTAATCCTGAAAATGTAATGGTGAACAAATACCCCCTCTGTAATGTGGGATTGAGCCCCTGCAAGAATAGCAATTTGATAAAAGTTGATACTTCCTAGTAAGCGATGTCGCCAAGACACGGTTGAGTAATCTGTAGCCAATATCAGATCAATCAAGGAGAACTAGAGCCTATATATGATCATGGCATGCACTAGATAAATTTGCAAAAAATTAGCTATCAGCATTTTCAAAAGGAGGCAAGCCCCAGTAACTTGGGTTGAAATCCACAAGTGATCTCAGAACTTGATCTGCAGTGTCATGATAAGAGCTATCTAGCCTTGGATCTGGAACCATCACTGTATGCCTGCATGATTTATGCAACAAAAATTAATAACTATTCCAAAGTCAGAAAAGGGGGAGGAGTATCCAATTACTGCCACTCCAAACAGTTTTGGACTTTTAAATGCTAAAAGATCACATTCAAGTACTTGTATTTTCCACCAGCAAATTTTTTTTACAAAAAAAGGAATCTAGATCAACGGTTACCAACAACCATATCCCCCTATACCAACCACAGTTCTGCCCTCAGTTCAGTTAATGCAAAATACTTAGGAACCGTGGATTTAGATTTTGTGGATTTGGTTTCTGCAATAAGAAAAAAGGGTTTGTCTTGGCTGTCTTGGCCAATTTGTGTGATGTGAGTTCCAGACCAAAAAATGAGGAGATTCGGTTGCAGCAGTGAAAAATAGGAAATTCACTTGCAGCCAGAAACAGCACATGCCTGTATGCATGAAATAGCCATTACTAGCAAGTAACAACTATTGCAAAAGCAATTTTTTTAGCATGTCTTTCATAAAATATTGCCATTAAACCTTGAAATTCAGTTAAATTTTTTTAAAATCACGACACATTCTAAAAACCATATCATCATGAACCCTGCCAAATATGTTATGAACCATTGCAATTTATCACCACTTCTGGCGGCTTTCAATTAACAAGTAACAACTGGCCAGTATACATTAGTGCAAGTTGAAAAGCCGGATATGACTCGAGGATAAAATGAATGCAAGCTAACAAAGGCAAATAATATCGTAAAGGCACCCGATATTCAATACAGAGCCTCCGAATTACTCCAAGCAAATCAAGAATCATTTTTATCTATTGTTTATTTTTGGATTTAATTGTAACTTTCCAACTTAAGGGGTCTCTATCCTAATTAGATATGCAGGTTCAGCATTTAAGATTTTATTTCTCTCCATCATCATCTAGCATAGAGATAGTAGAAATATAAATTTTAGTTTTTTCTATGCAAAAGAAATGTTTAAGCTATGTTAGTCCGACACTTCATTTTTAAAGAAGTACTCGTACCCTTTGGATATGATATTGTTATGGGTATGAAATTCTTACCAGATCATTTACTTTAAAAGTGAGTATTCATAATTCCGGTTTCGTTTAAATTACAGGTGTAGATCAAATGAATTTTGAATAATGTGATTTTATGGATGTAGAATAATTATCTCTTAATGAGTCACAATTAAAAACTATGATTTGTGGTAGTGACAAAAATTAATATAGATTATATAGCAAATTTAGACTGATTTACAATTTAAATAGACTTAGAATTATTATTTTATTGTTTATTTGTGGTTTAAATTTTAGAATTCAAGTTTGTAATTTAAAATATTTTATCCAATTTTATTTTATTTAAAAATTTAATATTATATTATAATTTGATCTACCTTTTAATTTAAATTATTATATATAAAAATTAAAATATTTACAATTATATATATATATATATATATATATATATATATATATATATCTATAACCCAAGTCCAAGCAACGTAGCGTTTAAGTCATAGTTTGGTTATAGTTATGCCATAATAATTTTCCTAAAAATTACTAGGACATCTTCCAGATTTAAGAAAAATAAGATCCCGTCCTTTCAAATATATTCACTTTAGACCTCGTAGAAACATGGATGCAAAACATAAAAAATCTGAGTAGTTAATGTGGTTTATAATATTAAGATTAAGGACTAAAATGAAAAAAAAAAGGCATTAATATGCTGTTTGCATTGTAGAAGTCAACAATTTTCTAGCTAAGGACACTAGGCAACATGTCATGAAAATATGACATTGACAATCCCTTATCCAAACCTTTATTTCAATGATCTCACTAACTCCATATATGTCCTCTCCTACATATATCTATGATCTCAGGAAACGTTGGATCATTTCAGTTGCCGATCATGCCTAATGTTTGCCTTCTCCAGCTGGCTTCATGTTGATCATGTTACAATCTTGTCCAGGTTACCTAACGGATCAACTTTTGGAATTCATTCCACGTTTTGACTGTCATTTTTGTAATTTTTTGGGATCTTATATAATTTTTAACTTTAGTTTTTCTGTGATATTCCACATTTTTTGGGGGCCCTTCAGCAATCACTCAGTTTTAAACTTTTAATTGTTTTTGACATTTTGGATTTGGATGGATTTGCTCCAGAAATAGTCCAATTATTTCAGGTTTATTACGGGTTTGGACTGAACTTGAGGGTTAGTTAGCAATTGCCACCATATTTTTGTGAGCATAACACTATTTTATATCAACATATACACAATAGTTTGTTCCGTACATACATCCATGAGTATGTGTATTTTGTGTGCCTATGCATTTGTTTGCATATGCACATGCTTGTATCTGCATTCTTCAGAAAAGTTATTGATCATCCCTTAAATTGAGTTAAAAAGAAGTACCACTATATCTCTATATCCTTCGCATTTACGTTTTGCCTTTATAACTTTTTGTTCCTCTGACTATCGCATTCTTCTTCTTCTTTGTGCTTCTCCTCCCCACTCTTCTCCCTTTCTGTCCAGCGTCATAACTACAGTTATCTTTTCACTGCCTAACCAGACTATGACCTTCAAGTATGCTTGCAGCAATTGAATCACAGAAGTAAAGTATAATGAGTAACTACGATGTCTAAAATATGACAGTTCTGGCAAACCAATCAAAACTTGAGTTACTCCCTTTTTAATAGATTCTTCAACAATAAAACCTATATTAATTTTTATTTTTTGTTCATATGAAACATAGAGTGGGAAAAAGGAGGGACATTGATTGACAGTACTGTAAATGAGTACGCTCTTTTTTTTTCTTTCCTGTTTTCAAACGACATTGAAATGACAATTTCTTAAAGCAGCAACTTAGTTATTCTGTAATTAGTCAGTTTGTGTTTTTTCACTTGTTTTCTAGTTCGCTGTTTGATTGTTATATTTCTGCATTGTCTATTTTTTATTAGGATTAGGGTAGCTTTCAGGTATGAGGCTGCCATGTAGATTATTTTAGATGGTGGCAATTATATTTTTTAGTACTAACAGTTTCTTCATTTTTTTTTCTGAATGAAGTACTCAGCAGTTATTTCTTGCAATATTGGGTAGTGTAATTGCTGTGATTTTTAAATAATGGAAAAGCAGAACCAAAGCACTCAGTTATTTCAGAGAAGCTTTCTAAGATATCGAAGAGTAATCTCTAACGAGCCCTTGTTAGATTTTTTATCATAGGAAAGAAAGGAAGAAAAACTAGCAAACACGGGCTACCATCTACCGCTAGCGTTGAATTTTACAGTCAACAGACCCCTAACCCAATCCCAAACTAGGTACCATAACATGCAGCCTAAGAGAGATTAAGTTAGCAGCAGTCAAATATGAAGAAGCATATCAAATAGGTAAATGTATGCATCATTCAGTTCAATCTGTCCTATCAAACAGCAATTAAATAGATTGCTTTCATCAGGTTTATACGTCAGAAAGAAAAAGAGCAAAGAGGTGAAAACTACTTTCACAAATCTGTTCTGAAACTGAACCATTCTAAAAATTATGTACTCCAACAGTCATAATAATATTTCAATTGAGAATAAATGGATGCATATAATACAAGTGATTTAAAATATTAAACATGACCAGATTATATAAAGACTGATGAGCTTTTATAGATATAGTTGAATAGAAGAAATTGACTAATTTGGTCAAGAATATTATAAGAGACCAAAGCTTAGATTCGAGTTTGATATGCTATCTAGACAAACAAAATAGCGTAAAAGATTTATTATTCAGATTGTCGTTTGTTGTTCAATAACAATATTCCCCTTATACTGCCTGAAATTAGATAATGCAATTCCAAAGGTTGCACAAAGTCAACATAACATGATTCACTTATATAGGCTATTTAATCTTGTCACTTTTGTTTCACATTTTCTGGTAATTTTTGAGGATGAGGACAAATTGAACTGTGCTGCTATTCTCCTATTACATTTGATACGACCTATTAGGTTTAAGCACAACCTTGATCCAACTCAATAGTTTTTTTTATATCAAAATGTACTCATTAACTAGACCAGAAACTCCATTGAAGGAACATGATGTATGTAGGGAAGGAAGTAAAAAAATATTGACCATTGAAAGGAATATATATATATATATATATATATATATATATATATATATATATATATATATATATATCCAATATGTGTTGGAAGATATATTAAGCAATGTACTTACATTCCAGCATTCTTAGCTGCAAGAACTCCTGAGGGTGCATCTTCAAAAACAAGAATCTTCTGTGGATCTACTGGGCCATCCTAAAAATTCACAGAAAGTCATAAAAAAATTTACATTTTTGTTTTTATATGCCGAACTAAACAAAGCTTAATTGGGAAAAATCAATAAACTGAATCGACCAAAGTCTACATCATAGCTGATTTTACTGCCATCAGTTGCAATAATTGAGAAACCTCAACAATAGTTACCTCAAATCTCTTCGCTGCAGTGAGGAATATATCTGGTGATGGCTTGCCTTTTTTAACTTCTGGATCATCTCCAAGAACAATATGATGCATCAAGGAAAAAAGTTCACCATGTCTTTGTGTTTTCAATTCAAAATGCCTTCTATGAGAACTGCAAAATACATCCTAATCAGTACAATTTATAGAATAAGATGGTAAACAAACTGCAGGGAGAAAATGTAGAAAACAATCACAAAACACTATCAGAAATAATCAAATAAACCATACCCAGTTGCCACGCAAATTGGTATATCTTTTGCATGGAGATGCCTGATCAAATGGCTAGCTCCTGCCATGAATAAAGAATTAATTATGTGAGCGCAATTGATCCTACACTACTAGAAAGTAAATGATTGTCATATATAGAACTTGAAGTTACTTTGCGCCTCAGTCTATAAGTTAATGTCAATTGAAGCATTCTGCTAACACGATTTGAAACCAATTTTACACAAGTATTTGAGGAATTAAGAACTACTTATTTAGATAAATAATACCATATTCTCTTGTAGTTTCCAGCTCAGAAGGAAAGCTCAAAGAAAGTTCTTTCCTTCTTTATATTGTTTCTTATTGGATAGTTTAAAAGGCACGAACAGACTGAGGTGGAAAGCTCAAAGTAACTGCTTTCCTTCTTTCTATTGTTCCTTATTGTATGATTTAAAAGGCATGAACAGACTGTTTCATAATTAGAAGTGGAAAACCAAAAGGAGATCCTAGGTTAGTCCTTTATTTAAAACAAAAAGGATAGCCTAATCCTCTTTTATCATCCCTTTCTCCAAGACAGAGGACATGTCAGACCTATCTAAAATTTCATTTGATAATTCACTTAATACAAGAATCTTATCTGATAATTAAAAATGTATGAAGCTTAGAAAGCCTTGCCAGTAATTTTTAGAGCCTCCATGTCGAGGCAAACAAATTCATCTAACCCACACCAGCAAGGCTTCTTCCAGATATCTACGGTAGGAGTAGGGTTGTACACAGATTTTGAATCTTTTTGAACTAGACCAAAATATCAAGGAAAAATATTTAGAACTGAATTGTACCGTTAATTTTTTCACTATAATCGAATTGAATTGTACCATTAACCTTTATTTGGAATGGATTTGGATTTTTGGTAATATCTAGACCAATAATTGTAATAAATTGTACCGAACTACTCTGAAATCTAATTATACTGAAAGAACTAATATTTATTAATTTTATATAATACAAATTAAATAATTTATCAATAATAATATTTATAATTTTTATTATTCACTCATAATATAACTTAAACTTATAATTATATGCATTTGGATTCATAAAATTAAAATGATAATTTTTTTTTTAATTAATTAACAAAATTAACATGATAATCTAATAATTAATAAAAAAAAACTTATTTGTGATATTAATCAATGCTTTTCAATCTTATAAACTCTATTATATGAAATTAAACTTTATCATGTGCATTTCTTAGTAAATATTTTACAAATTAAAATAACATTCTAATCATAGATACAAAAACTTATTAATTATCATTTAAAACACTTGTTAAATGATATTACAATTATTAATAAAAGAAACTTGTTTTTCAATACTATTCAATCTTAAAACATTATTTACAAATTTACATTTTAGTATGTCCATTTCTCATTAATTATTATGTAGGATAATATTTAATTAAGTATGCAATTTTTATTTATTTTTATCAATAATTGTTACATATGAACGAAATGAAATTAAGTTGAATAATTAGGTTTTGACAAAAAAGAATTACAAACATTAAAAATTTTACATTTATCTTAAATGTAAACTATATTCATAAATATTCAAAAGACCAATTAATAAGTCATGATATCTAAAATATTCTAAAAGAAAAAATATATGTAATACTGTAAAAAATTTTTTTAACCTATCTCCCTCCTCCATTTTACTTTCATCGTGGCTCTCTCACTTTCATTTCCAAGTTCATCTCACTTTCTCCCTTTTTTCCTCTTCTTCATTTAGTCCATTGTGGGCTTTATCCATTATCTTCTACTTTCACAATTATTATTAGCTAAGAAATTGAAGGTGATATTTCTTTTTAATTTTCAAGTATTTTTTTCTTTTTGAAAGTAATTTTTTTTTCTATTTTATTTGTTTTTCCATTGAACAAAATATGCTTGCAAAATTCATTAAATATGCTTCAAATGCTTAAAAATTCTATTATTACTTAATGATTGACAGTTAACTAGTTTTTAAATTAAGACTTTTCTTATAATCAAAAATATAAAATCATCTTCAAGTTTACGTTCCTAACAAAAGTTTTTCTGAAAGTTCCTAATAAAAGTTTCGATGTGAGTTTCTAATAAAAGTTTATCTTAAAATTTTTGTTAGAATTAGTTATATTTTTCTTTGGTATCACATTTTAAATTTTATTAGATAAAAATATCATTTATCTGAAACACCGAATTGTTTTATATTGCATTGTTTAGAACCGAGAGAAACAAAGAATCATACCGAATTGTCCCAAATTATTGGAATAATAAAATGTGGAGATTTTTTTTTTAAGAAAATTACAAGACTTTAATCTAAAAATTTATGATTTTTCAAGACGAGATTGGAGATTTTTCGATCCTTGAATTAGACCAAACCACATACACCCCTAGTCTAGGGGCAAAGCTAGCATTAATATAATTGCATCCCTTTGCTTTTCTATTGAAAAGAACATACATGCTGCTAATGAACTAAAAATTTTAGATTGTCCTGTTACCTATAAGTTGATTGGTTTTTTATGGCCTCTCTACTTCCTTCTTCTTTTAACCAAAATCAAAAGCTAAAGAGTGAAGTGGAAGGGGATGAGGGGGAGAGAGATTACAGAGGAAAAAAGAAAAGAGAGAAAATATTGCTAGAATATTATAGTGTATGATTCCAAATTGTAACAGAGATTATTTTAGTAATTCTGTTCGCTACTATATTTTTTATAGCATTTATTGCATCATATGGATTAAGTGATATTACATGTCCTTTTCTTCAGTTATTTGAATAAAATTATTTTGTTTTGAACTCAAGGAATTCAGTAGCATATCCATTTTGACAGAAAACAAGATTAAAATTTTGCTTACTTTCTAACTAAATCTAACATCTGAATCAATAAAAAGAAAAAATCCAACGTCTGAAATTGATGCATGTTTGAGTATTGCAAATTAAGCCTGCATATGCAATATATTTATATAGTTTTCATCAATTATTAAAGCTAAAATTGGCCATAATTGATTTTGACGAACAATCTCATCTTTGTTTTCCTAGATAATTAATAGTAGACACAGAAAAATCCCAAATCTTTCATCAAATGCATCATTAAAGGCTATTGTTCCAAGAGTTTGGATTAGCTATGATCCACACCAAATTCCTCCCCTGCTATCTCCCCACAACTGTCACCAAACAATAGGGGATAGTCTAAACACCGAACCATAACACACTTACGATGAAATAAAATCAACCATATAAAGGCTGAAAATTGTACTGAATATATAGTTATTACCTGGCATCAGATCACTTGTCGGAAACATGTTCTGCAACATCTCCTCTCTTTCTGTGAGAAAGTCCTCAGCCGAAAGAGAATCACTGATCCCAGTCTCCTCAACAAAAACATGAGCTGCCTCTATTGCTTTCTTCCCCATCATTTTTGCCTTGAGAGACCAATCAAAAGTTTTATTATATCTAGCAAGTATGATTTCCTGCACTTCAGTATAGAATTTCTCCGTATCTGATAGTCGGAGCAGTATAAAGCTCATTAGAGTGTAGTTCATTTTCTAAATAATCAGAAATTAGTTTGGAACTGTGAAATCGAGAATTTGGGAAAATGTGGGATTGACAAAATTGCGTCCAGATCTGAATTTACTTGATGAAAGAATCAGAAATTATACATAAATCAAAAGAAATACTACCCTAATACTTGGTAATTCAAGAAATGACTACAAATGACATAAACCATAAAACACATTGTCCAAATAGAGCACTAAAATGCCAATCAGAAACACAGAACTACAAGAAATCTACAAATCAAACATGTGCAGGATTTAATATCCACATAAATACGAAGGCCAAAACATGAAGAGAAAATGTTCGATAAAATTACCAAGTAAAAGGCCATCCATGTCGAAGATGACGTGAGTGATAGGTGCTTTCACAGCAAGGGCACCTGAGGAATTGGCCATTAAAATAGAGCACTTGAGGATGGGTGCCTCTACTGATTTTGAACTAAGTTATTGAAGCAATCTTTTTAATCCAAACATTCAGCACAAAGTATAAAGGAAATGGAGAAATGGAATCTGAAGCTAAGGTTTTGTTGCTTGGCGGAGGAAGTTTTCAAAAGGCCAAACTAGCAACATCACCCCCTCCTCACTGTATCAAATATTGAGCCTAATCAGGCCTTATTATCTTATGATTGGACGAATAAGCCCACAAAAATCTGACAGCTGATGCAAAAAAATTTATTATTTCAAATAGCTTACCCATACGAGGGTGAAGATTTTTTTTAAGGCTTAAACCATTCGTAGCCCTTTATAGTTGGTAAAACTTATCATTTTGCTCCCTATAGTCATTTTTTAATTCATTTTGCTCCTTGTATATTTATTTTGGTATATGTTGCATCTTAAAACTTCAAAATTAAACAATGCCGATCACCTCTCTGATAAAAAAATATATATATATAAAATATGCTAACGCGTGCATCTACGGACACTGATATGTATTGTGAATAAACCTAAAGATTGATTGAAAAAGTAAGTAGAAAAAGTTACATGTCTTTCCTTTTATAGACATTGTATGCTGACCTAGCTTAGCTAATTAACAACTAACCTTATCTATTATGACTAACTGCTTAATTACTATAAAGTACATGTGCTTGAGTATTAAGAGGAAGAAAAAAGGTGAAACCTGTTATTGTTTATTGGGTGGGATTAGATCATGATGACTACCAAAAAAAAAAGAAGAGAAAGACCTATTAAAACGTGGAAGGAGATGAGAGGGTGATGAAAAAGTGATTTGCATCAACCTATTACTATAGGGAGTTGCACCAAAAATTGCAATGCCTTGCACGAGAATCCATGACCGTTGAAGATTATCATAAAGAGATGGAGATGACAATGATGAAAGTCAATGTGGAGGAGGATCCATAAGTCACCATGGCACATTTTCGAGCTGGTTTGAACTACTTGTGAGAAATTGCTTAGCCAAAAGTTGTTTGTTATAAAAAGGAAGATGACTATGGCTAAAACCTTATTAACCGAGACATGAATGAGAAATGGGACTTAAGTTTAGGCCTAACTAAAGCCATTTTGTGAATTAAGAATGTAAACAAGACTAAACAATGCTAATTAAGATTAAGATTAGGTAAGCTTAAGCCAAATCCCTTATTAGAATGGAGAGAAAAGAGACTAAACCTTGAATTGAGAACCACGCCGACACAATTTTAAAGAATATTTTAAGGATTTTGTTGTTGTGGTACTATGATAAAGAGAATTTTGGGACTATATGTGTGGTTAAATGAGAAATGAACTAAACATTTAGAAATAAAACTAAGTGGACCAAAACAATGAAAAACCAAAAATGGGATTTTGTGATAGAATTTATGATCTAAATGTAGCAGAAATAAAAAGTAAGGATTAAGTATGAATTTGGCACAAGTTATGAATCAATGATAATTAACCAAGACATGGAGTTATAAAACAAAGAAAATAAGTCTAGACATGGGGTGCTTAAGACGCAATATACTAGGCAAGTACCTTAAAATGATGAAAATACCTCATAAAATGTGAAACAAGATTACACCTTAAACAACAACTTGTAAAAAGAAGAGAAATTGTGTAACTTCTAATGAATTAGATCATGAAATCTTGAACAGAGATGAGAGCCATAGAGATTACTCAATAAATAGTCGTATGATTAAATTATACGCTTGATTAACACAGACATTAATTAATGTGAATTTTATGCTAGGCATATGGACGCTGCAAAAGTTCAAGCTTAATAAGGGCAAGGACTTGGTAATTACGAGGAGAGCGTAAACCAGGTTTGTGCATTTTTTATAGCAATAGTCATTAAAATTAAAGAATAAATAAAGTAATAACGTTATGACATATTATGTATGAATATATCTAGTATATAGCCAATACATATTTAGTATATGTTTAGTGTATATATATATATATATATATGTGCATACACTTTGATCTACAAAAATTCAAGCTTAACAATAGCAAAGACTATAGCAATAGTCATTAAAATTAAAGAATAAATAAAGCAATGACGTTATGACATATTATGTATGAATATATCTAGTATATAACTAGTACGTATTTAGTATATGTTTGGTATGTATATATATGTGTGTGTGTGTGTACGCGTGCGCGTGCACGCTATACATGTGCATATACTTTGATCCATCATATACAAAAGTTCAAGCTTAACAAGGGTAAAGACCTGGTAATTGCGAGGAGAGTGTAAACCAGGTTTGTGCATGCTTTATAACAATAGTTATTAAAATTAAAAAAAAATAAAGCAATGACGTTATGACGTGTTATGTATGAATATATTTAGTATATGTTTGGTGTGTATATATATGTGTGTGTGTGCGCGCACGTGCACGCGTGCGCTATATATGTGCATACACTTTGATCCATCATGTATGTGTCTGATAAATGAAGTACATGCTTTGACATGTTTGTAAAAGTGCATGAAATGTATGTAGAATTTGGTATAAAGAGCACAAAATGCATTGATAAATTATATAAAGAATCAGTAAACAATGACTATTAAGTAACTTCGTAATAAGATATGTTGTAAAACGAATCATATATAAATTCTATGTGATGATTTCTATATAAAAAATCATGCATGAGCTCATAAAATTGTTTTGACAAAAGTATAGTAAACTTGTTGACATGTTAATAGAGTCATATGACTTGGTTGAGACATACAACTTTTAGCTGAGACAGTCTTCTTTAAAGGACGGTTGACATCCCAATATGATGATGCACAACATCCTTTTTGTTAAGCGTCTTTATTTCCGACCATAGAATTGAGATACACATACGACCATAGGGTTGGGACATGATACCCATTGTGTCTCCCTAGAGTCTAGTCTTAATGGTAGAGTTATGGGCTAAATAAATAAGACTATACTGGTATATTGTGACATGTATGTTATATGAAAGTATTTAAATATTATTAAAAAAAATAAATGAGAAACAGGTAAGCCGTAAGTGTTTTATATGTTTTTCTTATAAAATATGTTGTGTGCTAGATGTTTTGCAGTTTTTCTTTAGAAAGGCATGTTAGGATCATGTAGGTAAAATAATATATGAATATTATCAGTCCATTTTTATAAAAGCTTGTATCAATGCTCAACATGGAAGCTTGGTTTCGTCCCGTATAGGTGACAGACAGGGATTGAGTAGTTGTGTGTTGGTAGAGAGTTGCAGATCCAATGGATCCCACTGAAGAAGAGCAACAACAACAACGATAACGATCTAGTTAGGATCAATATTCCTATTTTGATCATGTTATGTATATATATTGAACATTTCATACATCATGTATGTTAGAGAATATATGTCTATAAATAAAAAATTTAAAAGCTACGATTTATAATAGTACAATGTTATGTATAAATATAATGCTTTTTTGCTTTCATTATGGTTTGAGGATTAATTATGTATGTCATTTGTCTCTAAGTTCTAAACAGACAAGTAACACACAGTTAGTCAGAGTTACCATCTTATCTAACTGAAATACATAAAGATAAAGAGGTGTTACAGGATAAATAGTATTTTTCTCTAATACTTATTGTTTAATAATGAGATCAAATAAATTATTTTTTAAATAAAAAAATAATTTCTATAAAAATTTTTAAAAAATAAAATAAGTTATGTCCACCCGTTATCTAATTCGTTTGGATTAATTTCAAATTGTCCTGGAATTTACATGAAGTCGACCATAAATTTTTGAGTTATAACAAATTTTAGTTGAATTATCTGGAGTTGACTTTAAATTTTTGAGTTATAGCAAATTTTGGTTGAATTCCAATATATTTTTCATATAGAATAAAAAAGTGTCACATCTACTTAATTATCATTTAATATATAAACAATAATAGTTAATAATTATCCGCTAAACTGAAAAAGTGTAGGTATATAAGATGAATTTCAAATTTTAACACCTTAGAGCATTTGTATCGGCTTGTAGATTGAATTGCAATTGTCAATGTTACAATTGCAAATCCAATTGCATAGATATTTTGGAAGTTTGCAATTTTGTAAACTTTCAAGTGTTTAAAATGAAAGAGACAATTTCATTTGAATACAAATTTTTTTGTAGGTTCCACTTATATTATTTTAAAATAAATAAATAAATAAATAATATTTTTATTAATTAATATGTATTTAATAGTTAACATAATTAATTAATTAAGTAGATAGAATAATATAAAATATAAAATTAAATTAATAAATTATATTATATTTAATAATATTAATATACTTAATATAAAATTAAAGTTAATTAATATAAAAATTTTAATAATTTGATTAACTTAATTTCATAATATAAAATATAAAATTAGGTATGATTCGATCCATTTTGATAAATGGGAGAAATACAATGTTTTATGAGTATAATTCCATTCATTTTTTATACATACTATAGTATATATTATGAATTTCATAGAGTATACATTAGTGTATATTTTTTTAGAAAAAATTATTTACTCGTTAAAAATCTCGAAATAGAGATAAAATATATTTGAATGTGTTATATTTAATAATTATATATTTTATTTGTTAATAATTAAAAAAATATACTAAAATATTAACTAAATTCCATAAATTGAAATTTTTGTTAAAATAAAATATATTTAAAAGTATAATTTGAGTTTTATTGATATAAAAATTGAGTCCATCGCAATTGTATGAATGCTGATGCTGTTAATGTATTATCAAAATGCATAAGATAATTCAAAATTAATTCATCAAATAAATAATTGTATAAATTAGTAACTAAATTCTTTAGAATTTGATTTAAAAAACCATAGCTAAAATGTTTCAAATATTTCCTTCATTCCTTCCAAATTCATTCTCCATGTTTTTTTTGGGTAATTCTGAGTTTAGGCTCTCTTTCCTCTCCACATATCTCATGAGCATCAACTGAGCGAGAGAGGGAGAGGAAACAAGCTTGAATTTTGACTTGCTTTGCTAGTGAAGCGAATTTTCATTTCTGGATCTGCTACTGCTCTCTATTGCTATCTCATCATCCCCACAATTTCAAACCCTAAAAAGAGCCAAAACCATAAAATCATTGAAGAAAGGATCCGCAATAATTAAGATTCTTTCTCAATTATGTCCTGCCTAGCTCTCTCTCTTCAACCCAACAACGGATCTGATATACTTCTCCAGACCCGGGAGTGGTTTCCGCCGGCTCGGGCCCTTGTCGCCACCTCCGCCTTTCGCAAAACCCGATTGGCATTTGCGACCAACAAACACAATCCAAATAACCCTAACAGCACCTCCAATCAACTCTATGCCGACAATTCCGCCGTCGAGTCCATCGGCGATGACCCCCTTGCAGCCTCTAGTGGTCAGCTTATCGTCGGCGTGGAGAGTCGTTACCGTGTTGTCTACCGCCTGGTCAACGGAATCTATGTTCTGGGCATCACCACTGCTGATCAGGACAATTCGATCAACGTATTTGAGTGCATCCATATCGTTAATCAAGCCGTCAGTGTCATTGTCACCGCTTGCCGGGGTGTAGATGTCACTCCTGAGAAGCTCAACCGGAAATATGCTGAGGTCTATATGGCATTGGATATTGTATTGCGTGGTGTAAGCACTATTAGGCTTGCTGCTATGCTTGGTTCGATGCACGGAGATGGTATCGCAAAGATGGTACACTCTGCTTTAGATACAGAAAATAAAATCCGAGGGGCTGATAGTTGGCCTGTAGAGGAAGTGCACGCAATTGAGCATCAGGCCAATGTAGAGACTTTTTCGAATGCAAGATTTGAGTTGCCTTCTGAGACAATTGCAGCAGGAGATGAAGTGGCTGCAAGTCTTGCACCTGTGGTAACTGAGCAGCTGGATCAGAAGCAGGAGAAACAGGACGAACCTGAGGCACCTAAAGATCCATTTGCTGCAAGCGATACAATAAATAAGCAGGAAGATTTGGTGGGTGATTTTAAGAAGGATAAGACTCAGTCCTCAGATTTGGCAGTTGCACTAGCTGGGTTGGAGGTGACCACATTGCCACCTGCGGAGGCAACCCAAGCTACACATATAAGCGTAGAGGGATTTGAAGGCGATTATGGTGGTATTGAGTTCAGCAATGAGCAGGCTTCTTTGGGAGAAACTTTTGAAGGGTTCAGCGAGGCTTGGGGTGGTGGATTGGATGCATCAGAATTTGTGGGACCAAAGAAAATTCCGAAACAACAAGGTCTTGGTGGACTTGAATTGCTGCAGACCGGAGCAAGTAGTGATCCAGCTGCTGCAGCAAAGGCCGCAAGTGGAGCAGCAGGTACTCCTCTTGAAAATCTTTTAGTTCAAAAAACTGAAATGAAGGGTCCAGAGATGTACATTGTTGAAGAAATTAGTGCAGAGTTTAGAGAATCATTGCTTGCTAGAGTTGGATTGATGGGTGTGGTTTACTTGAGAACATTGCCACCAAAAACTGCTGGTGATAAAGAAACTGAATTTTCGTTTCGGGTTGATAACACAAGTGCGGTCAAGAGATTTGTTATGCAGAGTTCAAGGGTTAGTAGCCTCGGTAATGGAATGTTTCACGTGAGGACTGCACCATCTGATGGGCCTTTGCCCATATTGAAGTATAGTCTGTTACCTAGGTTAACGCCATTGCCATTGAGAGTTCGTCTTATACAACGTCTTAGTGGTACTTTACTTTCAGTGATGATTCAATATGTTTCAAACCCAGATTTGCAAGTGCCACTGAGTGACGTAACATTTATCTTGAAGTTACCACTCGACCCAACATTGTTGAAAGTTTCACCTAAAGCTGTGTTGAATAGGACTGAGAGAGAATTGAAATGGCATGTTCCAGAGATACCACTCAAGGGTTCTCCTGGTTGGTTGAGGGCAAGGATGCCCGTGGATTCTAGTGAGGGAGGAGAGGGTGAAGAAGAGATTGAGGTTTTTGGTTATGTTAGATTTTCCATGCAAGGAACTACATCATTATCTGGGGTTTGTTTGCGGCCAGCTACAGAGGGTAGCACAGACTTTTATGAGGTTGATCACAGGTATCATAGTGGGGTTTATATGTGCAATTGACAATGAAGATAACCGGGTTGCTTGCTTCCAGATTGTTGTGCAGTGATTTCTCTTGTTTCTGTTAAATGAGGTTTGTTGTTCTTTTGTACTTTTAGCATTCTTTAACGTTTGAGCTTGCATCATGGATGGAGATTTATGAGAAAAATTTGTGGCTATACGTTGTTAGCTACTGAATTTTGTTAATGACTAGTAGATTTTGTTGTTTATATACCCTCAAATTTTTATTTTATTTTATTTTATTTATCTTGGAATCCCATGGGCATTTTGCATTCTAGTTTGATGGCCATGATAGCATTTGATTTGAAATATGAAGATATCCAAGCAAAATAGCAAGCATATGTATTATACTTTTTCATTTCTCTTCAGGGAGTAAAGAACTGTGAAATATTCACTTGAATGTTTGTCTTGTTAAATGACTTAATGGGTTGGGAAACACAATCATGATGGCCATGATAGCATTTGATTTGAAATATGAAGATATCCAAGCAAAATAGCAAGCACATGAATTATACTTTTTCATTTCTCTTCAGGGAGTAAAGAACTGTGAAATTATCACTTGAATGTTTGTCTTGTTAAATGACTTAATGGGTTGGGAAACACAATCATATGCTAGTTTTTCAGTTGGAGATTGAGCTGTTTGTTTATACTGGGATGATGATAAAAAGGTTTAGTCTATTGAAGTGATATAGTTAACCGTCATAATTGGTAGCACGGTGAGGAGATAGATTGTGAATGAATGGAGTGTGCTATTCTTGTTTGTCAACGTTTTAGAGATGGAATCCATTCTTTCCCTTTCTGATAACTTGCTGTACATTTATGTCATAGTAGAATGATGAGGCTCTTTGCTGAAAATATGTTTTATCATATTATGACTACATGAGAACGATTTGCAGAAATTTAAAACATGGTTGTATTATAGGAGATAGGTTATTCTGTTGTCTTTGTTTTAACAAATTTTAGTGCTTCATAGTTCAAAGAATTTGGATACTCATGATAATGAAACTTCTGTGCGCATCTGATTCTCCAATGATCCTTGACACCATGACTTGGAACAAAGAGTGAAAGTGGGAGAAGTGTGTTTAAATCGCCAAAAAACTCATATTTCTTCCTTTGTCTGCATTGGCAAGGGAATAAAAAGAATGACAATAGGTGGCTAGCAGTTCTGTTATAATAATATTACAGCTTTACCCCTTTCTTTTATAGTCAAAGATCTTGTTATAGGGACAGAAAGTTTTGTAATCTTATTTGCTTTGGACCCAATTTCCTTCCAAGTTTAGGAGAAAATTTTTGGTGGGCCCCCTTGTAATGCTATTTTCCTCCCATGTTCCTCTCACCCAAACAAAAAGAAATGTAGAAGTGCCATAGCTTTCCTGCCTCTCCCAAATATAGCCTGAGATTTTTGGTTATGGATAATCCTGTGAAATTTTCTAAAATAGTTCTAGCTTTTGTACTTATGTTACATGCTATAAATGGTAGAATACTACTCTTGTCATTACTAAAGACCTTGAACTTGGTCAACATATTCAGAACTGTTGCCTAAGCAATATACTGGCAGTAATTCTTGGTTCTCTTGTTTTTCTCTTCTCTATCTTATCTTTCCACACCCCCCTTCCTCTGTTTTTCCAAATGGTTGCATCATTGTCAACTCATCTATATTTTTAAAATAGTATAACTCTCAAATTTTCCTATCAACTGAATAGCATAATTTTCCTTGAGATTGCTAAACAGATGCTGTATGTGGATTGAGAAACTAGAGGCCTTTGTTGGATTAGATTGCCATCTAAAATTCAGTTTTATCCTACAAAATCAAATTTTTCAAAAAAATTACATGAGTTCAGGCTTTTATTGGATGCTTCTCAATGTATGACCACAATGCTTTAGATAGTTTTGGACTTGAGATTATCAACATAAGGCTAATCAGTAATAGTTCTAGGTGAAATCCTTTCCAATGAATGCTTTCTAGAATTCAGAAATGCATACACCTGCTTCTAGGCTGAGGTGAAGGACAGATACACTGATTTAAAAAGAGTTTATGTTGGTTTGATGGAGGATGACACAGGAGCACAAATATAGGTATGACTCCTAAGTAATATAGGTGTGAAGCCTTAATTCTGTTTTTTTACCATCCCAGGTTTCTATTTGCTGTCACAATTCACTGAAACTGTTATAATGCCTTGGCTGCAAGCTGTCTGATGTCATGCTTCCAAGAGCTTCTGTTAATAGGACTTTGCTTTTGTTTGTTACTGTTATTTTTTTAGTACAAGGATTATTTTCAATATAAGAAATTTAGATTGTGGCCTAGATTTGACAATGAGATTTATTTGGAATATGGAAGAATGCTTTCTAGTACATTTAGAGTGTATTATATATGTTTTTATTTAAATAAATTACTCCTTTTGGAAGAAAATTATTTAAGAATTTATTTCATTGTATATGAAGTCTGCTATAGAATTCATTTGTACTTGATATGCTATATTAAAGCATAGATAGAATTTAATAGAATGGTATATTCACCCAAGTTCTATTATTTTCCATAGAATCTCCAACCAGTAACCACATTGATTCCGTGGAATTAAAACTGTTGAATTTCAATAGAACTTTTTTCAGGTTCCATTTACATTTAGTATAAAATTGGAAATTGGTTTAATAAAATGCCAAGCAACTCCTCCATTTCAAACAAAATGTTAGTCGTGTTCAGTTTAGTTTCTATGCTTTTCTGGAATAAGCTGAGTGTAATCCTTTGGAATTGGTTATATTATTCTATACTAGTCTTTATCTCTCTTTCTCTCTCTCCTTTCTCTTTCTCACACACAGATATTGACATAATTCAACTTTCAGCTATTCTGACTCTCCATAGTGTGCTTGTGGCTTTATTGTAGGGTTAGTGAATAAAAATAAGAGTTTTTTTTAGCTATTATACTTTGTTGCACCATATAATGATACAATTTTACCCTAGGTAATATATTCCATAGGTTGAATCTTAGGGGTTAATACATGAGGAATTGGAAGTGTGAAGCTTAGTATCTTCTTGCCTTAATTTACAAGTAGATTTCAATACAATTCAGGTATGGAATACCTTCCAACAAATAGATTTAATTAAATTGCTCATGTACAAATTAAATTTGCTTTGCAAACTGCCTTTGAAATCTATTAACTTTTTGTGTTGTATTGCTTACTGTTAAATTTAGAGAAAGAAGAGGGGGAAGAGTATAATGAAGTTTGAAAATATCAGCTTGATTATTCTCTCAAGCTAGATGAGAATTTATGCTAAATGAGAAATACAAAATAGGAGATATACAATCTAATGGCTAATACTAATTTATAGCTACATTCTATGCCTAGAATTACAATATTTACATATGCTACAATCTCTAAATCAAGTCTAGAATGTCATAGCACTTCCCCCAAGCTATAGTATATCTATCATATATTCCTAGTTTGTTACAAATATATTCAATTTGAAATCCCTTTAGACCTTTAGTGAGAATATCTGTCAACTGATCATTTGAATTGTCAAAACTTTTAAAAATGCAGTTTGATTCAATCTTCTACTTGACAAAATAACAATCTATCTCTATATGTTTTTTCTTTTCATGGAAGACTAGATTTGAGGTAATACTTAGTGCTACTTGATTATCACAAATTAATTTCATTGAACTGACATTTTTACACCTTAATTCTTGAAGTAGTTGTTTTAACCAAATAAATTGAATACCCAACAATCTGTGTATGTTCTCTGTTTTCATGCAATAAATCTTGTCTTGAAACCCATTTGATAAATCTAAAGATGCATATTACTGTATTCTTATGACTGTCACATAGAGCTTGAAGCAACTGATTGACCATACTTACTGCAAAGGAAATGTCTAGGCGTGTGATAGTGAGATACTTGAGTTTTCTAATTTCCAATACTAGCTAGAGTCTTTCAATGTCTCTCCCTGTCCTGGAACATGTTTAACATATGGATCCATAGGAGTATCTACAGGTTTGCAATTTAACATCTCTGTATCTTCCAATATACCTATACATTTTCTCTTTGAAATGACAATGCCTATATTTGACTATGCTATCTAAATGCCCATAAAATATTTCAACTTTCCTAATTCCTTTATCTGAAAGTGACTGAAGAGATGTTTGAGTTGAGTGACTGTGATTCCTTCATAGTCATCATTTGTTATGTCAATATCATCCACATATACCATTAGGTAAATACACTTGTCATGGGTTGTATGACGATAAAATAATGAGTGAACTGTTTCACTCCTATGCATCTCAAATTCTTGAATAACGGTACTAAACCGTCCAAACCATGTCCTTAGATACTGTTTCAAACCATAAAGAGATTTCTGCAGTTGACAAAGTAACCCTAACTCCCTCTTAACAGCAAAACCTGGTGTTTGCACCATATAAACTTTTTTTTATCAATTCTCCATATAAGAAAACATTTTTAATATTCTGTTGGTGAATACTGCAATGGTGCATGACAACAAGAGAAATAAAGGGTCGAACAACGGTAATTTTTGCAATTGGAAAGGTGTCCCAATAGTCAAGGCTAGAAATTTGAGTGTATTCTTTTGCAGCCAAACGAGCTTTTAGGCAGTCTATCTTGCCATCAGGATCAATTTTCACTGTATAAACTTAACGACAACCAACTACAGATTTTCCATATGGTAATGCACTTACTAACCATGCTTTTTACATGCTGTTCTTGTCCATGTTAATTCCAATTTCCCACTTGTCAATTGTTTCAGATCAGTCCTAATTAGCCTATTCTGCTAGCTTTCATACATCAATGAATTTGCCCAGTTTGTTTTGCAACTGTATTTCTTTGCACTTGCTAAGTGACTTAACAGGACTTTGAGTTATATATATCTATAGCCAGACTTCATAATTCCATGTATTAGTAAACAAAAATATTATAGAAATTGCTTATTGAAAAGTTTGTGAAAGGAAGTTAGTCCTTGAGTTTTCATCAATTTATAACTCTTCTCTGGGCTATCATGCTTCAGCATGGGTGAAGCTTATGGTGTTAGCATCACATGTTTCCGTAGGCATTAATTTTTTCTTGGCTTTCTGGGATTTTGCCCCTTTTTGGTAAAAATAAAGTATTTCCTTTTGTGAATTTGAAGAAAGCATGTAGCGTTTGGTATGTATGCTGAATTTTTGGCAACTGGACACTTTCTGTGTTGTGTGTGAAATTGTGTTGATGTAATAGCAACTGAAGAGGAATGAAGAGGTGAAAATTGAAATGTGGTTTATATTATGAGGTTTTCTTGTAAAGTGTGCTTCAAGTATCTTTGGATCCATAACCTAGTTGCTATTAGATAAATGCAAAATGGAAAAAATGAGCATTAATCTAATGACAACTCTAGGGTATGAAACATGAAAACTCTTATGCATTTTCGAATGTACTTTGATATTTTGCTGATGTTGGTAATATTGTCAAGGTTGATTCAATGGATTTATAAACCAATTCTGATACTCAAGCTACAAGGATTGGTAAAAATCGTGGCACCATACAATTGTGCAGATAATACTTATGGTAGGCTCATTGAATTTTTCCTTAGAAGAGACCTCTGTTAGGCCTCTATATACTAGATTTCATTTATCATATTATTGCTGCTAAAGGTCAAAATGCCTTAGAACTATAGTCACTGGGTAATCTTTTTGAGCATATATTATTTGATCTGATCATGGATTTTACCATTTAGGTTGAAGCTCAAACTTGTAATACCTATGAGGCTTGTACCGACTTGCTTGCATGCCTGCATAAAATACTTGCTTCTGTCTTCCTCAGCTTTAAAATAATTACCTTCTAATTGGTTGGTGAAGAAAAAAATTATGAAAATATATATATTTTTCTGTCTTCCTCAGCTTTAAGATCATTTACCTTCTAATTGGTTGGTGAAAAAAAATTATAAAAATATATATGTTTTCTCTCTCTATATATACACACTGAATAAATCGAACCAAATTGAACTGAAATATTTCAGTTCAATTTAGTTCCTTTTTATGAGATTCAGTTTGTTTGGTTTTTGAGTATTTAAAACTTAACCAAATTGAAGATTGCACACCTAAGGAAAAACTGCTTTCTAAGGCCCTTTTAACTTGAAGGGTACACGCTGAATAAATCGAACCAAATTGAATTGAAATATTTCAGGTGAATTTAGTTATTTTTTATGAGATTCAGTTTGTTTTTTTTTTTTGAGTATTTAAAAACTGAACCAAATTGAAGATTGCACACCTTAGGAATAACTGCCAAGGCCCTTTTAACTTGAAGGGTTATTCTTGAATGATAGAGTTGAGCGTACTAACCCAAAGAGTGCAACCCTTGATCTCCATAATTTAGTTTAAAAGCATGATAGACCTCTATTTTTCTATCAAATATCTGTGTTTATCTCTTCCATATTGTACTAGCAACAAGATCTCATTCCAGTCACTGTTTTTAAACATCAAGGAGGTTCATTGAAGGAAGAAAAAGAGGCTTGAAGAGGAGACCAACTAACAAGAGGAGATTTGAAGGTTTTAAGAGTTTAAAAGCTCCTGATTTTGCTTTTCTCTTCTTTATTTTCTCTTGCTCCATTTTTAACGTTCTCTTTTATGTTTATGGTGATGCATTTGAATATGAGTGGCTAAGTATTTTGTTGAAGAAGACTTTAATGCCTAAGAATATAAAATACATAAATGCTATTGCTTATTTATGAATAAAATGTTGTGTAAGCAATCTTGAATGCCTTTGATGTTCTTATTTTGTGTTTCATGCTTTTATTGAGTTGAATGTTTATGATGACTTGAAAAAAGAAGTTAAGGCTTAGGTTGATATTTGCTTGATAATTGACTTATTGAGTGATTCTATGAAGCTATAGAGAGAGGTTTAGCTAAGAGAGACCCTTAATCTATAAAGTGACTTTTATGAATAAAAATAAAGGGAGGTTTGTATCAAAAAAGAATTAGCCATAAACTTGTTAGATTTAATCTTAAAAAAAAAAAAAGGAAACCTAGTCCAATAGGAGAGTATGAACCCTTGAAAGGCAGCTTATTTTCGATCATTCCGCTACTATCATTCATCGTTTTGAGCAATATCCATTGTGTATGAGCATTTTCATTAGTGGGATAGAGTCATTTTCCAACCTACATATCCATTGTGTTCTTCTTGTGATTTTTTATTTTATTTTAATTAGTTATAGCTTATTAGCTTACCAATTTAGCTTAGTTTAGTTGAGATTCCATAATTTTGTTGACTTGACTTATAAATTGATTCACTCACTTGCATGATCACACATGCAATCCCTATGGAACGATACTTGAGTCTCTATTTGCACGAACTAATTCATTTGCCAGTAGTAAGGTCTAAAACGAGATTTCACTACATTCTTTGCACACGTGATCTGTATCACTTCAATTAATTAAATTGAAATTCAATTGATTAATTGAATTAAATTTTATTAAATTGAACTTCAATCCGTTGAATAAAAATTAATTAATGGAACTTAATAGGATAAATTAGGATTCAATTGATTAATTTACAGTTCAACTTATTTGTTAAACTTAAATTGATGAGATTGAAGCTCAGATGATTAATTAAACTTATTATTGATTATTTTGAATTTAAATTTAAGTTCAATTGATTATATTTAAATTGATTAATTGAACATAATAGGATAAATTTGAGTTCAATTGATTAATTTAGAGTTCAACTTATTAGTTGAACTTAAATTGATGAGATTGAAATTCAGTTGATTAATTTGAACTAAAATTTATTGATTAATTTAAATTTAAATTTAAGTTCAATTGATTATATTTAAATTGATTAATTGAATATAATAGGATAAATTTGGGTTCAATTGATTAATTTAGAGTTCAACTTATTAGTTGAACTTAAATTGATGAGATTGAAATTCAGTTGATTAATTTGAACTTAAATTTAAGATCAATTGATATATTTAAATTGATTAATTTTACTTAATTGGATTAAATTTGAGTTCAATTAATTATATTTAAATTGATTAATTTTACTTAATTAGATTAAATTTGAATTTAATTGATTAATTGAATTTAAAATTTAAAATTGATTAAATTGAGGGTTGAATTTTCTAATTAATTAATTGAAATACCATTTGAGTTTTATTCATGAATTGAACATCTTTAATTTAATAAATATAAGTTTAATATTCACTTTCAATTTAACCCATCAAACTTTAGTTATTCAATTTATATAATTGAAATTAAATCCAATTTATTAATTGCAGTTTAATTTAACTTTAACTTAATTAATTTAATCAATTGAACCTCAAATTACTAATTATTTAGTAATAATTATAAATTTTATTTATATTTTATAAATATATTTTACACTTATTAGGGACATATTAAAAAACTAAAGAATGAATTTTTTTTATCTATCCTTCTCAAAAAATAAAAAATAAATAAAAATTTATTATCGAGTCATTAATTCTCTTTCCTTCTTAAGAATGTTAATTATTCATTATATCTCTATTTAATATGTCTTATTATCAATAATTATATATTATTTTTTTATCTTTTTTTTAAATAATTTCTCAAATTAACATAGAAATATTATGCAAAATGTACAAGTGTAAGTTTTAACCATATATATTAACTAAATTCTATTAATGGATTAAAAAAGAAAAAGCTAAATTCTTTTAATATGTGTAAAAATAGAAGTAAGCTTCTTTTTTTTTTAGGACGTATGAAGTATTTCTTAATAACATTATGTCAATGCATTTTAAATAGAGATATATCAGAGAATTAATAAAATAATCATATATAATGATAGTTAAAAATAAATAAATAAATTTATCTGTATGGGATGAATAAAGTAAGTAGATTAATATATTCTCTTATCCATTATAATTATTTACATTGATAATGGATTACCAATTAATATGGACCGATTTAGCTAGCTAAAATGAAGTTAATGCATGCCAAAATTCTAATTAATTAATTAAGATAAAATAAATAAAATTACCTTTCTAATTTCTCTCTAAATTGGATCCAAACAAGGAACTAACTAGAGCCAAAATTTCTCTCCCAAGTCTAATCTTAACTCCCTCCCAAACCCCGGCGCCACAATTTCCCTTCCAAGTTTGATATGTGTTTAACTATTAATTAATCATTTCATTTCATATACAAATGATGCCTTTTTGGGATCCAATTACATTTTTTTTCCTTATTTAGCTTTAAGTTTATCAAATTCAGAATCTGGATAGCAGGTGGCTCGTGAGAGTAAATTGTTCTGTTTCAAAGGGTTTGCAAGCTTCTTATTTTATGTATAATATTTATGTAAAAATTATATTATAATTAATAAAAATATATTTTTAATCAAGTAAATATGGTGAAATTTATCTCTTTATATTATGTAAGTAAAAAAAATAAAAATATTATATTTGAATTTCAAACTATTAGTATATTAATTTACTTCTTATAATCGTCTCATTAATCATGGTCTGACATTTATGTTTATGTTTCTTCGCAATCTAATGGTGAAAAAAAAAAAATTCAATTTGGTTAAAGTACTTCTAATTGAAAAGAAATTTATTTAGGCCAATTTTTAAAAATTTTATTAATATATATATATATATTGCTGAGAATAACCCTAGCCTTCAAAATAATACTATTGTTCATATAATAAACTGATTTTCTATTTCTAAGGAGATAAAATTAAATTATGGTTAAAAAAATAGATAAAATTAAATTTTCATTCTTAAATATAATTATTACTATAAGAAAAATATCTCCAATTAAGTATTATTTCTAATTTGAATTAAAATTTATACTATTAAATTCCATAAAAATTATACTGTTAAACTGAATATAATTTTTAGAATTTTATTCTTAATAAAAAAATTGCATGTAATAAAATCTTATTCTAAATACAATTTCGGAATGGCCATTGAGATGAATTGAACTCGATTTGGATTTAATTTTTTTAACTTAACTCATTTGAGCATGTTCAAATAATGAAATGAATTACCGAATTTGATCTTATTTTAAAATTCATAAAAAATTTGAGTCAATCTTGATAATATAAATTTCAATTCAATATATTCACAACCTATTTAAAAGACCGACAAGTAATATGTACAAAATTTAAGCTCACATTAGAATTCGTTCAAAATATCTCAAACTTCTGCCGGTATTGATCACTAAAATAATTTATCACCAAGCTGAGCATGAACCATCACATATTTGACTGGGATAAGATTGTTTATAGCCCTAACCAAAAGAAATTATTCAATTTATTTTATATTTTTTTCTTACTAATATAATTATGTTAAACACATGCGCTTTTAATTAATGGCTTAGTTTGCAGCTAACCAAATGTATTAGGGCTGGTACAAAGTTTGACCCATCTTTTGGTACAAAGACTTAATTCTGTGGTTCAGGATTTGGTTACAAGTTTTCATTCTATTGCATATTAAGTATTTCTATTATGTCATATATCATCCAAAATTGCAAAAATCGTTTTTTCCCTTATCAAATTACCCATATAAAAAAATTGTAACCCAAATATACACAACACATACTTTAAACAAGATAAAAATATATAAATGCTCTAATAAACTCATTCAACATAAGATTCAGTGACAACCATGATACTTTTATGTGTTACTAGAGGTTACAAAATTTGACATGATATTTAGTATGATATAAATACAATTAACACGATTAATAAATAAGTTGGATTTAAATCCGCAGTATTGATTTTGATTTGTTTGATATTTAAAAAGAATTTTTTTAGATAATAAGTTTATTATAAGATATAAATTATATGTACTATTGTTAAACCATTAAATATGTTTTTTATGATAATTAAACAATACATATTATTATTTAAGGATACAAAAAGATTAATAATTTAAAATAATATTATTTTATATAATTTAACATATAATATAATATAGACGGATCATTCAGTTTATGATATAAATAGTAAAAAAGAAAAAAAAAGTCCAGGAACATTTATAAGACATGGGTTCACTCTAATAAGTAATAAATAATAAAAATAGGCAAATAGAGCATGGCTTGGCGGTTGAGCCAATCCAGTATAAGTGGCGTGCGGTGGATCTAGGGGAATTAATTTATTTAAATTAATAAATGAATTCAATTAGCACAATTATTATTAGAAAATTAAAACAGATATGAAGAGAGAGAATGAATTTTAGATGAATACTTTTTCAAAAGCTAAAATCATAATTAATTATAGAGTTTTTTTTTGAAAGATATTAATTACAGAGAGAACAAAAATTAGATGAAGAGAGAATGAAATTTGAATTTTAAACTAAAATGTTTGTTTTTTTTAAACTTCAAACAACTAAAAAATTTATCTGTATATTAGTTATTAAAAATATCTAATTATTTGATTATTTTTAATTATTAATAAAAAATTACTAAAATATGCATTATAAATTCTAACCAACTATATTTATTGAATTAATATTGAATGAATTTAAATTTATTATTTGCAACAAAAAGGCAAATTTTAAACCACCGAAGTCATTTACTTTTCATGGTAGTAAGTTGCATAGAATGTCTTTTTTTTTTTTGATCGAAAACGTGTCATTGAAAATGCCTTACCTTCAGTGATTCAAACACAAGTGGCATTGCATGAGACTTTCTACTGGCCACATATAATTAATTAATTGAATCCAAGCAATTTACTCGCCAACCCACTTATTAAAAAGAAAATGTAAAAGAGGGACAACAATTAGTCAATTTGAAAGGAATTTATTGCCAACCTTGGATAGGGATTTGTAAAATATTTTCATAATATTTTTCTTTAATTAGGGTATTCATTTTTGTAAGGAATAGTACCAACATTTTATTTTAATATTTTATTTTTAATTATTCTATTATATTCATTATTTTTAATAAAAAAATATGTAACATTTTTTCTGCATGAAATTAAATATAGTGATTTTTTTTTTCTCTCCTAATAATGACTAAAACATCTCTTATATCTTTTTTTTATTAAAATTTAAAAAATATATAAAAAATAAGAGAAATAAAAAATATTTTGGACTTATTTTTATAATAAGAATAAAAATAATTTTAAAATCATTAATTGAATAAAATTAGAATAAATGATAAAGGAAAAAAATTTGATAATTAAATGAAAATTATTTTTATTTTTAAGAAAATAAAAAACCACAAAGAAGTCTAATATAAAATATAGTTAATTTTCTCCTCGTTTTAAATTCTTCACTGCTCAAATTATTTTATTATTTTATATATTTTATTTTATTTTTCTTCATGATTTTCTTATCGTTTTAGATTTTTCATTGCTTAAATTATTTTATTTTTCTATATATTTTATTTTTATTTTTGTGATTTTAGTTTTCTTTTATTTTATCTTTTTGTTGGGTTTAAAATTACTTTTTATGCAAACTATTTTTTTTAGAAAATTGTGTTGCATAAGTTTCAGTATAAAAGCCACAAAAAAAAAAAGAAAAAAAAAGTGTTTTACACTTGTATATATAGCATTAGAATTATTTTTTACTTAATTTTTTAAAAATTAAAATCAATATTTGTAATATGAAATAGAAAGTAAGTGTGAAAATTACTACATAAAATATCATTTGCACTCTAAAAAATTAGTCAAAATTTTTTATTTTATTTTTCTTAGTTATTTAAATTTTAATAAAAGTTGTAAAAAAAAGAATAAAAAGTAGTGTGAAGTATGAGGAAAGAGAGATGAAAGAGAATAATAAATAAAAAAGTAGATTTTAATATTTTAATTATTATTATGTGAGAGAAAAATCAATATATTTAATTTTACTTAGAAAAGAGATTACATATTTTTTTTAATCGAAAATGATGAATATAATAAACTAATAAAGAAGAAAGTATTGGTGTTTGCTAACATTTCTCTCGTATAATTAAATTAAAAAATCATAATTTTGGCATTAATTATATTAATAATGATTTAGAAAATGGGCATTTTAATTGATGCCTTGCATCACCAACCAAAATGCATCTTTTTCTCATGGCTTTTAAGAATGAATTGACTTTAATATCGGCCGAACTATCATAATATGGCTTTTGAAAAAGAAAAAAAAAGTTTGGTTAGATCTTATAATTTTTTATTTCATCTGAATTTGTTTAAAAATTTTGATTTGAATTCAAATTCGAAATCTGATGCAATTCGAATGGGTTAATATAAAATTAACTCGAACCTAAAAATAATTTGAAATTAGGTTTTAAAAAGTGGGTTAACATTCCCGATTAACTTGAAACTTGAAAGTGATGACCTGAGTCTTGATAAGAATAAGGATAAGACTTTTCCTCCCACATCTATTCTATTTGTGTTTTCCATGACAAAAAGTAAGCGGAGGAGAGTTCAATTGGTAAATGATGGATAAGATTGGACATATGACTTTAATAACTAGTGGAACAACAACTGAGTTTGAAATAATCTCATTGGTAGTATACATGGTGGAGCCGAGAAATTTGGCTAGTAAATTTTTGGGTGGTTAGACCTGTAGGTCAAATTACTCATATACTAAAATTATAATAAAAATGGACGGTATATTTTTTATTGAATCAATTAATATTTAATTGATAAAATATTAAATAAATGTGAATTAATTTTAACTATATATTTAGTGGGTGAATATTAATATTGACAATCCACTTGGTAGGTAAGATAATAGGTTGGAAATAATCTCAATCATCCATTAAAATATGTGAAAATTAATTTTAGTTGTCTATTGAGGAGATGAAAAATTATATATAATATAAGAAATTCATTTGTAATGTATCTCATTCAAAAACCAATTCAAATGAGAGAAAAATAAAAGTTTAGAAAAACTTTAGTGAGAGGTTCCGAGTTGTGAGTATTTATAAATATTATGTAAATTTTTCTTACTTCAGTATATACAGTAGTCCAGAGACGTAAACATAATTGACCGAACTCCATTATCAATTTGTGTGTCTTATTATTCCATATTTTTTTTATTTTCTCACAAATCTAATTATAGAAAAATTAACGTTATTTCCCAATAACAGGTATCAGACATTTGGTTGCATTTCTTCTATCTTTTTTGGGGCGATTATTATTCACATGAATAGTATTTTTTGTGAATAGTAAAATTTGGTAGGCAGTACCAATTTATCCACAGAGGTATTCTAATATACGGTGGTTCACAGGAATTATGAAAAATGATTCAGAGAAAGTCATATTCGAGTGGGAGCGATGACCGCAGATGAAAGAAAGGTAAAAATTAAAAAGTTCGATGACGCAAACTTTAGCTTTTGAAAAATGCAAATAAAGAATTATTTGTGTAACACCTAACACCTTATACTTCTATATATCACATTTATATTTATATATTAAGTTATCACATATGGAATAAGAGTAAAATAAAATTCATATTTACAGTGAGAGTAAATTTTTTTTAACTCACCTCATATTATCATCAACAATTCCGCAATAAATACGAATGTTTTAATCATAGCCTATAACATTACATATATTAATAACTTAAACATTACATTTAAAAGTTAATAAATTTACAAGTTGAATCCGTTTATATATCCTAGTATATATTCATTGTAATTATACATATGCGATTATTCAATCGCCAAATATAAATGATATGCTCTTATACTTGTGTGGAATACAAAGAGAAACAGTGAGGAAGCTCGGCCGATGACATTTGATTCATGACTTTGATATGCACCTCAATATGAACTACTACTCTTCTCTATCTTAAAAATGATGCAATTTGGTGAGTTGCAACTTAATGAGAATAACCATCAAATGAGCTCTAAAGTACCAAACATCTCATAATAGCAAAAAACAAAAAACAAATATACTTAATACACACTTTATATTTCATTTCATCCGTTAATAACATATAAACGTAAATAAAATAAAATATTCAATAATTGTTATTTACTTATTGTAACACCTAACACCTTATACATCTATATACTGCATATAATGATTTTATATTGTTATCCCGTATGAAACAAAATTAAATAAAATTCAAGTTTACAGCAATAGTAAATTTTTTTTAACTCATATCATATTATCAACAATAATTTCACAATCAATACGGATACTTTAATTATAACCTATAACATCACATATATTAATAACTTAAATATTACGTTTAAAAGTTAGTAAATTTGCAAGTATTCAATCCTCAAATATAAATGATATGTTCTTATGCTTATGTGGAATGCAAAGAGAGAGAGTGATGAGGTTCGACCGGTGACCTTTGATCCATGACTTTTATATGCACCTCAATATGAACTATTAATCTTCTCTACCTGAAAAATGATGCAATTTGGTGAGTTGCGACTCAGTGAGAATAACCATCAAATGAGTTCTAAAGCACCCAACATTTCATAATAGCAAATAACAAGTATACTTAATACATACTTTATACTCTATTTCATCAGTCAATAACATATAAATATAGATAAAATTAAGTATTCAATAATTACTTTTTACTTATGCTTATACTTATTCATTTTATTTTGTTGTGCCCAGATTAAACAGATATTGCCCCGGATTTCCATGTGAACATTTGTCATGTGAACATTTGCATTTGCTAGCTAGCTTAATCATTTGTTTCATTTGCATATTTGTTGGGCTATAAGTCTCTTCTTTTGCTTTGCAATGTCGATTAACTAGTCACAGCGTCTTTTAAGTCATTATGCATATGCACTTGTACTTACATATTCATCAACCATTGTATCTTATCACATATACCAAACATATACCACATATATACCACATATGTCAACACATATACCTTACATATACTATACATATACCATGTATATATATCATATGTCAAACATATACCTCAAATATACCACAAGTACACAAACTTATATGTACCACAAATGTCACAAATTATTCATCATCATATTTTCAAGGAAAAATCATCACAATCATATAGCAAGCAACATTCATATGCACTAAAGAATTCAATTGATAATTAGACTCACATTTTTCCTTTGATTCAAATCCTTAACTTATTGTCTACCCCCTTCTTGTATATGTCTAATTTGTCTTGAGCCTAATATTAAAATATAATTGGTTAATTTATGACTAGAGAAACTTAATGTGGCTTAAACAAATTAATATACATTATTCATATTAATAATTAAAATTTTTCCTATGAGGCAGTGTGACCTTATGAGATTATTTTGACTATAACTTTTTCTGTACTTGACCAATTAATCTTATTCTTGTTCCTAATTAAAATTAACATATTTATATATAAAATATTAAAATTTCAGACCAATTGAATCACTGTAAAATTTTTGATGGAATTTGTAAACGTGTTCTGATTTCTGCTCTGTTTTCTGCCCTTAGGCAGTTTCAGGGTACTCATTTGGGTTCATCATAACTTATAATATATACGTCCTATTTTAATGAAAATTTACAGAAAATTATATGGGTTCATATGGAACATTTTTTATTTTTACAATGTTTATCAATTACATCTCTAAGGTCTTCAAATTATAACAAACATTTTACTGGTCCATAATAGAATTGGCTTCCGGAACAGTATGACTTCAAAAGGCCATAACTTAGTCTATACATAACATATTAAGCTGAAATTAGTACCAAAATTTAGCTAAGACATATACCTATAACTTTATAGCTTTGATAATTTATATAATATAGGTCAAACAAGCTCAAATGAGCCAAACAATGTTCTGGATCTGCCCAGGGCACTCAGTAGGCAGTTCAAATCATGGAACAGTCATGGTTCCATTCACCATAACTCAAAAATTACAAGACCTATGAACCTGATATTTGATATAAAAATCCATAACACATATATCTACAACTTTTATATTTTGAGGTACTTCAAATATTAGTTTTAACATACCCAAAACTAACAAACACAGTAGCTAACTTACTTAAGGTTCACATCCGGACCAGTTTCAGTACGAAGAAGATATCTCATTCTATACACCACATATTATAAAAATATTTATATATCCATAAATCTAAGACATAAAGGAACAACTTTTATGTTTTAATCTTTTCCAGAATCAATTTCTATGGATATCAAAATTGAGGTGCAAATCAGTTCCTATTAATGAACCTTAGCAACTCAAATCAACCTTATAGCAATAAAAATTGATTACTTACCAAGAACAAACTTGCAAGGGATCAATTTACCTAAAAAACCAAGTGAAACAAGGAAGAAGTGGTGGCTGGAACTTGAGAGAAAATAGGTTGAAGAAATGAAGCAAAGAAGAAGAAGAAGAAGATAAGGAAAGAAAAGGAAGATAACGGAGCCTAATAGGTCAAAAGCCACCTACCCCATTTGCTTTCTTTTTTTTTTCTTTGCCGTCCATTCTTTTTTTTTCTTTTTCTTTTGTTGTATGCTTTCTTTCTTTCTTTTTTAATTATTATTATTATTTTTATTTTTATTATCATCATACATACATACATACATATACATACATTCATGTATACATATATACATTTATCCAATTTTACTAACCAATAATAAATAAATATATAATTTAATCACTTATTTTAATTTAATTAAATTAATCATGTTAAATTTTTATTAATTCAATCTAGTCTCTTTATTCACTTAAATATTGATTTCATGTCATTTTCATCTATATTATAAAACAAACATGTGCATTTCTATACAATTGTAAAATATTTGAAAATAAACTAATTGTATGTCATGAATATATTTAAATAAAAATGCATATTATGTATGTGTTCAAGTGATATATATATGTGTGTGTGTGTGTGTGTGTGCATGTGCAATTGAGATGCTGTAGAAATGCATATGAAAAAAGTCAAAGATGTTACATTATGCTTATGCTTATTCATTTTATTTTGTTGTGATCAGGTTAAACAGACACTGCCCTAGGTTTTCATATGAAAATTTGCATTTGCTAGCTAACTTGATCATTTGTTTCATTTGCTCATTTGTTGGGTCATAGGCTTCTTATTTTACCTTGCAATGTTGATTAACTAATCATAACGCTTTTTAAGTCATTATGCATATGGATTTGTAACTAAGCATTCATCATCCGTTATGTCCTTATTACATATACCTCATATATACCACATATGTTATGCATATACCTCACATATGTTATACATATATCATATATATTGTATATGTCAAACATATACCTCAAATATACCATACATATACCACTTATATATACCATATATGTCACGAATATCCATAATCTCATCATCAAGGTCAAATCAGGGCAATCATATGAATCACATAATCATAAATCACTTCACATATCAGATAGCAAACAAGATTTATGTGTACTAAAGAAGTCACTTGATAATTAAACTCGTATTTTTTTCTTTTGATTCTGACACTTAACTTATTTTCTAACTCTTCTATTGAACCTTGAGGGGTATTTTCATCATTTTGATGGTAACAAATAAAATAAAAATAATGTATTTAACAATGTGTTGTGTTCTATGTGTGTTAAATAGGATATACTTTGATTAGAACATGAAGTAAGATTGAAAGACAACTTTTAAAGATAAGAATAAAAAAATAGCAAAGTCACTTCCGTGACTACTAATGTCACGCCCGTGAATATAACTAAGCGTCAACTTTCCATTATTCAAAGTTCACAACTATGAAGGATCAAACCAACCATGAATGATCAAACAAGTCACGCATGTGACCAAACATGTCTAATTTTTCTATATAGTTTCACAGCCAGAGTCACCATTTGGACCACAGCTTGGAAAAATATTCACGTCCGTGATCAAACATTTCCAATTTTTCTAGAGAGTTTTACGGCCAGAGTCACCACTTGGACTACGGCTTGGAAGAACATTCACGCCTATGACACATATAATCACACCCGTGAACGAAGATAGAGAAACATGTCAAACTTGATTTATAAGTTGGTTCAATGACTATTTTCACAATTAATGCACCCAAACGACTATAATTCATAGAGAAAGTATAAATGCAAGTCATCTATGAATCCTAAAGAGAAGAAGAAACAAGAACAACAACTATTTTTCATCTTCAATCTTGTTGTAGCCATTGTGCATTAATTATTTCTCCACAATCCTTTATTTTCTTTGAAAACTTAATTGTTCATAACTTTTGAGCATTGTAGATTGGTGAGTATTTCTCATTATAATCAATTACTCAAAAGTGAACTTGAGTATATTGGGTGAAGAGTGAAACACTTTTAAGGGTTTATTATGTGAGCCATAAAATACAAGGAATTGGTTATTGTGTGAGCCATTGAAAAAACACAAGGGAATTTCAGGGTTAGGTATTAGTCATTGAGAGAAACACCATAGTTAGGAGTGAGCTTGAAAAACTCTATTGTAACACTTAATGTGTTAGTGAAACACCGAATTGAGATTGGAAAGAGGAGTAGAGTTTGTTAATACCCGAACCTCTATAAATCTTGTGTGTGATATCTCTCATTTCTTCCTCTATTTTATTTATTTCGCACTTTCAATTAAGTAATTTTTTATTTACGAACTAATTCAACCCCTCTTCTTGGTTCATGTTTGGGCAACAATTGGTAACAAAGCTTGTCTAGCAACAAAGCCTAATAAGTGCTAGCAAAGATCAAGAAATAGCCAATGAAGGATATCAAAATCTCAAGCCTTACTTTGATAGAGTGAACTATGCTCATTGAAAATTCAGGATGGAGACATATCTTGATAGTGAAGGAATTGAAGTTTGGGATAATGTTTGGATAGAATGGACACCACCAACCAATAAAGGAGTTGATGGTGAAGAAGAAATTCTTTCAAGAGATGATTGGACGGAGCCTCAATGAATAGCTAATTTCAAAAACAAAAAGGCAATGACAATCCTTGCAAGCTCTTCATGTATTAAAGAATGTGGTAGAATCCAACATTGTCCTATCGCATATAGTATGAGGAAAATATTGGAGAATTATCATGAAGGAACCAAACAAGTAAAATCCAAGAAGATTCAACTTCTTACTTCTGAATATGAACTCTTCAAAATAAAATCTAATAAATCCGTCATTGACATAATGAACCGTCTGTTAGCAATCATCAACGACATGAGAAAGCTTGAAAAGCACTTGAGCCTGGAAGATGTGAACAACAAAATTCTAAGAAACCTTCATCTCAAAGACTATGATTCAAGAGTTGCGGGTATAGAAGAGGTCAATGAAGACATGAGCATCATATCTACCGATGTGCTTATTGGCAAACTTCTAACGCATGAAATGTCGATAAAAAGAGATAGAGAACTTGAAGCCAAACCATCCATTTGGTGGGTGAGGATTAATTTTGATCATCCACTTGGTAGGTAAGATGGTAGG
Source organism: Triadica sebifera (assembly GCA_023653625.1). Classification (NCBI taxonomy): domain Eukaryota; kingdom Viridiplantae; phylum Streptophyta; class Magnoliopsida; order Malpighiales; family Euphorbiaceae; genus Triadica; species Triadica sebifera. Next base: position 2,115,635 of record CM042910.1, read on the forward strand.
TGGGAAATAATCTCAACCATCCATTAAAATATGTGAGAATTAATCTTGGTCGTCCATTGAGGAGGTGAAGACCTATATATAGCCTTAGGAATTCATTTGTAATGTATCTCATCCAAAAACCAATCCAAATGAGAGAGAAAAATAAAAGTTTAGAAAAACTTTAGTGAGAGGTTGTGAGTTGTGAGTATTTGTAAACACTTTCTTCATTCAGTAAAAGATTTGCAGCAGCCTAGAGACATAGGCATAATTAGGTAAACTCCGTTATTAATTTATGTGTGTCTTATTATTTCACATTTTCTTCAATTTTTCATAAATCTAATTATAGGAGAATTGGCGTTGTTTTCTAACAATACCTCTTTTGCTATGGTACCATGATGTAAATATTATTCTTATATTCCATTGAGTAGGATTAAGATATATATATATATATATATATATATATATATATATATATATATATATATTTGAAGAGTACTAGAAGAATACAAATACAAGTGAAGTATAGTTCTACAAGAAGTATAAGATAATTACAGAAGACAAATATAATAGATGTGGGAGTAAAGGTCTCAAACATGGTTCTCAAAGCCTCGATCCTTTCATATAGCTAACACTACTTCACTTGATCCCACTAGCTATACCACTGCATCAAATTTGAACATTGGTGTTGGGATATGAAAGAGGAATTTGATGCTTTAATAACAATTTAAAGTTGGAATTTAGTTCCTCCATCATCATATCAAAATATAATCGGGTGTAAGTGGGCTTTTCGGACCAAAACAAAATAAGATGGTACTTTAGATTGATATAAAGCACGTTATTTGCCAAGGGCTTTCATCAAAGACTTAAGTAGATTACAATGAAACATATAGCCTTGTGGTAAAACCTGATACTATTCACCTCATTTTCTCACTTGACGTTCAATTCGGATGGACTATGCACCAATTAGACTTCTCAAATGCATTCCTTCATGGCACTCTTCCTGAAATAGTCTATATACAACTACACATGGGGTTTATAAATAGACAATATCCTTATTATGTTTGCTGCTAAAAAAAGTCCATCTACGGTTTAAAAGCAAGCCTTTCGTATGTGTCACCAATGTTTTACTAATGCTTTAATAGGTTTTTATGCCTCTAAAACCAACACTTCTCTCTATTATCTAAAATCAGGTAATTCGGTCATGTATTGTCTAATCTATATTGATGCTTGGTTATCTTAAGTGGCTCTTCTGTGATGGCTTGCACTTTAATCACACAATTGCGACAAAGGTTTGCCCTTAAAGATCTTGGCCGATTGCATTATTTCCTAGGTATAGAGGTTTTTTGGCATAAAAATGGCATTCGCTTTTGTCAGCAAAAATATATTCACGACTTTCTCAAACGAGCCAATATGGGCACTTGCAAGGCTATCTCTACGCCAATTTTACCTATTGAAAAATTATATCTAGGCAACAATCTTGCTTTCTCTGATCCAACTTTATTTCACAGAATTATTGGCGGACTTCAGTACTTATCATTTACTCGTCTGGATATTGCATTTGCACTGAATAAACTAGCGCAATTCATGCATTAACCAACTGAACTTCAATGGTAATTTACTAAACACCTATTGCCCAATTTACAAGGCACCTCAAGTTATGCCCTATTATTTACAAAATTTGTTGACATATTTCTCTTCAAGCATTCTTAGATGCTGACTAAGGTGGGTCTCTAGATGACCGCAAATCAACAACTTGTTATGCCATTTTTGTGGGTCGAAACTTTATCTCCTGGAGTTCTAGGAAACAAAAGTGCGTGCCTCGTTCTTACACAGAGGCAGAATATCGTGCCCTTGCCTTTGCCTCATCTGAACTTATTTGGCTACAATCACTCAGACATGAGATTGGTTTTCCTTTGTCTCGGCTACCAATCCTTTGGCGTGACAATTTAAGTGTTGGTCAGTCGAATTAGTTGAAAACTTTAGTGTGGGTCCCACCACATATAAAATAAAATAAAAAAGTCAAAAGTTGTGGTAATTCAATTTCAAATTGAATTCCTCCAACCAATATTTTTGACTTTTTTGATATGTGTTCACACTGAATATTTTTCCTATAAATAGGCAGATATCCTTTCATTTGAATTACAACAATCTCAATTCATTTAAGAGAATCTGATAGAGTTAGATTTTTGGAATATTTCCAAAAATTAGGAAGTGACAAAAATAGTGAGAAAAATATTTTGGAGTGTTTTTGGAAAACATTTGTGTGCCACTATTTTTGAGTTTATCTCAAAATTATTGTATTACCTCTAGCCTATGTCTAAGGAAGACTCTCTTCTTGTACCCATTAATTTTTATTAGTGGAAGAAAAATATTCGGAGTGTTGTCCGTAGACATATCCCAAATTAAAAGGTGAACCACGTTAAATTGTCAGTGTTATTTTTTTGCTAATTATTTTATTTCACTTTTATTTGTGTTATTTTATCCGTTGTGCCCAATATTAAGTGCAACATATTTATCTGCAAATCCCATTTTTCATTCTCGCTCAAAACATTTGGAAATAGATTTCCATTTCGTTTGCGATCATATTCAAAAGAACTTATTGTATGTCCATTACCTCAACTCCAAAGATCAAATTGCCGATGTGCTCACAAAACTACTGCTTAAAACATCATTTCTCTTATTGCGAGATAAGCTGACTGTGTGTCCATCTTCAGTTCAGCTTGAGGGATGGTGATAAGGATAAGAATGAGACCTTTACTCTCACATCTATTCTATTTGTCTTCTGTAATTATCTTCTACTTCTTGTAGAACGCTACTTCACTTTTATCCATATTCTTCTTTCACTACTCCTCTCAAGTATACATGCGTTAATCCTACTCAATGAAATATAAGAATCATATTTACTTCAAGTCTGTCCTACCCGACTGAATATATATATATATATATACACACACACACTAAAGTTTCAATTTCTAACTTTATACTTCTCGCACAACTTTATTATCATTAAACCAATACTAGCTCATATCATGAATTTTAATATATATGCACAATAAAAACAATGCCCATCTTAATAAGGAAAGTTCAAATTGCAAGCTTGAAATAAATATTTCAATGAATTCATCTCTTCTTTTTTTTTTGGGATAGAATGTTCAGAATTTAATGTTTTAAAATGGAAAAAAAAAAGGGAGAAGAGGTTACATGCTTTAATGAGAGGGAGAAGAAAGAAAATTTATGACTTACATACCGAGTGCCTCGTAATAAAAAATAACCTTTGGAATCATTATAGAAAAAATGATATTCTATTACTCGAATCAAAATTGTAATATATTGATATTATAAATTAAAATATAGAGATATTATTATGCATTAATATTAAATCGAGAGAAATATCTATAAAATTTATCTGTAGTGTTAGATAAAACATTGAAAGTGACAATTCGACAAACCATTACTAATTTTTTGTTTGTAGGGAATTCCTACTGAAATATAAAAGATATCAAATTAAAGAAAATTAAATGTTTGAAATCCTAAAATATAGAAGGACCGTATACCTTTAGTAAGTGTAGTGACTTGCATGAAAGGAACTAACAAGCTTTTAATATAGTTATTAATATGGTGATCAAAATTAATTGTGAGATTTTGAATTAAACCTCCAATTGAAATTTTTAGAAGAAAAAAAATCTTATAAGAAAAATTAAAATTCTCGAGAGTAAAATACAACAAAAATGAATAAAACATCAATAATTTTGTTCATTGAAAAAGATAAATAAGAAACAACTAACAGAATAAAGGAAAAAGGCCATTGACCGTTTATTTGATATTTATGGTATTGAATTTTTCAAAAAAAAAAAAAGAAGATTCAAATTTGGAATCGTGACAATTCTTATATTATATATTAATAAAAAACTTTCAACATAAAATTTAATACGTCTGTAACTTCGTCAATGTAATTTCAATAAACTTTTGCACGTGAGAATTCGTAGAAAACAAATATTTTTGATAATTTTATTTATGTTTATGGTTGAATGGTCTAATTTCTTGACATAATTTGTATGACAAGTTTTCTTTTTTTCTTTCTTCGAGAGGGACAATATGTAAGGTCGAGACAACAAAGTTTGGTCTGTAAGAAATAAATAAATAAATAAATTGATAAAGTTTCTTGATCAAATGTAAGGCCCGAAAGTGCATATATCATCCACTAGCAATGGCATATCACCATCTTTGGAAAAAGAGAAAAGAGACCCAAAAAAAATAATAAAATAAAAATAAAAAACAAATATACAATAAAAACTTCCATTTTTTCAGCATTTAGTAAAAGAAAAAAAAATATTTATATGGACTAAGTGGAAGCAGATATTCTCTAAGAAATATTATCATCCATGTGAAAAACTGAATCCAAATTAAAATCAAATGAATCAAATTAATTTCGATTTATTCAGTTTTCGATTTATTTGATTTAGTTATTTATAAAAATTTAGATTTATTTGATTCGGTTGAAAATAATAAAAAACTGAGTGGATTGAATCGAGATAATTTCTTTTTATATATATTATTAATTTTATAGTAATTAATTATTAATTTTAGATAAAAAATTTATACTTTATGATAATTAATTTTGATATATAATAGTTCATAAAATTATCTGAAAATTTATTTTAATTTTTATTAATTAAATTTAATTCATAATAATTAATAAATTTATAATATTTTTTATATTAACTTATAAATTTTTAATTTTAGTTATGATAATTTATAAGATTATAATAATTAATTTTAATTATTATTAATTAATAAATATAATAATAATTATAGTTTTATAATAATTAATAAATTAATTTACAAAACCTATTAATCCGAATGTTCGGATCTAAAAGCAAATTTACGTTTACCTAATTACTCCTTCGTCCCCCTAAACATCGATATTGACCTATTTGTCCTTCACTATGCTTGCCGCTATAAAACTTTTAACATTAAATATATTAGTGGCAATATTGTCAATTCCCAATTCATCATTTCCTTTCATGCCGAAGGCGTGCAAAATGATGCCGTGACAGCAACACTTGTGTTATCCCTACAGCTCAAAACTTTCAGCAGCCTACAGGAACCCTTGTTGACCGGAGGTTTCTTGACGGAATCCGCTGCGGGAGCGGAAATCTCATAGTAGAAGAACTCCGGCAACCTTTCCGGCTTTTAATATCTCTAAGCTCCATTTCTATAGGAGGCTTCACCACCCCAAACATTAACACATACCACCTCGGCTTGGCTGTCCTTTTAATAATCCCGTTATCATCTCTTCCGACACTCGAGTTTCGCTCAAACGGATTATTGGATTCCGGCGAAGTTTTAGAGCCGGAAAACCTCTCTTGCTTACGGGAATCGAGTGAGTGGCTATTCCTCATCATGAATTTAGTATTGTCAATACTATTTGAACGAGAAACTGAGGAGTAGTGCAAACCGGAAAGAGACCCGGATCGGCGGCGAAACGATAAGTGGCGTTTGTCTTGGTGTTGTTGATGAGAGAGAGATATGTGATCTTTAAAAGGCACAAGCTTACCATGGAAGATGATATCTTCAGCTGAGCACATCTCCGAGCTGAAATTGCTGAAGAATTCAAAGAATTCAGGTGGCTCTGATGATGATCTTCGACTGTGATGATTGGCCATTTCTGAAAAATCCTTTTCATCACCTTCTAATGGAAGATCACAAAGAGAGAGTGCATCTTCTTCTTCATCGCTGTATTCTGATACCATATTGAATAATTTTAGAGAGAGAGAGAAAATGTGTGCAGAGGTCAACTTTGAACCTTGCTTTCTAAGTTGAAAGAGTTATATATATATATATATATAATATAGATTTTTCTATATATAAAATTCGAACTCTAGTCCTTACCCACTTCAACCAAACATCCGATAATAATGAGTATTTATTTTTAATATTATATTAAAATTATTAATAATTTAAATAATTAATTATAATATCACTTAAGATTAATAAAATCAAAGAAATTTAAGAATTATAAAGTATTATTAAATTAAAAGGTATAGTTGAAAAAATAAAAAAAATATATTTTTTAATAAAATGGATAAATTTATTGAAATACTTTTCTTAATTAAACAAATTCGTTGAAAATAAAGTAATAAATATGATTTTTTTTTTTAAATTGGATTATTAATTAGTGGAGGGTCGGAGATTCATTGTTTTGCTATCTTTATATCTGGCTTCTAGAAAGGGTTCGAGAGATGATAGTGAAAAGCATCTAGAAAGATGGAAACAGAGAGTACATAAAGATATCGGATTTTTTTGTTGTCTTATATATATATAGTTGATTTATTAATTATATAATGTACCTTTTTTTTAATATGTTTTACTATCAACAAAATATAGATTAGTAATATTTAGTTTTCTAATGACTCTAATTAATGTGAGTATATATTAGAAAATATATATATCATTTTTTTTTTATTATGAGGCTCAATAGACCGTGTGCTACAAAATAAAAATAATTATTTTCTTTTACTCACCATAAAAATGTTAAATTCTTATATGTTAAATGGACTCAAACTAAAAGTTCCTTTTAAATCTTATAAGTAATAATACCAACCAAGTTACTTATTAATAGACTGTAGAATTTATTGTTCCAATTATATTAATTATATATTTTTTAATTTGTGTGAAAATATATGTAAGCCATTTTTAAAGGACGGAAGGAGCATATAAAAAAAAGGAAAAGTAACCTATAATTTGAAATAAAGAAAAAAATTAATAAAATAAATCTAGTTTTGTAAGATAGAGGAAGTCGTAAATCACATTACATATTTATATAATTCTCAATCATCAAATTTTATATTTAAGATTTAATAGAAAATTCATTTTAAGAATTTTAAGATTTATTTAAATTATAATATTTCTCAACCTTTTAGTTTTTCAATATTTATTTTTAATTGAGTGATTTTAAATTTATAAAAATGTAAGGGCGCGTTCGGAGTAGATTAAAGACTGTTTAGTTTGAGAAAACATAATATGTTTTTCTTTTTTTTTATAGATAAAAATATAATTTTTTTGAGTTTTCTATATCTACTACTTATAATATATTTATAATTTTTTTAATTAGAAAATAATACATAAATTTTATTTTATAGTTTTCATAAAATAATTGTAAAAAAATGTATTATTTTTTCACCATTAAATACACGTTTAGGTTTATAAGTTTTCACTTTTTTTAGAAAATAAAAAGCAGAAATGTGTTTGGCCAAGAGAATGTATTTCTATTTTTAATTTATTTAAAGGAAACATTTTCTTCTTAAAATATTAAAATTAAGAAATCATCAAAATATGGTGTCTTTCCATTTTGATTATTGTTTTCCAAATTTGTGGATGATTTCTTTCTTAAACTGAAAAATGCCATTTTTATTTAGAATTAATATCATATTATTTATTTTAATATTAATTAATTTTAATATTAATTTAAATTAATGTTACTTTTATTTTATTTATTTTTTTGTTATTTGTATTATTTTAAATATTTTCTATTTAAGATTATATTAAACATTAAAATATATATATTTATATTAAAATAGTTTTAATTTTTAAAAAACTAAAAACTGCAAACATACAACAACATTCAACACAACTTAAATTAATATATAATATATGTATGCAATGAATTATCTACTATAAGAGCACCTCTAATAATACCCTTTATTTTAAAGAATATATTTGATATAATAAAAAATATTTTTGAGCATATCTAAATATAAAGAGTAATTTTTTTTTACAAGTCCAATAGTCTCTTTGAATTTTTACTTTTTATTTTACTTTATTCCATACAAATTAATATTTATCAAAAGAAAAAATAAATACAAAAAATAAATGACTTTTATTATAAATAAAAAGAAAAATATTTTTAGAGAATTCATTAATAAAAAGATAGAATATGCATAACAAGTTGAAATGCATTAATTATACTCTATCTATTCCTAAATAGATGCCATTTAAAATTTTTTATTTTTGCTCCAAAATAGTTGACGTTTTACAATTATCTATGAACATTAATTATTTTTTACCTATTCTATCATTATTTAATAATGGAGAAAAAATAAATTTATTTTTCTTTTGGGGAATGTATGGTAATAATACTCATTAATTAATGGTAGAGATTTAAGGGTAATATAGTTTCCATATGTCTTAAATACATTCTTTAATTATTGTGTAAAAATCATAAATGACATATTTAGGAATATAGAGAGTAATTAAAATAAAAAGTAAAATTTGACTCTCTAGATACAAAAAGTTACATTTACGGTATACTTTAAATTTTAAAAATAAAAAGAATGTATTAGAGATTTTCTTTATTAAATGATTATTTAAAATGAAAAATATAGCTGAAATAAAAAAAATTCTATTAAAAATGTCTAACATTTTCTTTTCATTTAAATTTTTTTTCTTTCTACCAAGTTCTTTGGAGTTTGGAAGGTAGTTAAGGTCGTTTTATTTCTAATAAGTTGTGATTCGATTATACACATACACTTTCCAAAAGAGGCGATAGACATGTGCAATTTCAATAATTATCAAGGATTTTTTATTGAATAATTATTTAAAATGAAAAATATAGTTGAAATAAAGAGCCTATTAAAAATGTGTAACGTTTTCTTTTCAAGAATTTTTTTTCCTACTAAGTTCTTTGGAGTTTGGAAGGTAGTTAAGGTTATTTTATTTCTCACACAAAAAAATACTATTTAGCGACATAAAATTTTGTCGCTCATGTAAGAAATTTCATCGATAAATTCATTTACCGATGGATTAGAGACATAATACACCCGTCTCTAAAAAATACATCACCAACAACTTACCAAGGAAAATAGTTTTTGTAGCTAATAATTGTCCCTCACTAAATATTTTTGTCGTAATTTGACAATTGAATTTTTTATTTAAAGACCTATGGATGGATAATATTCATCGTTATTTCTTAGTTGTTTATTTATTTTAGTGGCGTAACCTGTCATCACAAAAGTAGCAACGGAATATGTTCGTCATTAAATTTTGTTCAATGCATCTCCAATAGTGACGGCTTATATGTCGCTAATTACTAACTTGAAAAATAGCGACAAAATTTTATGTTGCTATTTTTGAATTTTTATTAAAAAATAATATATATATATATATATATATATATTGCACCTATGAAAAAATATACAACACAATTCAAGCCCAATACAAATTACCAGTCAACAGAAAATGCTTATATGACAATATCAATATTAAAAATACAATATATCAAATTCTGATTGCAATATACAATAAAGTAAAAAGATGTCTCTAATCATCTTATAAAAAAGTCTTCATCATCATCAACATGTGGATCTGTAAAAGTTTGTTCGGAAGGTGGTTGTTGAGCTGGAGCTAAGTGTCGAGTAAGTATCAATTGTATCATGTTCTGCAATTGCGTCCTCATATCAGCGATCTTTTAATCATTCTTTTGTAGTCGCATCTCCATAACTGTTATATGTCCCTCATATATCTCTTTCATCCTCTATTCCACAACTCCCTCCATCTGCCTCGTCTCCATGTTTGTGGAGGTAGAGAAACCTAGATCTTGCACTACTAGAAAAAATATTGATGACTTACAACCAAGACTGTACGATCGCTATTTTTTCTCATCTTTGATGGTATTCATGTATAACTAAGTATAATCAACCGGTTGAGGATTTGTATTACTCTCAATTGGTTGAGAAGCAGTAGCTACATGTTCCTCCACGCGGTCTTAAAAAACAGACATAAAATTAGTGTACTAGACATAAAAGACATTTATTCTCAGACAATGTTCATGCCACAACACTTTTGATAGTCATTGTATGTTAGTTACTTACAACAATATCCTTAATTAGACTTGTTGTCAACAAACTGACCATTACATTTCTTCATATGTATCTTCCTGAATATCTTATAAGCATTGGGATATTGAGTAAATTCTCTAACTAAAGAAGAAATTTATTTATTTATTTATTTCAAATTAACGTATGCAAAAATACACAATTGATTGGAGAATTTAAAGGTTTAAATTTCTAAATGATTTAGAGTTGTAAAGCTAACTGTATTATCAAATCTTATGTGTTCTTGATAGTCAATTTTAATCCTACAATGTGACGAGTGGGCCTGTACTGAGTCCACCAATCTCGCTCATTCAATTCTTGCTAGTTGTCTCTAATTTTGCTCTAACTTCCAGCTTTACCTAGTACTAAAGCCAATGCGACCAATCCTCCTCAAATATACAATTTGGTCTCAATCATTTTCTCTTCCAAGTGTAGACTATGTCCGAGTACCGTTCGACAACCTAACTCTCCCATACTGGCCTGATACGACCATTAATTTAGATTTCCCATGAACATTGTTTTTGTAAAAAGAAAAAAAAAAGAATAAAAAGCAAACACAATAGTTATATATGGTTATAGAACAAAGAAAACCAAATAAAAATGTTACACTAAATGGATATTCAATTTGAATTTTTTTTGTTTATATACGTGAAATTCTTCAAAATAATTCTTCATAGCCAAATCAAACACTTTCTTCCATGCAAATTCTAGAGGCTCTATAATTTTTTTAATTATAAAATAATACAACTAAACAGTAAATTTTATTTTATAGTTTTCATAAAGTAATTTAAAAAAATGTATTATTTTTTCACAATTAAATACACTTTTAGGTTTATAAGTTTTCACTTTTCTTAGAAAATAAAAAGCAGAAATGTGTTTGGCCAAGAGAATGTATTTCTATTTTTAATTTATTTAAAGGAAACATTTTCTTCTTAGGCTAAAGTATAGACCTTAAATGGTTCTCGAGGGTTCACTAGTAAGAGGTAGGAAGGAGGGCCCGACCTGTACTCTAGATAGTCGAATCCGTACTGATTGTTATGTTATACCGCGAGTGCCCCATCAAACTCGGAGAAGGAGGCAAGTGGTATTCTCCCCTTGGGGCTAGGCTATTCAAGGAAAATCGATGTGATAACATAGAAAACAATTTGAATTTTGATTTCGATTACTAATTACAAAAAAATTAAAATTAAGAAATCATCAAAATATGGTGTCTTTCCATTTTGATTATTGTTTTCCAAATTTGTGGATGATTTCTTTCTTAAACTGAAAAATGCCATTTTTATTTAGAATTAATATCATATTATTTATTTTAATATTAATTTAAAATTAATGTTACTTTTATTTTATTTATTTTTTGTTATTTGTATTATTTTAAATATTTTCTATTTAAGATTATATTAAACATTAAAATATTTATATTTATATTAAAATAGTTTTAATTTTTAAAAAACTAAAAACTGCAAACATACAACAACATTCAACACAACTTAAATTAATATATAATATATGTATGCAATGAATTATCTGCTATAAGAGCATCTCTAATAATACCCTTTATTTTAAAGAATATATTTGATATAATAAAAAATATTTTTGAGCATATCTAAATATAAAGAGTAAATTTTTTTTTTACAAATCCAATAGTCTCTTTGAATTTTTACTTTTTATTTTACTTTATTCCATACAAATTAATATTTATCAAAAGAAAAATAAATACAAAAAATAAATGACTTTATTATAAAGAAAAAGAAAAATATTTTTAGAGAATTCATTAATAAAAAATAGAATATGCATAACAAGTTGAAGTGCATTAATTATACTATATCTATTCCTAAATAGATGTCATTTAAATTTTTTTATTTTTTCTCCAAAATAGTTGACGTTTTACAATTATCTATGAACATTAATTATTTTTTACCTATTCTATCATTATTTAATAATTGAGAAAAAAAAATTATTTTTCTTTTGGGGAATGTATGGTAATAATACTCATTAATTATTGGTAGAGATTTAAGGGTAATATATTTTCCATATGTCTTAAATACATTCTTTAATTATTGTACAAAAATCATAAATGACATATATTTAGGAATATAGAGAGTAATTAAAATAAAAAATAAAATTTGACTCTCTAAATACAAAAAGTTAAATTCACTGTATACTTTAAATTTTAAAAATAAAAAAGATTGTATTAGAGATTTTCTTTATTAAATGATTATTTAAAATGAAAAATATAGCTGAAATAAAAAAAATTATATTAAAAATGTCTAACATTTTCTTTTCATTTAAATTTTTTTTCTTTCTACCAAGTTCTTTGGAGTTTGGAAGGTAGTTAATGTCGTTTTATTTCTAATAAGTTGTGATTCGATTATATACATACACTTTCCAAAAGAGGCGATAGACATGTGCAATTTCAATAATTATCAAGAATTTTTTGTTGAATAATTATTTAAAATGAAAAATATAGTTGAAATAAAGAGCTTATTAAAAATGTGTAACGTTTTCTTTTCAAGAATTTTTTTTCCTACTAAGTTCTTTGGAGTTTGGAAGGTAGTTAAGGTTATTTTATTTCTCACACAAAAAAATACTATTTAGCGACATAAAATTTTGTCGCTCATGTAAGAAATTTCATCGATAAATTCATTTACCGATGGATTAGAGACATAATATACCCGTCTCTAAAAAATACATCACCAACAACTTACCAAGGAAAATAGTTTTTGTAGCTAATAATTGTCCATCACTAAATAATTTTGTCGTAATTTGACAATTGAATTTTTTATTTAAAGACCCATGGATGGATAATATCCATCGCTATTTCTTAGTTGTTTATTTGTTTTAGAAACATAACCTGTCGTCGCAAAAGTAGCAACGAATTATGTTCGTCATTAAATTTTGTTCAATGCATCCCCAAAAGCGACGGCTTATATGTCGCTAGTTACTAACTTGAAAATAACAATAAAATTTTATGTTGCTATTTTTGAATTTTTATTAAAAAATTATATATATATATTGCACCTATGAAAAAAATATACAACACAATTCAAGCCCAATACAAATTACCAGTCAACAGAAAATGCTTATACGATAATATCAATATTAAAAATACAATACATCAAATTCTGATTGCAATAAAAAATACAATAAAGTAAGAAGATGTCTCTAATCATCTTATAAAAAAGTCTTCATCATCATCAACATGTGGATCTATAAAAGCCTGTTCTGAAGGTGGTTGTTGAGCTGGAGCTAACTGTCGAGTAAGTATCAATTGTATCATGTTCTACAATTGCGTCCTCATATCAACGATCTTTTAATCTTTCTTTTGTAGTCGCGTCTCCATAAATGTTATATGTCCCTCATATATCTCTTTCATCCTCTATTCCACAACCCTCTCCATCTGCCTCGTCTCCATGTTTGTGGAGGTAGAGAAACCTAGATCTTGCACTACTAGAAAAAATATTGATGACTTACAACCAAGACTGTACAATCGTTATTTTTTCTCATCTTTGATAGTATTCATGTATAACTTAGTATAATCAACCGGTTGAGGATTTGTATTACTCTCAATTGGTTGAGAAGCAGTAGCCACATGTTCCTCCACGGGGTCTTAAAAAACAAACTGAAAACTAGTGTACTAGACATAAAAGACATTTATTATCAGACAATGTTCATGCCACAACACTTTTGATAGTCATAGTATGTTAGTTACTTACAACAATATCCTTAATTAGACTTGCTGTCAACAAACTGACCATTAGATTTCTTTATATGTATCTTCCTGAATATCTTATAAGCATTGGGCTATTGAGTAAATTCTCTAACTAAAGAAGAAATTTATTTATTTATTTATTTCAAATTAACGTATGCAAAAATACACAATTGATTGGAGAATTTAAAGTTTTAAATTTCTAAATGATTTAGAGTTATAAAGATAACTGTATTATCAAATCTTGTGTGTTCTTGATAGTCAATTTTGATCCTTCAATGTGATGAGTGGGCCTATACTGAGTCCACCAATCTCGCTCATTCGATTTTTGCTAGTTGTCTCTAATTTTGCTCTAACTTCCAGCTTTACCTAGTACTAAAGCCAATGCGACCAATCCTCCTCAAATACACAATTTGGTCTCAATCATTTTCTCTTCCAAGTGTAGACTATGTCTGAGTACCGTTCGGTAGCCTAACTCTCCCATACTGGCCTGATACGACCATTAATTTCGATATCCCATGAATATTGTTTTTGTAAAAAGAAAAAAAGAATACAAAGCAAACACAATAGTTATATATGGTTATAGAACAAAGAAAACCAAATAAAAATGTTACACTAAATGGATATTCAATTTGAATTTTTTTTTGTTTATATACGTGAAATTCTTCAAAATAATTCTTCATAGCCAAATCAAACACTTTCTTCCATGCAAATTCTAAAGGCTCTATCATTTTTTTAAAATATTTGTAATAATAGTAGAACACTTGTGAGATGGGAGCAATTTGTAAATAACAAACAATATTAATGCAACCTATTTATCACTACAAGAAAAGAATTGAATAGCGACAAAATTTAGCGATGGATTGACATCCATAGCAATTAGCTTTAGATCAGTGACGGATCAACGAGTGAAATTAATAAAAAAATTTGAGAAAAATAGCGACAGATTAGCGAGAGAAATTTGCTACAGATTATGACCGTAATTAAATGTTGTAGCTAATATGGCGGGAAAATATGCCGCTAGAAAATTGTGACAGTTTAAAGACGAATTTGAGAGAGCCAACTAGCGACGGATAGAAACCATCTCAAAATCGACATAATAGCGACGAAATTACATCTGTCACAAAGGTTACTACGGAAAATGTCATTGCTAAATCACAAGGTGAGTTTAATTATAAATTTAGCGACGGAAAATAGTCGTCTCTATTTTTAGCGACAGAATTTTTCGTTGCTAATGTGTCGTCACTATTGTAGCGACGGAAAGTAGTCGTTGCTATAATAGCGACGAAAAATTTCGTCGCTAAAAATGAAAGAAAAACGGCGCTATTTCTTTCCCTTGAAACAATGTCGTTTTTACTGGGTTTGTTATAACCCTGCAACCCAAAAAACTTTTCTCATTTTTTCCCTCCTAGCCAGCATTTTTCCCTCTCCCTGCTGCCTAAATTTCCAGCTCTTGTATCTCCTTCCTCTGCTCCGGTCGTGGTCTTCCTCTGCTCCGGCCGTGCCATTCCTCTACTCCGGTCCTCTCTCTCCTCTGCTCTGGTCTTCTCTCTCATCTGCTCTGGTCCTTTACTGCTGTCTCCCACTGGATCTAGTCCTCTGTTGCTGTCTCCGAGCTCCGGTTGCGTCCCAGCCGGCGTAGCGTCCCAACCTCGATCAGTTGAAGCTCCGATCCTTCCCTTCCAGCGCCGGTCACCTCCCAGCAAAGAAGGTAGCTGTTGTTTTTTTTTTTGCAGATTTTTTTATTTTACTTGTTTGTATTTTTTTATTAATTTAATTTTTATATGTTGGAACATATTATATGACTTATTATTAATTAATTATATGAATAAGTTACATACATATTTATATAAATAATATAAAGCTAGAACATAATATAGATAATTTAGGCAAAAAATTATAAAATAGTTAAGTTTAATAAAATAGATAAGTTGAGTTACTAATTTTAATAAAATAGTTATTTAGCTAATGAGTTTGATTAAAATTATAAAATAGCTAAGTTTATTTACTAAGTTGAATAAAATAGTTTAATTACTAAGTTTAATATAAAGCTAGAACATAATATAGATAATTTAAGCAAAAAATTATAAAATAGTTAAGTTTAATAAAATAGCTAAGTTTAATAAAATAGCTATTTTTATTTACTAAGTTTAATAAAATAGCTATTTAGCTATTAAGTTTGATTAAAATTATAAAATTATAAATTTTATTTACTAAGTTTAATAAAATAGTTTAATTACTAAGTTTAATATAAAGCTAGAACATAATATAGATAATTTCGGTAAAAAATTATAAAATAATTAAGTTTAATAAAATAAATAAGTTGAGTTACTAATTTTAATAAAATAGATATTTAGCTATTAAGTTTAATTAAAATTATAAAATAGCTAAGTTTATTTACTAAGTTGAATAACATAAGTTTAATAAAATAGTTTAATTACTAAGTTTAATACAAAGCTAGAACATAATATAGATAATTTAAGTAAAAAATTATAAAATAGTTAAGTTTAATAAAATAGCTAAGTTTAGTTACTAAGTTTAATAAAATAGCTATTTAGCTATTAAGTTTGATTAAAATTATAAAATTATAAAGTTTATTTACTAAGTTTAATAAAATATTTTAATTACTAAGTTTAATATAAAGCTAGAACATAATATAGATAATTTAGGCAAAAAATTATAAAATAGTTAAGTTTAATAAAATAGATAAGTTGAGTTACTAATTTTAATAAAATAGCTATTTAGCTATTGAGTTTGATTAAAATTATAAAATAGCTAAGTTTATTTACTAAGTTGAATAAAATAAGTTGAATAAAATAGTTTAATTACTAAGTTTAATATAAAGCTAGAACATAATATAGATAATTTAAGCAAAAAATTATAAAATAGTTAAGTTTAATAAAATAGCTAAGTTTTACTAAGTTTAATAAAATAGCTATTTAGCTATTAAGTTTGATTAAAATTATAAAATTATAAATTTCATTTACTAAGTTTAATAAAATAGTTTAATTACTAAGTTTAATATAAAGCTAGAACATAATATAGATAATTTCGGTAAAAAATTATAAAATAATTAAATTTAATAAAATAGATAAGTTGAGTTACTAATTTTAATAAAATAGATATTTAGCTATTAAGTTTGATTAAAATTATAAAATAGCTAAGTTTATTTACTAAGTTGAATAAAATAAGTTTAATAAAATAGTTTAATTACTAAGTTTAATACAAAGCTAGAACATAATATAGATAATTTAAGTAAAAAATTATAAAATAGTTAAGTTTAATAAAATAGCTAAGTTTAGTTACTAAGTTTAATAAAATAGCTATTTAGCTATTAAGTTTGATTAAAATTATAAAATTATAAAGTTTATTTACTAAGTTTAATAAAATAGTTTAATTACTAAGTTTAATATAAAGCTAGAACATAATATAGATAACTTAGGCAAAAAATTATAAAATAATTAAGTTTAATAAAATAGCTAAGTTTAGTTACTAACTTTAATAAAATAGCTATTTACCTATTAAGTTTGATTAACATTATAAAATAGCTAAGTTTATTTACTAAGTTGAATAAAATAAGTTTAATAAAATAGTTTAATTACTAAGTTTAATATAAAGCTAGAACATAATATACATAATTTAATAATTTAAGCAAAAAATTATAAAATAGTTAAGTTTAATAAAATAACTAAGTTTAGTTACTAACTTTAATAAAATAGCTATTTAGCTATTAAGTTTGATTAAAATTATAAAATTATAAAGTTTATTTACTAAGTTTAATAAAATAAGTTTAATAAAATAGTTTAATTATTAAGTTTAATAAAATAAGTTTAATAAAATAGTTTAATTACTAAGTTTAATATAAAGCTATAACATAATATAGCTAATTTAGGCAAAAAATTATAAAATAATTAAATTTAATAAAATAGCTAAGTTTAGTTACTAACTTTAATAAAATAGATATTTAGCTATTAAGTTTGATTAAAATTATAAAATTATAAATTATAAAGGTAGAACATATTATAGATAAATCATTGAAATTTTTTTTATCAGTGGTAGTTATGCTTTTTGTTCTGTAATTAAAAAAAATCATATTTTATGTTGCTAATTTGATAGTTTATATGAGACATGACCTTTGTTCTGTAATTGTAATATGTTTTTTTTCTATTTTATTATCTTTTTAAGAATAATTTCAATTAAAATTCATAAAAAAAATTTCTAGTTAAAATTTATTAATATAATTTTATTCTAATTACTCAGCTGCATATTTTATGAAATTATGGTTTTATTATACAATACACTGACCAATGATTAAAATTATATATTTAATTCCATTAAGTGATAAATGACAGTATATATGAGATTTTAGATTGACTAGTTTACGATCAATACCAATTATATAAATTCTAATTAGGACCTTAGAATGTTAAATAATAACTTCGTATGTGTTACAAGCTAATATGTACTTACATAACATTAGTACATTCATAAAATTATCGTTCACTTGAAAGAATAGCTAAGTTTGATTTCATTATAATTTATCAATTACAATTTCATATTTCAAATTGATTTTAATGTTTTCCTTGATTTAATAGAGGTAATAAAAAAAGAGACCAGATCGTCAATGAATGTATAAACGGTTGAAAGATGGAATTTTGAACCCAGAGTTCATGACTGGTATTAGACAATTCATAGAATTTGCATGCAGTTACCCAGAAATGATGGACAATGATAGGATAAGGTGTCCATGTTTTCATCGCAAGTGTCAGAATCGCATGTTTCATCACGTGGATACAGTTAAGTGGCATTTGTATAGAAACGGTTTTGTACCGGATTATTATTTTTGGACTTTACACGGGGAACAAGCAGTTAGAAGTAACTTGAATAGCAATGTCAATTATATGAGTGAAGGTTCTGCTGCATTTGATTATGTAGAATCATCCAGTCGGTACCATTCCATGGTTATGGATGTTGTTGGTCAAGCATTCAATGAAATTTACATGGAAGAAACACTGAATCCAAATTCCCAAAAGTTTTATGATATGCTTAGGGCTGCAGATGAGGACTTGTACCCTGGATGTAGAAGTCATTCACAGTTATCATTTGTTGCTCAATTAATGCACATGAAGTCAGAACACCATATGTCTGAACATAATTTTGATGACATGGTTCGATTAATGAAAGAGATTACTCCCAAAGGAAGTCTGGTATCTGAAAACTTCTACAGAACAAAACAGTTAGTACAAGGAATGGGTCTTCCGGTTGAAAAAATTGACTGTTGTAAAAATGGATGCATGATATACTGGAGTGAAGATAATATTTTGACTAGTTGTAAGTTTTGTGGTCATCCTCAAAACAAAAGGCAATGTCATGGTAGCAAAACAGTTACTCCTGAAAAGAAGATGTATTACTTTCCCCTCACTCCTAGATTGCAAAGATTGTTTGCATCTAATGTCACAGCAGTGAAAATGAGGTGGCATGTTGAGCATGAAATTGAAGATGGGGTTGTGATCCACCCATCTGATTTCCCTGCATGGCAATATTTTAATGATACCCATCCAGAATTCGCATCAGAGACTCAAAATGTTCGATTAGGTCTTTCCACTGATGGTTTTCAACCATTTGGACAATCTGGACAACAATATTCTTCTTGGTCAGTCATTGTGACTCCGTATAATTTGCCACCTTGGTTGTGTTTGAAGGACGCTTACATGTTCTTAACTATATTGATTCCTGGGCCAACTAACCCTAAGGATAAGTTGGATATTTACTTACAACCATTGATATCAAAACTTAATCATCTATGGCTCGATGGTGTGCAAACTTATGATATTTTGATAAATCAAAATTTTCAAATGCATGCTGCTCTTATGTGGACAATTAGTGACTTTCCTGCATATGCGATGCTGTCTGGATGGAGTACTGCTGGAAGGTTAGCTTGTCCTTATTGTATGAATCATACTGATGCTTTTACTCTTTCAGAGAGTAGAAAACAGTCATGATTTGACAACTACCGTAAATTCTTACCTGAAGACCACCATCCTTTCTGACGAAACAAAACATCATTCATGAAGAATAAGATAGTGACTAAAAAAATACTCTATAATAGATCTAGAAGTGAAATATTATTTGAAATTGATCAGTTGGGTTTGAAAAAGGTAACAGAACAAGATGCCAAGAGAACTAATGGCCCTATTTGCAAGCAATGTGGTTGGACGAAAAGAAGTATCTTTTGGAATTTGCCTTATTAAAGTACCCTTCTCATTTGACATAACTTAGATGTAATGCATATTGAGAAAAATGTATTTGACAATATTTTTAACACTATAATGAATGTTGTTGGGAAAACAAAAGATACATACAAATCTCGAAAGGAGTTGAATGCATACTATCGCTGGCCAGAATTGGAACGAGATTCTGTAAGGGAAAAATATCCTAAAGCTTGTTACATGCTAGATAATCAATCAAAATCAGTTGTGTGTAAATGACTAAGAAATTTGAGATTTTCCAATGGTTATGTTTCAAATATGGCTAGATGTGTTGATATGAGGAAACTTAAGTTGTTTGGGATGAAAAGTTATGATTGTCATGTGTTTATGCAGTGTTTAATACCTATTGCATTTCGTGAACTACTTTCAAACAATGTTTGGAAGGCATTAACATAATTAAGCTTATTCTTTAAGGATTTAACATCTGCTGTTATAATCAATGATGACATGACCCGGATTGAAGAAGAGATTCATATTATTCTATGTAAGCTTGAGCGTATATTCCCTCCAAGCTTATTTGATTCAATGGAACATCTATCGGTGCACTTACCATATGAAGTAAGAATAACAGGTCTAGTGCAATACCGATGGATGTATCCTTTTAAGAGGTAATATAAAAAAAACTTAATAATAATGCATATCATTATTATTTCTGTTAGATTTACCATACTTGTATATTTAATATCTTAGGTACCTTCGACGATTGAAAAATAATGTCTGAAATAAAGCTAGAGTTGAAGGTTCAATATCTAATGCTTATTTGGTGGAAGAAGCTTCATTGTTTTGTTCTTACTATTTTGAGGATCATGTGAATACAAGGCATCGAAAAGTGTCACACAATGATAATGGTGGTCAATATAGGGTACAAGAACATGAAGGCAACTTATCCATATTCACACAATCAGACCGAGTCTTTGGAAAGAGTAAATCCCGATTTTTGACAGAGGAAGAATATGCTGCTACACAATCATACATTCTTCTTAATTGCATTGAAGTTGCACCTTTTATTAAGTAAGTCATAAACTGCTAATAAATTTTAACCTTTTCATCTGAGCATTGGGTAAATTATAAAATTTAATTATTATTATTCTTTTTGTTGTACCTTGAAGAATTTATATTGAGAAGCTGAAGCAAATTCTAATGAACATTTCTACTCAAGAAATTGATGTTAAACTTGAAAAAGAATTCCCAATTTGGTTTAATAAACATGTGAGTACTGATTTTCTTTCAAACATTTTTTATTGACAATTAACAAGAATTATACTTTAATGTTAGCTTATACAATTGATGACATTTGTTTTAGGCACACAATCCATTAAGCAACATATCCAATCAGTTTATAGAGGACTTAGCAAAAGGTCCATTATCTAAAATTATGTCTTACTCGGGCTATTATGTGAATGGATACAAATTTCACACTGAAGTGCATGGATCTGTAAATCTACAATGAACAGTGGTGTATGCATAAAAGACTTAAATTATAGTGCAAATGAATGTGACTATTATGGTTGTTTGATTGAAGTTGTTCAGTTGGAGTATCATGCATTACCAATTAAGAGAACTGTGTTATTCAAGTGTGAGTGGTTTGATTCAACGCCAAATTTGGGTACAAAAGTGCATCCACATTATAAGTTGGTCGAAGTGAATCAAAAAAGTAGGTTTAACAAGTACGAGCCATTTGTTATGACGGTTTAAGCTTGTTAGGTGAATTTTATCACATATCCAACTATCAAACGTGAAAGAAGTGAGTGGTTGGCTGTTTGCAAAATTAAAGCTAGGGTTAAATTTGAAATTCCACAAGCAACATCAAGTAGTCAACTTTCCAATGTATCAATAGCCTTCCAAGAAGATGACATTGATATTCATTATATAGATATTGAAAATGATGAAAGTGATAATTTAGTTGGTTCAACAGGTGCATTTATTGATATCGAAGACGATAATGAAGAAGAAGAAGAAGAGCCTGATCTTGAAATTGAATCACATGATGATGACGAAGAAACTGATGTGGATGAATGAGATTATAACGATCATGATAGTGATTAGATGTAACGGCTAAACCAAAGATGTTCTTTTCTTTTTGGTATTATGTACTATTCACAAATATTTAATCCCTAGATATATGTTTGTAAATTGTTACATATGTGTTGCTTTTATTATTATTATTATTCTTTTTAAGTAGCAATTGATATTTGTGTTCATTGTTGCTTTTGATATTGTTTACTGTTATCGAGTGACTAATATGCAGATGGGTCGCACATCATCTGAAGATATATTACATGGTAGAGGCAGAGGGCCTACAAAACAAGGAAAGAGATTGACAGAGAAGAGTAATTTCTCAAATCGACCACCAGTTCCACCACTTCGTGTACCACCATCACCACAATCATTTACACCATCACAACCATCGCCACATTCATCGACACCATCACAGTCATTGCTACAGTCATTGGCACAACCACAACACCACCACCGCAACCATTATCATCAGCTCATCCATCAGCAACTATGTCCATCTTAGGAGGTTCAACATCAGCATCTCCCATATCACAACCTACTACATCATCTCCTCTAGCTGCTTCAGCCTTACATTTACAATCTGAAGCATCAGTCTCTGAGTCAACCAATGGTAGACGACAACTCAATCTCGATCCTATAAGGTAATATTACTATTATTATTTCTCTTAATCTTTTCATTCATGCATTTAGTCTGTTTTTGATGTATTGTTTGTTTGTGCTTTTTGCATAGTGGGAGTTTTCTTCAGTCTCATGTAGTTTCTGCGGCTATCACCCATAGTTTTTACTCTGTTTGAGTGATAAAGGACATGTATGGAAGATTGTGTCTGACGATGTCAGAGACTTCTATTGGCTTGAATTTCATGTAAAATCCAATTATTTAAGTAAAAAATGTGACGAGGTGAATGACTTTGTTAAAAATGTATTTCTTGTGATTGATTGGTTGTTAGAGACTTTGTACTTCATGTGAAGTTACTTATGATATAGGCAAAACTCCACCAAAATTTCAGTTTGAAATTGAATATTTAATCTCTCTTGTGTTTGATTGGTTGTTAGATGCCATATAATTTAGGTCAAGTTGCTTGTGTTATAGATGAAACTCTATCAAAATTTTAGCTTAAACTTGAATATTTAATGTCTTTTGTGCTTAATTGATTATTAGAGACATTGTACTTTAGGTCAAGTTACTCGTGTTATAGACGAAACTCTGCCAAATTTTTATTTTGATATTAAATATTAAAGTTAATTGAATGTTGCAAGACAAAATTTTGTCTTATATGTTGTTTTTTTATTTCTATTTTAGAAAGAATTTACTTAGAATCCAGAACTTGAGATGGTAGTCAAGCGTAGATGGTTACAACAAGCTGCTACATGTTATAGTGACACTTTGAGCAAGTGGAGATCTTCTGGCAGTAAACCACCACGTGTTCCAGAGCAAATTTGGAATAATTGGCAGAAATAATGGTAAACTCCTGAGTTCAAGCAAAAATCTATCATTGCCTCTAAAAACGGACTTACTGAGATGAACGACTTAGCTTCAGGTCCCTCACGACATACAAGGGGTTCTATATCCATGGTTGAGCGTAGCATGCGGATGGTATATTGATAATGATAACTTAATTTGAATTTGTTATTCATTTATATATTTAGGTTGTAAAATATTTGTTAATGTCTTTGTTTTTATTTGCTTATGTATTATGCTTGTAATTTTGTAGTTAATGTGTTTTTATTTTTATTTTATTCTTATGATCAGGCAAAAGAGTTAGGACGTGAACCAAATCCTATAGAACTCTTTGAGACAATACATACCAGAAAGACTTCATCAGAAATTGAGTATATAGACCAGCGGTCTAAAGTTGTTGCAGTATGTATTTACCAAACTCATTAATTGTGCATATTTAAAATTTTATTTGCTTATTTTTCTATTAATCTAATGGAATTTATATTTTTTCTTCTTAAAATTTATATTGAAGGATCGAGTACAAGCCCTTAGAGAGATTGCTTCTCAACCAATTGAGAGATCTAATGAGCCATGTGAACTAGATTCGAGGCAGTTATTTTTAGAAGCTACTGGTGGCCAGAAAAAATGACACGTATATGGAATGGGCACAAAGGCAGCACATTTCTATACCGGTACCTCCTCTTTTCATTCAACTTTCACATCACGAGATATTAGTATAGAGCAGCTGCGTGCTAGTATTATGCAAGATATGCAGCAGGAGATTCAGACTATGTTGAAGTCACAAAAGCATCAAATGTGAGAACAGATGCGCGAAAAATTTCGACTTGAGCTTCGAGACGAGATGCATGCAAAGATGCGACAACTGATAGCAGAGATGACTAATTCTACCCACATTTCATCAACTCCACATAGCAATCCACCACAATCTGACAGGATGTGTGACTATATATTAACAATATTGTAGTATTTTCAATTATTGAATATTTTTTATGTCAGACTAAAAAAATTTAATATTTATTTAATGAATCCTGTTAAAAAAATATTTATTTTTCATTTAATTGAATTTTAAAATTACAAAAATAATTTAATTAAAAAAATTTAATATATAAAAAATGGATATGCGACGGAATGCAGTCCTCACTAACTGCTTGTCACAATTAGCGACGACTGAAAATTAGTCGCAAATTATATGGAGTAAATGTCCTACAAACTTTAGCGATGGACAATGTTCGTAGCTACATAGTGAAAGACAACGCCCATAGCTACATAGCGACGGATTTATATTCGTAGCTACATAGCGACGGAAAACATCCATAGCAACATAGCGACGGATAATATCCGTAGCAACATAGCGATAGAAAAGTCCATAGCTACATAGCAATGGAAAACGTTCGTAGCAACATAGCGACGAAAAACTTCCGTAGCAACATAGTGACGGACAACGTCCGTAGCAACATAGCGACAGATTTATATCCGTCGCTATGTAGCGACAGATTTTTCGTCGCAAAAGTCCTCATTGATTTTGTCGCAATTACAATTCCTGCGAATACACTTCAGTGACAGATATTTCGTCATTAATTATGTCGCTAAATTTAGCAACAGAATTACAATCTATTACTATTGGACTTGCGATGAGCTTTTCTGAGATAGATTAAATCCATCACAATTCTGTCGCAAATCTAATTTAGCGACAGAATTCTTAAATTTAGTGATGGATTTGTTCGTCGCTAAAATGCATTTTTCTTGTAGTGTATATATTGCATGAAAAGAATTTATTTTTATATATTAGTTATACCTCCCACTCTGAATCTCTACAAAAGTCTTATCACTTGATGTAGGGGATCCAATGGCAGATGACAATATCGATGATGTTGTAAATAGGGGAACATTAGGTGATGATGTAGAACTTGGTGTAGCTAATGGTGATATATCATATGTGCGTGTAGGAATAATAATCTTTGGAGGTCTTTGATGTGATAAAGGTGATGGAGTAGGCGATGGTGATGATGATAATGATTGAAAAAAAAGATGTGAAGGACCAACATCTCGTCCACGTTCACATCCAGATTTACCTCCATCACATCCACATCCATAATCTGTATGCACCATATACACTAGTACACAAAAAATTATATATATATAACATACATCATACATATAATGAGAGCATACATTAATATATATACCGCAAGCATGCATATTATAATATTGTACTCAGAATATTGATTTCTTTTAAGTTATAAATATTTGATATAGTTACAATTGTTTAATTATCATTATCACTATCAATCTCTAATTAATTCTTAAACACATCGTCTGATTCTGATGGAACTTTTAGCTCATTTTCAATGTCAATATCATCATCTTCATCTTCAATTTCTATTAGGACACCATTTGAATCACATAAGCTTTTTGAATCTTGATCTACATGCATATGTATAATATTATTTATCTCATCTCTTGAAAATTGTGTTGCAATAGCTACATTTGAACTACTTTTTGAAGACTGCGTTACATTAATATTTGATTGAGACTTTATTTTGCAAACAACCCACCAGTCACTTTTATCATGAAATAAACTTGGACATGTGAAGTAATAAACTTAAGTGGTTTGAACTGTTAGAACAATCGGTATAACACCATTCGATATAATTAAAACTAAACCCAATTATACCAAAAGATACTATAATGCACACGAGTTAAAACGTCAAAATTTTTAAAACTTCCATGCACCATAACCATGATGACTTAATAAAATAAAAACATTCTTAAAATTATGAAATTGATCTCAATAAAATAAAAGTTGAATACAAATTATACAAGCATACACAAACCCAAAGTTTTATAAAATGAGAGTTATAAAAGTACATGCCTCTGAAATACAATATGTAAAGCTATAACTATCGAACCCATAAAAAAATAATAAAAAATAAGATACAATAATGTATCACCCACCCCGAATGAATATCTTTGACTCTGATCACTGGGCGTCTTTCTCTGTTAGTCATCTTTTAAGCTCTAAATCTGCGCATGAAAAATTCATATGCTAAGCAACTCGTATCTAATGGTATATAACAACGTGCAAGACATACAATAATATATACATAATATGCATGATATACTCATCGAGCTACTATAACGACTTACCTTGAAGTCTGCATATGCACTAGCTCACATACTACATGACACGCATCCAAATTATATATATATATATATATATGATGCACTTCACTACATGACATAACCAACAATCTCTTAGTGTCATACACATATTTATCACATATAACAATTTATTAATTATCTTACATTTACCCACCTACTTATAACTAGACTAAAATGGATATGAGTAACTCAATCCACAAAGGCGCTCTAGTCTGCTAATCTTTAGGCTGTAAAATATATAACCCATCGAGATGCTTTAGTCCGCTAACCTTTGGACCTTCAAATTTATAACTCACCAAGGCGCTCTGGTCTGCTAACTTTTAGGCCTTCAAATTTATAACCCATCGAGGTACTCTAGTCTGCTAATTTCCGGGTCTTCAAATATATATGACTAACATAGGTCACTAGGTACCAAACTATCCCCTTAATAGCATGTCATATATCCTTGCTCTAGTCCTAGTCAGAGTATTGAGTTTACAATGTTATCATACTCATATTCATATTATTCATTACCATATTTTATATAAATCTCATGATTTCACAATCATATATTTCCATACCATGCTATAAGCATGTATCCGAGACCTATTGTCTCACAACGAATCAAATTTGATTCAAAACCAAACATAAATTTTTTTATCATAAACAGTTTCATGCCTGTGAATAACCATTTACGGCCGTGAAACACCACTTCATAGGTAGTCCCCCTCCCACTCATGAATCATAACATGTTCATGGTCGTAATCACCCATTCACATGCGTGAACCCAACCGTGAAACTATCCGTGAACAGGTTTGTTTCAGTAATAACAATGCATCTCATGACATTCACGTCTATAAACCCACTTTTCACAGCCATGAATCTAGAAAATTTTCCAGAAAAATAGAGCATCACAAATTATGCCAATTCCACATGCAATACTCACTACGATTGACTAATGTCAGTCACCCTATCAATATTCCAGCATGCATTCAAGATAACTATCACGACTATATCATTTCTAATCATCAATAATAATCATAATTGTTCCTCAAATATGTCAATTTAACCATCTTCATAAGATTTTCCATCATGTATATTAATCCTATATTTCACCATTTATCTACTCATTTATTATCTAAAACATGCTTTTAAAGCAAAGAACACAGAAAATACAAAGTAATGACCTTAGGTGTTGTTATGTACAAACTTTACACCTAGGATGAAGATTGGCTAAAGTTTGATCTCTTCAAGCTTGTTATCTCCCTTAAGATGGACTTACAACACTCCCTCCAAGTCCTCGTAAGATGAGGAAACACCCTTTTAGTCTCTAGAAAATGACCAACACCCAGAAATACAAAAATTTTCTCTTAACCCACAAGCTCATAAGCTTCATTTCTCACTCTCTTCTCTCACTTTACTCCCTTAAAACTTAGCTTTTCTAGTTTTACCTATGGAGGAAGAGAGCTTCTAAAGGTGAAAGAGATGAAGATATGGCGTGTTAGGTTGGTTTTAGGGGTATGAGAACGAATTTAAAAGGAATGACAGAGAGAAAAATGTGACTATCTCACCTACTATGTCTGGTCAGAGTTTACGATTGTAACTCCTCTTTCACAGGAGTGAGCCTCTCCTTCACGGTCGTGAAGAATCTTATCATGAATGTGTACTAAATTCTGATATTCACAGTCATGACACCCATTGTCACGGATGTGAAATATCATATTTCAACAACTCTCAACTTCCCAAAACTCTACTTAATTCTCTCATATCCCACTAACCAATAACATAACTTATATGCCCTCATTACGGGCATTACAAATGGTTCATACCGATTAAATCTATGCTTATTGTTAACTTCGACTAGTTTATACTTCAGATGAATCTTGGTCCCTGTGTTTGGAGTTGGATCGAACCACTCACATTTGAATAATATGGTCCTATTGTTAGTCAATCTAGGATACTCCAAGTCAACAACTTATGTTAGTTAACCATAATAATCGCTCTCATTGACGCTCTAATTTGAAACTTTTATGCATATGGCACTGTTCATAGTTGCTTTAGATGAACCATGACCTATTGTGTGAAATTTATACCCATTAAAAAAATAACCAAGGTAGGTAGTCACAGTTCTAAATGGGCATTTGCTGAGATCCTGTATGAATTTATTTGGAATATTGTTTGAAGTATCATTTGCCTGTTTCATTTATTATACAAATGTTGTTACTGAACATAAGAGATATTGGAATTGAAAATATTAAGTTATAGTAGTTCTCACATAGCTCAACCAATGTGCAAATTCAGTTTCAAGCTTAAAATCCACCTCATTTGTGGAAATTGTTGGTTGTCTATGTTCTAATTGATTAATATAAAAACTACATAAATATTAAAAGGGACCAACAAGTTAGGTTTTAATTATTTAGTAAAAAATAATCACATGTGTCAATTACTCTTCAGTTTTGTTATACATACTCAATATATGGTTCAACCTCCTGATAATTAAGTAAAATGTAGCTTTGAGATGCTTTGTACGCATCGTTTGTTATAAATCTTGTTCTAGCTCTTCCAAATGCTCTTCCAATGTATTTGAAGATAGACAATTTTTCATCAGATTCATGTTCTACATACAAACAATCATCATCATTTCAAGGCATATTTCTATACTTCGTAATAATATGGTCCTCAAAATAGTAAGAACAGAAGTACGATGCTTCTTCAACTAAATATGCATTGCATATTGAGCCTTCAACCTTTGATTTGTTTCTAACATTGTTTTTTTTTTAACTTTCGAATGTACCTACAACAATTATATGGTTTGAATTAATTCAATTTACAATACCTTTTATATATAAGTTATAACACAAATGTTAGTATGATTTATCTCTCAAAAGGATATATCCACTTGAATTACACTGGATTATCTATCCTGGCTTCATAATCCAGATGGACTGGTGGATGCTCTATTGAGTAAAAAAAATTGGTGGGAATATTTATTCAAGTTTACAAATAATGACAAGTATGTCTCTCTCAAGTCTGACCATGTCATCTATTTTTGAAGAACAAACTCAATTTTATTATAGTCTTCCAAAACATTTAGGGGAATATTTCACAGAATGCAATTGGTAATAGTCTTTGCATAAACACATAACAGTCATGGTTTTTCATTCCAAACAAGTTCAATTTTTTCATATCCACACATCTGCCCATATTTGATAGATATTCATCAAGAAATTTCAAAATTTTAACCCATTAACAAATTGTTTATTTTTCATTCTTATCTAGTGTGTAACAAGCTTTAGATTATTTTCCTATGGCTTCATTTCGTTTCAATTCGGGTCATCGACAGTAATCATTTAGTTGTTCTCTTAATTTATAGGTGTTTTTGGTTTTACCATCCACATTCAGCATAATATTGAACACATTGGCAAAAATATTTTTTTTTCTATAAGCATGGCATCCAAGTTATGGTGAATCAAATTGGTTCTCCAATATGACAAATCCTAAAAAATAATGTGTTTCCTCCAAGCATATGTTTTGCATATTGGTCCATTAGTTTCAGCAACATCTAATTCGGTTACTTTCTGTAGACCCAAACTTTCGATCACTTTCAAGATATCATCTTCTGAACAAACACATGGTGGGAGTGGTGTTACTATTTTATTCTTAGAGAATGCAGTTTTATTCCTACAAAATGCATAATCTACAATTAGGTACTTTCAATTATTATCAAACCACGATTGTTTACTACTAAACTTTAGAATAAAGGCATGACATTTATCCATGTAATATGGGCAAGCTAACTGTGTAATAGTACTCCAACTAGACAATATTGAATACATTAAAAAATCACTTGCTATCCACATGAGCTCTACCCACAATCTAAAATTATGTTTCTTTAAAATATCAAGTGTTCACACTAACATCTCACAAATTCTTCAACTCTACTATAAGTGGTTGTAAGAAAACATTCAACTTATCTTTGAGATTTTTTGGCCTTAGGACCAATATTGACAAGAACATACATTGTTCCTTCATACACAACCATGGAGGCAAATTGTAAGGTGTAACTATAATTGGCTAAGTTGAGTATTGTTGTCTTGATTATCCAAACGACTAAAAACTATCATTGCAAATACACAATCTGACATTTCGACATTCAACTGTAAAATCGGGATACATTTGATTGAAATATTTCTAAGCAGTTGAATCTCATGAATAATGCATCACCCCTTCTTTAATGTCATACTCAGCATGCCACCTCATATGATGTGTTGTAGTGTTGGATGCATACACCCTCTGTAATCAAAAAAATTAAAGGAAAGTATTACATCTTCTTATATGATACTTTGGTCTTTTGATGCTTCTCAGTGCCCTGATGTTTTTTTTTGAAATGAGAATGAGCACAAAATTTACATTCAATTAGTTCACTATCAACACCCAAATATAACATACAACTATTGAAACACCAGTAACCCCACACCCTGCAGTAATCTTTTAATGTGGTATAAGTTATCAGTTACAATATTATTTTCCAGAACAATCTCTTTCAACAGTTGTGTAATCTAATCAAACAATTTTTCAGATATGTGATTGTCTGACTTCAAGCTCATTAGTCAAACTACAAGTGATAATTGCGAATGTCTTGTACAACCAGACCATAAATCTTTATTTGCGGCATTCAATATATTATAAAAATTCTGAGCTTCAGGATTAAGTGGTTCCTCTATCTCATCCATATCGAAGTCGGGACTAGCAACATCCATCACCATTTTGTGGTATGTGTTAGTTGGTTCTTCATTACCCACATACGATCATTCACCACCATTTTGATCATTGTCAATAACTACTGTACTTTCCCTCGATAAATCCAATCACAATAATCTCGTACAAAATCATATTTGGCCAAGTGGTATCTGACAGTGTCCACATCATGAAATGACATATTTTGGCACTTACGGTGATGACATAGACACTTAATTTTATCCATATCCATTCATCTTAGTTGACTATAAGCAAAGTTAATGAAAGTTTCTATGCCATCAACAAATTCTTAATTGAGTAAGTCATCCTTCAACCTTTTGTACTTCCACTAGTAGTCTGAACTCATTTATGCATATATCAATTTTTCAGAAATTTTAATTTCTTTAATTTATGTCATTTTTATCACTCTTCTATTCATTTAAAAGGTAAGAACTAATCTCATTCAGGAATGCATCATCTATATATCATGACCGTACATGTTATATGCATATATACCTAGAAATTTCGGCAACATATCCCCCCAATTCTTCAAGTGCACAATATGGACAATTCATTTGTACACTCAAAGAACAAAAGAATATAATATTGAATTTCTACGTATGTATAACATATAACGTGTAACCAATCATGTATATTTATATAGACACGTATTCTCAAACTATCCATATTGGACAATTCAATGAATTCTTGTCATCCAATGAGAAATACACCAAACGGATTTCTAGGATACAAAATTTTACATTTATTTTTTGTTATTTTAATAATGCTTTTTTCAATAAATCTACTAGAATTTTGGCATAGTCAACTTATAGTAAATCAATTTATGCATGCTATACATAATAATCAAAGAACCACATTCACACATTTAAAATATTTAAGCACCTCATTCATAGTGATTAACTTATCATAAGCTAGATAGATATACATAATAATTAGAGAACTATAGACATACATTTAAAATATTTAAGCAACAAGTTCACAATGATCGATTTATCATAGATTGATTATAATAATAGTGTATGGTTACAAAAGGTATTATTTGGCACATAAGGTATTCTTTAGTATTAGAGACCACATATCATTCAATCTTCATCTTTACACAAGTACATCTCATTTTGCAAATTTATAGCTATTATTTCCATAATCAAACTATTTTACAAGCAAACATTAAACACATGCATTTTATAAGTCTTGCACTACCTTGTATTGATTTTTACCTTCACTTTATTTTTTGTTTATGGTACTCTCCTACTCCTCCAAAGTTGTTGCCTCCCTTAAATATAGATTTGTGTATTAATTAGTGCACCCATCAAACTATAACATAACACTATATCAAGAATATATATAGTAGAGTGGGGGTATGACTTGTAATTAAAAAAAAAGTATATGACTTGTAAATTAAATAAAATTTCCTCCAAAGTCCATTGTGTTATTTATTGATTATTTTGATACAATTAAATTTTTTTTTTGAATTGATTGATTTTAAAGTGATTTAACTAAAGTTTGAATTTAAAATTTTGTTCTAAGACTAAATTAGAACTCATTGATATTAAACCATTTCATTCCTTAATCAGTATAATAAATTTGATACAATGTAAACTTAAAAAAACACTAAACGAATCACTTTTGAAGTGCTAAAGTTGATACATTTTTTGTCTAAATAGGCCATCCTTTGTACTGTAAAAAGCTATAAATAAATTCAACCGAAAGTGTAATTCAATGCATAGTGGGTGAGATGAAAAACCATGTGTTTGCTATGAAACTAGTGGTAGTAACTCTCTTTCCATGCCAAATTAATGTTAAAACTTGAAAGCATGAATGGCCTTTTACATGATTTTTTTTTTAATTATGATTGATGACTGTTTTTCAAGATTCAACTAATTAAATTATCCAATTCCGACTTTCTTGTTTGAATGAAGAACATATACTCTTAACAGGAATAATTGCAAAAAAAAATCTTAATGTTTCACTCAAATTTTAATTTAGCCTCCAATCTTTTTTTTATATAATACATTGTCCTCTAACATTTCCTTATAGTTTTAACTAATCATCTCCCTTATTTTTTCAATCCAAATCAAGTGAATTTTTTTTTCTTACAAATACATTGCTATTTATTAACGATTTAAAATAAAAATTTATTTTGTGATTTTGAACTTTAATTTTTTTTAATTTGGTATTTTATTTAATTCAATAATGAAAAAAAAAATATGAATCAAAACAATTAGAAATTTTCTGTATATAATTTTGTAAATACGGTAAATTATAATTAAATTTACAAATTTATTTATAAATATGATCATGCAAGTAAGTATTTTATATAATTGAATTACTAGCTAAACACTATCTTTGTTGCTCGTAACTATCTTGAAGTATTACACCAAACCCTTGGAGAATATAGGCTGTCCACCGACATTTGCATGCTAGAGCACTAGTGTTACGTACTATTTAACTGACAATATATAATTTATGTTGTTAAATACAATGAATCAATAAAAAAAACTAGGAAAAATATAGCAAAAATAAAGAAATAGTAATAAAATCGGAGTTTCCATATCCTAACTAATGATTAATAATCTAGAAGTAGAAAGAGGAAAAAATAATTTTTTTCAGGAAAAAAAAAAAAAAAGAGGGTATAGGGTGATCGAACCAAGAATCATACTAGAGACTAGAGTCACTAGACAGAAAAAGGGTGGATTGATAGGTCAGCTCAAGTAGAAATGAAATAATGGCAAAACATGTGAAATGATTACTTTTGCATTAATTTTTATTTTAATTATTAACCCTAATAAGCTATCATTGTATAGCTGCAGTATAGGAATAGACCTAAAAGATTTCTACTCATCAAGGTAGATAATATACTGTATAGTTGCAGTTATTAGCCATTTTTCTTTTACTCATCAAGGGTTCAACTAACATGAAATTTTTTTGAATCAACTAATGATAAAAAAGTAGTTTGGTTTGGATTTGTCAACTTTCTTTCCATAGATTTGACTAATGATTTTAGGTACCCTAATCTATCATACTTTTTCTTATGGAGAGATCCTTCTTTATGCTATCTGTCTTACAATGGTGTAATGTTCGCCCTACTTCTATCACTCCGATACAATGTTACAATAGTTAGGATTGAACTATGAACCAATTATAGAATATACTAAAATTATTTAATTACTTATCGAAACTTCTTGTTAATTTACACTCATTTTGTCATCATGGATTTTGCATATAGTCTCTAAACTGTAATAATAAAATCATTTTTTTTAAACTGAATTAGATCGACTAATTCACAGGCTAAATAAATTGAAATTTAATATTAGAATTGTCAAAATCTTAAAAGCATGCCTACATTTTTAATCATTTACAGAATTATATAATATATTGCGCGGAGGGTTATTTATTAGAAAAATGTTAAAATTAAAAACTGATTTTTAAATTCCAATAAACAAAATCCAATACTTCTTCAAAAGTTAAAGTCCACAACAAATAATATGTATATACAGATGCTACCCTATCCTATGCCATTACCCAAAAGTTATAATAACTCAAAAATATTTGAACTTGTGAAGAATAAGTCAGAAAACGATAAAAAGATGAGTAGCAAACAAGAAGCAACAACATAAAACAAGCATCTCTTTAATGCCATAAGATCACTGTCGAACCATTAGTGCAACTCCCATTAATTTTTTTGAGTTTTTTATTTGGAAGCATTCAACAGTGGGTAAGAAGGTAACATGATTCTCTCTTATTTTTACTTTGAATTTTCTTTTAATTTTGCTCTTCTTCCTTTTA
Organism: Triadica sebifera; assembly: GCA_023653625.1. Lineage (NCBI taxonomy): Eukaryota > Viridiplantae > Streptophyta > Magnoliopsida > Malpighiales > Euphorbiaceae > Triadica > Triadica sebifera. Next base: position 2,150,624 of record CM042910.1, read on the forward strand.
CACTACCCTGATCCGGGTCAGACATATATTGGGATAATTCAATATTACGGTTTACAATTCACACAAACATTTCATCAAACACCTAGCATACCAAAATAAAATATACAAACTGAACATTACCTAAAAAATGGCTCAACCCTCTTTTCTTTTTCATATAAACCGAAATCACCAATCTCCTTCACTAGAATAAAAAACAATACAAATCAACTTCAAATCACCAAAATCCAAACACTGAAATTAAAAAAAAAAAAAATGAAACCACTTACTATATCAAGATTTAGGGCTCGAAATTGTGTAAGTGTCTGAAAATGTGACAATTGGTAGTTATGAGCATGAGCATGAGCATGGGTAGGGGATCTGAGAGTGAGAGTAAGGCTGAGGGTGAGTGTGGGTAAAGGATGAATGATTGCTTGTGCGTGGCCGGAGTTGGGGTGAGAGTGGGAAGCTGTCAGCTATGAGCTATGAGCGTTGTGTGGAGGAGCTAGGAGCACAATTTGGGTAATGTCTGGGGTAAGAAGGGAGATGAAATTTTAAGTGTTTGTGTTTCAGGTTTAGCGTCGCTATTTCAAATTTTTTTATATTTAATTTTTTTAATTATAATTAAATTAATAAATATTAATTTTATCTATAATACATAATATATTTTTTAATCTATATATTTATTTATCCTAATATTTAATTAATAGATATTTATTATTTAATATATATTTAGTATTATATATATTTTATACATTATTATTTATTTTATTTAAGTTTAATTTAAAATATTGAATTGTGAATTATAATTATGTAATATTATTTCAAATACATTTATATATTTATTTAATTAATATTTCTTAAATTATTTAATTAATGTAAATAATATAATATAATAATTTTATATTTAAACAATGTAAATCGGCATTGTTCTATTTTAGCGACAGACATTTGCAACGTTAACATAGTGACGAACGATATTCTGTCTCTAATTCAGCAACAGCTAAGTTGTTGGCCACTATACAAACGATACCATTTTGAATTTTTCCATCACGAAACGTTAAATTACTCAAGGACAGATATACCCATGGAAAAATACTTTATTTAGCTACCGATTAATATTTGTCGCTAAACTATTGTCAGTTGTGGCACCATTAATTCCTGTCATATTTAGCGACAGTTTTAGGGATGGATATATTCCGTCACTAAATCCGTCGTTAATTGCTATGAAATCGGTCACTATATTATTAAAATTTTAACAATTTATTTCTCTCGCTATTTCGTTGCTGAGTAGTGACGAATATAAGCCGTCGCTATTTTCGCTAGTAGTGTCTAATAAGTCATGATCCGATTATACACATACAACTTTCAAATGGGTGATGGACACCTGGAATTTGAATAATTATCAAGGATTTTGTTTCAAGGGAAAACTCCATAATTAATCTTATTTATTTATTTTAGTTTGCAATCTTTATCAAAAATTAAATTCTCTTGAATTATCAAAAGCCAATTAATTATATTTCACACGATTTCTTCATTTTTAATATACTCATATTCAATGTATACATTTTATTATGAATATATATTTTATCTTTTTAATATATTCCGAATTATTGTAAATATATGTTAGGGAAGATACACATAAATTTAGAATTTAAAACATATTAACTAAACTTTTTTTATGAAAAAACAGAATTTTTTTAATCTATATAAAAACTAAATAAATATTTTTTTAAGAAATAAATGGGATGTCGAGGATGTTTGGTTCAGCTGTTGAAGACAGCTAATAGTCTTTTGATTCTTAACAACTGAATATAAGTGTTTGATAATCTCAGCTGATAGCTGATGAAAAAATACTAATACTAAATAAAAATATATTAATACTAAATAAAAATATATCATTATCATATGGGGGATCCTCCAATTGAGAAGATCCATCGACCTGAGACGAAGCATGGATCCAAGTTATGCCTCGAAATGAAAGACAATTCCGAAAGCTATACTAACTGAAAAAGTTGCATTTGTTACAAATTCCTACCAATAAAAAAACTCAAACAACTATTTTGGAGCTTTTTTGGAACAACTTACGTTTTTTTAATAAAATGACAAAATTAGTCTATTTATAATAAAATACATCATACTATAATTTTTTTTACTAAAAATAAAATACACATCTTCAAAATTACTTTATTCAACATAAAATATATTTAATTAATTAATTAATTAATTATTATAAATTATGGATAAATATTTGTGAAATTTTTTATTTATAATTAATTATATTTTATTGTTGCTATTATTTTAATCATTAAAATATATAATTATATCAAGTAATACATAATATTTTATTTTTCTATTTATTTATACATCATAGAAAAATATATTTTTTGAAATAAATTATAACCCTAATAGAAATTTTGCATCATAACAGTAACAAATTCAATTAATTTTACCAAATATTAGTATCAATCAGTTACCAGCTATCAGTTGCATCCAATAATTAAATTAAATGCCCCCGTAATATTACGGGAGTTGTTAATCGGGCAAACAGCTTTGTGGCCATAATGGAGTATAATAGACATTTCATACATGCCAAGTGTCTAATATACCTCAAACTAAAAGTTTTAAAATTTCTAATTTGAAATTTGAAATTTTCTCTCTCATATTAATATTATATTCCTAAACTTGGCCGCGGGAGGAGGGAGGCTAACCGAGGATTCCCCGTTTTACCTCCCTACGGGGAAAGAGATGGGGGAGTTTCTTTCATATTGAGTGGGATAAGGATGGGGAAGATACTCTCCGCTCCGACCTTTAACTAAAAGTTTTAGGATTTCTAATTTGAAGTTTGAAATTTTCTCTCTCATTTTAATGTTATACTCCTAAACTTGGCTGTGAGGGGAGGGAGGCTGGCCGAGGATTCCCCATTTCACCTCCCTGTGGGGAAGGAGATGGGGGAGTTTCTTTCATGTTGAGTATGATGAGGATGGAGAAGATACTCCCCACTCCGACCCCATAAAGGCCTAAAAATTATAAAAAAAATTAATATAATTTATTATATATAGTTAATTTCTTATTTTTTAAATAAAAATTAATGTTATATCTTTAATTAAATTTGTGTGAATCAACAAATTTATCCGATCTTTATACTTTTCAATTAAAAATGTTATTAATAATTCACATTTATTTCATTTTTACCAATTTACTTTATTTTATGTTTGGAAGAATTTTTAATTGTCTATGTTAACTAAATTATAAATCAATTAGTTCAATTTATAAATTCAAAAAATAAACCTTAAAAAAACAACTCATGGATTAAGCAATACAAATTATATATTTTTTCTTTTTTTGAATTTGACACATATGCACAAAGTATTTATATTAGCATATAGTGACATATAACTGACATTTAATATTATTTTTAACAAAGTACTCATTAGCAAATGAAATATATATTGCATTTTCTATTTTTTTTCTTTTTTTATATAATTTTAGTGTTATATTAATTGATTAAATTGAAATTCACTTGATTAATTGAACATTTTAACTTTATTGGTGAAATTATTAATTACTTTAATTGGGATAAAATTGAATATTTTAACTTAAATTAAACTTGATTAATTTAATCAATTGAACGTGTCAATTTAATCAATTCAAGTTCAATTCATTAAATTCAATTTAATAAATTAAAGTTCAATTTTTTAAGAGCTCAATTAATCAATTTAAATTTAATTAATTATTTATACCCAAATTTAATCTCATTAAGTTTAATTAATTAATTCCAATTTAATTAGTATAAGTTATATTTAAGTTCAATTTAATCAACTTAAATTCTATTATCAATTTTAGTTTAGTCAATTAAAGTTCAATTTAAGTTTAGTTTAATCAATTTAAATTCAATTGATGAATTGAAACTCAATTAAGCAAATTAACAATTAGTTAATTGAACACAAAATATAATAAATTAAAATCAATTGTTTAAAGTATAATATTTAAACACAATTGCTAAAACAAATAATTATTTTACACTTAATTTAAAAGAAAAATCTAATAAGAAAAAATGTTAATTGTGGAAGAAAAATGAAGAAATGAAAAATAAAACTCACAATGGACCAATGGGGTGAGAGAGAGAAAAGAAAATGATGTGTTATAGTTATAGACACAAATCCCACATTGGTAGAAGTAAGAAACTCACAAGCTAAGGCATGCTATAAATAAACAATTGTGAGATTGTTAGGAGTTCATAAATTCAACCAAACCATTAAAAATCAGTTAATTGTAAACAAATTTATTGGTTTGTGATAAACCATTTGGTTAGTTAATTTTAATATTGTTTAATTGTATGACTGATTTAATTAATTAGATTTGGCAGGTTTAATTATATGGTTGGCTAATTTGGATAGTTAATTTAAAATCAGTTAATCATATAATTGATTTAATTAATCATCTTTGACCGATTAATTATATGATTGACTGGTTTAATTAAATTTAATTTGACTTGAATAATATTTGTGAGAGCAGAGTGCTGAATTTTTTAACCGGTTATAATTGGTCAATTGAGAATAAATTGACCGGTTGACAAATAAAGGTCCAATGAGTATTTTTTTACTAGCTAATTTTATAATTAAATTAATTATTTATTATTTTTAAAATTTTAAAAAAATAATAGTGGAGAATAGAGATTCTCGAGAGGATGGGGAGGGAACAAATCTGTCTCCGTTTGTATAATAAGGACAGAGATTTCTTGTTATTGCAGGAATGAAGATGGGGATTAGTCTCTCGCCCCAACCCCGCTTCGTTACCAAGCCTATATATTCCTATCACTAGCTATAATTACATTATAATAGCATCTCAATCCATAAAATTGGATGACAATTGCAAATAATAGTCATATTGTCATATAAGTAAAATTTTAACTACATTTTAAAATATATTTTATTTCTATAATTGATATTAATTTCAATTTCTATAATCCATTGATATTTTAATATATTTTATTCACTATTAACAATTAAAATATTATATTTTGAATATATTAATAAGTATAATTATTTAATTAAAATAGTTAATTATATTTTAAAATTAATTAATATTAATTATATAGAAATTTACATTAATAATTATAATAATATTTATATTTATATAAATTTTTTAATAATTATTTTAAATTATTTAATCTATATTATATTAATTTTATTAAATTAATTAATTACAGCTTAATTAATTTTAAATATATTAATTAATAAAAATATATATTATTTTTTAATTTATTTAAATTTATTATAAAATAATATAAGTGTGATCCACTAAATTTTTTTAGTCAAATTAAATTCTCTCTTTATCTTTTGCATTGCGAGCTTGCAAAATATACATGCAAGCCAATATTGATGCATTGCGATGCTACCTCAGCTTTTGAACTTTTTTTTGCAAGCCAATATTGATGCTCTAAGTCGATTTTCCTATCACCATAAAAATCGTAGCATCTGTCTTCTTCTTTTTTTACTGTCGTTTTGAAAATATACAGCATTGCCCATTTTGCCATTTTTATTGGAAAAAACTCATATTAAAAAAATATTAGATCTGATAATTAAAGAAGAATATGTTAAAAAAATGAAAAAGAGAAATAGAGGTGAGACTAGCAGCTAAAGAATGAGTTACAAAGGATTTTTATCATTCTTCTCTTCTCTACATCATGATTTTGAGAAACCAAGAAAGAAAAAGTTTAAAGAATGACCTAGTTAAAGCCTACATTAAACATAGAGATTCGATTACAATAAGAAAAAATCAAGGCTGGTGGCAATAGTTGCTTTCATGGATAGGCATATCAACAATGCATATACAGCTTTTGCATGATAAGACTGTTACCATGTTCGACCGCACATATTGTGGAGATCCAACCTCTCTCTCCCCGTCAGTCACTGCTGGGTTGACCCCGTGACCCAGCTTTGCAAGTAAACTACACTGCACACTCCATCCTCTACGATATCGCAACCAATTCGTTCCGTCTCCTAATGCTCCAAACTAATGCTTGGTCTAGGGTTGTTCTCCCTAATGGAACCTTAGTCCAAACTAGTGGATACAATGATGGTGACCACATAATACGCACTTTTAGTCCTTGCTCTAATGACCAGTATTGTTATTGGATTGAGTTCCCTGGCTATTTATCCCAAAGAAGATGGTATGCAAGTGATCAAATTTTGGTTGATGGAAGAATCATCATTGTTGGTGGTAGAAGACAATTCAATTACGAGTTTTTCCCTTCCGTTTCTTGCACTTTTTGAAAAAATCTCGAGAGAGACTAACAATTATCGCGAGGAGAACAATTTATATCCATTTCTACACTTCCTACTAGATGAGAATTTGTTCATTTTCACTAACACAAGATCAATTCTACTAGATTACAGACAGCATCGTCTGGTTAGAGAATATCCCACCATTCCAAACAATGTTCCTCGCAACTATCTGTGCTTAGGATCTTCAGTTTTACTTTTGATAAACTAAAACAATAACAAGCTTGAATCTGAAGTTCTGATATGTGGTAGTGCACTAAGAGGCTCATGTCCTAGAGCTGAAGGTGGAACCTTTCTGCCTGCAACCTCAACATATGGAAGGCTAATGGTTTCTCAACGAAACCCTAGTTGGGTAATGGAAACAATGCCAACAAGAAGAGTCATGGGTGATATGCTGCTTCTTTCCACCGGTGATGTGATTATAATCAATGGTGCTCAGTCAGGCACAGCAAAGTAAGATGATGGTCGTGATCCTATCACTAGCCCCATCATATACCGCCCATATGGGTTCCCTTTGTGGCATTTCTCAGTCATATCGGCCATTTTACTGCTCCATGGGCGTGTTTTGGTGGGCAGAAGTAACCCTCACGCCAACTATAACTTCATCGCTTTATTCCCTACTGATCTTAGCTTAGAAGCGTTCTCACCACGGAGAATTTTGTTATTGGACAAGACATTAGGATATGGGAATAATGAATTCTTCAGTATGAAGTTCCACGTTGATGAGAATGTTCCGTCTGTTTTGGAGTGCGTTGAATGTTAAAAATACAAGTGTATAACCTTTTTCTTTTATTTAAATTATTAATTTTTATTTTTAATAAAATATTTTTTTAAAATATATTTCTGAAAAAAAATATCAATTTACATTATTATTTTGTAAAATCAGTTTTCAAATTAAAAATAATAATTTTTTTTTAAATGCAATTCCAAACAAAAATGAAGAATCTTTTGCCATGAATCAGAAAATGGTGATCCTGCGAATGGTTTCGGTTACCCCTGAATCGTCCCATACCATCAAAGGATGAGATTGCTCCACCTGGGTACTACTTCTTGTTTCAAGTGTGGGTCAAATCAAGATATATATATATATATATATATATATGGTTTTTTTATTAAAATTTTTTCTAATATGTACTTAACAAAGTTTTGACCGTATATACATATAAACTAAAATTAGGCATATTAGAATTGATATTAATGAAGTGAATAGTATATAATTTTGAAATTTTATATGTAAAATTTTAAGTATGTATTTTTTATATTCTTCTAATTAATTATGGACTAAAAAATATTATTTTTTTATTTATATGAAAAAAATATTTTATAATATATAGTAGAATTTAATTTTATATCACTATCATTTGAATTAATGACGACTTATGGTTAAGCCATTGAAAGGGGTGATTAACTGATTGGTTAATGGCGAATCAATTTTAATGAACTGATGATTTATATTTTGATTTTTATAAAATTACTAGTTGGTAGCCTTTGCATTGTCTTGAGAGAAAAAAATCTAAATAATAAATGGAACAAATAATATAATCATAAAAAATATAGTTAAAAAAATAAAAAAATGTAACAAAATGATAGGAATCCTAAATTACTTCCTAACATCATCAACACATTATATACATTGCATACTGAACTCACACTCATTGTACTCCACCCATTGAATCATTCCTCGGCCTTCATAAAATCCTTCAACTCACCCAAGTTTCAAACAACAGCAAATGCTCTATTCTATGACTAATAACAAAGTGTGAACCATGTATGACTTTCATCTCACTCTCTATGCGTGATATATATTTTTTAAGCTTTTTGGTTGAGTATGATTCTAACTTTTTATTCCAAAGGTAAAGAATCTTCCATCAATAATGGAAAGGAAAATTCAATAGTGAAGTATACCTCACCAACTGAAAGAAAGTATAAAATAACCTCTCATAAATAAAATTAATAGAACTTTAATACCTTGGATGAAAAAAGAAATCTTCTCAACACTCTTGAAAAGATAATTATTAGTTAACTATTGCTAAAAGCAGAATAAATGAAATTATTCAATTCTATATTAAATATAATGAGATGAAATATTGGAGACTGAAAAAATCAAGCAGATTTTTTGTGGAGAAAATTGAGGTGGTGGAATTGCAGTTAAAATAATCAAGCATTTGCTCAATTCTCTTCTTCATGCCACCAATTTCACACATGATTCTATCACAACATAACTTGTAACTAAAAAATAAATTTGTTATAATTCTTTTACTATTATAAGTTTCATACTACATTTTAAATGAATCATTATTTATGATTTTCATTGTCAACTCTCTTTTTTAAATAAATTCAAATTTAGTTTTACCCATGAAACAAAATGTGCCTATATTTTATAGTGAATTATTTGATTTGTGCATACAATAATAATAATAATAAAAAACATATTAGCAGCTAAGATTCATTCAATGTTGTTGGGTTTCGTAGATCTATCCAAGCAAACAAATAACCGCCCAAAATATAAACAATATGGTATATGCAAACATTTGTTGCTTTTTATATACTTGATAACTATTGATTCTATGCATTACCAATAGGGACGGAAAATAATCAAGTTTGTTGTGGAATATGTTCAAACTGCCAACAGATTCCATGATTCCTCCTGGGCCATTGGCACTCTAATTCTACTCTAGTTTATTTCCTTTCTTGCAATATTCTCCAAAGGACTTCAAGTAATTTGTTTTACTCCTTTTTAAACAACTAACCTTCAAAATATTTTATTAAGATAAAAAACAAATCAAAAGCAATTAACCAAGGAAAAGAAAATCTAGGGTATTTTTAAAAATACATGAAGGTTATATCTATAAAAAAAATGTTACATATTTTAAAATTGCTTTTTAATCTATATGAACTTTACTTGGCTCTAGCATTCAATTTAATTTACCTTGGTTTTGTAAGGTTGGATGTTCTCATATGATCCTTACTGGAGACTTCTACAAACAAAGTCATACGAATTTTCTTATAGTTTAGTAAGTGAGAGAACCAATAGTTAAAAATATAAGTTCAAATATAATCTATCAGACAATATATGATTATTAGAAAGAGAAATTCATCATTCGTATATACATAAACAACTTGGTTTATGTTCTTTATTCAATGGCTCTCACAGCGGAGAAGGAACAATAAGTAATGAAGTCCACGCTAGTTTTGTCCTTCGTGAATATTCATTTTCAGATATATTTGCCCTTGTTTGATAATATCTATTCAGATAGCAATATAAGAGATGCAACTCTTACCAACAACTAATTGAGTAATTTATTATCTAGGTAATTAAAATTTACTAATGAAATTAAAACTCATATGAGGCATTAAACATGACAACTTATTTTCATTCTCCACCATAAAGATTAAGTAGATATGAAAATCAAACTTAATATTACGCTGAGAGAATTATTACCTAAATAAGTTGAAGATTCATATTAAAGTAGTGTCAAGTATGAATACAACAATATCTCACATATTCTGGTTCAATAATCTATATCACTCATTGAAAAATCTTATCAAAATTGATATTTTCATCATCAAATTTCATGTGAGCTTCTTCTAATAGTTACTCTTTAAACAATAATCAGACTTAAAACCAGAAAAAAGAAAGAGAAACTACAACAAAAAAAACTTCGGAGCAATTGCAACCAAATCAACAAAAGAAAAGTGTCAAACGGAAACTTATCAATTAATTACACAGTACAAAATTACCTTTGTTGCTGCTGATGCCGTCAGAGAAAGCGTCAATGGCGACGATGTCCGGCAAGGGTGATGGGATTGAAGACGAAGAGAGAAAGGGATAATGAATGGCAACGACAAAGAGACGAAGAGAGAAGGAGCGAGGATGATGGGATTGATAGCCAAAAAAAAGGGGGTATTGAGAGGCAGCAGCGAAGAGAGGAAGGAGCAGGTGGAGTTTTTACTTAAATAAGTGAAAAAAATAAAAAATAAATAAAAATTACCCATATAAGCTGAAATGAATCTCATTTTCCTGTATGTATTTTTTCTCGCCACGTTGATCTGTTGGAAGGTCAGACTCTAAAAAAACGATACTCAAACTATCAATTAATGAATTGTCGTATATATTAAAAAAACCGTATGTTCAACACTTTTAATATATTTCATAATACCATAAAATAATACCTACCAATGAGAGGGGCATAGATGGGGTGCGCAGACTTATTATTTTCATAATATTTGAATATATTTTATTGATATAAATAAGTGGATTATATTTCAATTTATGTTACTATTAAGGTGTTTAGTTGTAAAAATATTAATAAGTATATGTGGAGTATAAAGGGCAAATATAAGAGCACATATTTTATAATACAAAAAATCTAAATCCATGTATAAAAAATAAATATGGAAAGAAAATTGATAAATAGTGTTAAATATAAGAATTGCATATGATTTATGCAATATATATATATATATGTGTGTGTGAGAGAGAATTAAAGCATAAAAGAAGCAAAAACAGTAAAATGTAAAATTGACAAATAATTCGAATTTATTTATTTGAAAAAGAGTCAAATATATTGGAATGAAAATCACTTAAAAGAACTATAAAAATTAATTAATTTAATTAAGTACATTTTTAATATAAAAAATAAAGCGCATAATAAAAAAAGAAAGTTCAAAGAAGTAATTATATTATTAACAGATTAATTAAAAAATGCTTACTGGTTGTGAAATAAATAATATGAAACTGCATAATTATTTTAAATATTTGAATTTCATTTGTAAATAATTATTTATATATTTTATTTAATTAGTTGAAATTTTATAAATATTTATTTGTATTATTTTTTTACCATTGTTGATAATGTGTTATATAACTTGAATATTAGTTATAATTTTTTTCCTTATTTAATTTGTAGTTTATAAACATAATAAGTTCACCCTGTATCATTGCTTTCTAGGTGGGAAATATAATTCAGAATCAGTCTAGTATTGATTATGAAAATGATTTCTCGAAAATGACGAGTAAAGGTAGACTGTATATGTAAGAACTTATAGAAAAACTAAGGAATGCAATGAAAATTGATAACACTCTCATAACTATATTGAAAGTTATATATAGGAGTCTTAGGATAGTGATGAAAGAAAATGTAAATTTGGATGTATTGATATATGGGATGATGATGACATGATTGCAATGTATGCACATCATGAGAAGTATGATTATTGCTTAAATTATATTGAGTTGTATATTGAAACTCAAAAAATAAATATAAACACAAATGATGTTGTTGGACCTTCTAATGCTCATAAAAAAATGTGAAAATGACGAGGAAGATGATGAATGGGAGGGTTATGAGATGGGAAGGGATGGAGTTAATACTAAGACAGCTGATAATGATTCTGATATTGATGATTTTGATGAATATGAGGAGATGGTGATGATGATGAAGACTGCAACACATTAATACAGACAACTCCCACTAGAGATTCTAGTGGTGGATATTTAGGGGGCACAGAGTATGATCTAATGCATGTTAATCCTTATGCAGAAGATAATATCATGCCAATATAAGACCCATCAAAGAAGTTCATTAAGGAAATGATTTTTCATTCTAAAAAAGTTGTCCGGGCAGCAGCAAAATAGTACTCTTTATGTCGAAACCAAGAGTATATGACTGAAGTTACCAGACATAATACACTTGTACTAAAATGTAAAAAGAGTGAGAGCAGTTGCAATTAGAGATTGCGTGCAACTAAAAAGTCAGGAGCAGTATATTGGAAGATAACCAGGTATAATAGCCCTCACAGTTGCACTAATTTAGGTAGGTTTAAAGATTATAGGCAGTTGGATTCACAATTGATATGTAGCTACATTGAACATGTTGTCCGCGAGACGCCACAAATCAAAATTAGTGTCTTAGTAGCTAGCATCCATAAAATATTCAACTATATACCTTCTTACAAGAAAACATGGCTTGCTAAGAAGGAAGTCATTGGTAGGTTGTTTGGAGATTAGGATGAGTCATATCAAAAACTCTGTTAGTGGACGAGTGTTGCTATCAGTGCTAATCCTAGTTCCTACTTTGCAATTGAAGACGATGCTCGAAGTGTTCAAAATTATCTAGATCCAAAATATTGTGTATTCAAAAGGATGTTTTGGACATTTAGACATTGCATTGAAGGTTTTAATTTTTGTAGGCCAGTACTATTTGTGGATGAAACCTTTTTATATGGAAAATATAAATGGTGTTTATTGATTGCCTCTGGATTAGATGGGAATTATAAGTATTTCCTGTTGCATTTGCCATTGTTGAAAAAAGAATAAAGAGATTGGAATTGGTTTATGAATAACGAATATTGCATGTGACTAAGAATGAATATTTGTACGTAATAAGTGATTGTCACGTTGGAATAATTCATGCAATGTGATATGATTAGTGGAAGATGTGTGCTCATTGTTATTGTATTTGTCATGTGGCAAGCAATTTTAATCAAAAATTCAAAAACAATAAACTAAAGAAGTCGCTAAAAAAATATGTCATTTTCTTCTCATTAAATACATTATAATTTATATATTACCGTGTTGAAGTTTAAATAAATAATTAATATCTATTTGTGTTATGTGTATAAGGTATGAACACTAGAAGAGAAATTTTAAAAGGGTCATAGAAAGCATATATGAATTGGATTATGAAACCAAAACTTGAATTGAGAGGATCCCCTTACATATGTGGACTCGCTCACATGACAGAGGAAAACGATATGGGAGTATGACTACCAATATTTCTGAATTCGTAAATGACATGATTAAGGAAATGCGAGGCATGCCCATTAGTTATTTAATAAATGGGCTATTAAAAAAAATGGTAGATTTTTTTATGAAAGACGATCAAAATATTTAAAGAATATTGCATATGGGGTTTTGTATTGTGAAGACTGACAGAAGTTGTTGAATAAGAATATTACTAAAGCAAAAGGACATTTTGTGATTGCTTATGATAGAGAGAAAGAGTTTTTTGCTATCATTACAGCTTATAACAGTAGTAAATGTAAAGGAGCAAACAAGCAGATTGTTAATTTGTTTGATCGTACATGCACATGTGACAAATTTCAATCAGTAAAAATACCTTGCTCCCACACAATTGTTGGTTGCTTGAGTAATGAAATCAATTATTTTCAATTTATTGCTTCATACTATACTTTAGAAAGAACATTTAAGACACCCTGACTATTGGCCACCATGTTTTGAGTTGCCTTTAATTCTAGATTCTAACACAATAAGGAAAAAGGTTCGTCCGAGAGTATCATAAATCATAAATGAAATAGATTGAAAAGTCACTGATAAGCATGAATACACGTGCAAAATATGTGGTCAATCTTGACATAATGTTAAAATTTGTCTGCATAGTAAAAGTTGTATTGCTAATGCACAAAAAAATTAATTATTTTATTTTTATTTTATGTGTTTGCATTATCATTGGTTACTAATGTGGTACATCTTTTGTTGTAATTTTTTAACTTTTCAAAAATTGTATATGAATATTGTAGGTATAATCAAACTAAACCATAATTATGATGGGATGAGCTTCAAACAAAAAGACTAAATCAAGTAGTTCAAACAATGTAGAAATAATGATAAACATTTGACGATTGGGACAGATAGTGCACACAGATCTTGCACTAAATATTTTTATTATTGAAATTTAAATTGTCATTTGCGATGCAAGCCAGCATAATTGTATATCGACCGAAACCTAAACTGACAGGCATGATAATAATACTCTCGCCGATTAATGTACTTTTCTCTCTCATAATCATTATTGAATGATGTAAGAATCATTAATGCGTCTTCAATTATCACATGCATGCTTGTGATTTTTACACAAACATCATTATCACATTCAAACAATAACAATGATGTGTCATTGTATGTTGTCAAATCATTTTAATATTGTGTTGTCAACTTATTGAAAAAGTATTAGTACATCTCCAATGATCACATGCATGCTTGTGACCTTTTTTAGGTATGGATCCCCATAGGAGAGATGCAATACAGTTTTGCCCATCTGATCCATCACTATTGAGATTACAACACGTATATAGATTAGAGGCTATTTGGTATAATTAGTTTTAATCTCTAATACTCACATGTTATCGAGCATTTACAATATTGCACATGGATGAGATTGACGCTCGTATTCGAGATCTACTCTAGCAGACTAGATTTTTAGGAATAGCTTGACTTGGATTCTTCTAGTTGGATTGACATTTTATCACTGCACTTGTCGAGCGATGGAGGTCTGAGACTCATACCTCTCACTTTCCCAAATGAGATATGACTATTACCCTTTAGGATGTGGCTATTCAGACTGGTTTACTTATTGATAGTACACTAGTGACTGGATATAGCCATCACGATTGGAAGAACTTATGTGAGAGATTGTTAGGAGTCAGGCCACCAAATTTTGAAGTTGAACTTGAGGTGACTTGCTGAACAGATTCATAATCTCCCATTAGATGCAGATGATGAGACTATTCGCTTCCATATACGTGCATTCATTTTGCACATCATTGGGGGGATATTATTCGTGGACAAATTAACTTCAAATGTCAATTTGATATTTCTTCCTCTTATAGAAGACTTGACTACAGTACATCAATACAGCTGGAGTGGAACATGCCTTGCATAACTATATAGAGAGTTGTGTAAGGCCACAGTTCTACTGTACAACAGATTGGTGGTCCACCATTTTTACTTCAACTTTGGGCATGAGATTGCCTACCATCAGTTGCACCTATATTGTCAGTTCAGATACCGCATGTTGGCCTATCACTAGAATTTTGGTATGCATAAATATTATTCAACTAGGATTTCGGTATATATATTTTTACTAATTATTCTTTTACAGGTAGAGTGTTGCACGGATCACTACTGAGGTGTCCACCTATGTGCTGAAACATATAAGATATATATTTGACTTGATCAAAACTGATAATGTATTTATTATTTTTATATGTCTCTCATATTATATATATATATATATATATACATGTATGTTTTTACTAGTGTAACAATATTAATTAATGCTTTACATAAACTACAAATCATATGTGAGTTGTATACAAATAATATTTTACAGATTCTTCCAGTTAATTATTTGGATGACCAACACATCTAGCAAGCTGTTGTCCCATTAATTGCTATCACATTGTGGAATGACACCATCCAGATCAAGTGTTACAGTAGTTTGGACTTCAACAATCCATTCCAAACCAGTCATTGCAAATGGATGAGCTTCACTCCACTGATTTGTGATCTAGAGATGCAAATTGGTCTTGTCAGCTTTCTAAATGGATTGTTATGTGGAATGCACAATTACAACGTGTTTATAATGTCAGCGCATTAGTAGAAAGACTTCATTATCATTCTCAGTATATGGAATGGTATCAAAGTGTAATGCAACAATGGATTTCTCTAGCAGGTGGTGCTCACGGAGTAGTAGTGAGTTTTTTTTTTATTTTTGTTCAACCATATTATAATCATAAATAACATATTTGAATTATATTGAGATTAATAGTTTTTTTGTTTAATAGTGTCTTTTCCAAATAGATGGTATTGAACATATTCGTCTAAGCAATGATATTGATGAAATCCATCGAATCAATGATAACATATTTTGCACTGTTCAACAACAACGTAGACTTGTTGTCATGCTGTCACCCCAACCTTCGCAGTCTCAACCACCATTTTTAGATGCTGTAATTGATGAAGAGGTTGACATTGGTCAACCACGGTCGATTCGACAAGGACTCAATCGCAAAATTTTCTTGAACATCGATATGAAGTTCCCATTATTCCTCCATATTCTACATGTATCCCTGTACCATTACCTGTTACCTATCATGGTCAACAACCATATAATTATATCGATCTACACTCAGATTTGATGTCTGGTCCATCACAAACATGTGCATCAAACACTTCTGGGCCATCCCATGTGAGAATATCTCATTCTTTATATTATCAGCACATGACTTCAATCTTATGGGACTCATCACAATCAAATCCTTTATCTGGACCTTTTGAACATTGGTCTCACTCTTCCTCTCCATGGCTTATAACGCTACATACAACCGGTCTAATATTTGGAAGTACATTGTCTGAGTCTCAAACTATGGAAAAAGAAGTAAACGACACAGATGAAGAGGTTGAGTCAAGCCGATTGGTTGAAACAACATTTAAAAGACAACGACCTACACGTAACAGAAGACAACTGACTTGTGGTACATTATGACATATTGGAGGACATTGATACTTTTTTTTGGCTTTATATATGAATTGGATCTATGCTATTTATTTTTTATTGTTATATATAATTTTAACAAAATTATGATATTTTGTATTGTTTTATATAATTTTAACAAAAGTTGAAAAAATTAATTACAAAAAATAAGGTAATTAAAAATAATTAATTTTTAAACATAAAATAGTTGACAAATATTGCTTATAAACTAAAAAAGATGGACCAATACATAAAAACTTAATTGATTCGGATTTGTAAGTTAAAAAAATATACATTTAAAAGTGTTATTCTTTGAAAATTAAAAAAAATTAACATATTTGAAGATTGATACTTACAGTGTCATTTTTTAAAAGTTATATATATATATATATGATTAAAATAATTGAGGTGTCAATGTCATCCTTTTTTGGAAGATAAAAAAAATTAATACAGTATGATCGACACTTATGAAGTTGGTCTTACTGCATGCAATAAATTGTCTGTCTGACTAACTATCATTTGTGTGTGGAACTCAATGTGGCAAAAAAGAAAAAAACATAAATAAGAAAATAAGTTTGGTTTCTATATATATTGGTAAATTTTTTATTTTTTCATTTATTTAAGTAAAAATCTCGGAGCAGGTAGAAAAAAGGGATTTTTAAGGTTTTTTTAGAAATGCACTGCTCTAAAAACAATGTCAATGTTATGCCTTTTAGTTTATTTAAATAGATAAATAATTGATTGTACTTTTTTGATGTTTAAAATCAGGAAAAAAAAAAGAAGCTTGGGTTTTTATCTAATTAAGTAAAAGAGGAACAATATTTACACATAAGTGAAATTCAAATACATTTCTCTATATATGTCAAAAAAAATGAACATATTTTTTTATATATGCATTTTTTTAAAGCTAGATAGGAAAGAAAATTCAACTATACCAGGTTGACAGTTATAGTGTCAACCTTGATAATTTTTATTTTTTTTTATAAAAATAACAAGTTCGACATTTATAGTATAACCTTGTTATTTTTAATTTTTTAATGTAGTTTTTTTAAATATTACAAAGCAAAAAATAAACTAGGCAAATACAATGATATTAAATTGTCTATTTGGACTTCCTAGATAATCTCACTTTACTCCCCAACTAGACTAGGGATCTTCCAGCCTTCTTTCTTAGTAATATTGTAATTCATCTTATTACAACTTTCTCTGTTTGAAAACCTCATCAATTTGAAACAAAACCTTCCTTTTCCCCTGCTCTTGTTCTCACTCCAATATCAAGTATTGGGTTGAGGTCAGCCTCTTGTAACTTTTCATCCAGTAAACATACATATTTATTTAGTTATCAAAGTAAAAGGCTGCTGAAGTATATTAATTTTTCTATTTTTTAATTTTTAATGTAGTCTTTTAAAAATAAATAAAATAAAAATAAAAAAATAGCAAAGTTGACACTATGATAGTTGACCTTGTTATTTTTTTAAAAAAAATAAAATTTCATGTAACCTTCTGCGGTTGAATCTGCCCTCCCATCCACCTGTAAAAGAAAAATATATGTGGGAAAATATATTTAATTTTTTACATATATAAGGAAATATATTTATATTTCACCTTATCGATAAATATTTTTGTTTTTTTACTTAATTAAATAAAAAGATTAAGAAACTTTTTAATTCCCGCCCATAATTTAAACCCCTTTCTCACCGCAACCAAAGAAGATTTTCAGGCCCGGCGATGACGCCTGAAAATCTCATTTACCCTTCTTCACCGGCTCAGAAATGCAGCCTTGGTTGCCCCATCCTCGATCGCTTTCTCAACGGTGGCATCCCTTGCAATTCAATCACCGAAATTGTCGCAGAAAGCGGCTCTGGCAAGACCCAACTTTGCCTCCAACTCTCCCTCTATGCCCAGCTCCCACTTCCCCTCGGCGGCCTTTCTGCCTCCTCTCTCTACCTCCACACCGAATGCCCTTTCCCATTTAGTCGCCTGATCCAACTCTCTCATTCTTTTCAATCTCTATACTCTCAATATTTCCTCAGTAATAATCGTGAGAGCAGTTATAATCCTTGTGATAACATATATGTGCAAAGTGTACACGCAGCCGACCAACTGCTTGATATAATTCCTAAGATAGAATATTTTCTTGTAAATTCCAAAATCCAATTTCCTGTTCGTCTGATTGTAATTGATTCAGTTGCGGCGCTTTTTAGATCTGAGTTTGAGAATACTCCGACCGATCTAAAGAAGAGGTCATCGCTGTTTTTCAAGATATCTGGAAAGTTAAAGGCCTTAGCAAGAAGATTTAATTTGGCAGTGGTGGTGACTAATCAGGTGATGGATTTTGTGGGATCTGGCGAGGGAGTAAATGGAGTGAGAGTTGGGAATCTGGGTAGCCTCTATTCATCTGGGAGGAGGGTTTGTGCGGCATTGGGATTGGCCTGGGCTAATTGTGTTAATTCGAGGCTTTTCTTGTCCAGGGATGAAAGTAGCTTGGTGAATGGTAGTGAAGCTAGTTTTGTGAGTTGGAAGCAGAGGAGGCGGCTTCATGTCGTCTTTGCGCCCCACTTGCCGCACTCATCCTGTGAATTTGAAATCAGGAAAGAAGGGGTTTTTGGGATAGACATATAATGTCCAGTTTTTGTACAAGATTTTGAAGGTAGCAATTTGTTTTCACTCCTTTTTTTTTTTCTTCTGAATTTTTTATCTGCTTATTTATTTAGTCTTTAATTTGGAAGATAAAAAGGATATGAATCTTCTTAGCTTCTCTTCTTATCTGTGTATAAATTACTGCAGAATGGTGTTACCTTGGTAATTTTGTTAAGCTATTTTCTGTCATTGTAGCTTTGTGAATTGGTGCAATGATTTATTTTGAAGAAAACAAGCATTTTCAACTTGAAAGGCGCAATCTTTTTTTCTTTTCCAATAAACAACAAAAGTTACTAGATTTTTGCAGCTTTTGTGTGGCAAAGAGTGAAGTCTAGCAACAGACTTATAAACTCATATTCAACTATACATATTTAGATTTAAGGAGTTGTACACAGAGAAATCTAGTTCTATTAGCTTGGATAATTTTCTGTAGCTTTCTTTTGCAGTTTAAGTTTGTAAACTTGTGAAGTTAATATATGCTATGTTCTTGGAAAAGATATATTTTCCTTTTGTTTACTCTGCTATCGCTTAAAATATTCTGTATTATGGCCAATTATATCTAGGGATGTAATCGAGTTGATATATTATCAAGTTCAAACTTGATTTGATTAAAAAATTTAAAACTTGAATTTGATCAAGTTTTTTTTAATTGTTCGAAATTTAATTCAAAAAATATTTGACCTACTCGAGTTCGACTCAATAAAGTCCAAGTCAACTAAAAATTTTAGTAAATAGTGCACTCAGTTTAACTTGATTCGATTGAGAGTATAAAAGTAATTTAATAAATAAAAAAATAACTACTCTGTTAAACTCGTGAGTCGTACGAGTTGGGTATTGTAATATTCAAACTAAACTTGATAAACTACTCGAGTTCGAGTTCAACTCAATTCATTTTGAATCAAATTCAAATATTTTATAAATCGAATTCGAGTAACTCACGATTAATTTGACTCGTTTACATCCATAGTTATATCATGGCCAACAATATGTAAGAATTTCTAGAAAGAAGCTGGGTTCATGCCATCTGGACCTGGGGCCTTGTTAGGATGCATACTAAAATTAGCCTCTTTAAACTCCAAAGGATTGAAGGGAGCTAAAAGTTTTGCATTCATATCGGCTGCCAATTTTGGATTAACACAAGAAATAGTTTCATTGGAGTTACCCATGTAACATGAAAAAAAAAATAGAAAAAAAGATTAGAAAAGTAATCCAAGACAAGCTTACTCATGCTTTTCGGATCATCATGCCATCGCCCCTCATCATCTTGCAAGGCAAGAATGGGTTAGTGTTTTCTAGTATTGGCTTGGTTATGAAAAAATCCAGATTTTTGATCCTCGTGAAGCAACCAAAATTTTTTTACCCTTTGTTTCCAATAAATCTCCTCGGAATGTAGGAGATTAAGTTCTTCATTCAATGAAGCAAGCTGTCAAAAATTGCTACCGATGATATCTGATTCTTAATCTCCTTTTTCCTGTCACGAAAGTCACAATGGATATGTTCACTCCAATCAAAAAGTCGCAGACCACACTTTTAATTTTACCCAGCAAAGGAGCCCCAGAGTAATCGTGCCAACAAGATTCAATCACTCGAGTTATATCCTCTTAAAGTAACCTTATATTCTCAAATCTAAAATGATGCTTTCGATTAACAAGAAGAGGAGTATCGAAAAATAATTTAAGAGGACAATGATCAGAGACCGCAACAATCAAATTATACAAAGTATGTTGAGAATATAAATTAATTCTACTCTGATTAGCGAAAGCATTATCAAGTTTTTCAAGTACCTGATTAGCCGAGCATAAGCTTCTTGACCAGATAAAGCCGAACCCATTAATAGGTATGTTAATCTAACCACAAACCTCATTGGTATTCGAGAAGCAATGAATAAGTGAAAGCGAATCCGCTCCTCCTAGCTTGTCCTCAGCTGACAAGTCATTAAAATCTCCAATAATCAGCCATGGCAAAGAGGAAATACCAGCAAGATTCAAAATTATATTCCAAGACTCTTTATGCTTTCGCCGCTCCGGAAAACCATAGAAACCAATTAATTTCCATTGAACAACAATTCCAGAATAAACAACAATGTTAATATGGTTGTTTGAATAGCCCGAGATAGAACACGTCTCTCCCTTTCCATAAAACGGCTAGCCCACCACTCCGACCAATTCTATCAACACCAAAACAGCCATCATAACCCAAATCTCCATTCATTTATCAATGCAACTACCATGAACCAAAGTCTTCATAAGAAAAATAATATTTTGCTTATTTGACAATATTAGCTCTTTAAGAGCAAGAACTGAAAAGGGTCGCTAAGATCCCGGCAATTCCAGCTAATGCAATTCATTGCTTCTGGCTGGTCCGCTTCCCGGAACCAGCTGATACAAAGTTTTTTGAGGGAGAGAACTGCATAGCTGTAACTAAGTTGAAATTCTCATATTCACTATCCTGCTAACTTCTTTCTCCATACGCAGATATCTTTTATTTTCATCTACGTGCATGATAGTGTCTTCAAATTCCACTAACTCGGTACCATTTATACCCATTTTTCTATTAGTTGGTAACCCAATTTTGGACCCACTAAAACTTGGATTATTGTCCACATCGGTTTGTGACTCATCACTGGTTACGTTACTGATAGCAAGTTGAGTGATTTTCGCACTTGCTTATATTCGGTTGCAATTGAATCCCTTCATTCTCGGCGATGATCTCTGCCACTGTCACTCCTTCCAAATTATGAATCCACTTATTGCTGGGTTTTATCTCCGGTGACCGACTTCCGACCCTCATCCATGTCATGTTCCCCAAACTTTATTCTTCTCTACCTATAGACTCTGAAATAATTTCAAAATCAATATCTTAGCGCCCTATAATTCCACCCAGGAAACAAAAAGAAGGGTAATTTTTCATATTTGAATTTTGCAATTATTTTACTGTCATCATTCTTTTTTTTTTTGTTTTTTTCTCATCTTTCCTTTTTTGAGCAGTAGCCTTACGGTTGAGTATAGCGGATAAAATAACACAAATAAATATAAAATAAAATAATAAGCAAAAAATTACACCGACAATTTAACATTATTCACCCTTTAATTTGGACTACGTCCACGGACAACACTCCGAATATTTTTCTTCCACTAATAAAATTAATCGGTAAAAAGAAGATAGACTTCTCTAAACACGTGCTAGAGATAATACAACAATTTTGAGATAAATCCAAAAATAGTAGCGCACAAGTTTTTTTCCAAAAACAACCCAAAATATTTTTCTCACTATTTTTGTCACTCCCTAATTTTTGGAAAAAATTCTAAAAATCTAACTCTCTCTCAAATTCTTTCAAATGAATTGAGATTGTTGCAATTCAAATGAAAGGAAATTTGCCTATTTATAAAAAAAATATTCAGTATGAATACAAATAAAAAAAAGTAAAAAATATTGGTTGCAGGAATTCAATTTAAAATTGAATTACCGCAACTTTGACTTTTTTATTTTATTTTATATGTGGTGGGATCCACATCAAATTTTTTCAAAAAATTCGGCTACCACAAATCTTCCCCTCCCGACAATGTGGAGGTTCCACCATTCCAACAACTAATCGACAGTATTCAAAATATGATCTTAGTAGAATCTTCGTTAACATGTCTGATCCATTTTCTTCTGTATGGATCTTCTCAAGCTGTAGTAGCTTCTTCTCCATCACATCTCTGATCCAGTGATACTCACATCAATATGCTTTGATCTTGAGTGAAAGAAGATATTCTTTCCAAGATGGATATCACTCTATCACAAAATAATTAATATATGTCTTGCTGCAATCCAAGTTCTTTCAAGAACTTCTTCATTCACAACAACTCTTTACATGCTTCTGTTAGTGCAATAAACTCTGCTTCAGTTGTAGATAGTGCAACGCACTTCTGTAACTTCGATTGCCATGACACAGCTTCCCCTGCAAAAGTGATCAGGTAACCTGACGTTGACTTTATAGAGTCAACATCGCTAGTCATATCTGCATCTGTGTATCCAACCAACACAGGTTTGGTATCTCCAAAACATAAACATATTTTTGAAGTACCTCAAAGATACTTGAAAATCCACTTTACTGTAGTCCAATATTTTTTCCAGGATTTGAAAGGAATTTGCTCACTACTCCAACTGCATGAGCGATATCAGGTCGTGTGCACACCATGGCATACATAAAACTTCCAACTGCTGAAGCATATGGAATCTTGTCCATCTCATCCTTCTCTTCGTCTGTAGAAGGACTCTATCTGGAATTCAACTTAAAGTGATTAGCAAGAGGATAACTAACCATTTTAGCTTGGTCCATTTGAAATCTCTGAATTACTTTCTCAATGTCCTTCTCCTGTGATAGCTATAATTTTTTAGCATCCCTATCTCTGATATCTTCATGCCAAGAATCTGCTTTACTGGCCTCAAGTCTTTCATAGCAAAAGACTTACTCAACTGCTTTTTTAAGTTGTTAATTCTGAAAACATTCCGGCCAACAATCAGCATGTCATCCACATAGAGCAGAAGAATGATAAAATCTTCATCAGAGAATTTTTGTACAAAAATACAGTGGTCTGAAGTAGTCTTATGGTATCCTTGCTCTCCCATAACAGACTCAAACTTCTTGTACCATTGTCTCGGTGCCTATTTCAAGCCGTAGATGCTTTTCTTCAATTTGCAAACATATTTCTCTTTTTCCTTATGTTTGAAACCCTCTGGTTGCTCCATATATATCTCCTCTTCCTAACCCCAGCACTGTACGGATGGATGTCATTTTCACAACTGGTGAGAAAATTTCATCAAAGTTAATTCATTTTCTTTGACTGAATCCTTTGATGACCAATCTGGCTTTGAATCTCGGATGGGAACTGTACTCTTCATGTTTGATTCTGAACACTCATTTATTTTTTAAAACTCTCTTGCCTTTTGGCAGCTTCACCAGTTCAAAAGTATTATTCTCATGCAAGGATTTTATTTCATCTTGCATGGCTTCAATCCATTTCTGTCTATGCTCATCAGTCATTGCTTCTTCAAAGCTTTCTAGTTCTCCCTCATCAGTGAGTAACACATACTCATTTTTTGGATATCTCGTAGACAGTTGTCTTGCTCTATTACTCATTCTCACAGGAACTGGGGAGTGCACAGGTGATGGTTGATGATGAATATTATCATCTTCAGCATCATCTTCTGGATTGTCGATGGGAGCATTATTTTCTTCATTCAGATCAATATGATTTTCATCCCCAACTTGTATTGGCACCAGTATTGGAGGAATCAATTCCAAATCTGTTGAGTCACCATTGGAATTAGGAACAACTTTCTTTGTCTTGACAATATCCTCAATGGTCTCCTTCTCAACGAAAATAGCATCACGGCTTCTGACAAGTTTTTTCTCCACTGGATCATAAAATCTGTAGCCAAACTGATCTTTGCCATAACTAATAAAAACACACTGTCGTGTTTTGGCATCGAGCTTAGACCTCTCATCTTTTGGAATATGCACAAAGGCTTTGCAACCAAATACCCGCAGATGATTATAGGAAACATCCTTTCCTAACCACGTTTTCTCCAGAACATCTAGCTTTAGAGGGATACAAGGTGAAAGATTTAACATGTACAGAGCCGTGAGTAAAGCTTCACCCAAAAATATTTTAAGTAACTTTGCATGTGAGAGCAAACATTTGACTCTCTCCATCAAAGTTCTGTTCATCCTCTCAGCAAGGTCATTCAACTGCGGTATTTTTGGAGGCATTGTCTGATGCCAAGTACCATGTTCTTTGTAGTAGGCATCAAATGGTCCAATGTATTCTCCACAGTTATCTGTCCGGATGCATTTCAACTTCTTCATAGTCTGTCTCTCAACTGAGGCATGAAATTCTTTAAAGACATTTAACACCTGATCTTTTGTCTTTAAAGTATACACTTTTGTCTTCCTCGAATAGTCATCAATGAAAATCACAAAGTATTGAGCACCACCCAATGACTTTGGCATTGGCTCACATAAATCTGAATGGATCAGATCTAACACATTTTTCATTCTGGAATGAGGGAAACTCTTGAAAGCAACTCTGTTTTGCTTTCCTGCTAAACAGTCAGCACATTTCTCCAAATGCACTTCATCCATTCCAAGAAACATCTTCCTTCTAACAAGGGTAGTCATCTCTTTCTCACTCATATGGCTGAGTTGTCTGTACCATAATTTAGTAGCATTGTCCTTCTCCATAGCACTCACAGTGTTGTTGGAGAGCTTCACATGCATCACATACAAGGTAGCATGTCTTGTGCCTTTAGCCATTACCGTGGAACCTTTGGTAAGCTTCCATTGGTTATTTGAGAAGGTACTGTAGAAACCTGCATCATCTAGTTTTCCTACAGAGATCAAATTCAGATGAATATCTAGAATATGTCCGATATCTCTCAAGAATAATCTAGTACCATTTAGTCTTCAGACAAACATATCCTCTGCCAATAACTTTTGACATATTATCATTTCTCATCTTCACAGCGCCAAAATCTCCTGCTGTGTAGAATGAGAATAATTTCTTCTGAGACGTGGCATGAATGGTAGCGCCACTATCAATTACCCAACTGGTCTAGTGGGATGTAAAATTGAGAGTATAATCACAAACGATATTGAATTCGTTCATGGTATTTGTTATGTCATCATCACTGTTGTCATCTCGTTTTACTTCCTTGCCTTTCTAGTCCTTTTTGAACTTTCGGCAGTATTTCTTGATATGACCCTTCTTTTTGCAGTAATGGCATTCAATATTGCCATATTTGTTTGATTTGTCTCTGCTCTTTCCTCTAGACATTTGTTGTCTAGACTGTCTCCTTCTTCTGTAGTCAATAACCAGAATATCTGATTGTGATGAAGAAGATGAGTTTTGTGATCTCCTTCTCATTTCTTCATTCATGATACTGCTTTTTATAGACTCCATATTGACTACACTGTCAGGTGCAATGTTGGTTATTGAAATCTTCAAAGTCTCTCATGACTCTGACAGAGAGCTCAATACTAGCAGAGCAAATACTTCATCATCCAGCTTTATGCTCATTCTGGATAGCTGATCCATTATCCCTTCCATCTCATTCAGATGATCTGCTATGGAAGTTTCTTGTATTTCGACTGCGTCAACTTTGTCAAATAAAACAATTTATTGTTACCTGTCTTTGACGCGTAAAACTGTTCAAGCTTGTTCCATAGCGTCTGAGCATGAGTCTCATTGCAGATGTGGTCGTACACGTTGTCTTCGACAAATTGTCGGATGTAACCGCATACCTGCTCGTGCTCAAACTCTCACTCCTCATTTGTCTTGCCTTTGGATTTAATTGTAGTAAATACCGACAGATGCATTTTCATCACAAATAGGAGATCATTCATTTTGCTTCTCCATATGTGGTAATTTGTGTCATGTAAGCTGATCATCTTGGTGTCTTTTGTCTCTATTTTAAAACAAAATGAGACTCTTTCAGCTGATAGTAAACTAATAAAATCTTTTCTGATGTGGAAGGTCGGTCAATACTGCAATCACAGAGCATACTAAGAAATTTTATAAGACTGACAAGCTGGCTCTGATACCACTTGTTGGGCACAGCGGGTAAAATAACACAAATAAATGTGAAATAAAATAATCAACAAAAATAACACCGACAATTTAACGTGATTCACTTTTAATTTGGGTTACGTCCACGGACAACACTCCGAATATTTTTTTTCCACTAATAAAATTAATGGGTACAAAGAAGAGAGTCTTTCCTAGACACAAGTTTGAGGTAATACAACAATTTTGAGATAAACCCAAAATAGTGGCACACAAGTATTTTCCAAAAACACCCCAAAATATTTTACTCACTATTTTTGTCACTCCCTAATTTTTGGATAAAATTCCAAAAATCTAACTCTTTCTCAAATTCTCTTAAATGAATTGAAATTGTTGTAATTCAAATGAAAGGAAATCTGATTATTTATAGAAAAAATATTCAGTGTAAATACAAATCAAAAAAATCAAAAATATTGGTTGGAGGAATTCAATTTAAAATTAAATTACCGTAACTTTTGATTTTTTTATTTTATTTTATATGTGATGAAACCCACATGTGAAAAGACTCACACCAATTTTTTTCAAAAAATTCAGCTACCAACACTTACATCCACATGGACCCTAATCCTCATATACCTTCACATTATAGATGTTCTGCTTGCAGTATCGTACTCAATAAATCGACCTATAAAATTACCAGATTGAATAGCCAATTGCTCCGTGATAAAAATCTAAATGAGTAAACTCAACCTCGGAAGGATCTTCCTCATCTCTGATACCATTTAAGACAAGAAAATGACTGTTAAAGGACCAGGGAGTACCTGCTTGCACCTTCTTTCATGTCTCTCTCATGAAAGAACTAGAAAATAAAACTGCACACACCATAATCTCTTTGATGTATAGATCCCTACTGGCTACCAGGCCTCCACACATTTGATATTGTGTCTTGAAAGGCACTAGTGTTTACTTCTCTGCGTCTGTCAGCAATCTACCCACAAGGCAAAGGGCATACACTAATTCAAGATCATCTGATGATTCTCAAATAACTGAGAAGGCTTCTACGTCATCCTCTCCTAGATTTAGATTTTCAAAGTCTTCCTCCATTGTTTCAGTTGCAAAAACCTTACTGGCGGAAACTTGCACTAGGCAAGAGAAAAAACTTGCATTACGCAAGACTCCAATGATGAATTACATGGAGTTGGTAATAATTTATTGGCATAAGCACGACCAAATGATGGTTTTAAGGGTTCGCAATTAATATTTTAAAAAATAAAAAATTATAATTTAATTATTATAATTATAAATTATAGTTTAAAAATTATAAATTTATGATAATAAATAAAAAATTTACTAACAAATTAAATATTGAATTAAATTAAAAAATTAACTAAAAAATAAAAATATATTTTTTAAAATTAATAATAAATAGCGAGGAAAAGAAAAATATAACGGAGAGACCTAATCGAAATTTTAGGAAAAAAATAATAAGTCCATTTAGTTTTTTTTTTTCTTTTTGAGGAAACAAGTCCATTTAGTATTAAAACACTGTTAAAGATTAAACTAAAATAATGGGTAAAACGTTTCAATTTTTTTGGCAATTAGGCAAAGATGAAAAGCAATGATAATTTTGACTCAATAATAAATTGAAGAGTACCCAATAAGGAATAGCAACATAAATAAAATTAAGAAAAGGACAATTTAAAATAATATGAGGCCCCATATCATAAGAATTATAATATTCACGCCCAGTGGGACTCGAACCCACAATCGCCTGATTAGAAGTCAGGCGCCTTATCCATTAGGCCATGGGCGCTTTAGTTTCTTTCTTCTGAACAATTAATTGATAATAATATTTATTATTTTATTTTATTTTTTTAACTTGGCCTCCAACTTTTATTTTTTTCATTCGGGCCTTTAAACTCTTATTCTCACCGATTTTCTTTGAAGATTAATCATATTAAAAAAATCCAATCATCAACAGTTAAACATATAAATAAATCAAGTACATTCCCATAAATAATAAAAAATGAAAATTATATCAGTATGACAAATAAGTTCGAGTATTTCATTCACCCTAAATAAA
Organism: Triadica sebifera; assembly: GCA_023653625.1. Lineage (NCBI taxonomy): Eukaryota > Viridiplantae > Streptophyta > Magnoliopsida > Malpighiales > Euphorbiaceae > Triadica > Triadica sebifera. Next base: position 2,179,437 of record CM042910.1, read on the forward strand.
AAAATAAAAAATAAATAAAAAACTACTCCATGATACTAAAATAAACAAGAAACCATTATTGAAGAAGAAAAATTGAAAGAGAAGATTAATTCATACTCTCAAGACTAAAATCTCCTATCTTCAAAAAGCTTCAAATCTTGAAACCAGCTAATCAAGAGAAAAACTGCCACAAGTTGAGAATTTTCTTAAGAAAAAGATGATTCCTTACCTTATAATTGCAAAGAGTTTATAACTAACATCCTTCCTATATATGAATCCTAGGTAAGAAACATAAGCCTAAAGTGAATAAAGACAAAAAAAAGTTTGCTAAAAAGCTTATAAAAATGGTTAGGCTTAAATGAGCCATATAGGTTACTTTAGGACTCCACAAAAATTAACTAAACTAATCAAATCAAATTGATTAATTCAATATAAACCGAAAATTATGATTTATGTGGTTTTATAGATGTTATGATTTTAAAATTTTTATAAACCGATTTTTAGTTTGATTTTGGATTAATAAAATATAAATCTAATAAAAATGAACCAATAATATAGGATCTCTTTTAATATATATATATATATATATATATATATATATATATATATATATATATATATAATACTAATAATTTTCTAGTTTTCTAAATTTATTAACTCTTTAATTACCTACACTCTTCAACTTCCTTTAAAACATTATAATTGAGCAAGAATTTGTTTTACTTATCTACAAATTATATTTTGAATTTTTTAGAAATTAAAGTAATGTATTGAATTTTTTTTTTTATTTTTGATAATATTCATGTTGTTATTTTAATCATGGTTTTAAGTTAATAATTATTAAATTTTTATGATATTTTAATTTATTTTATTCATTTATTTATTTATCACTGATGATCCAAATAGTATTGATTTACATATTTTTAGTAGTGTTTAATTTGATTAAAAATTGAAGTGTTTAAAAACCGATTTTATTGGTTTAATTATAAATTTTTGGTCTAAACAGATCAAATCCAATTATGAACACCTCAAGATTGCTTCAACACGGGACATGGTCTAGGCCGTGTTATCTGCTAGAAAATTGGTTTCTTGGTCACAGGCTGCTTAAATTCAGACAGCCTTTTCTATGGTCATAGCCAACCCTGCGTCACATAAGTTCTTCAAAACTTCACAACATGAAGTCCAAACAAATCATGTCTCACTGTTAATTTGTATGTTAATAAAACATGTAGAAACAATGAAACAAAAGCAAAAACTTAATAAAAACGAAGTGAAAGTCACTCCTAGAATATGCCTAAATCATGAACTTAATCATCTAAGATGACACTGTTAATGCATGATAGTTCTGGGCTAGATATACTTTTTTTGCCAATTGATTCTTTACATGAGATAATGATTTTTTAACATGGTAGTTCAGGAGGCACTGATGAATATCTACTGCTTTCATTGTGACAATTTTGGCACATGGATTTACCGAGAAACTTCTGATCTCAAATTCAAGTTTAATTCAATTTGACGTTTTGTACATTATCAATCCATTTGAGATGACATGAATACATTTACATTTGCTGTGTCTAGGGAATCTAAACAGTCCCCCATTCCTGTTGCTGGTTTCACTCTGTGTTTCATAGATCTCAAGCCAGGTTACAATCTCAGACTTTTAGCATCCTCCATGCACGCTTTTCCATTTTTCAGATATTGCCTCAGTACCTGCAAATGAAATGATGCTACGTTAAATAAGTTCTGCTCTGCTTGATTCTATCCTGTTGAAGTTAAGACTCTAGCTCCATTGAAAATTTACTTATAATCATTTCTCAATTCAATCATTTCTCAATTCAATCATTCATGAATTGTCATAAAAGTTAAATAAACACGTTTTGTTGGTGGTTTTCAAGCCTCCCACTTTGATCTTGTTCAATGTCTAGTTGGAGAATTGCTATAGGGATGTGGTGGAAAAGAAGCATACTGACTTATTTTCTTTCCTCACAAATCATTTCCATTTAAATTTCAGGTTGCATCTAGAATTTATGGTAATGTGATAAAATCACAAGGCTGGTCCAGAGGAAGCAGAAACCCGAAGCCATCATAAGAACTAAATCTCAGGTCCAAACTATAATCTACAAGTTAATACTCAATACCGCTATTTATTGGCTTGGTGAAACTGTCAAAACAACGGAGCCTTTAGGTTCAACTGGTAAAAAAAAAATTTGCAGGCCCACAACTAGTTAAATTTAGATATTAAGATTTGACAAAAAAAAAAAGAGGCTTCTTGGACAAAAATTACCTTTCAACCTCATCATGAGCAGTAAAATCATGCTTCCCGTCAAGCTGAATAAAGTAGAAAAGGCACTGGAAAAGGGGAAAAAATTGAAGTGAAAACCCTTATTGACATGATCTTCGCTAAGAATCAAAACTTGGCTCTGAATTTACTGTATCCTTCTCAAGCCTATTTCCAAGTTCAGAAACTGAAAATGATCAAAGCAACAGCTCATAACAGAAAAGGAGTTCCCCAAGTTCCAACATATCACGAGGTATCTGATCTAAAAATTCAAACCATTGAGGATTTCCTTGTCCCTACTGATCCAGATTTTTTTTCTTTTACAAAGTTTTTACATGGCAATAATGATGATATAGCCTATCAAAATTTGTGTTCAATGCAAAGATTTTAAATGTATCTGGTCGTTTAAAATGCTTATCTGCATAAACATATTTCTTTCACACCAAATCTTATGTGTATGTGTATCAGAAACATGAAAAGACCCAACTTGGGGACTTAAAATGCTTATTATACTTCTGGTCAGCTCAAGAATTGTAAAAGACAAATGAACACACAAACAATTTGACAATAAAATATCCACTGCAGTTCAAGACAAAAGTTTGGTAACAAGAGGTAGGAAAGGAAGATTAAAACCTGTGAGGATTCTGTAGTCCCTACAATTCCAGATCTTGTTTTTGTCTTTTTGTTTTTAATTTGACACTACTTGTAAATTTGTGAAAGGTGATTACTAAAAAAATATTTGGGATTACTGTTAGTTGTCCAAAAAGCAGATTTAGAATTTTTTTAATTTAATTGACTGATTTTTTTTATTTTTTGTAAACTATTTTTCTCAAACATACTTGTAGGAAAAGTATTTATTTACCTTATTCTTTCCAAAAACAGTTTTCAAAACTCAAAAAATTTAAAAATAAAATTTTTTTCTCTAAAAGCATTTTTGGCAAACGCAATATCAAACAGACCTTAAAAGTCGATGATTGTGCATCTTCTGAAGAATGTATACAGAACTGAGCTCCAAAGTCCCGCTTACTTCAATATGCAATGGGATTATCATTTGTTGACACGTGTAATTGAAGAAAATTTCTTCTTTTAACCACTTAGATTCTGAACTACATAATTAATCAATTCTGTCCATAATATCAGATAATTTCAATATGTAAACTGGTGGAGTTAGAATTTTGCATCAAGTCCAAATCCAACCAGCAGCCTTATTTCTTTACTAATGTAAACTAGGTAGAGAAGGAGCAAAGATAAAGCAATGATTGGTATGCATTTCTTGAACAGAAGCATGTGCAGTTTAAACAATTCAATGACTTACCTATCAGAAAAATACTTAGCATTAAAGCTAGTGTAAGCTGGATAGAACAACTGAAATGCAGGTGCGATGGTGCTACCAATCGCCTTTGGAACCCACCAACCTGACCAAAGAATTGCAAGACAGAAATTTTACAGATAATTATGTGAATTGACCAAAATATGATTTTGTACAATATCAAAATTATAATCTTGAATATTTTTCAGAAAATCGCCCATTTCAGTTGACTATAGCATGATAAAATTTATTTCTCAGTTATAATGCAGTGACAAATCATATTCAGTAATCTTAAATGCAAAATTTTCATACCTGATTGAACAGATTTGTTGAATTATTCAATCGAGAATGCTCTCCACACTGTTGCTTCCAGAAGAAAGGCTTAGAACCTTTTATCTTAGGTGTCACCTCAATTCTTGTCAATCTATTCCTATCTTCATCTTCATCAGCAGTAACAATTTTCAAAGCACCAAAATTTGGAGAACTCCATGTTCTTCTTGTCTCAGATGATATATCAGCTTGACTGATTATATCATCCCTCATTCTAGAAATTTCTTTCTCTTCTACATCTAAAATAAATTCATCATTTCTATTACTATTTATATCATTATCATCTTTTTCATTGACAGTACCTCTGCTACAAGTAGCATTAAGAATATGGTTAGCATATTTTCTTGTAGAATGCTTCTCCATAAATGGACCTTTTGCTGAAGGCCTTAATGCAAAAAATTCATCTTTTACCGTTTGTGGAGTTTGGGGAGTTCCAGAGAGAAATAAGGCTAAATCATCACATTCTTCTTTATTTAGATTCACCCATTGGAGAGGTTGCTTCCCCTCCTCAATAAAAGCTTCCTTTAGTGCTGCTTCAACATATGCTATTTGACTTTCAATTGCTGCTACAAATTGTTTATGTCTAGATGCTGTAATATCATCACAACGATGTCCGTGGCTCATTCTGACAGCTCTTTCAAACTCCTCCAACTGTTTCATAATCACAGTTCAACTTCAATATTGCATAATAGCAGAAGAAATTAATGTAACAGCCATAGGCTAACCAGGAAAATTAAGCAAATTAAGACATACCTGCCATTTTGCAGTACCTAATGCAGTTTGGAGATCTCTAGACAGTTCTTCTAGATTCTCTAGTTTTGACCCGTCTTTCCTCCCTCTTATCCACATCCTATATGCTGATTGCATTCTGGACAAACAAATACCACATTGAATGAACTTCAAAATTTGAATAACTAAAAAGTATCCCAATAGATTCTAATGATTTGGCAGCTGCCTTTCTATAAAACAAGCATATTAATATTAAAAAAAAAACTGATACAAAACCCCATACGCATTTCTTTCAGCAACAAAAGAAAGAAACTTCAGATTATAAAAAAATAAAATTAAACCCACTTCTAATGTTAGAAAGCAGCATCTAGCTGCTATACTTATTTCTAAAAATAAAATAAAATAAATCAAAAGAACAAAATAGTGCAAACATTTAAGAGAATTTTTACGGGAGCTCCGAAATTTTAGGATTGATTAAATCTACAAATCCTTGAAAACAAGGTAAAAAAAATTCAAAATCCAGAAACCCAAAAAAGAAGAGGAATCAAAACAGCAAATTCTTCATTTTCAAGAGCCTCTAAAAAAATCTTAAATTACAAAGCCTCTAACATGATACACCAATAATAAAACAAAAAACTCCATCATGATTTGAAGAAGAAATGACAAAGAAAATAGAACGTACACATCAGCAGATTCCTGAACCTCTTCAGCTGCAGTAAAGAAAGCATCTTTTTTCCACAGATCGAAACTATTTGCGACCATCATTTTATTTCTTTCTTCTTTTTTTCCCTTTTTTCCTTCTGTTCTCAAATGAAAGCTAAAAGAACAATAGAACTCGAAAACAGAATCAGACCTAGAAAAATAGATTTAAAAAATCAGAAGAAATATGCGACTATTTCTTCTGCTCATTAGAGGCTCTGCTTTCTCTTCTCTTCGTTTCTTCTTTGTCTCCTCTTCACTTTCCGTGCTAAAGAGAAGCAAAGAATGAAGAGAGAGAAAGCAAAGAAAGCTACCAGAACGAAGAAGAAGAAGAAGAAGAAGAAGAGAGGATAGAGACGCAATAGCGATTCTTCTGATTTTTTTATCTATTTTTTATAATTTTTATATATAGAAAAAGCTAAAGTGGTTGTATCTTCTGTTACCAGTTACAAAGTTATATTGAGAACACCCAATCAGAGAGCGACGCATTTTTCTCTCACACTTCAAGTGACGTGGGGAAATTTGATTGGAGAAAATTCTGTAATTGGCTACAGGGGATTCTGATAGTGACAGAAAGGACAACAATAAAGGCGTGGTGGGCTGTGCGCCAGTGCATGATTTGTCATTGGCCAGTCCGTCTACTCTCTTGTGGGAGCCTAACAAATAGTAATATTCCACATTAGCTAGTGAAGAGTTCCTTTGTTATAAACAAATTTTGATTAGCCTTCTTTTTAAATAAAATGAAGTAAATACTGATATAACTGTTTAATATGTATTAAAATATTTATATTTTATTAATTTATCTATTTATATCATTAAAACTGTATTAAAATATTAATATTTTAATATAATTAAAATTAATTAATATAAATAGCATTACTTATAAAAATAAGGTAATATCCATTTTTTTTATCTCTATTAAAATTATTTTATTATAGGATAAAATATGATAAAAATTCGGTTGAAAGGCTTTATTATAATACAATTTCTTAAAGTTCAAGCGCCAGAAAACATATTTTTCCATAAATGTATATAAGGCTGCTCACGGGCAGATTGGATCATGGAATAAGTCCAATCCAAACCGTAGTTCGATACGAGAAATGTCTGGTTTGGTCCCTTCCTCTAAGAATTAGAATCGCCACTTCACCGTTTCGAACAGTTAAAAAAAAATTAATCTCCTAATTTTTTTTACTTATTTATCCGTTTATTCTAATTTTTCACACTTATTCTTTCTTTCTAATTAATTACTCAAAATTCTCATTTTTTTAACTATTTTTTTCATTTATTTATAACTTAATATTTTTTGCTTTATTTATAAACAAATTAAGAAGTTAAATTATATTTTTTGTTTCAAATTCATCAAACAATTAATTTTAATTTCTAAATTTTAAAGTTTAGTAATTTTAATTATATTTATTTATTATATTATTAATTATAATTTAAAAAAATTAGAATCGATCTGACCGCCGGTTTATAAACCGAAACCAGCTGATTCCGGTCCGATCCCTTTTTCTAGAATCGTGGAACCGATGGTTACGAACCGTGTAAGGGCCTAAACGTATATAAATCTAAATAATATAAATATATAATGATGGAATTGGAAGGTGAATAAGGGAGGAACCACCTAAAGCAGTCCTACTTCTCACAACCTCACTAACCACCACTTTTAACTGCCACTCCATATTTAGTTTTATAATTAGTTGGCAGCAAATCATAGACTGAATTATGGCTTTATTTTTTTTTTAACGACAGATGAGAAGATGGCAATTGGCGGTTGATGGTTATTGTCTCAATCGTGTATATGTGTGTTTGTGTTCCCTTTTGTTAAGTATGGGCTTAATAGAGGATTAGAGATTGTAGCAGTTTTTGTAATTGACAATTTGTCTTATCCCTTATTGAGTATTTAAAGTGAAGAGAGAGAGAGAGTTATGTTGCTGCCTTCAAACGATATTGATTAACTCAAATATTGATTATAAAAATATTTTACATAATGTCATAGTAAATTTCTTTATTATATACAAATATCATTAAAGTTTTATAAAAAATATAAAAAGACAACCGGACAGTAAGAATGATGAGTAGTAGTCAATCATCAACAAACCTTTAATATTATAGTTAAATAGTTTATGTTTGCACATTGATTATTATAAGCATACTAAAAATATATATAATTTACATTTTTTTTAATGAGGTTGGCTTTCAATAGTTTTTTTTTTAAGCTAGGCTTGTTTTAAAAAAACAAACATGAATTAGCCACATAAGTAATTTATTGAATAATAAAGTTTTGACATAACATTCTATTGATTTTATTTATATACATATAATGACAAATATAATATTTTAAGTTATAAAAGAATATTTCCAAATTTATTAGTATTGACCTTCTTATTTTTATATATGAATGCATTCAAATATGCATCATTATAATATTTCTTAGGTTGAAGATACTTGGTTATAATGGACAACAAATGCATCTCACTCTCAATTCTCAACCCATTAAATTTTTTTTAAATAGTCGATGAATATGCAGTGGCGGCCCAATAGCGTGTCATTTAATGGAATGTGACGTTTGAAGCCAGTGGAACTATTGTTAAAAGAGACAACAACGTTTTGAATCATATCGAGAGGGGCTAAATGGTCGTAACACTGTAGTAGCTACAATAATAGTTCGTACCGCCCACCAGTTTGGACGATGGCTGGTGAGCGTAAGACCAATTGAAAATCGAGCTTGATCGCGAACCGCCGATATAATCAAAGATTAATTATGAAGTCAATAATAGTGAGATCTAGACTAAAAAATTGGACTATATTGTAAAAAAATAAAATGTAAATTTTGCTCTAATGTATGAAATTTGAAAAATTAAAATTAAAATGTGATTTTATTCGGAAAAAATGAAAATTAAGGATCAAATAGGATATTTTACGATAATAATAATAAAATTAATTAAATATTATGTAACATTAAACTAATGTGCATGTGTGCCACCTCACATGCCTTAAGCTTAAAATATTCATTAACTATCATATCTATTAATAAATAAATGGGTCCATTCTCATTTTATCTTCATCTCTCTTGAAACTTCACAATAAATTTTTCTCTCATTCTTTTTCTTTATAGACCCGAAATGCTTCCTCTCTAAAATGTTCTTGTTGTGTCTCGGCCTTAAGAAAACTCATTGCAAGACAGGTTATTTGATAAAAGAGAAAGAATTAGCCATGGAGATCCAAGCTTGGAAGAGAGAGAGAAGCCAAAAAAACAGATTGAAGAAGGAAGGAAAGAGATAAGTGAATGCTATGGCCAAGGTAAGAAAATGGGGTTTTTCTTTTAAATTAAAACCAGCCTTGACCCTTTTTTTTATTTCTTCCTTTCAATTTTATGAAAAGGTGATTAACTGAGCAAGATTAAGCTTAAAGTTGAGTAAAGTTTTGAGGGAAATTTTTAGTGGGCCATGAAGATGGAATTAGGGGTGAAGTGGTGGTGAAAGAGAGTGGTGAGGTAGAGATTTCTCGACGAGCATGGCATTAAGAATAGGTAAAACGACGCCGTTTTCGTAGCTATGGACAAAAAAAACTGGCTAAAACAATGTTGTTCCAATTGAGGGGGTTTCTGTCCGAACATTGTAGTAGCTACAGTATTTTCAAAACCCACTTTTAATGTTACTAATATATATATATATTTTCGGTACAAGCCTTCAAATGATATTTTGATAGTTCACTAGAGATGAAAACTTGAAAATTGAAATTGCATAGTCCATCTAATATTAATAGGGTTTTAAATATTATCGGATAAATTATGTATCTTCCAATATGTGACTGATATATTACTACTAATTGAAAATAGTAATATAATATAGTTGTGTAGTCCACTATAAGCGATACAAATATGTAGACCGAAACATTATATAACAATTTAAAAAAATTAAAATTTATTTAAATATTATTAACTTTAATTATGGATGTAAAACTTTTTAAAATTATTTGAATGAATATATTATTTTTTCTTCTATTCTTAAATTCCAAAGAGAAATTATATTAGTTATAACATGTGTAATTATATATATATATATATATATATATATATATATATATATATACCCGTAAATTCTTAAATTTTTACACTTAATATATTGACTTTAACCGGTTTAAATTAAATTATTATTAATTTAAAATATGAATATGAAATTAATCCTTATATTAATCTATTTGTTCTCCAATCTTATTATAGATATCTACATAATTATTGGGGTGATTCATATCCCAAACAAATTTATCCTATAACAAATGAAATTGAGATAAATAACATTTCTCAAGACTGTGAAGTCAGTACATTCAATGGAGTAAGTTCATCATTTGACAATTTCTCAAGATTATGAAATCAATACATTCGATAGAATAAGTTCATCATTTGACCTTTTTTTTATCTAACAAAATACCAATGATCGTACACAATACTTTTTTTCTAGTGGTGATTATTGAATTTTACAATATATGTATTTTTATAAATAACTTTTTAATCTTGCTTTTTATTGTTTAGTTATAGGGATGAGTTGAGAAATATGGTTTTTTTCCCTCATATTCAATAAAATATTTATTTGCTTATAAAAAAATAAAAATATTATTTTATAATAAAGTAGTTTAATTTAATAGTGTTTATTATGTATGTAATTTATATTTTTAAATAAAAATAATATTATTTAATTTATTATATATAAAATTTTTTTATTGATTTGAATGATTTGCTAATTATTTTTTAAAATTTACGATGTCGATAGACGATTATATTTTGATACGTCTGATTCAGACCGATATGTTAAATTACACTGATCCAATTAGATACTTTCTAAAAAATTTATGTTTAAAGTGAAAGATAAATATAGGAAAAAAATACAAGAGACTAAAGATTTTAGTAATTTTCTTTTAACTTATCTCAAAAGTAATAATTTTCTCTTTCATATTACCCAATGATATAAATTATAAAATTGAACCAAAATTTTTATATTCTACCTATATTTTCTAGTCTTTGCATTTGTTTATGCTTGCGTTGTACTGTTTGTCATGAAAAATATCTTATGGCAAGTTTGATATACCAAAAGAATGAGATATCATGTTCCTAAATTTATGTTTTAAGATTCTAATATTTTTCTTTGATATGTTCATATGATAGGAATTATAATTCTATTTTTATATTTAATCTAATTTTTTTGATGTTCTTTTTAGGAATATAAAATATTTTATTTAAAAAAACAAGAAAAATATTCTAAATATCAATAAATTTGATATATTAGAAATCATTATAAAAAAATTAGAATCATATGTTTAAATATTATATTTTAATATAAGATACCAAACTCAAATATAATTTAGAATGAGAATTTCATTCACATTCCAAGATAAGTCTAAGCTTGGCAACGGTGTGGGGCGGGATGGGGGACTAATCCCCATCTCCGTTACACTAACAAGTGCAGATTTGCCCGTCCCCATCCCATTCCTTATAATAATTTTTTAATTTAAAAAATAATATATAATAAATAATTAAATTAATTATATAATCAATCGGTAAAAAATGAGGTTTAACCAATTTATTTATCAACAAAACGATTTTTAAATGTGTCAACACAATTAAATACTATTAAACAAGATTAATTATATAATTAGTCTGATCAATTTATTTATTAACCAGTCAAATTATTTACAATTAACTAATTAAAAAATTATCAATTAATCTTATCGATTTATTATCAAATCAGTGAATCGGTCACGATTTAATTTTATTGAACTGATTAATTAATTTCACATAAAAATTTTTTGGGTTATTTAATTTTAACAAAAATATAGTATAAAATTATTCATATATTTAAAATATATAAATTTATATTATATTATATTATATATATATATAATATTTTAATATTTAAAATAATTATTAGGACATGATAGGGAGTATCCTCCCCATCTTGCTCAATGGAAAAAAAATTTCTTCATCTTGTCCCCACAGAGAATTCAATCGGGAATTTTTGGCTCTATTTAATGCAAATTGCTATGGGGAATGGAAATTCCTTGCCCCATTGCCAAGTCTAGATAAGTCGTACCAAATGTACCCTTAGGACACAACAGAAGCTTAGCATCAAATTGCACAATCCACCAATAGAGATAATGATAAATGATACTTTAAGATAATAAAAAGCTAATTATTTATCAAAGTCATGCAATGACATCTGTATCTTATCTCCAATATGGAAATCTTCACTATATATAAAAATAGGGTTAATTAGAACTTATTGACCACACATTTAAAAGCAATAATGTCCATGCCTTTGCCAAGACCACTCATTCCTCCTTTTTCAACCAACACATAGATTAGTGTCTACAATCAAAAGCTCTAACTAAAAACACAAATAATATAAAGCAACACAAAAGATTAACATTAAAAACACACAATTAGATTCCAAATGCTTCATCCCTATTTATGTCAAACATAACTTCCAAACTTTGTACAACGATGACATGTCATTGACCATGCAATATTGATCCTAATACAAAATTTTTTATCAATCTCTAATGCACTTAAACATTTCGTTTTATGCCAACTTGATACATGAAGTTAAAATTGAGGAGAGAATTCTTTGTTGTCGATCTTCATATCCTAATGCCAGCTTAACATCCCATCTATCGCGTTCTCTACAATGACATGCATAAAATCTCTCTTTATAATGAAAATTATTTGCTTCTAAAATATATACTTGTTAGAGAATTCTTACTTGCCAACAAGGTTTGAGTCACCAAGATTTTCCATCATGTTAAAAAAGGTAGACAAAAGGACTTCCAAAATTTCATTCCATTTCAATTTCCAAGTTTGATTGTGTCTGAAAATAATTAAAACAATAACAACTAAGGGGTTATGTACATGTGATGCATAAATTGATTGAAAAAATAATTCAAGAATGATCGATTTCAGAGAATCAGAATTGAATGAAAAACTTCTAATGTTCATTAAAAGAAAAATAGTGCTTATATACCAAAAAAAAAAGATAAAACCAGAGCTACGCTAACAAAGAAGCTACTAAACGACGTGCATCTCTCCTTCTCTGCATACTCAAGAAAAGATATTATACATGTCTACATCCCTTTCTCAAGTTGGAGCATGTTACAGTATCAAATTGTGAAGAAGTTAGAGCCTTTGTAAACACATCCACTAATTGAAGAGAGGAAAAAATATGTTGAGGAGAAAAAAACCTTGTTTTGTAATGATTTATGACTAGGTGAGAATCAATATCAAGATGCTTTGTTCGCTTGTGAAATACAGAATTGGCAACAATATGCAAAGCAATTTGATTGTCACAAAAAAAAAGAGGGATTGGCTTATGCACAGTAATGTTGAATTCTTGAACAATAAAACTGATCCATTTTAAGTTCACAAGTTGTGCTAGCCAAAGTTCGATACTCAGCTTTTGTTGAGGGCCCGAAGACTGTTATTTGCTTCTTGGTATTCAGTCATTGATCTTCTTGTATCCTTACAGTTGGCCTAATCTGCATCATTATAAGCCTTAAGCTAGAAAAAAATTAAAATTGGGATAAAACAAACTTTTCTTAGGATTGCCCTTTAAGTATTTAAGCACATGTAAGGCATGATTCCAATGAATGTCTTGATGAGATTAGATAAATTGGCTCAACTGTTGAATAACATATTGAACATATGGTCTAAAAAACCTAACATTAAGTAATCTACTAATAAGCTTTCAAAAAGATTAAAGATCTGCCAACAGAGCTTCCTCTTCAACACTTAAGAAGCTCACTTTAACAATTGGTATGGACAATGGTTTTGCAGTAATTGTGTAACACCCCTTACCCTTCCGTACATTCATCCGTATACCAGATGGATAAGAGGTGCTACAGAAAATAAAACTTTCTAAAAATACTTCTTTAATTTTAAACATATTTAATATAAGAAATTTTAAATATATACTAAAATATTATACATACACATTTTTTTTAAATATAATAAATTTTTATGCATACACACCCTTTTTATTTTATTTATATACATGCTGAAATGAAATTTAAAAATTTGCATATATATATATATATATATATATATATATATATATATATATATCAAAATATAACAAAAAGACAAACCCGCTCTGGGTGGCTTCCACTGCTACTGCTGTGCTCCATTTAGCAGGTCCCAAGTCAACGTCTCTATCTACAAGTCTAGACGCTCTCTGCTATTCCGGTAACCTACGCGAGAGAAAATAAACTCTCACGCTGAGTATATAACTCAGTGATACAAAAATTCTTATAATAAAATCATTAAAATAAAATATACATTTAATATGAAATCAATTCAAAATTTACGTCCCTTTTCGTAAATACAACAATACAATATTTTTATAATTCAAAATATCGTTGAGTTCTTAATAATATATTTTTCATATACCCACATATTATAACATTCTAGACTTGCTCCTAGGGAATCAAGAGGTATCATATTACATCTCAACTTATGATCCACATAAATGCATAGGATCCAAATGTAATATGACTCAGTTCACAGAAATGCATAGGACTGACAATTGTATCAGGTGATCCACAGAAATGCACATTATCACAATATTTCATTGGTCCACAGAAATGCACAGGACCATAATTTATACCCTATTGGCATGCCAACAATACCTCAGTTCACGTCTAGGCTAACATGTGGGAAAAATTCTCAAAATCACAATTCAATTCATATTTCAAATAATAAATAAATATTCTTTCAATACCAAAATAATTATCATCATAGATAATTTTTTTAACATTTAAATTTTCTGGAATACAAAAATATATATATATAACTCAATAATTGCAAAAATTCCAATTTTCACATAAATTATATTTATGACTAATATTATAAGGGTAGTTGCACTAACCTTTTACACTCTGCCGGTATCTGCCGGCTCTTTCCCTTTATCTCGGGATGGTGCATGTCCCGACGTCGCACCTAGAGATAAAAAATTTCGATTAGTCATTGAACTCCTTACGACATAACATCTAGTAAAATTTAAATTTTTCGCTCTCACGGATATTCAAATCCTATAATTAAAAATTTTCTTATTATGCACGTTTAATGCATAAATTCTGGTTTTGGTCATTATCACGTTTTCCGATACGACCAAAAATCTAAATATTAATTTTCTTTTATAATAATTTATTTTTTTTTTTTATTTTTTTGCCTCCAAAACTATTTTTTTCATTTATTTCTTTTATTCTTCTAGTGTTCATTTCCAATTTAAGAATTTTCATTAATTCAATAAATACTCTAAAAATTCCAAATAAATTCCTATCATCACTCTAACTCATTTTCTTCATCAATTTCACCAAAATAATATTTCACAACTCCCAATAAATTTTTCCATAATTAGCTAAAAATCTAAAAATTCCCCAAAAATCCTATTAAATTTTTCTTCAATCACAAAATTTATTTTCCACTTCCATACACTCCAATTAACTCCATTATCTTCAATTTAAGGCAAAATTCCTCCAAAATAATATTTCCAAAATTTAACCATAATTATGGAAATTCTCTAAAAATTCCACAAAAATTCCTAAAATTTATTTTCATCAATTCTTCACTCAATCCATCATCCTCAAGCCTTATTCTCTTCATTTCCTATTTTTTTCTAATTTGTCAAGACTTTTGCCATTAACCCTAATTTTTTCATCAAGCAATTTCAATCAACAACACACTACAACTTCAATTTCTAATTTAAAAAACCATCAAATCCAACATAAATCCATATAAATTTGAAGGAAAAGTGAATAGAAACTTACCTCCAATTTTCTTGAATTTTTGGCCAAAAAAATAATTTTCCTCCAAATTTCATTTATTTTCTTCACCCACTAATTAATTTTCCTTGCTCTAATTACTTGATTATTGGTAATCTTGTGTACTTCAAATGAAAGAAGACCTTAATCCAGCTCCCATGGTGGATGGCCACACAAGAAGAAGAAGAAGAAAAAATGAATTTTTGATATTTTGTAGATTTTTGTCCTATTTATACTCAATTAAATTAATTAATCTTAATTAATTTCTTAACCCATCTCCTCATTGGCCAATAGTACAATTAATTATCCCATAACATTGACACATGGCCCAATCACATTTTAATTAATTTTGACTTAAAAATTTTCCAACCAATCAAAAATTTTCTTCATTTATAATTAATTTTAATTCTCCAAAATTCAACCTCTAAACAACTCAATTTCATCAAATTAAATATTCCAAAAATTATAAAATAATTTTCTCTTCGAAACGGTCTATTCGATTTTACAAAATGACCACCAGTGCAAAAATCGAGTTTTTACGGGTTAATTATTTTTCTTAATTTGACCCGTAAAAATTCATCTGTCATTCGATTTCTAATTTATAAATTTTAAAAATCTTAAAATTAAATTTCGATCACATCAGCTCCATTGTGATCGTGATTGCATTTCTCTAGCTCCTGATCTGAAATATCAGACTGTAAACTTGTACTAAGGATTATATTTCCACAATTCAAATCCTTAGCCTTAAAATTTAACTTATAACTCCACCTATGACCTTTAAATAATATTTTTTTCATATTTTAGTATGCTTAAATTATAATTTCACTATCGAGCGAAAAATCCAAGTTTCGGGTCGGGCTGTCGTCTCGATTTGCGTGCATAACACGAAATTGCATTGTTTATTTGATAAAAATTTTATTCATTTTATCATATTAATATAATTAAATTTTTATGTATTTATCCGTATTTAGACTCCGATCGTACGCCTTTATACTGCAGTATAAACGACCGCAGTACACGTATACGGTCAGAGTCTAACTCATGGATGTGACAAGTTGGACCTATGTCTTGTATAAGATCCAATATGTACTTTCTTTCGTTGAGAAACAACCCAAATGATGATCTTATAAGCTCAATTCCTAAGAAATTTTTTTTGTGCCTAAATCTTTAATATTGAACTTCTGATCTATGAATCTTTTAACTTGCCAAATAGTATTTTCTAAACTACTTGTTACAAGCACATCATCCACATATACCAAAAATGCTAAAAAAACATAATCTTACTGACTGAATAAAACCATATTATTGTAGTTGATGAGTGAATTCAGTATTCCACTGCCTAGAGGTCTATTTAAGGTCATATAGAGACCTTTGTAATTCGCATACCTACCTTGGATCAGTCTTAGCATATCCCTCTAGTGTTAACATATAAAGCTTTTCCTCTATATAGTTATGGAGGAATGCATTGTTAATGTCTAGTTGTCATAATGACTAATTATATGTTGCTACTATGGCTAAAAACAATCTAATGATCATTGTTTTAGCCACTAGAAAGAAACTTTCAGTATAATCTGCCCCTTTAATCTGGTTGTATCCTTTTGCAACCAACTCCTTATATTTATCTATGCTACAATTTAATTTCAATTTAAGTTTGCACACCCACTTACTTCCTAAGGTTTTTTTGTAGGTAGCAAACTTGTTAATATCCAAGTGTGATTTTGTTCTAAAGTCTGCAGTTTAGCTTGCATAGCTTGCACCTATTCCTTCTTTTTTGCTAAATTTGCATAAGACCTAGCTCATGAATTTGATTGTGCAGATGAAAACTGTCTAATATGATAAGACAATAAGGGAATGGAATCACATGTAACATGATTTGTTTCAAAGTCATGTAACCAAGATAGGGTTTTAGTAATTCTATCACTTTTCCTAATAGGAGGTGATTCAGCAATAGTAAGAATAGAAGGTAAAAGAGGTTCTACTACTGGTTAAGCTGTGTACTCCACATTGGGCAAAAGAAGTTTTGTATCGGTTTCAGTTACTGGAAAAAGGTAAGCTAACAAAAGGGTTAGTAGTAATAAGGAAATCAAAAAAAGGGAAAACTTGTTCAACAAAGGCTACATCTATAGATAAAAAAATTAATCTTAGCATGAAGATCATACAATTTGTTAGCCTTTTTTCCAAGCGAGTGACCCAAATATACACTTTTAATGGATTTGGATGCAAATTGAGGTTTATAAGGCAAATTGTCCTTTGCATAGACCAAACAACCAAATATTCTAAGAGTATTGTAGTATGATGGAGTATGAAACAAAATTTCATATGGTGTTTTCCAATTTAAAATAGCAGTAGGCAATCTATTTACCAGGTAAGTTGCTTGCAACACACTCTCTTCCCAAAAAATCTCAAGTAGGTTTGATTGGAAAAAAAGACTTAAGCTATTTGGATCAAATGTATGTGTTTTCTTTCAATTAAGTCATTCTATTGTGGAGTATATGTACAACTTTGGTACAAAATCCCACAAGAGTTAGATAGGGCTTGACACTATTTACTCATAAATTTTGCCTCATTATCTGTTCTTAATACTTTGTTTGTTGCTTGAAATTGATTTTGCACCATTTTAAGGAATTTCTTTAACAATGACACTGTTTGTGCTTTATTATTCATCATAAAAGTCCATACCCTTCTACTATGATCATCCACTAATGTTAAAAAATAATAGGCTCGATTAGAAGTAGCTACCTTATTTGGTCCCCATATGTCTACATGAAAGAGTGAAAAAATAGAATTTGTTTTACTGTGACTTATAGGAAAAAATATTTAGTTTGCTTGGCCATAGGACAAACAACACAATAAGGTATAAGGTCAATGGTATCTTTATTCATGAAATTCAAATGGAAAAATACAAGCTTCAATGGATGTCTCATCCTATTATGCTGCATTAGTTTTTTTGTGTCGTCAAACACTTTATTTACAGATAAGTAAAAAGAACTAGGTACAACTTTGCTAAGGTTTTTATTTATGAAGTCATGTGACAAAATGTAAAGGTTGCCCACAACTCTTCCATAGGCTAGAATCATATTACTCTTATGGTCATAGAAAATACAAGATGAGTCAGTAAAGGTAAGTTGAATTTTGTTCTATTTGGCTAGCTTTGTGATAAACAACACAAATTATGGAAAAAAGTAGGAATATAAAGAATATTGGTTAACTATATCAAATGATTTAGGGTAATATAACCTATCATAACAATTATAACTGTTGTTTTATCAAGTAAATGAACTATTATAGTTTATGTGATGGTAAACAACTCATTGAATAGATTTTTATCAGCACATATATGATTAGAGGCTCCACTATCAACAATCCAATGTGAATAGGTCTTACCATTAGGTGTTTCTATATATATTACCTACATACTCTTCAATTTGAACAAAATTCCTATAGCTATCAAATCCTCATTGTTTCCCTTTTATGTATCTTACAACTTCCTGTCTAATCATTTTTGTTATGACTGGTTAAGATTTGAATTGGCCCTTTTCAATAGAAGTTGCTCCTTTTTTTTCATCACTCTTAACCATATTCACCTGTACTTTGTCTTTATCTTTCTGATTTTTTGTTTCAAACCATTATAATATTATGACACTCCAGTTATCTTGAAACAGGTTTCTCTCATATGACTTGGTTTTTTTTAAAGAAGTCATAATATTTTTCTCCTTTTCTTCCATATGTCTTTTTATGTGCACTTCCTTTGCTAGAATTTTATCTGTCCTTCTACATTCTCTTCAACATTAAAATGATCCAGTCTTTGCCTTTCAACTCGGAAAACCATAGAAAAAGCCTTGCTAATTGTTGGTAAAGGATCCCACATGAGTACCTAGTTCTTAGCATGCTCATACCCATCATTTAGCTCCATGAGGAACTACATCAATCAATTTGATGATGCCATCTCTTCTACACGTTTGCTAACTCTACATTTATAGTTACCATAAGAACAAAATGGAATAAGGCCAAGACAATTCAACTCATCCCATAATTTCCTCATTTTAGTAAAATATGAATTAATGGACAAATTCCCTTGCTTAATTGAAGCAATCTCCCTCTGCAATTGATATAACTGAAGACCATTACATTCCCAATAATTTTCCTCTAACTCCTTCCATAACTCTATTGTTGTAGCAGCATATATGAAGGCCTTCACTATTTCTTTCTCAATTGCATTCAAGATCCATGAGATGACTATTGAGTCCACTATACTCCACTACTCATATTCATTCAATCCTTCATTAGGTCTCTCAGCAATCTTCTTAACAAAGATCATTTTTTTTCTTTAAGAGCTATCTTCATGGAATGACTCTATGTAAGATAGTTACTGTTATTCAAAGGATGAGAAACGAGTAACATACCTGGATTATTAGAGGATTGAAGATACAATGGATCTCCAAAACCATTTGTTTTGATCTCTTCATTATGGCGGTTATTGTTCCTTCTAGATTTTACCATTATCACATAAAATCTTTGAGAGTTGGAAAAGAATTATACTTACAAAGATATATTCTAAAACATCTTCAAGAGAAAATAGTGAAAAATTTCCCTTAGCTCCAAAACCTAGAGCTCTGATACCATGAACGATTTTAGATAATCAAGATTGAATGAAAATTTTCTAATGATCACTAAAAGAAAAACAATAATTATATACAAGAAGAAAAGATAAAATCGGAGCTACACTAACAAACCACCTAACTTTCTCACTTGAAATGAAACAAATAAGTTGTTAAATGGTGTGTAGTAGAGAATAAGCTCATGTTAATGAAACATTGCGTTAATAGGAAATAACTTAATTAACAACAAACTAAAACTTAAAATAAAGCATTGATTTCCTCTTTTCCTTGATATCAATACCAAGCCCAAACTTCTTTATATACTCAACACAAAATATTACACATGTTTATAAAGATATTGACAAATCATGTAGACCTAAGTCTGGAAAGTGTTATAAGAAAACCTAATGACATAACTCAGTTGTGATGACTTGCAATTCACTTGAATTTAAACCAATTGTGAAAATATGTAAACAAAAACAATACAAAATGTGGAACGTCAAAAAGAAAATTACAATGGTCTTAGGGTGTGGTGTAGCACCCCGAGCTCTCTATGGAAATTCTAGTAATGGATATGGCAAGCCATAATGAAATATACTATGGTTTTTCAAAAGCCAAGTTCCCTAGACTATATGAGTAGTTTGGTTGAGCACTGAACAATCCTCTATGGATTTAGCATCGCCAATATCAATATCTAAATCAAAACAAGGATTTCATATATAGAATATTCGTAGAATATCTTTAACTTCATTCAAAGATAAAACAGAAAGAATAAAACTTTGGTGCAAATTAGATATCCCTTTTACAACCCAGTCCTTAGGAAATAGATCAAGAAAATTACCCAATGGAATTATGTCATATGGATTGTCTCCTTATGGTAAGAATCCATAGAATGTAATTAGATGTGAACTAGAGAAATTCCCATAGCTAAGACAATATTGTTCTCTAATACGGCAAGACCTTCAAAGTGGGAATTTCAATGTATTTGTTGTAGAATCCGTTTTATGCAAAAATATAAGAAATTCTTACATTACAAGAAAAAGGGTTTATTGTGACACTAATTTAATGACACTTCTTTAGAAGTGTCATTAAAATAAGTGTCTTAATGATGCTTTTTAAAAAAGAGTCAGTAAATTAAGAGACTTAATGACGCTTTTGTATAAAGTATATTTAAGTTATAAAAATTGGTGATGCTTATAGGAAAACGTCACCATTTTTCAAATTTAATGATTTTTTTTTTATAAAAACTTCATTATTTTTCATAAAATTACTGATTTTTTTAATAAGAATTGCAATATTTGTAAAATTTACTTATGCTTTTATTATTTGTGTCATTGAAATGACAATATTTAGAGAAAAAATGTCATAAAATTGATGATGCTTTCTAATTTGAATTGTAAATGTAATAAATATCATCTTAAGACAATTTTTATTGTGACTATAATTTTATGACTATTTAAAATGTCGTTAAAAATATAAATTTAATGACTTTTTTAAGGTGTATGTAAGTTATTAAAATTAGTAACACTTATAATAAAGCGTCAGTAATTTAATGATACTTTTATAAAAGTATCTCTATTTTTTTAAATTAATGACACTTTTTAATAAGAGTCACAATATTTGTAGATTTTACTTACACTTTATTGTTTGTGTCATTAAAATAACGTCATTTATAGAAAAAAGGTAACAAAATTGATAACGTTTCCTAATTTGTGTAGTAAATATAATGAGTATTATTTTATGACACTTTTTATCTTGACTGTAATTTAATCACACTAGTAAAAATGTCATTAAAAAATTAAAACTTAATGATACTTTTTTTAACATGTATGTAAGAAACAATATGTATTTTTGTAAGAATTTTTTGATAAGCTCAGTCTATCACTTAATTTATAAACTAACCCAATGACACATGATATATATGCAGATTTATTAATTGTCAATTAATATAAATAAAATAATTAAATGCAGTTGTTAATTATCAACCAATATGAATAAAAATAATTAAATGCGGTGGTTAATTATTAAACAATATGAATAAAATAATTATATATATATCACTGTGTGATTTGATTAATTTATTGATAATATGATAGACTGAGTCTATATAAAAATTTCTAGTAAAAATATATATTGTTCTTTAAGAGGACCAAGAAAAAAAATTTAAGACTTTATGGAAGCACTTGCCTTTCAATGGGTTTTACTCGTTTCAACCACGTCTTTTCTTTATATGCTATAATGAATTTTGTTTTCTTATTATGAATATTTTGTTTTCTTCTTTATTGTGTTTGGACCTCACATAGCAGAGTAGTACATAGAAAATGATTTACATGTTATCTTAGGCCTGCATTAAGATGAGCTGACAGAAATGCCAACTTTTCTAATTCTAACATAAGAAATTGCTAGTTTGTTAATTTTTGGGTCTCCAGCTTTGGTTCCTGCAGTTTTTTCCTAGTCATGATTAATTTGTCTTCTACTGGATTTAAGAACATAAGAACTAAGTATTCATGATTATGTCATTGTGTTGCTTATGTATGAATATTGTAAGTCTAAGAATTTCTGAACAATCACAATATTGTCCACAATCTGCCTTTATCAGATTCGGGAGCTTAATGCAATTAGTTATGACTTTCATTAGAATTAAGTTTATAATAGGAAGCAGACTAATAGGGCATAAGTTAGTCATAGCTGAAGGATTTGATTTCTTTTTTTGGCTGAGAGAAATAACTGCTTTACAAATCTCCTCGTTTAGATCTTTCCCATTAAAACAATCGTAAACAAAATTAATAATATTTCTTTTAACAATATCCCAACTGGATTGATAAAATGCTGCACACAACCCATCATGACCCGGAGCTTTGAAGGGGAAAAGCTCATCCTTAACTTCCTTTTCACAAATTGGCTGCATCAAACTATCCGCAAATTCAGAAGATAAGGGAGCAAATTGACCCCGGATTGGATAGAGAGGTATCGTGACCTTCCTCTTCACGCAAACTTTCAAAGATTTCTCCAATGAGAATCATTTATTTCCCTTTCCTGGAAAATGAATATTTCAATCCCATCAAAATCAAGTTAATTTCTTTTCTCTTCTTTTTTCTTGGCTTTATTTTTTTTAAATTATTGGTTTTAATTTTAAATGTATAATTAATTTCTTTATTTTACATATATTTTTATTCAAAGTATTTTATTATTTATTATTATTAAATATGTATAGTTATCTTTTGATTTTTTTTCACCATATTTTGAATTAATTTACCTTATTAATTCAAAAATTAATATACCTTATTTAATGTTATATTATTCTATAGACAATGAAACAATCCTTCAACACTCTTTTTTTTCTTTTGGGAGAAGTGTTCATAAAAAAAATTATTAAAAATTTGTTGAAACCCTATACAAATTGTATATGCTCGCAACATGTCTCGTAGCTGATAATTTTATTTATTTATTTATTATTTATGGTCCTCATGAAATCTCGAGTATATCATATTTAGGATAATAATATTTAATATTTTACTTAAACTTTGATCATATTATATTTGATGAGTTTTTAGCATTTACTTGAAGCTTTACTTTTATTTTTGTTATTGAATAATATTATGACTGATAAATTTTTAGCATTTTACTTAAATTTATAATTTTATTGCGTTGGATAATATTGTGTTGGTTGATTTTCTAGTTTTTTTTAAATTTATAATTTTATTTTTTGTTGGGTATCATTAATATTTTACTGTTCTCATTCTCATTACAAAGTGGAATTTCATTATGATCCTTTAATAAATAAAAAGAAACAAATAATATTCTAAAATTCATATTTTTATTCTTATATTCACTCCTAAACCAAACTCATTCTAAGTTAATTAATATGAAATATGAAATATGGATATGGAATACACTCAAATTGGGTTACGTATTTGATAATGATCAAAGGTTATTACTTATCGGACTTTAGTTATCTAATCCTTTTTATGGGAAAGGACATTAAATTTTAGTCTATTTTGAACACTTTATTTAATCCCAATTAAATAAGAATATATAATTTTGATTAGAACTTTGTGATTTGACTATTTATGATTTTTTTTAACTTATTTTATATGATCTGCTATTGTGATGGCTATATATATCTACAGATATAATTATGCCCACACAGACATTGATATTTGGATACACAGACATGACATTTGGACAGTAAGAATAACATTTATTTACTATTTTATATTACGAATTTTTTAAGTTATTTTATTTAATTTTCTTTATTATTATTATTATTTGTATTTTTACCTTTTTTTTATTATTTTTCTTGTTAAACCAAAATAAGTCTTTTTCCTTTCTTTTATTTTGTGACCGGATGTAGATCATCCATTACTGTTGAAATTAGGCTTGGTCACGGCCGATTGGATATGTGAAATCAATTCAGTTCAATTCGGATAGAGATAGGTCCATTTTGGATCCATTCTGGACTGTAGTTCGATAAAAAAAAAAAAATTCTGTTCGAACTTTTTCTCCATTAAACAAAAACCTGCAGTTTTGATCCGGAAAATTAAAATTCTTTTATGATGATAACGATACAGTCTTATGATCATTATCTGGCTTGGCTGGTGCCCCAACCCCCCCACGCCTGTGCTACACACGCTAACAATTTTTTTTTTAATTATTTAAATAATTAAATATATTAATTATAAATATGATAAAAAGATAAAAATATCATTTACAATATAAAAATAGTATTTATATTTCAAAAGTATTATTGAAAATTTATATTTCGATTTTTTTCTTTATAAATACTAAATTTATTTCATTTTTTTTTACTTTCAACACAATATCAATTTTCAATTTCTCATAATTTCTCTACAATTCATTCTCATTTCTTTCTATTTATGTTCCTAAGTCTTTCTAATTGCACTTTCAATTATTTTTTCTTTCTAATTTATTTCTAATTATACTCTCTACATAATCTCATTTTTTTTAAATTCTTAAATTCTCCCTAATTTTCAATTTTTCTTAATCCTACAAATTTTTTTTAATTATCTTTCTCTATATTTTTTTTAATATTCTCCAAATTTTTTTCACAAAATTTAATCATAAATAATAATAAGTCATAGTAGAATGAGCAATTTTTTGGTGAAAATGTTGATTTGGAAAATTTATTGAAAATTTGAATGAGAAGAAAGAATTCAAAATTTCAACTGAAGTATGCCAAAAAAAATATATGTAATAAACAACCAAAACCAGATCCCATAGAGTAATCAAATCCATCTTAAAAGTCGGAAGCAAAAATTCGAATATATAAGATTTTTCAAATTCATTTTAATAAAATTCAAAAAAAATGATAAGTTATTTGATGTTATGTACAATTACTGTATACAAGTATATAAATTTAAAATTGGATGTAATTATAATACATTTCGAAAATACTTGCAAAACAAATATATTACCCAAATTGAAATTGAAAAAAGACAAATTCAAAATTTTGGATATGCAATATCTTTTTCTACTTCTCAATTATTTCAATATAATGATAAAAAATAAAAAATAATAATAAAATGATAAGTATGGAACATTTCTTTTTTTTTTTAATGAAAAAGTAGATTTTGTTAATTATTGTCAAAATACATTAAATTTATCTGTTAAATGTGTACTTAGAAATACTCTTAAATTTGCTTTATTTAATTTATATAAAAAAAATAAAAAAGAATTGTACAAAATATTTATTTCTTTGAATAGACATGTATGTATTTGTAATGATATTTATAATGATCATTGACAATTGCATTATCACATGAATCTTATATGTCATTGGATTGAAAGCGAATGACAAATATATAAAAAAAATTACTTACATTTAGAGTTTTTGATTATCTGCATATCATCGATAATATTTTTAAAATGATAAAAAATATTTTGAAAAAATATAGATCAGTTTATAAAATTTTTTCAAATTTTTTAATAATGTGGCAACAAATACCACATCAATTCAAGATTTTTAAGCATTATACCAGCTTAACACTTGAGGTAGATTTTTTTATATTATATGTACATGTCATGTGTTAAATTTATGTGTTCAAAATATTTTAAAATCTTTAAGTAATATAGTTGCTTCAATTAAAGCAGCAATTTTATTTTTATGGTTATATCTACAATCGATGAAATTATGGGGTCGATTTCGTCGTGAAAATTGCAAAAAATCTAAAAAAACTCAAAAGATGTTCTCACTTGTTGGAATTCAACTTATAAATTACTCAATGAATCATATGTATATAGAGAATTATTATATACATTTATTTCCAATGATATGTCACAAATTAATTTATATCCACAATATTAGAATATTTATCAACAATTTTTAGATATTTTAAATTTTTTTTAATGATGCAACATATATTTTAAGTGATATTTATTATCCAACATATTTTTTATTATTGTGTGAATGTATTAATATTATTAATGAATTTTAAGATTATATAAATGATATAATTTTATATGATTCAATTTGTATGATAAAAAATAAATTGTTAAATTATTTTAAATTTATTCATTTGATTATATGTTTAATCATAAATGTAAAATAAATAATTTATATGATTATTTGAGTTTTTATTATTCAATGTTAGATTTAGATAATGACATTAGTATTGATGCTAATGTTACTCAAGTAAAAAAATTGACTTATTATTTATTTATAAAATTTAGTTTGATTTATTATATTTATACTATTACTAGTAGTGGTACTATTAGTCAAGTCAAGAGTAAATCGGTATAAATTAAAGAGGGTGATCATTTGATGTAGCAAAAATACAAAAAACTAAGATTATCATATGTTTTAATCAAACTTGATATTTATTTAACAACTATATTTGAGTTTTGTGATGATAAAATTTGTAAAGATTTTTCAATTCTCGATTGATAGAGTTAATATCAAAATACTTATTTGGTCATTTTCAAAATTACAAAATAATTTTTTAAATTTAGTCTCAATTATTACGGTTGAATAAGTTTTTAGTATGAAATATAATATTTTAAATAAGACACAAATTAGCTTAGCTCCTGAATCGTTAGAAGTTCAAGTATGTGTTGATAATTAAACCAAAACGACATTAATACAACAATAAAATAGAGAAAGATAAAAAAGACGACCTATATGACCTTATCATTGAAGGAATGACCGATACATTTGGTACCGACGATTCCAATTTAAAAAAAAAGTAAGAATGATCAATCATTAAAATTTAAAAGGTATGATAATTACTTGGTTTTGATTCATATAAACTGCGATTATTATACACAAATATACAAATTTAAAGCTGAATGTGGTTATAGTACATTTTAAAAGCACTTGCAAAAAATATATAGTGCCCAAATTGGAATTGAAAAAAGACAAATTCAAAATTTATTTTCTTCTATTTCTTAATTATTTCAATATAATGATAAAAAAATAAAAAATTAATAAAAATGATAAGTATGTAATATTTATTTTTTATGAAAAAATAGATTTTGTTAATTATTGTCAAAATATATTAAATTCATCTGTTAAACGTATACCTAAAAATACTTTGAAATTTACTTTATTTAATTTATATAAAAAATTGCACAAAATATTTATTTCTTTAAATAAACGTGTTTGTATTTGTAGTAATATTTACAGTGACTATTGACAATTAAATTCTTACGTGGGTTTTACATATTATTGAATTGATGACAAATGATAAATATAAAAAAATATTTACATTTAGAGTTTTTTATTATTGACATACTATCGATAATATTTTTAAAATGATAAAAAATATTTTGAAAAATATGGATCAATTTATTAAATTTTTTCAATTTTTTAATAATTGACAATAAATACCGCATCAATTTAAGATTTTAAAACATTATACTAACTTAACACTTGAAGTAGATTTTTTTTATATTAGATCTACATATCATGTGTTAAATTTATGTGTTCAAAATAGTTTAAAATCTTTAAGTGGTATAATTATTTCAATTAAAAGAGCAAATTCATTTTTATGGTTACATCCACAAGTAATGAAATTATGTGGTTGATTTTTTCATGAAAATTGCAAAAAATCTAAAAAAAATAAAGAGATGTTATCACTTATTGGAATTTAACTTATGAAATACTCAACAAGTCATATAGATATAGAGAATTATTATATACATTTATTTCCAATGATATGTTACAAATTAATTTATATCCACAACATTAAGATATTTATTAACAAATTTTAGATATTTTAAAATTTTTTAATGATGCAACATATATTTTACTTACTATTTATTATTCAATATGTCTTTTATTATTGTATAAATGTATTAATATTATTAATGCATTTTAAAATTATATGAATGATCCATTTTTATATGATTCAATTTGTATGATAAAAAATAAATAATTAAATTATTTTAAATTTGTTTATTTGATTAATCTTGTATGTTATATTTTTAATCATAAATGTAAAATAAATAATTTATATGATTATTTGAGTTTTTATTATTCATTGTTAGATTTAGGTAATGATATTAGTATTGATGTTATTGTGATTAAAATAAAAAAAAATTAACTTGTGATTTATTTATAAAATTTAGTTTGATTTATAATATTCATACTATTATTAGTAGTAGTATTATTAATCAAGTCAAGACTGAATCGGTATAAATTAGAAAATGTGATCATTTGATATTGCAAAAATATAAAAATTTAATATTATCATCCGATTTAATCGAACTTGATATTTATTTAACAACCACATTTGAGTTTTATGATAATAAAATATGTAAAGATTTGATAGTTTTTGATTGATAGAGTATCAAAATACTTACTCGGTTATCTTCAAAATTATAAAATAATTTTTTTAAATCTATTCTCAATTATTACGGTTGAACAAATTTTTAGTATGAATGATAATATTTTAGATAAAACATGAACTAGTTTAGCTTCCTAATTGTTAGAAGCTCAAATATGTGTTGATTATTAAACTAAAACGACATTAAAATAATACAAAATAGAGAAAGATAAAAAAAGATGACCTATATATCGACGATTCCAATTAAAAAAAAGTAAGAGTGATCAACAATTAAAATTTAAAAGGTAAGATAATTATTTGGTTTTAATTTCTATTAACCTAATTAATGACAAAAAAATTTAAGTTTAAGTCAAAGTATTAATATTATTTTTTTAAAATATAAATATAAATTTTTATAATTAAATTATTTTTTAAAATAAAAAATTAGATTGATTATGTTTTTAGCCCAATTATAATTTTTATAATTTATTAATTTATAAAATAAATATATAATCATTTTTAAATTTCAACTTATAATTTCTCAAAATCAAATTCCTCTTTTTCTTTTATAATAATCTAACTTATTACACAAAATTACAAATTAATATTTAATAAGTTAAATTTTTTTCTCAAAAGTTTTCATTTTTTTTATAACTTATTAGTTATAAAAATTTATAATTTACTCAAATTAATATTTTAAAAGTTAATATTTATTTCTTAAATTTCTTATTTTTTCTAACTAACTTATTCTCCATTTTTTTCACTTATTTCCAACTTAATATTTTTTTATTTCATTTATAAATAAATTGATAAGTTAAATTAATTATTTAGTTTCAAATCATCCAATAATTAAGTTTAATTTTTATGAATAATATAACAATTATGAATAAACTTTAATAATTTTGATTGTATTTATTTATTGTGTTAATTATACAATTGTATAATTTTTATAAAAAAAATTCAAAAAATTATTAGAATTAGCTAAACCGCCGGTTCATGAACTAATTCCAAACCGATATTTTTTCAATTTCAGTCCGATCTTAGATTTTTAGAACCGAAAAACTAACAGTTACAAACTGTGTTTCACATGACGGATTTTGTTTTCCTTGTATTGTGGCCGAGAATAGCCAAATATATATTTTAATGTTAACTTGCGTCAAATGGCCGAAAGTAATTACCCATTTTCCTATTTCACAATAATTATTTTAATTCAATTTATTAATTGTTTACTTGTAACTTTTTAGTTTCATTTTCCTTTATTAAGGAAAATATAAGCATTTTCATTATCTCATGGTTTATGGAGGGAATGGCCAACTATACAATGTAAATTTGGCAATTGACATGATTGTGATTTTGGCCGATTACCTATTGTTTCTGTCTCGGTCAAATGGCCCAGTGATTTTTTCATTTTCTTTTTTCTTTTTGTTTGTTTTATCTTTTATCTTATTTTATTATATATTATATATTATTCTCTTTCCTAATTAATTCTTTTATCTATATGGCGCAAATATTTTCATAATTAGAACATTATTTATTGTATTGCATGAATATTTTTACCCCTTCTCTAACATAATTTTGTGTTATTAGCCGGGCACTAAGGCCTATGCTTAGGACTCCTAATTTTTGAGGGAATCCTAATTTTTTCTATTAATTATATAAATTTTTTAGAGTTGTTGAAATTTATTATTAATTATATAAAAGAAATAAATCTACTATTTTATTGGATTTTTGAATCCACATTAAATTTAAATGGCGAATTATTTATGATTAGTTGACTTAAATAGTTATATTGAAATTTGGTTTAACTTTATAGGTAAGTTTATTTTATTGGCAAAATTATATTTTTTCAATAATGTTTAGTAAAAAGTATGAATCTGAATATAAAAAACGTAAGAGAAAAAGAAAAGTAAAAGAACTAATTCAATTCAAAAAACGTGTACTTAATAGATTTGTAATTGGTAGAAACAACAAATGCTAGAAAAACTAAGTGAAGAATTATTGTCATAAAGGATCCCCTAATTAACTCTTGTATAGGGCCATACAAATTCTTGAGTCAGCCCTAACTATTAGTGTTTTTTTTTCTAGTTTATGATCCTATAAATCTCCCCCATTTCGATCAGATCTGCAATTTTATGCATTAGATTAATTCTCCTTATCTTTTTCATTCTATTTATTAATATTTAATTCCCCATTTTTTTTAAGGTTGCAATTTAATTAATTAGGTCTCTCCTGATTGTAACCCTCTTTTCTCCTCATCTATTCCTTCTATTTAGTTTTACGTATTTATTTATTTATTTATTTATTTATGTTGAATGAATGAATGAATGGCTGCAAATATATGCTATGGTGTGAATAGTTTCAATTATATTGTTAATTGGTTAAATAATGACAGGTGAATGATAATGGAAAACAAAAAATAATTGTGTAAATATGGCGTTAATAAGAAAACAACAGTTATAAACACTTGTTAGGTTTCAGATAAGTTTATTTTTCGATCAAATTGGATGACGACTCCATCCAAATCACTTACCCACTATATGTAATTTACACACAAAAAGATATCTGTAAGGAACAAAGTGATAAAACACAATAAATACAAAGTACTACACGTGTATTTGGCATTTATTAATGTACAAGGTTTAATTTGATTGAGATTCATAATCTGGAGACAATTGCCTTCTATGTTTGAATAATGTGTTCCTTTTTTTTTTTGTTATATGAATCCAATATTATTGTAAATTGTTATATAAAGTAGATAAAAAAAATAGAGCTTCTTCTTTGGGGAAATGAACACTACATTTTATTCTATTTTAGACCCTTAAATTAAATTAAATCCAATTAAATAAGAATAGATAATTCAAATAGTCATAAAGAAAGAAAGAGCTATGGAGGAAAACATTTGTCAACTTCTTGAGACATTTGTAGGACTTTGAAGAGAGCAAAAACAAAAGGTATAAGTTGAAAATGCCAATAGAGATAGAATCATAAAGTTGAAAGAAAACATTAAGAATATGCTAAAAGGTTTGGTTCTTTGCCTTTGGGATCCAATCTCTCTGACGGCTTGATAATTAATATATAATTAAATTAAAAGGAAATTTTTTTTACAGAAATTTAAGTTTATAGTTTCTTGTTCCTAATATTCTGCCTTAAACGATTTTCATGGTTCACAACTTCAACACTATCCCATAGTTTTTATTTCCCAATTTCTCACGTTTCATTAGGCATCTGATTCTTATTTCTGTTAGCTGACTACTTTAAGGGCTTCCCTGAGGCAGAAAAAGCCGACCACATGGGCTGCCAAAAAATTGTTATTTTTCATTTTTAAATTAATCATGAGAGGTTAAAAAAATAAAATTCAATTCAAAATTTGATAAAATTTAAATGGCTTAATTTGAATCTGAAAATTATTTGAATTTGACTTTTGAAAACTAGATTAATCCAACAAATTTTCTGAATAGCATGATTTGAGACATACTTGGTAACAAGGGCTCAATATGACCAGACCCGATTATCCGACTTGACCTCATTGTCA
Source organism: Triadica sebifera (assembly GCA_023653625.1). Taxonomy (NCBI): domain Eukaryota; kingdom Viridiplantae; phylum Streptophyta; class Magnoliopsida; order Malpighiales; family Euphorbiaceae; genus Triadica; species Triadica sebifera. The sequence continues at coordinate 2,211,484 of CM042910.1, forward strand.
TTATATTAAAAAAATTTCTGAAATTTATTACTTAAAAAAATGTTTAGGTTTATACTTTTTTAATTATTAGATTTAAATTGCAAGTTTTTTCAGTTTTTATCACAAAAAAAACATTATATTCTCTGACATTTTAAGATTACCAAATTTACACCATTTTAGTTTTCAATTATTGTAGTGTGAAATATTTTAGTTCCTATTAATACTTTCTATTTTTTTCTCAATAATAGCACAAAATAAATTTATGAATTTTAAATTAACGAACAAAGATTTCATGGATTCTATGAAGGGTGGAAAGTGTAGTCAAAGAATTTGATTCTAATTTGAAAATTAATTGCATGGAATGGCGACAAAATTTCTCAACCTCTATATTATTATTATTATAATATAGTTGAACATAGGGAAATCTTAGACTTGAATCAATAGCAAAAGTAAGATTCTTATATATATTTACAAATTAATAAGTAGTCTAAGATCCTATCACTTGAGAAGAAAAGATTCCATTGAAGTCGGCACCGTTGAAATTATTCTCTTGTTGATTTATGAAAGTGGTACGACAATTATGGGCATCATTGGAGTATTTTTATTTGTGTTTTTTTATTAACTAAATTAGTCTTTTTTTTTTTTTTTCTCGAGTGGGACATAATAAATGCTTAAATGGAGAACCATTAGGAATAAAAGGTATGAAAGATTGAATTATTCGTTGCTTAGCATGCATGGATAGTGATATATGAGAGTGGAATTGATGAGATATCTCAAATATGTATATTCTTTGTTTTTATTTTCTTTCTGCTGCAGGGACAGATCTAGGGTAGGGACAAGGAAGACACTTGAGTTCATGGCCTTCTAATATAATTTGTACTCATTTTCGTTCCTAATATATATTTATATAATTTTATTCTATTGATAATAAAAAATTATATAAATGCATCAACTCGAAAAAAAATAATTGTAATAATTTATATTATTATATCATTATTAATGTGAAATTTTTTTTACCCAAAATATCAAAAATTCATATTATTATATCATTTTTCCAGTCCGTTTTCATGAAAAACAAGGAAAGAATCCGTTTGTGTAATTAGAAAAATTTAGAAGCAGGATGAAGTGATAAAAAGCGTTGTTAGATATATATTATGATGGATTTTTCCATAGTTTGAAACTTTAAACTTTAACAGCAAAAATAACTCATTTCTATAACAAAAAGATTTTTAAAAATTTATTGTTAAATGTATCATTTATTAATAATTAATGCATATTTTTATATAATTAACTATTATAAAATAATATAGATTATATAATTTAAATTTAACATGAAATCATAATTGTGATATTAATTCAATTGTATTAGACATTTTATATATATTTAAGCTTAATTATATTAAATATGATTATTGTTGAAAATTTAAATTATATAAAATATTATTAGTTGATATAAGTTTTATGTTGATATTTGTTGATGAATTAGTTTTATAAATATATTTTTATATTTTTTTCTACAGTCGTACTATATATAATTTTATATAAATAATTATCAATTTTACAAAAAGGAAAAAAAATCCAGCTGAATGCAGTTAAATCATGACTAAATTTTGGTTTTGTTTCAATGTCTGATCAGGTTTTGAAAACATTGAACATAAGTACGATTTTTATGAAGAAATGAACTAACTGTTTAATGGAGAAGACCGACAAGAGATGAATTATACTATATTTAAGGGTTTTTTTTTTTCCCTTAAATGAAGTGAAAGTAAATCTCTGTATGTCTTTTTTTTTTCCGCTTATGAAAGACAAAATTAAGAGCAATAGAAAAGGCATATTGAATGTCACACAATGGATGAGTTGGTTACTGAGGAGGAAATTGAAGGTCATGCAAAAAAATAAAGAAGTTGTTACAATTCATAGGTATTCAACCTTTTTCAGCACTGAATCTCAAATGAAGACAGAGATACTGTGCTTTGTTTCTTGGATTCCCAAGAAATGAGAGAGGAACCATGTCAAATGCAAAAATCTATGATGGATTGCCTTGTGCTCGGATATGTGTAGCCCAAATCAGAGTCTAAGAAACCTTAGAGCTTAAGTTTTGTGTTGATGAACTTTTGACGTGACACAATAGAAGACTATAGGAGCTACGTAGCATTACATGTGCTTTAATAGGCCTTGAGTAGATGTTGAGATAATTGCTGATGGGAAAAGGATAAATAATTCTTGTGTTAATCAGCAAGTAATTTACTAATCAGTCTTCTGTACAAAAGCTATTATTTTGAGGAAACACGAAGCTGTTACTGGAAGATTAACTATTCCACATGACCAAAGAACTGGCTGGCAGCATCTCTCAGGCAACCTTAAAATTAATTGACGAAGTATTTGAGGCTTACTATATCTTTAATATGAAAAGCGTTATGTGGGTATTGTTAGGCAGCCGAAAGTTTTGAATTTTGGTGTGGGTCCCACCACATATAAAATAAAATAAAAAAATCAAAAGTTGTGGTAATTCAATTTCAAATTGAATTCCTTCAGCCAATATTTTTGACTTTTTTATTATGTGTTCACACGGAATATTTTTCCTATAAATAGGCAGATATGCTTTCATTTGAATTACAACAATCTCAATTCATTTGAGAGAATTTGAGAGAGAGTTAGATTTTTGCAATTTTTCCAAAAATTAGGGAGTGACAAAAATAGTGAGGAAAATATTTTAAGGTGTTTTTGGGAAACACTTGTGTGCCACTATTTTTGGGTTTATCTCAAATTTATTGTATTACCTCTAGCCTGTGTCTAGGGAAGGCTCTCTTATTGTACCCATTAATTTTTATTAGTAGAGAAGAAAAATATTCGGAGTGTTGTCCGTGGACGTAGTCCAAATTAAAAGGTAAACCACGTTAAATTGTCAGTGTTATTTTTTTTGCTGATTATTTTATTTCACATTTATTTGTGTTATTTTATCCGCTATGCCCAACAAGTGGTATCAGAGACAGCCTGTCAGTCTTATAAAATTCTTAGTATGCTCAGTGGTTGCAGTATTAACTGATCTTTCACATCAGAAAAGATTTTATTAGTTTACTGTCAGCTAAAGGAGTCTCATTTTGTTTTAAAATGGAGACAAATGGCACCAAGATGATCAGGTTAAATGACACAAATTACCACATATGGAGAAGCAAAATGAAGGATCTCCTATTTGTGATGAAAATGCATCTGCCGGTGTTTACTACAACTAAACCTGAAGGCAAGACAGATGAGGAGTGGGAGTTTGAGCACGAGCAGATATGCGGTTACATCCGACAATTTGTCGAAAATAACGTGTATAACCACATCTGCAATAAGACTCATGCTCGGACGCTATGGAACAAGCTTGAACAGCTTTACGCGTCAAAGACAGGTAACAATAAATTGTTTTATTTGACAAAGTTGACACAGTCGAAATACAAAGAAGGAACTTCCATAGCAAATCATCTGAATGATATGCAAGGGATCATGGACCAGCTATCCAGAATGAGCATAAAGCTGGATGATGAAGTATTTGCACTGCTAGTATTGGGCTCTCTGCCAGAGTCATGGGAGACTTTGAAGATTTCAATAACCAACACTGCACCTAACGGTGTAGTCAATATGGAGTCTGTAAAAAGCAGTATCCTAAATGAAGAAATGAGAAGGAGATCACAAAACTCATTTTCTTCATCACAATCAGATGTTCTGGTTACTGACTACAGAGGAAGGAGCCAGTCTAGACAACAAATGAGTCTAGACAACAAATGTCTAGAGGAAAGAGCAGAGGCAAATCAAACAAATATAGCAATATTGAATGCCATTACTGCAAAAAGAAGGGTCATATCAAGAAATACTGCCGAAAGTTCAAAAAGGACCAGAAAGGCAAGAAAGTAAAACGAGATGACAGCAGTGATGATGACATAACAAATACCATGAGCGAATTCAATATCGTTTGTGATGATACTATCAATTTTACATCCCATGAGACCAGTTGGGTAATTGATAGTGGCGCTACCATTCATGCCACGTCTCAAAAGAAATTCTTCTCATCTTATACAACAGGAGATTTTGGTGTTGTGAAGATGAGAAATGATAATATGTCAAAAGTTGTTGGCAGAGGAGATGTTTGTCTAGAGACTGTGAATGGTACCAGATTAGTCCTGAGAGATGTCAGACATATTCCAGATATTCGTCTGAATTTGATCTCTGCAGGAAAACTCGATGATGCAGGTTTCTGCAATACATTCTCAAATAACCAATGGAAGCTTACCAAAGGTTCCATGGTGGTGGCTAGATGCACAAGGCATGCTACCTTGTATGTGATGCATGCAAAACTCTCCAATGACACTGTGAGTGCTATAGAGAAAGACAGTGCTATTGAATTATGGCACAGACGACTCGGCCATATGAGTGAGAAAGGGATGACTACCCTTGTTAAAAGGAAGATGTTGCCCGGAATGGATGAAGTGCATTTGGAGAAATGTGCTGACTGTTTAGCAGGAAAGCAAAACAGAGTTGCTTTCAAGAGTTTCGCTCCTTTCAGAATGAAGAATGTGTTAGATCTGATTCATTCAGATTTATGTGGTCCAATGCCAAAGTCACTGGGTGGTGCTCAGTACTTTGTGACTTTCATTGATGACCATTCAAGAAAGACATGGGTGTATACTTTAAAGACAAAAGATAAGATGATAAATGTCTTTAAAGAATTTCATGCCTCAGTTGAGAGACAGACTGGGAAGAAGTTAAAATGCATCCGGACAGACAACGGTGGAGAATACATTGGACCGTTTGATGCCTACTGCAAAGAACATGGTATTCGACATCAGACAACGCCTCCAAAAACACCGCAGTTGAATGGCCTGGCTGAGAGGATGAATAGAACTTTGATGGAGAGAGTCAGATGTTTGCTCTCACATGCAAAGTTACCTAAAACTTTTTGGGGTGAAGCTTTACTCACGGTTGTGTACGTGTTAAATCTTTCACCTTGTATCCCTCTAAAGCTAGATGTTCCAGAGAAAACGTGGTTAGGAAAGGATGTTTCCTATGATCATCTGCAGGTATTTGGTTGCAAAGCCTTTGTACATATTCCAAAAGATGAGAGGTCAAAGCTCGATGTAAAAACACGACAATGTATTTTTATTGGCTATCGCAGAGATCGGTTTGGCTACAGATTTTATGATCCAATAGAAAAGAAACTTGTCAGAAGCCGTGATGCTATTTTCGTTGAGAACGAGACCATTGAAGATATTGTCAGGACAAAGAAAGGTGTTCCTGATTCCAATGGTGACTCAACAGATTTAGAATTGATTCCTCCAATACCGGTGCCAATACAAGTTGGGGATGAAGATCATGTTGATCTGCCTGAAGAAAATAATACTCCCATCGAGAATCCAGAAAATGATGTTGAAGATGATGATGTTCATCATCAACCATCACCTGTGCACTCCCCAGTTCCTATGAGAAGGAGCAATAGAATAAGACAACCGTCTACGAGATATCCAGAAAATGAGTATGTGTTACTCACTGATGGGGGAGAACCAGAAAGCTTTGAAAAAGCAATGACTGATGAGCACAGACAAAAATGGATTGAAGCCATGCAAGATGAAATGAAATCCTTGCATGAGAACAATACTTTTGAACTGGTGAAACTGCCAAAAGGCAAGAGAGCTTTGAAAAATAAATGGGTGTTCAGAATCAAGCATGAAGAGAACAGTTCCCATCCAAGATTCAAAGCCAGATTGGTCGTTAAAGGATTCAGTCAAAGAAAAGGAATTGGCTTTGATGAAATTTTCTCACCAGTTGTGAAAATGACATCCATTCGTACAGTGCTGGGGTTAGCAGCAAGTCTTAACTTGGAGGTTGAGCAAATGGATGTCAAAACTGTCTTCCTACATGGTGATTTGGAAGAGGAGATATACATGGAGCAACCAGAGGGTTTCAAACATAAGGGAAAAGAGGAATATGTTTGCAAATTGAAGAAAAACCTCTACGGCTTGAAGCAGGCACCGAGACAATGGTACAAGAAGTTTGAGTCTAAAATGGGGGAACAAGGATACCATAAGACTACTTCAGACCATTGTGTTTTTGTACAGAAATTCTCTGATGAAGATTTCATTATTCTTCTGCTCTATGTGGATGATATGCTGATTGTTGGTCGAAATATTTCCAGAATTAACAACTTGAAAAAGCAGTTGAGCAAGTCTTTTGCTATGAAAGACTTGGGGCCAGCAAAACAGATTCTTGGCATGAAGATTATCAGAGATAGGAATGCCAAGAAATTATGGTTGTCACAGGAGAAGTACATTGAGAAAGTACTTCAGAGATTTAAAATGGACCAAGCTAAAATGGTTAGTTGTCCTCTTGCTAATCACTTTAAGCTGAGTTCCAGACAGAGCCCTTCTATAGATGAAGAGAATGATAAGATGGACAAGATTCCATATGCTTCAGCAGTTGGAAGTTTGATGTATGCCATGGTGTGCACACGACCTGATATTGCTCATACAGTTGGAGTAGTGAGCAGATTCCTTTCAAATCCTGGAAAGGAACATTGGAATGCAGTAAAGTGGATTTTCAGGTATCTTCGAGGTACTTCAAAAATATGTTTATGTTTTGGAGATACCAAACCTGTGCTGGTTGGATACACAGATGCATATATGGCTGGTGATGTTGACTCCAGAAAGTCAACGTCAGGTTACCTGATCACTTTTGCAGGGGGAGCTGTGTCATGGCAATCAAAGTTACATAAGTGCGTTGCACTATCTACAACAGAAGCAGAGTTTATTGCAGCAACAGAAGCATGTAAAGAGTTGTTGTGGATGAAGAAGTTCTTGAAAGAACTTGGATTGCAGCAAGACAGATATCAATTATTTTGTGATAGTCAGAGTGCTATCCATCTTGGAAAGAATGCCTCCTTTCACTCAAGATCAAAGCATATTGATGTGAGATATCACTGGATCAGAGATGTGATGGAGAATAAGCTACTACAGCTTGAGAAGATCCATACAGAAGAAAATGGATCAGACATGTTAACGAAGATTCTGTCAAGATCATATTTTGAATATTGTCGTTTAGTTGCTGGAATGGTGGAGCCCCCACATTGTCGGGAGGGGGAGATTTGTTAGGCAGCCGAAAGTTTTAAATTTTGGTGTGGGTCCCTCCACATGTGGGTCCCACCACATATAAAATAAAATAAAAAAAGTCAAAAGTTGTGGTAATTCAATTTCAAATTGAATTCCTTCAGCCAATATTTTTGACTTTTTTGTTATGTATTCACACGGAATATTTTTCCTATAAATAGGCAGATATGCTTTCATTTGAATTACAACAATCTCAATTCATTTGAGAGAATTTGAGAGAGTTAGATTTTTGTAATTTTTCCAAAAATTAGGGAGTGACAAAAATAGTGAGGAAAATATTTTAAGGTGTTTTTGGGAAACACTTGTGTGCCACTATTTTTGGGTTTATCTCAAATTTATTGTATTACCTCTAGCTTGTGTCTAGGAAAGACTCTCTTATTGTACCCATTAATTTTTATTAGTAGAGAAGAAAAATATTCGGAGTGTTGTCCGTGGACGTAGTCCAAATTAAAAGGTGAACCACGTTAAATTGTCAGTGTTATTTTTTTTGCTGATTATTTTATTTCACATTTATTTGTGTTATTTTATCCGCTGTGCCCAACAGGTATTCCTTAGCAAGAGAATTTATTAAGCTATTATTGCTCACCAATATGATTATTACTAGATAAGGGAAATTTTTGAGCTAATATTTCTCGCCAATATAGCATTGTCAATAAAGACAGGAAGAACTATGAAATTCAAGCCATTTTGTTTAAGGAAAAAAGATGAATTTGGTGGTACATCATGGAATTTTGAAGCAAGTATAGCGTCAGAAAGCTTGGAATGGCAATGCCTACTCATTTTGTTTCAAGCCATAAAAGAAACTTAGTGAGTTAGTAAACTTGATTCAGCTTAGAGGTAGTAAAACCAAAAGGCAAATTAATGATCTACATCACATTATGAATTTCTAACAATGAACAAGTGGTAGATAAAACACAGGAAGCAGCATTAGGAAGATCCCAAAGACAAAGGAGATCTACTATTTCCAATGATTATGCGGTTTATCTACAAGACTCAGAATTTGACTTAAGAATTGATGAAGATGCAATTTCCTTTTCACAAGCCATGGAAAGTGTCAATTCTAATAAATGGTTATATGCCATAAAAAAAAAAAAAAAAAGAAGAGATGAAATTAATAAATCACTATTAATGGAGTTTGTGATCTTGAAGACTTGCCTGAAAGATATGAAAGAGAGTTAGGTGTAAATGGGTCTTAAAAACCAAAAGCAACTCAAATGCCAAAGTTGAAAGATTCAAAAGCTCAAGTTTATTTGTCTCCCGAAAAAAATATAATTGGGGGCCAAGAATCTGGCTTACTTCAGATCGATCCACATTTTTAACTAGTAAAAATTGGTAAGTCAGGAGAAATACGTTCAAAGTTTATATTAACAAAGTGGAGTGACTTAAAAAAAAAAAGTTAGCCGCCCTAATAAGCACCTTAACCTAATTAATAATATACACATATTCGATTGAAACCCTCTGAAAAGCAATGAACACGAATGGAAAAAAAATGCAATTTCATATACTATTGGCAGCATCAAATATAAGATTAAAAAAAATCCCAAATCCCAAATCCCAATTCAATGAGAACTAAAACTACAAACTCGCATGAAAGCCAAATAAATAACGAACTAGCCTAACTTCTGGGATTTCTCAAGAGTTCTACATTGGCTGAGAGTATAATAAAGCTATTTAAAAGAGCACAACTGAATAAACAATTATAACCAAGAAAAAGATCAGTCATACTAAACTACATTCACCCAAAATTAAAACCTATCAAACCTATTAACAATTTATTAAAGAGAAAAATGAAGAAAAAAAAAGTCACTAGTATCATAAGGAAGAAAATTCGCAATCCCCAAAACCCAAGACTGTTAAGAAAATCAGAACCCAATATCAATCAGGATGGAGTCATTTAATTCGGCTAATTCAATTACATTGATTTTTATTGTTCTTAAAAAAATAAAAAGTAACAAAACTTGAAGGTGAATAATAAAATCAATGAAAAGAAAACTAAGCGATCAACAATACACTTTCAATTAAACAAGCCTAAAGAAACAACTTTTTGATAAAGAAAAATGATGGATTATCAGTAATAATAATAATAATAATAATAATAATAATAATAATAATAATAAGAAGAAGAAGAAAAGCTTTGTTAAAAAAAAGACCTATTTGAATTTAGCTAAATTTAGGTTGTTTAACTTAAAATTTAGCAATATTTCACTGGTGTCCCAATTTAGCAATACCCACAAATCATCACTATTTGAAACAGTCTTTATTTAATTTTTCATATGACATTTAGCTATACCATATTCATATTGCTAAACTATATATAAATTTGGCGCTTTGTCGATGCCAAATTTAGCAACGCAAGATTGCAGCGTCTCTAATAGGAGACACTCTGAGAGTCACAACGGAGTTGTTGAAGGTATTCTGTTGTCACTCGTTTTAATAGTGTCACTATTTTTCCATCATAACTTATTGTCGCCAATGTGTCGTGTGACGTCGATATGGTATTGCAATTTAGCGTTGCTAATTAGTGTTGCAAATCAGGTAATTTCTTGTAGTGATGAAATAAAGGATTTTGCTAAAATTTTGTGCAATAATTTTTATTATGAAACTATGTCATAAACAATATCAATTGATAAATAACTAATTCCTAAAAGTAATAAAAATATTCAAAGCTGCATCACTTTAAAAAAAATACTAAAATTCATTTTTATTCATTAATCATCATGCGACACATCTTGTCATTGATAAGACATATAGTATTAAAATTGCAAAACATAATGATAAACCTATAAAAAATGTTAGATGTCCATACAACACTCAAACTCACGTGTTTGCCCTCAAATGATGTAGAATTATCGTGTTTCACTTAAATTTAGGCTTTTACTCTTTTTTAAGCTCATCACTATTATTTTTTACCGCTTAAAAATTGATTTCAAAATTACAATCAAGAACCAAAAGTAAAATCAAACAATCTGCAAGTGATTTATACTAAAAATTAACAATGAAACCTAACAAGAATGAATAGAACAAAGTCTAGAAGCAAATTAATATAAAAAAAAATCAATATATATATAAAGCTATACATGAATGTAGAAATGTGTATGCTATTGATTTTTGTTAATTTTAAGCCTAAGAATACAAATTAGACTTCACTAACGTAAATAGATGCAAATATGACATAATTAAAAGAATAAAAACTAAAGAGCATAAATAAGAGACAATATGGAATAAAAAATCATAATCGGTTTTCTCCTAATGAGTAGCCAATTTTCCCCTAATTTAATCCTTATTCAACCTTAACTTAAGAACTCAGGGTATATTAAATCGAAAAGCTCAACTCCTCAAAATTAAATCAATGTTCAATATGATAACTAAGGTACCTGAATTCATAAGTTACATTTTTAAACCTCAAAACCAATTATTTCAGATTGATTGCAATAGTTTAAGATAATAACTAATGATTTCAACAACCAATAATCACAAGATTTCCACTTAAAACTCAAATAACACAATTTCACAATTTTTGGTGTTAATTTCAAATTTTTGATTTTTTTCTTTTTCTTTTTATCAAATAACACTAAATAGTAACTATTAATGCTTAATAAACCTCAAACTCATCAAGAAATTTTTTTAAAAAAAAACCAAACATGCCACATTACTTATTATAGCCAAAACTATCCTGAGCTACCTCTAATGGTAGAATTTAAATTTATCTAAGAGTTAGAGTATGACTTAGTTATCTTTTACTCTAAAAGATTCAACTACTTAGGGGTATAAATACTCATTTGAGCATGTATGACAATATCATTGATGAATAAAAATAAATTTGAGTATTTTTTTTAATAAAGTGAGACTTGTTGCATTTCTTTATTATTTTTAGGAATTAGTTACTTATCAAGTGATATTGTTTGTGGCGTGACTATTCTTAATTAACCTTATAATCTTGATTCTTTGTTATATTTGTTAGTTTTGATTCAAATTTAATTTATTATCACCATAGCTTAAGATTTGTTTACCTTGTCTTGTTGAGTGGTTTCAAGATGAGCTCCACTTTTCTTTTCATTATAATTGCACATGATTCTTTAAATCTACTGACTTGATTTAATGGACTTGGATACCTTATAATTAAGCCCTATTGACTTGAATCTTCATATAATACTTCTTTTAGCTTCATTTTAAGCTTGTTTTTGTGTAGTGTTAGCCCATAAATTTGATTGTCGATTTTAGGCCTAATATAACAACCAATGTTCCAATGTTGTTTTCTATGACTTGAACACGCATCATATGAAAATACTTTTAAACAGACTTATTCTTTAAGATAAACATTAAGATTTATCTTAATGAAGAAGGTTTACTTAATTAACTTCAAATATTGATTTCATCCATGTGGTTTTAATTGACATTAAGATATAGATTCAGCCTATGTGGTCCATGTGGTTTACTTAATCAAAAAAATTTAATAATAATTAATGAGCCTTAATCCTATTGGTTAAAAAGGGATAACTATGAAAATCCTAATTTCTCGTATGTATGATGCTATCTTTCTACATAAAAAAAAAAAGGAGATAAAGGCCTAATGAACATGATACCCAATTAAGAAAACCTCTGACCATCAAGAGATCCTCTCGAAACAAATGGGCATTGGGAGAGAAATCAAGTTTATTATCAAAATTTAAGTTTTCTCGATGGAGATCGGTCTAAATTTGTAGAGAATCAATAATCAGTTTTTCAAGGAAAATATCAAGGAAGTAGGTACACTTCCTGACCAATTAGATTTTTAGTGAAAAATCATATGGTTCTAAAAATTCATAGGTTCATATTCATACGAGATGGTTTGTTTATAAATGATGATTCATGAACGATAAGACCTCTTATAAGATCGACAAAATGAGATAAGATTTTTAAAATAGTTTAGAGGAAAAGTTTGATAAAGAAGCTCAAAAAATCTCAAAAAAGAAAAACAAAATTATTTCTTGGAAAAGAAAAGATCTCAAAAGAATATTAAAAAAGAAACTTATTGAGGAGGCCTTGAACACTTTGATACTGTGTTGCAGCAGTTCAGTAGCGAAGAGGGAATGAGAAAAAAAAAATTTAGAAACAAAGTTTAGAGGAGGAAATTATTTGTATTCTAAAGAAAGTAACTATATACAACTCCTTATATTCAAATTAACACGTAAAAATATAAGTCTTAACTTAATTAATTCTCTAAAAATTTGCCTAAAAAAAAACTTAATTAGGTAAAAATAGACAACATTGAGCTAGACTGAAGTTACATTTGGCCATTATAATGTTGTGCATGATTGGATTGTTATCTCTTATTTAAGAAATTCTCTTTTCTACTCGAACACTCTAAGCAATTTGCCTTTCTTTCATGCTCGAGCTTGATAACTCTGTTTATACTTCTTTTATTTTTGTCTTATTGTCGAATCAATGTTTGCCATTAATGACTTCATTACCTTTGTTCAATAAACACATTCTGGCCTATACAAATAAGATCCAAATTTGGGATTCTCTATCATTGGTCCACATTTGAAAATGCATTCCCCCTTGCTAAGAGCAAACTGCCCTTAATAATTTCCATGCCACCACCGATAGTGGCAGATCCAAAAATTTTATACAGTAAAATTATGATAAATTTTATTGAGATTCATTTGTTAAAAATAATGAATCCATTTCAGTACTTCAATAGCTCTTAAAAAATAGTGGGATCCAAGGACCCTACTCCTTTAAATGACCCCACTTCTCATGGCCACAAAGCTACAAATATTTATAGGCTTTAATTTCACTAAAATAATAAAATGATAATTTTTGTTCATATAATAAATGAATGTTTTCTTTTATTACCAATTATATAATTATATGATTAATTAAAATTTACAATAGTGAATATCAGCACATATTGGTTGGTATTTGATTCTCTTAAACAAATTATTGAGTTTTGAGATTGGTAAAGGGAGAAAATTTGTGTTAAAAGAGTTTTTACACCGTATGATCAGACCCAATTCAAACCGTATTTATTAATGAATTAATAAGATTCTAAATACCAGTAGTTTTTACCCAAAACAAAAAACAAATAATTATGATAGTTAAAATTTTGATTCAAACTATTATAGCTAATTATAGGTAAAAATCAAACTTCAGACTTTAGTATATTTAAAAATTTAATTAATTATTCTTATTAAAAAATATATTTGTTATTCTAATAATTTTAAAAGTAAATTCTTACACTCGGACATGCACATTGAGGAATTACCTGAAATGGATAAGTGTGTATTTAAATGTAACAACAAACACAATCAGTAATGCCATGGAAAATTCACTCATCACTTTATTGTCCCCTTAATGCCCTGCATGGTGGGGAGTACAACGGCCGTTTTCTATCTTGCTCATTAGTCATTAGTACATGTTTATGCCCCATGTGTCCTACTTGTAGGGCTACTAATCCAAAATTAAACCGAATCAATTTTATTAAAAAATAAAATAATATTAAATCAAATCGAAATATTTAATAATAATACAAGTCTAAAAACCGGATGTAATAAATATTCACTGTACATAAAATTGAATAAATTTCAAATAAAAGTAGAACAAATAGTAAAAAATTGCAAATTATGAAAATGGTATAAGTGTACGTAAAATATATGATGGAAATGCAAGATATAAATGTACTGAATAATACAAATTTAAAAGAAAACAAAAAAAAAGAAAATTGATTTGTAATGAAAGAGTTTGGACTATAAAAAAATGAGTGTATAAACACATTCTGTCAATTAGGCACATGTCAAATTTCTAGCCATGTATATATATATATATAAGATGAGCAACAAGTTTATATTATGAGTCAATATTAAAAAACTACTTTTTTTTTTTGTTTTAACTATGCAGTATTCTATAATTCAGAGATTGCAGATTAACTTTTTTACTTGTTATATTTTATTACAAAATAAAACTCCTTCAACCAACAAAAAAAAAAAGAAAAAAGAAATTAAAATATTTTAAATAAAAAATTTAGCCCTTATTCAAAAAAGAGAATAATGAAAATAATTCTATTTAGCAATGTGACATAAAATTGATAAATTATAATGCAGCTTTTTAATTTCCTCCACAAAAAAAAAAAAAAATCTTTTTGTTTTCAATGGAAAAGGAAATAGGAAGGTTGTTATTAGGCACCAAGTGGGCCAAGATCTAGTAGGCTAAGGGCTTGGCAGCCTATTGCCTTTCCGACTCAGTATAAAAAATCAAACAATTATTTTAAAAATAAAACTATTAAAACAAACTAAATAATGACAATTAAAAAATAAATATTGGTCTAAGTTTTCCTCATTGCATGAGAAGACTTTATAGTTAGTTTTGTTAACTCAATCCTTCTTTTCCCCGACATGAAATCTTTGGCTTTTTCAGTTTTTCACGTAATTTTCTTCCCAAATTACCATTCTCCTCCTATCCATTAACCACATAATATCCAAGGAATATTTTAGTGCATAGTTCCTTCTGCCAAATAATTAGAAAATGACAAAGCCAAATACCAAGTTCAAGAGATTTTAAGGAAGAAAAAAAAAAACTCTCTTTTCTTAGAATGTTGTTTTGAATTTTTGATGGTAAAGCTTAAAATAAATATTCTCGATTTGATTTGATTTGATTTGTCTTCTCAATTATTAGCTTAAGGAATATTTAAATTGTAAATTATTTTCTCTTTTCCACATGATATTCCCTATATATGATAGAAATATATATATATATATATATATATATATATATATATTATATGAAATTGTTAGATTATACAAATTAATAAGATTGGTTCTTTGACATTTGACAATATGCCCTTTTAATTTTCTGCTGCCCAATTAACATAAAGTAAATGATAATCTGTACGAAAATTTGTCAAGATATGCCGACTAGCATTTAGCCTGGACTTTAATTTTTTATTTTTTAAAAAATCATTCAGGATCCTCCAATTTTACTGAATTTCATATTAATATAGTTTGTATTGGACAGATTATAAAACGAGCAAAACGTTTCTTTTAAAATTTTAAAAATATTTCATATTCAAAATTCAAATTGGAGAATTCTAATTAAAAAAATTCATATTTTTTTTAATTATAGCCTTCCACTAATCATATGTTTGGATAGAAGAAAAATATATAAGGAGAGAAAATAATAATGTAAAATAAGAAAAAAAATTATTTTATTCTATTTGGAAAGAGAAACAAATAAAGAGGAGAGAAAAATTATGTTTTATTTTTCACCCTTCACTTTTTTTCAAAATGAATATAAAATATGGAATTGAAAAAAAATGATAAAAATATTTTTTTTATCCTGCCAATTTGATAATTTTAAATACATAATTTTTGTGTGCAAAAAAGATATCATGGTTGAAACTGTTAATAAAATTAAGTTTTTATCTTTTATGTTGTTAAAAAAAACTGATGAATCGATGATCTAATTGATGAAGTCAATGCACATTTGAATTGAATTGTTGATGAATCTCTTACGAGATGAAGAATACAACTCTGACTTCATTCAAGTTAATTTCACCTTGAATATACTCTTCCTTTCTCCTACCAAATCTAGTTTTTTTTTCTTTGATAAACTTTATTTCTTTCAATTTCTATAGTTATGTATTTGAAAATTAGAAAAAACAAAATTATTATGCCATGTATAAGAGAAATAAATGATACGTCAGTTTTTTTAAACACTGTAATAGATAAAAACTTAATTTTATTAACGGTTTCAACTACTAAACCTTTTATATATATATATATATATATATTAAATTATTAAATCATGAAATTACATGACAATTTTTTTTTGTACTTTCTCATTTTCTTTATCTCCCTCTTATTTTACTTCAATTCAAACACTACTAAAAAAAATTATTTTTCCTTTTTATTTTCTCTTTGCAGGAGAAAGTTCCCAAACATAATATAAAAGGAAAGGAGATTTTTTTATGGGTGGACCGAGATCTCAAATCTGAGACATTCCACTCGATCTTCCATAAAAGCCCTCTACCATTCCTACTATCCTCACAACTATAAAATTCATGCTATTTTATCTCACCATCTCCGGTGAAACTCCTTTTAATTAAGCCATCATGTTTTATTCCTTTTCTTTTCCATCTTGTTTCACTTATATATCTCATTACTAATCATTAATTTCAGACCACCATAATATTATGGAATGAGAATTATTTATTTATTTATTCCGAGCCCTATAATAATAATAAAAATAATAATCTCTATTAATTTTTGAAATTATTATTAAAATTCCTTCTCCATGTGCAATCCCTCAACTTCAAGCATGCAAGATGCCAATGCTATTAGGAAGCATGAGGACCTAAATAGGACATTGCAATGGCCGCATGTGTAGATATTTGTGCAAGAAAAATGCATGCCATTTAGATTTTAGACCCTAAAGTAGGATACAAGAAAAGTCCCACATGACCGACCAAACCACATGTAAATAAGCTTATCTGTTGTTTATCATATAATTCCTTTTAGTGCTGACAACTTTTCACACTATATAAATATAAATATATCTAATATGTTAATATGAATAAATACGAATAAAAATATATAAAATATCTAATAATTATATATTATTTTTTTTAAATATATATATAAACTTAAATGTAAATAAATTATAATATATTTTATTATAATTAATTATATTAATATATATGAATAAAAATAAGTAAATTAGTGATATAATTTATATCAATAATAATTATATAGATAATTAAATGTTTAAATTTTATTATATTTAAATTTATTGTGCATACATGCATATTTATATATAATATATTATAAAAATTAATATATATTTAGAAAATATTAATTTTAATTATTTGTATTATACACGTATGTAAATATATATTTATAAATATATTAAATAATTATACGATACAAAATAATACATTTAAATTGACACAACACATTTAGTCATTTACAAATTGTCACCTCTAATTCCTATGTGCATTTTTTTTAATTAACATGAGATCAACTATTTATATTTAATTGATAAATATAATTTAATACATATGTGATATTGAAAATTAACAAAAAAAAATTGGAAGATCTAATAATATTATCCATTACAGTTTTTCATTTCCCTCCAAGCTTCTATCCCCCACCACGGCAACTAGCCCTGAGCCCACCACCAACAAAGATTTTAGTACTTTCAAGAATCAATCTGCTTTTTTCATCTTTATCTTTCTCCATCATCATAAAAAGATTTTAATAATCATAATAATAATCACAATTGGTAAAAAAAGCCTAAATCTTGATTGCTATATCACTATATCTTCTCTTCATCCTCGCCTTTCTTGCAATTCTCCTTTTCACAGTCATAACCTTCTTTTGGACTCTCTAATGCTCTCTTCTCTTGCTCTTCTTCTTCTAAATGATTCAAATTCTTCTCCTTCAAATTCCCATTTGTCAAATTCTTCTCTGCCCTTTTCTTCAATTCTCCAAGCAATTCAGTCACTGCCATATTCTTTTTTCTCCTATTCTTGATCAAAACTTCACTAATATCAGCAGGAGTCATCTCTGCTTCATCAATGGTTTCTTCTAATTCCTTCAAAATCCCATGTTCCAAATCTCCTTCTTCATATCCCAAATAATTTTTCAGCAAAATTTTGAGTGCTGAAAATGAACAATAACTCATGAAAATATGCATATCCATTCTCCCACTCCTCAATAATGCAGGATCAAGTCTCTCAATGTGATTAGTAGTGAACACAAAAATCCTTTCACTTCCACAGCAAGACCATAGCCCATCAGTGAAATTCAATAACCCAGATAAAGTAATTGAATCCCCTCCTTCTTCACCGCTATTACAACTAGACCCAGATCTTATTTCTGATGGGTCATAATAATTTCTCCCCAATCCAGAAGGCCCACCATTGTTATTGCTATTGATCTTCTTTCTGTTGCTCAAATTGATAGAACAATCAATATCCTCAATAACAATGATAGATTTTGATGTTGTCTTCATCAGAAGTTTTCTAAGCTCTGAATTTGTATGAACCTCAGTCAATTCAAGATCATAAATATCATAACCAAGATAATTAGCCATGGCTGCAATCATGCTTGATTTCCCTGTACCAGGTGGTCCGTAAAGCAAGTATCCTCTCTTCCAAGCCCTTCCAGTTTTCTGATAAAAGGCTTGCCCATTTGCAAAATCTTTCAAATCCTCCATGATTTCTTGCTTCTTCACTGGGTCCATAGCCAGAGTATCAAAACTACTCGGATGCTTAAAAGGAACATATTCCCATGGATGCCCTCTTGAATCAAGAGACCCACTTCTCGAATTTGTGTACAACAATCTATCTTGATTTCTCCTTCGAATTTCATTAGCTCTCTCCATAATGTAATCAAGATAAGAATTCAGTATCAAAGATTTGTCCTTTTTCTTGATTCGAAGAGTGAAGCCTCTCTTCTCCTCCGGCAATGGCCTCCACGAGAATGTCTGAGCTTGCCTCTGAGTGACAACGTGCTCCCAGTGGACAGTAACGCCATTGAAAGTATCGAAAATGGTGTCATTGTTTGTTAACCCAAAAGTAATGGTGCTGGAGTTGAGAGCTCGAGTGAGGCTCAGACGGCTGCCGGAGATGGAGATGGAGGAGCTGAGATACAGCTGCACGGCGCTGTAAAGCTCGTTGGTGTTAACGCCATCGATTTCGGTGATGTCAAAGTAGCAGTAAAAGGAGAAAGAGTTGAAGATGTGGTCGAAGAGCTTGAGAGAGGCGAAACGGAGCTCTGGTGGGAATAAAACTTGGAGAAGACTTTGGCAGAAGGCTAGCACACCTAAAAGTGAGGCCAAGGAGGTCCAATATTCCTTCATTTTGGTTGTTTAAAAGAAAGAGGGCGGTGCTCACGGCGGAGGAGTGGCGGTGAAATAGTGAGAAGCGAGAAATTGTAGGTAATGAAATTTTTAGTGGGAAGAGGAAAGAGATCGTTCTTGTTATTTCGCTAGTGTGTACCGCCTTAATCAATCGAGAAGCTAATGGGTTGTGGGAACTTAGAGGGTCCCTTTTGGAAACTTGAAAATGTGTGGAGAATATATTTGTATATACATTGAGAAACAAAGAGTATGACAATTTTTTATGAGGCGAATTCTAGTAAAATTCAATGAGAAATGTGAAGTATTTTTTTTATTTTGTTTTTGAAATTACATATATTTTTAGTTAGTGAATTAAGATTATATATTAAGATTAATTTTATTTATATCGGATAAAATTTGACAGATAGTAAATTATTCGTTTATAAATTTTAAAATAATTGTACATCTAATTGTCAAACTCGAAATTTCTATTTACACTTGAAAAGAACCACATCATCTTATATATAACTTTTCATGGATATATGTATTTTTATTATTAATGTTCTGACAAAAAAATAAAAATACTTGTTACTTAAAAAATAAAAAAGATACTATGAATAATATAACATTTTTCAATTCAATTAAATCAATTTTTATATGAATTTAAAAATAATTTCTTAGAAAAAATTTAAAATTGGAACCATATGAGAATAACTAATGAAATGATTATATGAGATTTACTTGAATTTAAAACTTTCTCAATTAAATTTAATTATAAAAGAAAAATAAATAATAAATAATTAAGAAAAGGAAAAAAGAAAAAAAGGGTGGGAAAAAGAGTTGTGGATTGTGAAGAGATGGCCAGAAAAAGATACAACAATAAGAAAACAGCAAAGGAAAAGGGCAAAAAAACAAAAAGGGTTTTTGGAGTTTTGAGTTGGAGAGGATCAGAGATGGGGCCAGTAGGGGAGAAGTGATATACAGGAGGTTTTGTTGGACTTTTTTCTTGTACCCTATCGTCATGGATTTGAATACATTTTTTTCTTTTATTTTATTTTTCTGAAAATAGAGGAAAATTTTTGCTGACAAAATAAAAATAAAAATAAAAACTGAGGGGTGGTGAAACTGAAATGAGAGAAATGATATCTCAAGATCTAGGAAACAGACAATAAATGTGGTTAAAACAGGATTTACTGCTAGAGGACAGGCCTGTGGCACAGGAATAACCTGCTAAGTTAAGTAACTTGTAATAATAGTAGTAATAAATGTAGCATCAAAATTCAAAATTTTGCTTTTCTGATGGAGATTTGTTGCATGTGAGTTGCCACTTGCCAGGGATTAAATCCAAGAAAATGATCCACCAACTTAACAAACATGATTATTATTTTAATTTTAAACAGAGAAAATTAAAAATAAAAAACAAATTATATCTGGACCAATTCATGCTTATGCATCGAGATGGAGCATGTATTCACTGAATTGGCACCATGGCCAAAACATTCACTCTGTTTCTGAAAAACAAGTTCTCTTATGTGCGAGATTGATGAATCATAAATCAATTGGCAATAAATGAAACTACACGTATCTTTTGCTTTCACATGGTCCACCACAAATCCTTCGAGTTTCAGCGTCCGATACGCCGATCTCTTTCAAGGCATAAATGTCTTGGCCAACCGTTGTATCTACGCATATGGCTAATGAGCTTAAAGAGAGGTAGACTTCTGAGATTAGATCTTGAAACACAGAGGAGTAAGAATGAACGGCCTTGATTCAATCTTTACTGGTGTAGTGATCTTTCTGCCTCGGACCCATCGCCCTTAGGGCTTTGTTAATAGTTGAAGCGCCGCCTGGCGGCACCAGTAATGAGAATGGGGAACGGGGACTACAGAGAAAGGAGAAGGAAAAATTAAAAAATTAAATTATTTATTTATTTATTTATTTTTCATCTCGTACGTAGCATCTTAAGTAGCAAAAAGAGTATGCATGGCATATGACGTGAGGATGGTCGTTTCGCTAACCTAAAATGGTTGTTAACTTAGGACGAAATTGAACTGATTTTCTACCTTTAAGGGTATTATTGATAATTAAAAAAAAGGATGAGGTCGATATTTATAATTAGCCCATATTCTAAAGACAATTTTGGACCATAACCCTTTATAAATTAGTCTCCTAAAATTTACATGCTGCTAAGTTTTTTGCATTCTTTAAACCATATATTCATTAAAAGTTTAAGAGGTAAGAAGAAAAAAAAGTTTGACAAGGTAGAAGGAGGGCGTAAACCCAATTATATGCTTCTAAGTTCTAATCTAAAAAAAGGATTCATTTCAATCTCATACGTGACAATCATTTTGGCTAGGGTTTACAATTCGTATAGTTTCGTTATATATGTATAATATATAATATATATCGAATATAAATTTATCGTTTTATTTTATTTAATCATTTAATATGTTTATATATATATATATATATATATATATATATATGAGATTATTACCAATACAAATTATATTACTAATTTGCTAATTTTTATTCATATATATTAATATAATTAATTCTAATAAAATATATTGTAAATTTATTAATATATAAACTTATACATATATTTAAAAATATTAATCTAATTGAATATTTTAATTATTAGATATTTTATATATTTTAAAATCTATTTAATTGTGTCAAAATAGACTTAACATATTTATGCATTATTATATCGTTTAATAATATCTTACTCAATAGTATAAACTCTAAAATAAAACATTAAGACAATGAAGAAAATGGCAAAGGGAAAGATGGAAAACAATTTCTAAGTCTATATGCACAGTAGGTGATGTTCCAAAGACATTTTTTTTATCATTATTTTTTAGAAAAAAAAAATTTAAAAAATCATATACTGTTTCACCCTTTTTTTTAAATTAGTTAACTATTTTTTAATGTCAATTTGTATAGCTAACGTTTGAATTTTTTTTTTCAATTCTATACCTCTATCAATTTTTCTATCCAAAATTTAATAGTCAAAAATTTAAAAAAAAAAAAAAAAGAATTTGTGACAGTTTTTCCAAAGAAATCTGTTGCTAAGAATTTTAATAATTTAAAAAATAATAATAAATTTTCTCTTTTTACTCCATAGATGCATGTCTTTTGCTCATTGTAGCATTATTATATATTTTCTTCACATATTTATTAATTTTTTAAATTACTAAAATTATTATATTAATTTTTTCATACATTCATTTTTTTAAAAATGAATTTGCTAACAAATAAATTAAAAAATTAGTCATTCAAAAATTTTATAATTTTTTCTTTAATTTAATTATATCTTTGCCTAATTTGGGTCAAAGATCGAAATTTGTTAAATTAGTGAATTAATATTGACGCAATGTCAAAAAAAAAATTACTTACAAAATTTTTTAAATTGTTGACCATTAGATTAGAAAAATGGTTAATTAGTTAAAAACAAAGTCCATTAGACTAGTTAATAATTAACAATTATGCAAGACGAATTTTAATACATTGGTTAATCTAGAAATCTATTGGGGTGGCTAATCGATTTTAATGGACTAATTAATAATTAGTAATTATGCAAGACCAACAATTTTGATAAACTGGTTAATCTAGAACTTCAATTGACCGATTAACTAATCCATGCTCACCCGAAAAATCAAGTAGTATGAACTTTATCTTCTTATTTAAATCTATACTGCGAGCAAGTAATAGATAGCTTAAATGAAAAAGACCGAAAGTGCAAACCAACCGCTATGGTATGGGCCAAAGGCCGATTCGGCTCCTGATATAATTGTACCTCTAAATTCTAAAATCTCCAATGATAATGTGTCGTTTGCCTCATTGAAGTGGCCATAATTTGATACGATGAATGTCTTCTAATTTACTCAAATCAGTGACATAAGTTAAAGAACCTTTTGGGGCCATGTTAAACACAGAAAAATGTTACAGAATAAAAATATTGTATTTGAATATGCAAACTATGTGAATGAGATAATAACAAAAGAGTTGATGTTTTATAAATATTTAGCTCAGCGGCAGTAGGGGGTTTCGACCCCCTCTCTCTTCTCCCCTAGGTCCGGTTTTGAAATCTCATAAGAACCCAATATATATATATATATATATATATATATATATATATATATATATATATATATATATATATGCTTTTAATGAGAAGTTGAGTTAGCTTGAGTACTGCAGGAAAAATGCAATATACCATAGTTAAAGTCTGTAAATTAAGAATTTAAATAGACTAAAATCAATAACTAGGTCAATTAATTCTTAAAAATTGACAAAACTGATTATCCCATCGACTTACCAGTATTTCTTTCAAATGACTATCTGTAACCAAAAAAGAAAAAAAGTTCCTCAAATTTTATTTTTTGTTTCTTTTCTGTATCAGTGAATTCCGCCGTTCAACTGCTGTCAAATTCGCTGGACTGCAATGATATGCCAGCTTATTTTAATGCATTTTTCTCCTTTTTCATCTCTCCTTTCTTCCCCTCTCTCACTTGTCTCTCTTCTGCACTATCTTTTCCCTCTCTTCCAACCATCATTTAATTCATCTTTGCTGAAACCTAGTCCAGGATCAGTAGAACCTACTGGCCTAAGCTTGCCCCTCTATGCAGTTTCATTTTGCTCAATTTGCACCAGACATTTGTCTCTTCTACACAAGTCACAAACCACCAAATACACTTAATAATCCAAAGTTCATAACCCAGTTCGGATAAACCTAGCACAAAAATTCACACCCCAATACAGAAAGTAAGAGAAATTCTAAAGCTGAATCCAGGTTTACAACTGCAGAAAACCAATTTCGGAAAAAGAAAAAGTTGTCTCTTTGATTAATTTTGTCAAATCAATTCTCAAATTAATCAAAGAAAAAACTAGGAATCTATTTTTTTTTTTAAAGTCTCTGAACATCAAACAAAGATGATGACATTTTTCATTGTTAGAGAAACATACAAATATGAACCCAATTCACTGACACACTTCTTTATCTAATAGCGAGCATAGGGATCATCAACAAGTCTCAACCTTTCTTCACTAACGTAAAAATGCCACATTCAATGCTCAGGCTCCACCTTCAGCTTCACACGCTTCTCTTGAGAATCTCAACCTTTTCGAAAATACAGGAACACATTTAAAGTTCTATACTAGTATAACATTCACAGTTTTGAGTTTCCATAATATGTTGAGATGGAAATAAGGTAAAAAAAGTGACGAGAAGAAAAAAAACCACATAAGACTCCTATGTACTTCCATTGTGAGTTTGAATTACTCCCGGAAATTTCCATGATAGAATTTCTGTTGCATTAATCAATGGCGATGATGAGGAAACCAACAGATACGTACATGAGAAAAACAGGGTAAAGAGCAAGAGCCTTTCTTCTTGGATTGACAGCAGAGCTCATGAAAGGATAGGCAGCCCATGAACTCCAAGCCAAAGTCACACACACCACAATCACTTTTATTATCACACTGTCCTTCAACATACAGATTAGGGCTCCAACATCTAGAGGGAAGAGACAGTATCCCAGAAGGCTAAGACTTTGGAAGAAAATTATGTGTCCACCCTGAAACAACAAATATGATTATCATGGTTTAAGGCTTTTAAATTCCCAAACTTTGGACATAACATTACCTCGATAGGTTAAAGCTGTCTATTTTATACAGCAAAAATCACCTAATATCTAAAGACATTAATATTGCATTCGAAGGGAAAATACTATCCAATGTACAGGTTAAGAGCTTAGCCAGTTCCAAGGGCTGTAAGCATAAGTGCATGTACTTTTGTCTGTATGTTTGTGTTTGTGTGTGTGTGTGTGCGCGCGCGCGAGAGAGAGAGAGACAGAGGGGCCATTACCAGTAGCAGAACATTCAATGTCAATATTACAGCACCAGCTGCAAGCAGTGCAAATGCAACGGCAAAAACCTCAGACTGGAAAACAATACAGAAAACCGTTAGGATGCACTTGGCTTTCACAATAGCAAAAACAAAAAGGACAATTCAGCATGTAAAATCCAAGAAAACTGAAAATCAGCTCAATTCGTATGCTTGGAGATAATCCTAGATGGAGGTCACTGTTTTGAAACTTGTATCCTTTCCTCAAAAGACAAAAGAAAGGTACAGGAAGATTAACTATACAGAAACATGAAAAACAAAACCAAAATAGCATGCTTTACTCATGAAAGTGAGCATCTTGCAATAAAATGAGAGTTAATACCACCTAGATTTAAGTATGAGATATATGCAGAAAGGCAAAAAAGTTGAAGGGAACAATATTATAAACACACACCAGATATGCTCAATAAAGAATAAGTTTAAATGTTGAAATATTCTAAAATCATGCTTCAAGATAAATGTAGTTGCAATATGAATGGTTAAAAGTCCAGTTAAATCTAATTTCTTAGAATTTTAAAATGTTCTAAATAAGCAACAGGCTTATTCCTGTTCTACTCATTTTTTTAAAAAAATTTTATGGCTCATGGTCTTTTACGAATTTGGGCTGGGTTTTCGACCATGTGTGTACTCATGATCTTGGATATTATCATGCAATAAGCAGTCCAAGTCCTATAGGTTTCAGATAACGTTATAATATATAGTTTTGAGGAACAGTTTAGCAAAAATTTACTAATTCTATCTCTGTAAAGAATTATTTGAACTCGATGCCCGTGGAAAACATACATCATGCTAAAAGCACTTCTAGACACAAACTTGGTGTTAATAACATAAATAGGGTTGTAAATAAACCAAGTTGCTTACGAGCTATTCAGGTCTCGATTCGAAAGAAAACTCATTTGAAATCGTTTATTACTGTTAACGAGCCAAGTTTGAAAATCTTTTCGAGTTCGAGCTTAATGTTGTTTAGTTCGTTAACTTGCAAACATTTTCGTTTAAAAGCTCACAAACATATTCGTTTAAGGTTCGTTTATCTTATATTTTGTTATCGAACTCGAACTTGAGTTTTTGTCATTAATCGTTAACGAGCCGAATTCAAGCGTTTGTCATTATTAGTTAACGAGTCAAACTCATTAAGCATAATAAACGAGTTTTTTACGAA
Source organism: Triadica sebifera (assembly GCA_023653625.1). Lineage (NCBI taxonomy): Eukaryota > Viridiplantae > Streptophyta > Magnoliopsida > Malpighiales > Euphorbiaceae > Triadica > Triadica sebifera. Next base: position 2,237,489 of record CM042910.1, read on the forward strand.
CCAAATTCAAGTCGTTTGTGAGCTTAATAATTTTAAAACGACCCGAGCTCAAACTCAAGTATAGAAGTTCGAATCTGTGATAAACTTAAACAAGTCAAACTCAAGCTCACCAATATTTAACTCGACTTGTTTACAACCCTAAACATAAATAATACCAAAATTTGTCACATTATTAAATTGGTACCAAATCTTTTAATTGTTGCAGATTGATACTAAAAGTTTTGGACATGTTGCAATGTGCTACTTGAAGCCAATTTCCACTAAGAAGCAAATGATATGACAACCGAAACGTATAGTTGACATGTTACCACATCATCTTTTTCTTATTGAAACTAATTTCAGGTACCACATTGCAACATTTCCAAAACTTTTGGTATGAATTTGCAACAATTAAAAGGTTTGGTACCAATTTGTAACAAAGTGACAAGTTTTGGTACCATTTATGTTATCACCATCAATTTGTCAATGCTCACGCCAAAATAGGACCCTAAAATTACTGTTCAGACACTAAAGCTGAGCTCAACAACAGCAGGCAGATTCAGTTGCAATTTTAAAATCTCAAGGTGTACATTTTTCATTCGCTCATAAGCACACTCCTTCCCATCTCAATTGATAGGTCTGGATGTTATCCTATTAATACCTAAATTATTTTCAGCTCTTAGATAGCCTCAACATCTTTATAAAGATTGATTTCTTATCGCTTTCATAGAGTAATAACATACCTCTCCTAGCCAACCTATGTTAAAAAAAAAAAAAAAAAAAAACTGAGCAATATAATTAACTTATGAAAAAAGAACTGAATGGCAGCATGGCCCATAGCAAGGGACTCCTTTTCCCTGGAGATACAAGGAAAGTAAAAAAGAATCTATGTCCTTTAGGAATAAAATCTAACTAAATAAAACCTAATCATACGCATACATAATACAGTGTTCCAAAGTTAATGTCATACTGGAACTGAGAAACGTGAATGAAATGTAGTTTCAAATTTTGGACCTGGATTCAGGAGAAGTAATCACATGCAACAAAAATCCCAACTTAAGGTGTGAAGCTAAGTAAATCCTAGAAAACATAAGAACTAAAATAATCTGGAAACTCAACATTAGCTGTGACACCAACGGGTAAACGATGTTCTGACATTAGAGGTTGTGATAATTTAACATTGCATGATGAGTTTTGATGTTCAAAAGGAACAACTTAGAGACAAAACAACGCATTGTAGAGAGATTATGAGGTAAAAACCAATGTACTCTTTCCTAATCACATTATCATATAAAAATGGCACAAAGAATTACCAAAATAATAATAATAAAAGAAAGCAAAGACATGTACCTTCTTCACCGAAGCAGACCATGAGAGAGTAAGCCCCAAAAACACAATGAAGAAAAATGGGCCCCATAGATCCCAATCCCTAAGAGCCTTCCCGGGATCTTCTCTATATGGATTAGGGAACACTACAAGCTTCAAATTACTAACAATCCTCGACAGATCTCTCTTCACCGTATCCCAAACAGGCTCTGTCAATGTATTCGGAGACGATCCGAAACCGGAGACATCAATATTAGAATGAGAATTACCGGATGGGGGTGGTGGCGGCGGAGCCGAGGGGACAGAAGGGACAGACGGTGGCTTCTGGCTAGGCGGCTGCAGTGGAGGGAGATTAGACTGAATAAACGGAGAGGATGAGACCGGAATACGAGGCGGACTCGGCGGACGGGCAGGTAGGACTGTTGGGGGTCCCGATTGAACGCTGGCGTTGATTAGGTTCTCGATCTCATCGATGTCGGACTGGGAGGATGGGTGGAGAGGGACAGTGTCGCTGTGCGACATTTCTTCTTTTTCCGTAAAAATGTCTTTGTTTCTCGAGAAAGTAATAGAAAATTTTTGGATCTTCAAGGAATAGAGTGATCGTCTGTAGAAAGAAGAAGAAAGTAAAACGAAATCTTGGAGAGAAGATTTAGGTTTGGTTTGATTTGATTTGATTTTCGCATTATGCTTAAATATTTCATGATTATTTCCGAACAGTTAAAACGTCGCCGTTGAAGGAATTTACTAGATTAGAGGATCACAGCCAACACGTGACTGACTGAGTTGGATCGGTTGGGTCTGCGAGTCCAAGCAAATAGCAACAGCATTGAATACAATCGAATTAATTTGAGTACACAATTATACACTTCAATTTATTTGATTCGATTTTTTTATTTTTAAATTAGTATTAAATTTTTTTAATGTTTATTTGAATAAATTATTAATATTAAAAATTGAACTAATTCATTATAATATATTTAATTATATTCACATGTTGCTTGACTATTATTGCGATAATTTTTGACTTGGAAAATAATTGAACCGATGGTCTCAGGGTACGTTGATTTGTTTGATTTAAAAAAAAACAAATATATATTATTATTTCTAATATTTTTACAAAATAATAAATTCATATATTTTATTTAATTATTAATTATTAGGAGTAATTATGATTATCTCATTTTTTAATTTAACTTCCAATATTTTTTCATATTAATTAGTAATATAATAATTTTTAAAATTTTTTTTAAAACTAGTTGATCATCTAACTACGGAAAATTTAGTAACTGATAATCTGATTGATTCAATTAAAAGTATTTGGTAAAATTAACTGAAAAATATAAAATAATATGTTTCATAATACAAACGAATTATATAATATATATACATATTAAATAATATAAAAATTATGTGAAATATTTCATTCTAATATAATAAAATACGTATATATTTATTATCTAACATTTCATTATTATTATTATTATAAATGTAGATATTAAATAATTTAATAATTATATTATTATTATAAAATGATAAAAAAAACAAGGGTATAAAATGAAAAAAAAATCATAATCTACTAATTTATAAAAAAAAAACTAGTTCTACTATTTTTTTTTTATTTTAGAAATTATAATATAACTTTTTTTCAAATAAGTTATCTTACCAAATACATATTATTATTCAAATTATATTATTTTTATGGTCAGACTATATTATAATCTAATTTGGTATTATCAAATAGTGCCTAAATAGATCTCTCTGATATATTTTTATCCAAATCAACTATTTGCAATTTTGTAAATTGTTTTTCCCACTTGAATCCCTTGCCATGTGTTTATATTTTAAAAAATATATTTTTATTTTTAACTTAATTTTTTAATTTGACATTTTAATTAATTCAATAATTATATATAAGATTTTTTTTTGATAATATATTTTTAAATTTATAATTTGTAAATGATAATTTATAATTATAATAAATTAATCAATATTTTCAATTTTATAAATTAATAATTATGGAAGTACACGATCCAACCAATTCAGAGGTTGGAAAATATTCAATTTTGTCTTAAAAAGCCGGAGATTTCTAAATTGAAGTATTGTAATTGCTCAAAGTGGTTGGCAATATTTGTTGCCACTTTTTTGTGTAGATGACTGCAATTTTCTATTTCAAAAAGTTCAACTCATTAACTCAGTGACCGGGACCTTCAAAATGCCTTTGATCTAAAATTTTCTAATGTTTAAGCATTTAATTGCTTAAAAATACTGTTACATGCCTAAAATAAATCTCCAAAAAGATGTGATGCTTATTGAGTCATATCCCGAATTAAGATAGCTTTATATTTTGATGAGCCATTTATATTGTTTTACTAATTAATTCTTATGCTTCAAAGGCTAAATTTAATAGTTTGTTTGTTAACCTCTTACAAAGGATTTGAGCAAGTGAAGAAGGTCCATCTCCAAACATTAAGAGATGAAGTTGAATCCTTCCATATAAAAGTATCTAAGTCTATTTCGGATTATTTCTCAAAAGTAGTAGCTATTTCTAATCAATTAAAAAGAAATGGTAAAAAGTTAAAAGATATAAGGATAATAGAGAAGATACTTCATTCGTTGGATCCCAAATTTGAGCACATTGTTGTGACGATTAAAGAAACTAAAAACTTGGAAGAAATGACGACTGAGCAACTCAAAGGATCATTGCAAGCATACGAAGAGAAGCATAAGAAGAAGCAAGGATTTACTGAGCAAATCCTCAATTTGCAACTTAAGAATATGCATGAAAGTCAAGGAAATGATAGAAACCAACGTGGACGAGGCAGAGATAGAGGCCATGGACGAGGTGGAAGTCACGATTGTGGACGAGGTTAGAATTTCCACAACAACTATGAGAAAGGAGAAAGCTCAACACGAGGCAGTGGAAGAATTAATCCGAACTCAAGGTATGACAAATCTCAAGTTCGATGCTATAATTATTAGAAGTTTGGGCATTATGCATTAGAATGTAGAGCTCATAACAACAAAATTGAGGAGAAGGCCAACTACGTGGAGGAGAAGATAGATGGCTAAGAAACTCTTCTTTTAGCACGAAAGGAAACTGATGGTGGCTAAGCAAATTCTTGGTATCTTGACAGTGATGGAAGCAATCACATATGTGGAAGGAAAGACATGTTCATAGAGTTAGACGAGTCAGTAAACATAAATGTTTCTTTTGGAGATGATTCCATAATAGCAGTGAAAGAGAAAGGTAATATCCTTATCTGTTTGAAAGATGAGAGACATCAGTTTATTTCCAATGTCTACTATGTGCCCAATATGAAAAGTAACATCTTGAGTTTAGGACAACTGTTAGAGAAAGATTATGATATTCATATGAAAGATTATAATCTTTTCTATAAAAGATGATAAGAATAACTTCATTGTTAAAGTGCCGATGTCAAAAAATAGAATGTTCTTGATCAACATACGAAATGATGTTGCAAAGTGCTTGAAAGCTTTCTACAAAGATGCATTATGGCTTTGGTGTCTTCAATTTGGGCATCTAAATTTTGGAGGTCTAGAGTTATTATCTAAGAAGGAGATGGTAAAGGGATTACCTCGCATCAACCATCCTAACTAGCTTTGTGAAGGGTGTCTAGTCGGGAAGTAATTCAGAAAAAGTTTTCCAAAGGAGTCAGAGTCAAGAGCCAAAAAGCCACTCGAGCTCATCCATACTGATGTGTGTGGTCCGATGAAGCCAAGCTCTCTCGATAACAATAGCTATGTTCTTCTCTTTATTAATGATTTTTTAAGAAAAACCTGAGTATATTTCTTGAAACAGAAGTTAGGAGTTTTTGAAGTTTTCAAGAAGTTCAAAGCTACAATGGAGAGAGAAAACGGTAGAAAAATCAAAGCCATGAGATTTGACCGAGGTGGAAAATTTACTTCCAAGGAGTTTCAAGAGTTCTGTGAAGCAAATGGAATTCGTTAACTAATGAAAGTTCTTAGATCCCTTCAACAAAATGACGTGGTAGAAAGAAAGAACAGAACAATCCTCAACATGACATGAAACATGCTCAAAAGCAAGAAATTACCTAAGGAATTTTGGGTAGAAGAAGTGGCGTGTGCAGTTTACTTGTCAAACCGATCTCCAACAAGAAATGTATGGGGAAATACACTGCAAGAGGCATGGAGTGGAAGAAATCCTGGTATTTTCCACCTTAGAATCTTTGGAAGTATAGCCCATATTCATGTACCAGATGAGAGAAGAACGAAGCTTGATGATAAAAGTGAGAGTTTTATCTTCATCGGCTATGATGCTAATTTGAAGGGCTACAAGCTGTACAATTCAGACAATAAGAAAATTGTGATTAGTCGAGATGTGGTATTCAATGAAGAAGGAGAATGAGATTTTAACTCTCATGCAGATGACTTCAATTTCTTTCCTCGGTTTGAAGAAGATTAGTTGATACCAATAGAACAACCTGGAGAGGCCGAACAAGAGCCAACAACTCCACCCACTTCACCAACCACCCAAGGAGACTCATCACCTTTGTCACTGTCAAGTGAAAGAGTTATGTCATGCACACGAAGTCTTAAAGATCTCTATGAGGTAACTGAACGACAAGATAACCTTACATTATTTTGTCTGTTTTCCGATTGTGAACCAATGAGCTTTCAATAAGCAGTACAAGAGAAAAAGTGGAGAGATGTGATGGATGAAGAAATCATGGCCAACGAGAAGAATGACACATGGGAACTCACTTCACTTCCCAAGGGACATAAGGCGATAGGTGTCAATTGGGTGTATAAAACAAAGCAAAACGCTAAAAGAGAGATTGAAAGGCACAAGGCGAGGCTAGTTACTAAAGGATATAGTCAAAAGGCTGGAATTGACTATGATGAGGTATTTGCTCCTGTTGCTCGATTTGAGACTATTAGACTAATCATTTCTTTGGCAGCTCAAAACAAGTGGAAGATACATCAAATAAATGTAAAGTTTGCCTTCCTAAATGGAGTTCTTGAAAAGGAAGTCACATTCAGCAACCATCAGGCTATGAAGTCAAAGGTGATGAAAACAAGCACCAATGGCTTGGAATAGCCGAATCGACAAGTATTTCCAAGAGAATGGCTTCAACAAATGTCCTTATGAGCACGCTCTATATATCAAGATCAAAGATGAAAATATTTTGATTGTGTGTCTTTACGTGGATGATTTGATTTTCACCAGAAGCAACCCAAACATGTTCAATGAATTCAAGGAAGTGATGAAAAAATAATTCCAGATGACAGACATGGGGCTCATGGCGTACTACCTTGGCATTGAAGTTAAGCAACAAAAGGATGAAATTTTCATTTCACAGGAAAGCTATGCAAAGGAGATCCTGAAGAAGTTCAAGATGGAGAATTGTAAGCCGATAAGCACACCAATGGAATCAAAATGTCCAAACATGAAGAAGGCGAAAGTGTAGATCCAACATTCTTCAAAAGTTTAGTGGAAAATCTACGCTATCTAATTTGCACGAGGTCCGATATTCTTCACGCAGTTGGATTGGATAGTCGTCACATAGAATCTCCAACAACCACCCATTTTAAAGCTGAAAAGAGAATTCTTCGCTATTTGAAGGTACAATTGATTTTGGCTTGTTCTATTCAATTTCTAATGATTATAATCTTGTTGGATATAGTGAAAGTAATTGGGGTGGAGACATAGCTGATTGAATGAGTACTACTGGATTCGTATTTTTCATGGGAGATACTATTTTCACATGGTTGTCAAAGAAACAACCGATTGTCACATTGTCCACTTGTGAAGCATAATATGTTGCTGCTACCTCATGCGTTTATCATGAAATTTGGCTTTAAAAATCTACTGAAGGAGATAGGTTTAATACAAGAAAAGCCGACTAAGGTTTGTGTTGACAACAAGTCAGCCATTGTCTTAACAAAGAATATAGTATTCCATAATCGAAACAAACACATTGATATTCGCTACCACTATGTAAGAGAATGTGTTGTAAAAAAGAATGTGCAAGTTGAATATGTGAAGTTACAAGATCAAGTTTCCATATTTTTACCAAGCCACCAACAAGTGACGACTTCATAAGATTAAAAAACTTACTAGAGGTCACAAGATCAAGTTTAAGGGAGGGTGTTGGATCATAAACTTGATCCATTATAGGAGGCCAAACTCAATTAAATTGGAATCCAAGTTCATAATAAAGGTCTAAAACTATAAGCTCTCTACCTAGAATCTTCTAGGATGTGGTAATTATGTATGTGAATTATTTGGTAACTTAAAATATTATTAGAAGGATGGAGAACAATGAAAAAAATGAGGTGTATGATTATTATAATTTTAGATTAATTTATTTGTGTGATGTAGGATTGTTTTTAAGTAGTATAAATACCCCTCCCCATTTTAGTTTAGACATAAAAAAAAATTAAAAACTTCTAAGTGAGCGAAAAAATAAAACTTTATAAGAATGAATTGTAGTATTTTGTTTGTTGAGGGAGAGTATTTTTGTAATATTTATTTGAGTTTGAATAAAAGTTGCAAAATTTCCTAGTGTTGTTTGTTGAGTTAGTTTCGCTCGCGCCCTGCCAAGGATTTAATTCTAACAACAGGCTAAAAAAAGGTGTAAAAACGTCCAGTAAATATAATAGGCGTAAATTGTAAATTGAATTTGCCTACTCCTCCCGACACATGGGCCAACCCAGAGCATAAATGTTTGTCAAAACCGACACTTCCTAGCTAAAACTAAAGAAAAAAAATAAGTGGAAAAAAAAGGGAAAAGGTTTTTCTGCCAACAATAAAATATGAGTGTCTTACTGGAATTTTTTCTTTTAAAAAAAGAGAGTATATGGTGTCATTTTTCCTTCTATTATATCTGGTTAACTTATTGGGTCGATGCTTATGGGCCTTTTTGTCTAGGCTGAGACTCCAAGTTGGAAGTAATTGTAACAAGAAAATGAACAATATATAGTAATACCAATGAATCATATTCATCATGGGGTTATTATATTGTGCCCCCGATGTACTTATTTAAACTTCAATTCTTCAATGTTACAGGAAGTATAAAAGAAATACAAAGCAATAAATTATTCTATGTATAATTATAATAATTAAAATCTAAATTAACAATGGAAAGAATAGAATAGATCTAATCTAGATATATATATACATACCTAAGATATATGATACAGTTTAGAAGGTTTAAGATTATTAGTAACATTGAAATACGTCAATGTTTGGATCCACTTCTCTTGATTCTTGAGTTTATGAACTGCAATTGTGTCTGGCCAAAACTCATGTGTACATTTTGTAGGTGGGTCAGGAAAATCATACATAGACCATTTGCCATTAAATCTATTTTCGGCTTTATGCCCTTCTCTAAGCCAATCCCCAAAAACTTTATCTTCTGGGCCTTCTAAATGATTTTTTGGAATTTCAGAATCTCTAATCCATTCAACAATATCCCATGAAACCAAATATCCCAAGCCAGCCATATAACGAACAAAAGGGTCCATGCTAGAGCATGGAATAACATAACCATAGTACAAATCTTCTCTTGGCAATGGCTTTAACGACTCTACTAATTTATCTAATCTTATATAAGTATCATCGTCAGCTTTCATTACATAATGGTAAGGTGGGTAAAGCTTATCATTTGTGTCATCAAGCAGTTCAGGCAAGCTCGAAAAGTAAGTGTAAGTCTTACCTTTGTTCATATTCTCTTTGCAATCCAGAATGATAATATCGCCGTACCGCATTATTTCAAGAGCAACAAGTACCTTCTGGTCTTCTTTCGTCAGATTGCAAAATACAAACTTCACGTCGACTTGTGCACCGACTGGAGATTGCGTCCCGTATATCAGACGCAAAAAATGTCTCCGTTGGTATTGATCCGGCAGGGTTAGAATGCCGATAAGTATGCGAATATCGTCGGAAGAAGAATTTTTTCCAACTTCAATATCGGAAATTTGGGACGGAATTTTGGCAAATGCACATCGACCCAACTTCAATAAGCTACCGAATCGAACTTCATTGATAGAAGCTATGACGCAAAGAAATATGATGAACCCAAAAGAGAAGACAATGAATCTTCGCGGGTCCGATCTCATAGCCTTCATTGTTGTTTATGTTGTCGAACCCTTTTGGTGATTGAATTAAGGATAGCATGCGCAGGAGAATTAAGAGGCTTCTGAATCTATAGGTATAATAATAACAGTATTAACTTTCTTAAATACCATGCCCAAGTTGGCAATATCCATTATCATTTTGACTATTTATTCAAGAATAACATTGAAATAGTGAATATTACTAATATGTCCTTAGTGGGATGAGTTCATTTATGCCATGTTTTGAGGGGTTTTTAGTCTTTTCACTAAATTGCTCTATTCTTTTCCATGGATTAGGGTGTGCATTTCAATTTGGATACAAATGGAGAATTGTGGAATTGAGCCTAAGATGGATGAATTTTGCAGATAAAGTCATTTAGTCAACTTTTTCGTATTTTTTAGGTATTTTTGCATGAACTGAGTCGATTGGACTTCAAAACGTTACAGCTTTAAGTATGGCTCACCCTACTTGAAAACTAAGCAAATTCATTGACCTCATAAATAAGGTTTCAGTTTCTGACCGAATCAATAATAAATAGTTATTTTATACACATATTAATTTATAATTGGTCTATAAATAAATTTATAGATTTAGCATAGGCTTGAAAATTCTTGTTAAGGAATATCCAATATTGTTTTCATTTGGACTTTAATTTTCATGACGCTTCAATTCATTGGGAAAATCATAAAATCAAGGGGCTTAGGTTGACTGAATTTGTCACTGGAACTCGAGGATTTATGAAATGATTTTTTCTTTTTCCACTCAAAAAAATTTGGATGTTATATAATTGTAAGATGCATGGGAATGATTTGATAATATTGGATTTTTTTAAATTTTTTTTAAAATAGAGTTTAGATCATTAAATTTTTTGATTTCTTATGAAAATGGAATTAGTTTTCAAATCAAGCTTCAAGACTTTTAAATGATAACTAGCCTAATTTTTTATTCGGTATTATCTTTTCCCTACAGTTTCAATGAAAGTGAGAGATCAAAAAGGAGCATCAAGAGAATGCAAAAGCTTGAATAGAAAGGAAAAAAAAACGGATATTGAAAATTAAAGTGGAAGACCTTAAAAAAAAAAGAAAAAAGAAGAAAAAGCAGAACAGCATTGAAAAGAAATAAAAGAAATAAGAATTTTGGTAAATTAAAAGATTTAGTCTAAAAATATTTTATCCACACACATGTTCATACGGGCATGCGCATGACAGATATATATAATTTTTCAATTTATAATGGAATAAGAAGAAAATATATATATATATAATTTATTTTTTTGTTGTATTATTATTATTATTATTATGAAAAAAAAGAAAAGAAAATGGTGCCATGTTGGCGAATAGTCAATTATTTAACAGGTGAAATGAGCAATAGCCGGTTGAAAGGATTTATTTATTTTTTACTACAATAATAGAAATTAGAATATTTTTATGTTGCAAATTGAAAGTAAAGGATATTAAAAAGCATAATATTATAGTTGATGAGCATCAGGTGAAATTTATCCTTTACATTTAGATTCAATTAAAAGGGTTAATGCTGAGTCCATTTAACTCTTTTATCAATTTTTTTATAACTGGCTTTCAGCACAAAATACATATACTTTTAACATAATTCTTTGCTAATTATATTAACTAAAAAGACCCCTATCCCAAACGAATTGAATTCTTCTTCATAATAACAATGAAATGAATGGAACTCTTAACCAAAAAAAAAAAAAAAAAACAACAACGACGACGACATTAACATGCTTCGAAAAAATTGTTCTATTTTGCCACCTTAACACTAGTTTTACAAAAGGAATATATAACAACGTTGAGAAAATTACAGCCAAAAGAGCACATAAACCCTTATCAATTGCAATTATTCTGTTGCTTTTGAAGCTGATTAAGCTTAATCTATCTGCTGCACTACTTGATATGGTTGTGTTCGTGATCGTCCTTGTTTTATTGCTGATTTTCTTACTGCAAGCATAAATAAAATAGGTCATTTTCTAATATCTTATGCATGACCATAGGGCTGGCCACAGGTTGGAACTAGCCGGTTCCATTTTTTTGAACCCGCCTAGATCCGCCCAATAGATGGTTTAGGACCAGTTTCTAAATTGGTTAATTTTGGTTGTTGAACCGACTATTCAACCGGTTCAATAAATATATAAATATTTATTAATTTGAAAAAAATTAATTTATTAATCAAACTTTCACTGATAAAAATAAATTCGAAAAAATAGATTCATATTAAATAAGATTTATAATATATATATATATATATATATATTATAAATCTTATTTAATATGAATATATATATTAAAAAATTACCTATTTAGAACTATGAACTGACAGTTTTAAATCAGAACCGACGGTTATGGTTATAAGAAATGGAGAATCTGCTCTCAAACGGTTATGGGCTAATTCAAACTCGGAACCCTTGAATAATTTGGGTCCGGATTTGACCTATATGACCATGAAACTAGTGGCATTGTCCAGCCTCATTGGGGCTTCACTTGAAACCATTGTCTAAAATGAAATCATAATTTTCTTACTTGTAAAATGTTTATTAGTGTATCTCTTGAGGATCCTATGATTTGATGTTGCACTGTTCCCTTTAGTGGTGTAGGATTAAGCAATTTTACCTTTTCTTAACTTTTAAACTTATTAGTCTCAAATCATCTTTCTAACAATTTAAGAGCCTTAATTTTTAAACTTATTACTCTCAAACCATCTTTCTAACAATTTAAGAGCCTTAAGGCACTTAATAGATACCCAAGAGAAAAGAAAACTACACATCTAACATTCTCTTTCCTACTCATGTTGCTTTTGAATTCAACCAAAACGATCAAAACAGCAACTATTATTATCATGAAATATGGGTAAAATAATATTTTTTAGTTTAATAAAAACTTTCAAATAACTACTTTAAAATTTATAAAAAAATATTTTGCCGTTTTTAATATTTTATATGGTACGATGATAATTAGTCTATTGATTGGCAAAAAAAAAATATATGTAGTCTGATTAAAAAAAATACAATTATATATATTTTTTGAACTTATTATTTTTTAATTGCAAGTTCAAAAATTCCATGATACCTCCCTTAAATTTCATTAAATCCAATGTAAGATAAAGAAGTATGCTTTTCGGTGGTGGTGATCATGGCCACACCCTTGAAATCACAAGATCCAGGGCCTTCCCTTCCTTCTGGTAATAACTATAAAATGCGCATGGTTCTTCACATTGTTGGGCTGGTAACAATCCTCCCCTGGCTGAATCTCACTGCAGTTAGCGCTTCCTGGTCCACATGCCCAATCCAATTGCTACCTGTAATGTCCTTGAATCAATACCATCCAAGGCAATACAATAAGTCTGATTTGTTGTATCATTAGCCAAAAAAGTCCCACATCCATAAACATGAAGTAAATAAACCGGTATCGCATTTCCATAGAATAATCCCCAATTCGCTTCTGATACTGGTGGTGACCTCAAATCCTCATTGAACAATTCGTATATATAGACACTGCAGGTGACTTCTGAGTAAAGAGAAGTCCCACTACGATCAAGAACATGCTTAATTAGATTAGAATTATGCATATCAGCATTATCATGGTAGCGTAAGGCTTTTTGGAGTCGCCCTTTGAAGGTCAGCCAGTCTTGGTGACAAAAACCACAACATCAGTAACATTCAAATTCTTCATAGAAAAATATGCAGCATCAATCATAGCATCAAGCACATTAGTGTAATGCTTAGGATCAACCATTTCTTTAGATGGTGTCAAAGGCTTAAACAAAGAATTATCAGGAGGTAACACCCCTTCGTTCTGCATAAAGACATAGTAAGGATAAAGATTCATCATAAATGGGACCCTGTTTTTGACAAAAATTGAAGCTAAGGAATAATTACTGAGCTCCAACTCTGGTTAATGAAAACCTGTGATGGCAGAAATGGATCAAGAATTATGGAAGCTGCATGTGGGGTTGAAATCTTGATCTAAGTATGCAAATTTGCAGCAACCAAATTAAGCACTATAAAGTGACTCTACTTGAGACATAAGCAAAGGAGCTGAAGAGGGCACAGCAGTCAACACTTCATTACCCACAACAATTGTAGTGATTAGAGTCTATGGATAGTATGCAACAACATTGCGACCAACCTAGGAGGCTGCTGTGGTATTAGAGGACCCAATGGCAAGAAGCTGATTACTGGGGACACTAATGATGACCCCGATCTTGGTTTTAGCCAAGGCATTGAGGATACGTCTGTGCCAATGTTCATGTGTAATCTTTTGAACTTGATGGAGCTGACAAGAGATTGGACACGTCTGTGCCAATGTTCAAACCCACATATGGCTCACTGTCCTGGTCCTTCTGCTGCTTGATTTGCTCCAATGGTGATGACCTAGCTGCAAATTTGTAGACAAGGTCAGAATGAGAAAAGGGCTGGCTATTGGTTTGTTGATGCAGTGACTTCAAAAGTGGAGATTTGCGTTAATATAACTTGTGTTGATTTGATAACCTCAGAGATGATAAATACAACAACCACGATGAAGATAACACTGCATCTGGTTGCCATTACTGAAGCGGAGCTTGAGCTTTACTACTTCATTCTTTGTGTAACGCCTTAAACCTTTTCCGGTTCAAGAAAAACCTGTTTACACTTTTATATACAAATCCACAACAATTGGTCACATCTTGGACCTCAACATCACCTCATCATCTTCCATATATGCACATAAAGCATGCATGCAATCACATGTAATAATTTCTAAAAGATCATGTAAATAGTTTACAATCATCCAAAAATATATTAAAAGTGGTGGGCCAATTATAATCCCCAGCAACATTGGATATGTACAACTAGCATAAAAATGATTAAAATACATCACAACACAATTAAGCATATATATCAAAAATAAAGTATGACAACGTATGGGTGTGTGGTATGCCTATGCAAACACCGTGTAAGAGCCCATGGCACCTAGTCAATTCCCATAAATCTCAATATTTTGCAAATTTAAAGAAGTAAACAAAAACTCTTTTCTCATTATCAATCTTGCTTTCTTAATCTTATTTTTGCACTTCTCGCATATTAAATTTCAAGTGTTTATCACATTAACATATATAATACTGAAAATCTTGCATAAAGATCAATTATATCACATATACAATTTAAACATATTACTTGCTACATGTTTTTGCACTTCTCACATATTAAATTTCATGTGTTTTTCACATTAACATATAATACTGAAAATCTTGCATAAAGTTCAATTATATCACGCATACAAATTTTCATGTGTTCAATGAATATATTTATTTATTCCTCCTTCGCAATGCATGTTGATGTTGGTGTGCAATGAACTAATTAAAAACTTTTTGTCTAAAATAAAAATGTGCAACTCAGTCAAAGTTCCTAATTCATCATAAGTACTTAAGGGAACAGAGGAAAGCAGCCATCGGTATTAGAATCATTCAAACATTTGACCATGGCCAAATTCTTAACAAGCAAATATTCCATCATTACACGGTAATCCTTTTCCATACGCATAAAACTCCTAATTCCTATCGCTTCAACACTTCATATATATGCATTAGTTCCTTGATTAATTAAAACCCTACTTCCCTCATTTTAATTTCTCTGTTCATTTACACATCCATCAATTTGTTTCCCGTTATAATTCTTAATTTAAGAGGTTAATTGTTCATAATTAGCTATATATTATGGGCATGGATTCATGGTCTCTGCTTAGCCGCCTTAAGAGGGCAGTGAAGAAGGTGAAGATCTTACTGCATCTCGATATTCATCGGTGGCGATTGGTGGCTTCCATCATTGGAGCTTCTTCCAACACCAGGCACCGCCGGCTTAGCTTCACTGAAAAGCCAGGATTAAGAGCTTGTTGTACTGATTGTTGTACAGAATCAGAAGATTCAACATCAGATTCTTCAGTTGGGATAAGAAGAACCATTAGCTATCCGTCCGAAGATGATATCGATAAGAGAGCTGAATTATTTATAGAAAATTTTCACCGGCAACTTCAGATTGAGAGGCAGATTTCTTTAGAGCTTAAATATTTCCAAGCAACTAATAGCTTCAAGTCCATATCTCCATGATTACTTAAGGAACTAATATATAGTTCTGTCTGGTGATAAAGCCTTTTATTTAATTTTTTTTTTCAAATAAAAGGTTTTGTATTGTCCATTTGTAATTATAATTTCTTCCTTTTTTGGCTTTTAAAGAAAAAAATTATGTAGGGATGCATGGGAGATTTTTTGGGTTTAAATTTTCAGGGATTTTGATATTTCTTATGTAACCAATTGATGGGAGGGTTAATTAATTGCTTGATTTGTATTTTTTTAATTCTTTAAACTATTTATATGTAAATTCAATGTATAAGAAATAAATATTTTATGCTCGGAATGTTTACGATGCACTTTCCTATGCGAATATATATATATGTAGCCATAGTCGCGTTTGGTTTTCATAGTCTTCTTTCTCCCTGGCCGTTGGATCATAACTGGCTTTCAATGGATTACATTAGTCATAAAAACATGTTCAGTTTCAGCGTGCAGAAGGAAGTATCAAGATTGGAAAATCCAAAGAAAACTTTTGCTTTGGTTACCAAAACATCTTCGCTATTGCCTATGTCATCTTCCATGGCTACTGATAAATGGGGTTTTATATCCATCAAAATCAATGAAGATCTTTATGAAGAGCATTTAGCTGAATGTCAGCATGCTTTAATCGGAAGATTGGTTTTGCTAAAAGGTGAATCACCTTGGAAAACAGATGATCTTAAACGTAAACTCAAGTCTCTTTGGGGACTCAGTAATTCATGGCTTTTTATCCCTTTGGGGCGAGGGTTCTATCATCTTCTTTTTTAGACAGAACAGGAGAAATCCAAGGTTTAGGGGCGAGACTCAATATCACTAAGCCAAGGATTTTTAGGTTACAACATTGGTCCCTGAACTTTGATCCCGTGAACAAAAATCCACTAATGCTCAAATATGGGTACGTTTTTATAAGTTGCCATGGGAATACTGACATAAATAAATTTTGTTTGATATTGCAAAGGGAATTGGGGTCCCAATACATTGTCAATTTCACGATATGTACTCTGATCATAAATGCGTATTGCGGTCATCTATGTAAACTAATAATTCTATTCATATCTGCAACTGATATTTACAAGTATATTTATAGAATACAAAGTGATAAAGATAATGAATAATAACAATATTTATCTTTATAAACAAACTCTTAAACCACTGCTAGAGATAAGGATAAGCTGAATAGCTTATCCCATGATATCTGCTAACACCCCCCAGCAGACCCATGGCCATCTGGAAGAGGAAGCTTGTAACGGCTGAGCCCCGCTTGAAATCCGGGTCTGGCCCATTGCCACAGGCCTGCTAGCCCACCTGCCGTCTCACTGAGACTAACGGGGTCCATGACCCAATACCTCCAACCCATCTCTGTCAGCCCAGTCCATGCTAGTCTACGCAGTAGGTTGTTGGAGGCAAGGATTGAACCCTCAACCTCCCTTTAGTCTCAGTAAGAGACTACCAATTGTACCATGGTTGAGGGTTAATTAAAAGGAGGTTGAGGGTTCCACTCTTGCCTCCAAAAACCTGCTGTAGCATAGTCGTTGCTGAACCTGAGACTCGGGCTGGGTGCACAGTGATGGGTTGGGGGTATTGGGCCATGGACCTCGGCAGCTCGTTGGTCTCAGTGAGACGACGGGTGGGCTCAGTCGTTGCGGGCCTGAGACTCGGGCTGAGGCCCAGTCGTTACAATGCTTGGAGCAGAGAAACTGGAAATGTGAGATGGGCAAGGGTTTGGTAAATAAATCAGCGAGCTGATCTTGAGTAGGCAGAAAATGAATATTAATAATGTCATTTGCTACTTGTTCTCGTACGAAATGATAATCTAGCTCAATATGCTTTGTCTGAGCATGGAAAACTGGGTTAGATGTTAAATATATGGCACCAATATTGTCGCAATTAAGTATAATAGAGGATGGCAAAAAACCAATTTCACTAAGCAAAGACCGAAGCCATAAAATTTCTTGAGTGGCATTGGCTATGACTTTATACTCACTCTCAGTGGATGAGTGAGAGATGGTTGATTGCTTCTTAGCCTGCCATGAAATTAATGATTTTCCAAGAAAAATTCCATAGCCACTCGTAGAGCGACGATCATCAACATCCCCACCCCAGTTGCTATCTGTATAACATGTCATAATGGAATTTCGGACATTAGAAAATTGTAAACCTTGAGATGATGTACCTTTGAGGTAACGAAGTAGTCGCTTTAAGGCTGCCCAATGTTTATGACTTGGGGAATGCATGAATTGACACAATTTATTAACACTGAAAGAGATGTCGGGTCTGGTTATAGTAATATATTGCAATGCTCCAATAAATTGGCGATATTGCTTA
Source organism: Triadica sebifera (assembly GCA_023653625.1). Lineage (NCBI taxonomy): Eukaryota > Viridiplantae > Streptophyta > Magnoliopsida > Malpighiales > Euphorbiaceae > Triadica > Triadica sebifera. The sequence goes on from CM042910.1 coordinate 2,255,322, forward strand.
TCTTCAGGAATAACAGCACCAGTGTTGCGAATAAGCAGAGGTTTGGTGGCAATGGGAGTAAAGCATGATTTGGAATCAAGCATGCCGACTTTCTCTAATAAATCATGGATATATTGCCTCTGGTGCACAAGAATACCATCATAATTATGTTCAACTTGAAAGCCCAGGAAATAATGAAGATTTCCAAGATCCCGAATGGGGAATTCTTTATTCAATTTGGAAATAACATCAAGAACCAAATCTTGATTGGAGCCTGTTATCACAAGATCATCAACGTAAATTAGGACAAAGATAACCTTAGAATCATAGTGGAGATAAAATAGAGAATGATCAGATTTGGACCCAACAAAATTGAGTGAGTGAAGATAATGACTGAGCTGCTGAAACCAGGCCCTAGGTGTCTGCTTTAAACCATAAATAGATTTGTTTAAAAGGCACACATGATCAGGGTTAGAGTCATCAATAAAGCCAAGTGGTTGGGCCATGTAAATTCTCTCCTGAAGCTTGCCATGAAGAAAGGCATTAGAGACATCCAATTGTCTTATAGACCAACCATGTATTGTAGCAAGAGCCAATATAGTCCGAATTGTAGTTGCTTTAATAACCAGACTGAATGTTTCTTTGTAATCGAGGCCTGATTTTTGAGTGAAGCCTTGAGCAACCAACCGCGCTTTGTAGCGTTCAATACTGCCATCTGACTTGCGTTTGATCCTGTAAATCCATTTACTTCCTACAACATTAGCATCAGAAGGCTAGGGTACCAAAGTCCATGTTGAATTAGCAAGTAAAGCATTCAATTTATGAGCCATCGCAGTATTCCACTCTTTATATTTGTTGGCTTGTTTGAATATATTTGGTTATGTTAACAAAAAATTGGTGGAAGTTGTGGTGTGAACAACAACATGGGCATGGCGTTTGGCCAATGTGGAGGAGCGAAGTGCCATATGATGGGATCGAGAATCATGAGGAGGTGGGTCATAATATTTTGTTAAGTCCACAACTAATTTGATATTAGGAGAATGTTGAGTGGAATCGGAATTTGGAGAGGGGTTAGTGTCCAGGTGTGAGGATGGAACTGATATAAGAGAAGATGGTGGAGAATTTTGTGGTACATGTGTCATGAGATTTGAGGGCAAAGCTATATTACCTAGACACGATGATGCTGGAAAAAATACTGTCAACCAAGGAGGTACCATGTGATTCCTTTGCTCAATAGGCACTGCATTCAATTCTTTGAAAGGAAATAAATTTTCATTAAAATGAACATGTCGTGTAATGTAAATCCGACTAGATGTGATATCCAAGCATAAATAACCATGATGGGTAGGAGAATGTCCAAGAAAAACACAACATTCAGTTCTATATGAAAATTTAGATTTATTATAGGGGCGAAGGAAGGGATAAATGGCACAACCAACAAATTTTAAAGCATCATATTTGGGGGATTTATGATATAATAATTCAAATGGACATGAGTTTTGGAGAACATTGCTGGGCATATAATTTATTAATTGAGTACTAGTTTGAAATGAATATGACCAGTATTTAAGTGGAATTTTTGCATGTGCTAACAATGTGAGACTGCTATCCACTATGTGACGAATTTTTCTTTCCGAAATTTCATTTTGCTCATGGGTGTATGGGCATGCTATTCTGTGAATGATGCCTTTTTGTTTAAAATATGAGTTAAGTTTTTGATATTCCCCTCCCCAATCAGAATAGAAAGCCAAAATTTGAGCTTGAAATTGTCGCAATACTAAGGCTTCAAATTCTTTGTACATGGAAAAAACTTGAGATTTATGTTTAAGAAAATATATCCATGTAAATCGAGTGAATTCATCAGTAAATAAAAGAAAATATGAATATCCTAAATTAGATAAAACAGGGGCTGGTCCCCAAACATCAGAGTAAATTATTTCAAAAGGTTTGGTGCTTTTATGTTCAACCAATGCTATTGGTAAACGAGTTAATTTGCCTAACTTACATGCATGACAAATAGAAAATGACTTTGGAGAACTAGAACAATTCAATTTATTTTTTGAAAGAATTGAAGAAGTTGTGCCAATGTGAGGTTGCCCTAAGCGTGCATGCCATTGATCAAAGGAATTGTACTCATCAAGCAAAGCATGCTTCGATGAGGGAGAGAGACAGTATAAGCCAGCGTCACTTGGGCCTTTCAACTGGATTGCCTTGGTCTTTTGATCCTTCAAAAAAAATGATTAGGCCAAAATTCAAAAAAGTAAGAATTATCAGCAGAAAATTTTTGGACTGATAATAAAGATTTAGTGAGGGATGGTACATGAAAGACATTGCAAATATGTAAGGGAACATTCTTGAGAGAGTGAAATATTGCATTACCTTGATTTGATATGTGCAATCCTTGCCTATTTCCAAGATGGATTTGATCCTTACCCTTATAATGAGAAATGTTAAAGAGAGTAGATGAATCAGGTGTCATATGGTGAGTAGCGCCAGTATCAGGTATCCAACTAGGTGATTGCGGCTGAGTAAGGAGATTTGATGATAACGCCAGTGATTTAAAATCTGTAGTATTAGAGGCACAATGACCACCACAAAAACTGTGATTATATGCGACATTAGCTTGTGGACCAGAGGAGGAACGACGAGGTTGATATCGATGTCTACATTTATCAGCTGTGTGGTTGTGGTAACCACATATTTGACATGTCACTTTTGGCTAGCGTGAATTGTTGTAAGGTACTCTCATTGAAGCTGAATGTTCAGAAATAGGAGGCTGTCGGGAAACAATATGAGCTTGAGGAGTGTCATTCATGCTTCGAAGGAGAATTTCATGTGCCAATAACTGGCTATGAAGTTCTTGAAAGACAACTGGTTCAGTTTTGAGATTAAGAGCTAAAATTATTGAATGAAATTCACTACCTATATTGCAATAAATAATCGCATTAAATTCAACTGGAGTAATAACACGTCTAGCAGCGACTAGCTCATCAACTAAACTCTTAGCTTTGTGAAGATAGGAAGATATTGACATATCATTCCTTTTGAGTTATTGTAACTCGATGTGAAGTTGGAGTTGTCGATTCTGTGAAACAGATTCAAAAGCATTAGTTAGAGCTTGCCAAACAGCAAATGAACTAGTAAGTCCAATAATATATGGATAACCTCCTCAGTTAGAGAAGATAATATCCATAAGAGTAGTAATTGATCCTTTTGAAACTACTGTTGATAGGTAGGATTTGGAATAAGATGACTTGGATTTTTTGGAGAAGGAATGGTAAGAGCGGGAGCTGGTGTTGAACCGCCAGTGATTTGATGATAATTTAGTAATGGTAGGAATTGAGTCTTCCATGCTAGGAAATTTCGTGAATTTAGTTTAATAGTGAAGCTGTGATGAGTGATGGGTATTGGGCTGCTAATAGTAGAATTTGTTAAAGCTAACTAAGAATCCATGCGTGCAAGACTTAGATAGTAGATGAAGAATTTTGGTCAAAGATGAATAGGCTCTAATACCATGTAAACTAATAATTCTATTCATATCTGCAACTAATATTTACAAGTATATTTATAGAATACAAAGTGATAAAGATAATGAATAATAACAATATTTATCTTTATAAACAAACTCTTAAACTACTGTTAGAGATAAGGATAAGCTGAAGAGCTTATCCTATGATATCTGCTAACAGTCCTATGATATCTGCTAACAATCTATACTTTAGGATAAAGGCATACAAATTATAATCTAAATGCAGAAAAATAAATGTGAGAAATCTACTTTCATATAATAATATGATATCTAATATGAATATTGAATTGAATTGATGAATAGTTATTTTTTTACGTATCATGAACGCAAATCAAGACAATAAACTGGATCAGAAATACGAGATTTCTATCAAATGGTGAAAATATGATTTAAGTATACCAAAATATTAAAAAAATATTATTTTAAGGCCATGTGTGGAGCTAAAAAATGAGATTTAAGATTAAGTGTTTGAATTGCGGAAATACGGTCTTGAGTGCAAGTTTATGGTCCAATTTTCTGATAGAAAGTTAGAGATATGCATTTACAATCAAAATGGTACTAATATGATTGCAATTGAATTCTAAGATTTTTGAAATTGATAATTTAGAAATCAGAGTTTAGATGAATTTTTACGAGCCCGATTTAGAAAAATGACTAAATCGCAAAAACACAATTTCCCACCGGAGGTTATTTTGCAAAATCGGAAAAACCATTTCGAAGAGATAATTATTTTGGGAATATTGATATATTCAATTTGAGGAGATAAGGTCATTTGAAATATGAAATTTAAGAAAATAAATTTATTCAAGTACTAAATTGAAAAATTGTTTCTTTTAAATTAAATTGGACAAAATTTAAAATATCTTATTGATTAATTTTAATTGGCCAATAGGATCAAGAATTAAAGTTAATAAAAATTAATTAGCCATTAATTTGGCTATAAAAGTAAAAAATAGCCAATTATTCAACATTCTCATACCAAACAAAATCTCCATCTTCTTCCTTATTTTGGCCGACTACCAAAGCTCCTCCATTTTTCCTTGGTTTTTTCATATTTCTTTCACAAGATTTTAATTATTCAAGCCTTAGGAGCTAGGATAATTAATTTGGGAGGCAAAGAAAATAATTTTGGTGGAAATTTGTTATTGGCCGAAAATTCCAATAAAATTTGAGGTGAGATTTTTTCATTTTTATTTCAAAATTCCATGAATTTAAGTTGATTAAAGTGATTGTCTTGGATTCATTTTAAGATTTTTGTGAATTTTGTTGTGGATTAGAAATATGAAAAATTAGAGTTTGGTGGAGAAAAATTGAAGAAAATAGATAAAAATGGAAAATGAGGTTTGAGGATGATAGATATGATGAAAAATGGATAAGAATAATTTTTAAGAATTTTTAGAAAATTTTCATAATTAGGGCCAAATTTTTGAGAAATTATTTTGAAAGATTTGTATTTTAAAATGATGATAAAGGAACTATATGGAGTGTTTGTAAGTGAAAAATAATTTTTAGTGCAAAATAAATAATTAATAAAATTTTTGGTGAATTTTTGGATTTTTAACCTAATTATTGAAAATTTTATTGGAAATTATTGAATATTATTTTAGTAAAATTGATTATGAAAATGAAAGAAAATGGGTTAAAGTAATTATAGGAATTTATTTGGAAATTTTAGAGTATTTATTGAATTAATAAAAATTTTCGAATTGAAAATGAATTTTTAGAAAAAAATAGAAATTATAAAAAAGTTGAGATAAATTAGGAAAAATAGTTATGGATGAGGAAAAAACAATAAAAATTAAACATTATACAAATAAAATAATTTTAAAATTTTTAGTTGTATCGAAAAGCGTATTGGGCAACAAGAATTTCAAGTTACATGTCGAACGCGTGTAATAAAAAATAATACTGATAAGAGATTTAAATATATAAGAATGCGAAAAATGATCGGAGAACTTTATTTTTGATAAAATATATGTTAAATATAGTTATGCAGTAAATTAAAAATTTAATTATTATTTAAGTAGACCATCAAGACATGCATTGCGATATGATAAAGTGAAGGAGTCGGTAGTCTCCAGTAGACTGCGATAAAAGTTTATGCATCAACTTATAATAACGGCCAATAAGGTTTTGAATTTATTTTATGTGCCTTTTGGTATGAAATTGTTTTATGAAAACTTGATTGTTATTATTTTGGTGAAAAAAAAATGATAGTAAGAATAATAAAAATATTCTTGTATATGGAATAAAAATATATTTCATGAAGGAAAGAAAATATTTTAGTATAAAAATTGCATTGATGAAATAAATGTTCTAACACCATATGTATGATTTTAAATTTATATATTAGTTTAGACAATGAACTAGAAAATTGTTGACATACTAATAGGGTAAAAACTTCATGACTTGTGATTATTTTGATCATATGAGATATTGTACAATTTTTATAATTATTTTAGACTATACATATTTATTTATTTACCGATCTTGTTATTTTCTTGAATCAAATTTGGTTATGTGTTTATCTTAGGTCAAATGATATTGTTTTGGGTTATGTGGTTATCTTTGACCTTGATCCTATAGTTATTTTAAATTCTGAAATTTTTGTCGAACCTCTTGTTTTCCTAAAAATAGGTATGTGACATCTTAATATATAGATTAAACACAATTTTTATTTAGTAAATGAATGTAGTTTTTATACTTTGGATTATATGTTAGTTTCATGTGGAATAATAGTTTTAGCTTTAAAAAAAATATATTTTGATACATCTATTTATTTGAAAATGGTTTTTATGTATATTTTAGTATAAAAGACAACAAAATTTATTGGTGGTTTTGATTTATGGAAATTTATTTGTTTTCCAAAACTCTATAAAGTTTTAATATATTTTTGTATTTAAATTGATATTCAATATAAGTTTTTATACCATTGAATTTTATACTTAGTACTAGAATTTGTCTTCTTTCGCGTTGATTTTAATAGAGCTAAACGGTGACAAGTATGTATATATAAGTCGTCACTATAATCAATTGATACTATCGATTGAGTCATGCAGTAGTGACAGTCACCCGACAATGATAAGTTTTATTATATATATTTCGCTTATTGTATTTTAATGTATACAAACTATGATGCACGAGTATGTATTGTAAATTAAATATATGGGATGAGAATAGTGAGAGTAACAATAATATATTTTTTGTTAATATGATATAATATAATATTTTTATCTATATTCTTTTTATATTATTATATTTATATTAGATAGTATTTTTTATCTGATCATATACGAGGGTATAGCTGCTACATGCGTATTGATCAGTCACTGTCCATGGATAATTTGGTCACTATACACGTGTTTTGGTGGATGTGGATCTCTCGAATAAGCTCCCACATACTCTACTTTTGGAACGAATAGGTAAAACCTTTTTTTATTGATGTGGCTTATGAAAACTTGCCACAGTATTGCACTTTTTGTGCAATATTGGACATTTGCCAACTGCTTGCTAGCTTAAGAAAGAACAATCGGAGAAAGCTAAGGTTAATCATGAACCTAGAGCTAAGGAGAAATCTAATTAAGAAGTAAGGGCGCCCAAAAGAGAATTTTGTCGTTACAATTTCAAATGCTTTTGACACATTACGAACATACTTAGGACTTCTTTGGCAACAAAATCAGCACCAACATGTGTAGGAGAGAATGAAATCAATCATTTGGCTCCAACAGAGCATAATGCTAATAATGTGGCAAACTCTAATCATGGTTTTGATGAGAATACAAGTGTAAACGATGATGTTGATAATAGGGAGCCTGTGGCAAATTCTGATGCAAATTCTGAACTTGGGGTAAATGTTGATGAGACGGTTATTGATCATAGGAACCATAGGGAAGATGTTCAAGAAGTTGCAAGACGAGAAGAACTAATTCAAGATCCTCACATTGATATGTTAGATGATGGTAAAAAGCTAACGTGGGCAGATCAAATGGAAGAAGAAACTAAGGAATGGACAACTATTTCAAGGAAAAAGTCATCTTCAAAATGGGGAAGGAACTATAAGGTTACTCTCACGAAAAGGGTAACAAGAAAACCTTATAGACTGAATTTATGAAATTTTTTTATTAGAATTGTTGTGGATCCGAGAATGCTGGAACTCAACATTTTTTTTTCTCCTGTTGTCAGCTTTATAAACATGATCTTGTGCGTTTGGTTGAGACAATGATAGATTTTCACTCCGTTCCTTCCCAGTACTGGTCTTCTTTAGGGCTCAGTCTAGTTGCTCATAATTGTCATGCTCTTCTTACGATTTGGGTCCTTGCTCATTCTAATGTGGATGCTCCAGCTTGAAGTTAGGTTGATGATCAATATGTTGGTTTCATTTATAATTTTTCTAACAAGCAACTTTGTATCAATTTTGTTTATGGCAGTGTTTGGTTGAATAGGTGAAAGGATTTATGGACGAACTTACAGTGATTACTTGGTTTTATTCATGCATCTTGGATAGCTTTGGGAGATTTTAATTCGGTCTTGGAGGCTCATGAAAAGACTGGGAGGCCTTCAGCTCTTTAGCCTTGTCGTGACTTTGGTACATTTATGGGTAATTGTGATTATATGGGTATTCCGTCGAAAGATTTGCCTTACATTTGGTGTAATGGTAGATTCGGTGATGCTAGAGTGGAAAGTGTTCTTGATAGAGAAATGGCTACAACTGAATTTTGTAATGCATGGAAAAGTATTAGTTGTACTATGTTGGCAAGACATTTTTCTAATCACACACCTTTGCTCGTAAATTGTGTTGATCATCTTTTAACTTTTATACCCAGATTCAAGTTTCAAGCTATGTGGCTAACGGATGCTTCTCTTCAAAGCTTTAGGTTTCTAATTGGTCACGCTCTAATTTAGGATTTTCTCCAATGCATTCTCTTTCAATTTAACTGAAACATCTTCGTTTAGTTCTCCGGAACTGGAATAAAAATGTTTTCGGTAATGTGCAAGAGAATATCATGCTAGCTGAAATAACATTACGCGAGGTTCAATGTCAAATTTCTTTACATGGGCTCAATGATTATTTATACCAGAAGAAATTAGAGACACATGCTAAGTTGGATATGCATTTAACTCAACAGGAAATTTTGTATCGTGAAAATAGTAGAGTTAAGTGGTTGATGGCTGGGGATCGCAATACAACTTTTTTCCACCGCCTTCTTTCACATACGATGAAAATTAATGACATTGTTTCAGAAGACAATAATTTAATTGAGCAATATGTTATTGGCTATTATACCAAGCTATTCCATGCAGATAATACGATGATATCAGATACTGATGTTATATGAGGAATTATACCTTTTATGGTCTCTATTGCTGAAAACGAAGAACTCACTCGATGCCCTTCTAATGATGAGATTAAAGCAACTATTTTTCATATGGATCCTCATAGTGCTCTTAGATTTGATGGGTTCACGGGTTGTTTCTACCTAGCTTTTTGGGAGATTATCGGTGATGATGTTTGTAGTGCGGTGAAAAGCTTCTTCAATCATGGAGTAATTCCTACTAGTTTTAATTCTAGTGTTATGATGTTGTTGCCAAAAGTCCCTGATGCAATTGCGGTGGAACAATATAGGCCAATTATCATGAGCAATTTTTGCTTCAAGGTAGTCACCAAAATTCTAGCTAAATGGTTATCAGTTATTTCCTCTAGAATTATCTCGGAAAACCAATTTGGTTTGGCCAAAATAGAAACATTTCGCATTGCATTGCATTGGCTTCTGAGAGGGTGAATATTTTAGACAAAAATGTTATGGGGGGAATATGGCTGTCAAAATTTATATTCAAAAAGCATTTGATACTTTGGATTGGAATTTCACTCTGGATGTTTTTTAGGCTTTTGGCTTCTCTTTGAAATTTTGAGATTGGATTTGGAGATTCTTTCGTGCGCCAGACTTTCAATCTTGATTAATGGAACAACCAAGAGTTATTTCTCTTGTCCAAGAGGGGTTCGCCAAGGAGATCCATTGTCTCCTATTCTATTTTGTCTCATAGAGGGTTTTCTTAGAAAATGGTTGACAAAATTAGTCACCTCGGGAGATTTAGAAGCTATAGCTTACTCCAGAAGAGTTGCTTTTCCTTCTCATTTTTTGTTTGTTGATCATATTCTCATTTTTGGTAAAGCCTCTATCAATAACATTAAAATAATTGCCCATGTCTTTGATGCTTATGGCGTTATGTCAGGTCAAAGGGTCAATTGGGTGAAATCCAACATTTTCATTGGTAAATCTATTACCTCCAGTGGGAGCATTACCTTTTAATTATCTTGGTGTCCCCATGTTTGTTGGTGCACCGAAACAGAAGTGGCTTCAATCAATATATTATTTCATGGTGGCTTCAATCAATAAAATTATTGCCAAACTTGCTTCTTGAAAAGGAGAAACTTTCAATGGTGGGTAGGCTTACTCTAATTAACTCAGTTATGGTGAGTTTGTTCCTGCATTATTTCATGGTCTATAAATGGCCGAAATCTCTTCTCAATTAGGAAATTTTTGTGGACGGGAAACATAGAAGTTAAAAAACTGGTCATAATTCCATGGAAAACTTGTTGCACTCCAAAAAAGATAGGGGGATTGGGCATTCAATGGCTAGAATACTTGGATTTTACTTTTCTTGGTAAGTTAGCTTGGTCTCTTATGGCTAACAAATCTTATTCTTTAAGTATTTTAAAGACAAGATTTCTTAATGTTGCTGGTCTTCCTAAATCGTTACCTCTCTCTTCTTTAATATGGAATTCAATAAAAAAAAAATTGTTTATTAAGATGAGGCAGTCTATTCGATGGTTTATTGGCAAGCATTCAAGCCTGAATTTTTGGACAGATGAATGGATACAACCTTAAGTAGCCAATCTGATGAATATTCCAGCATCTATTCAAGCTAAATTGACATCAGGAATTTCAAATTTCATTAATAATGGGTTTTATCGCCTACCTGATTCCATTCCAATGAGCATTTAGGAAAATATTAAAAGGGTGGAGCTGCTTTAGGAAGATGAAGATACTTGTGCATGGGCACATTCCTCAGATGATCATTATTCTGTCAAAAATATGCTTCTTCATCGACAAGGGATTGGAGATTAAAACATTGATCATTTTTCAATCTGGTATCGAGTTGTTGTCTATGTCATTCAAATGTTGAAACATTGGATCATATCTTTGTGTCTGTCTTTTCACAAGTGAGGTTTGGAAAGTTGTTTCTAGTCTTTTCCAACACCGGATTAATGTAAATGGCAGCATACTTGATCTCCTTATTGATGCTTCAAGAGTCCACTTCAGCTCTCAAGTTAAAGCATTTTGGATTTCAGCTATTATCAATGCCTTTTGGCTTATATGACATACTCGGAACCTTGCAATCTTTGAGGGAGAAATAATCAGTATCTTTCATACCTTAAGAAAGCTTTGGCTTTTGGTGAAGGAATGTGATTATTTCAAGTATAGATCCATGTATAATTCCTTAGAGGAATTGCATATTTTACGTAATCTAAGGGTCCAAGGTAGACCATCAAAGGCTCCCAGAATCTATAGTATCATTTGGCATTGGCCCCTTTCGAATTGGATAAAAGTTAACATATATTGATATGCTTTTGGATCCTCAGGTATTTCGGGTGTAGGTAGTATTTTTTGGAATAAGCGGGGTCTTTGTAGTAGGAGTTTTTTTTCTGTTCATTTGGGTTCTAGACATGCTTTTATGGCGGAAATTCATACAGCCATATATGCAATTCAAAAAGCTTGGGAAAATGATTGGAAGCATATTTGGTTAGAGTGTGATTCTATATTTGTTAACCTTTCCAAGACCAAAAATGATTGGAAGCATATTTGGTTAGAGGGTGCCTTGGTGTCTCAGACAACAATGGTCGAAGTGCTTGCATTTGATATCTAATATGAGCTCCCACATCTATCGTGAGGGAAACAAAGTTGCGGATATGCTTGCTAAGTTTGGTGGTAATTCAATGGTTAATCATTGGTGGACTACAAGACCTAAAAAATGCTTGAATTTGCTCTATGAGAATTTTAGAAGCAGTGAATATTTTCATTTTGTGTAGTCATTTTTTGGATTGTTGAATAATTTTGTATTATCTTTTTTTATGATTAATAATATTTTGAATTTAGACGTATGATGCAAACGGTCCATTTGTGTCAATCTAGTTGGGATGATCCGATGTGTTTATGATTTCTGATCTCAACTTTTATAATATATATATATATATATATATATATATATATATATATATATATATATATATATTCTAAAGCTATAGATATAAACTAATTAATGTAGCTATGAGTCTAATTAGATTACTATATTTTGTAACATTCCCCAATCGAGGCGAGAATATCATACAAAAATACAAAATTAAATTTGGTATTTCTTAAATTACACAATGTCTAACTTGAATTTGTTTTTCATATTTTTAAAGAAAAAGTCTTAAATTTAAACTAAAAATTGTGTTTTTGTAGAATGTAATTGGTGATTTGTTAAAAAAGCATTATATATATATATATATAAGCATCTATTAGTATTGATACTACGTATAAAAGTCTCCCAAAATTAATGGTCAAATAGGTAATATTTGTTTTATATGAATGAAAATTCCACATTACTATAATTATCTTCTTTATACTCTTAAAGAGCTTGTAAATAAGTTTATACTCCATTTCGATAAAGAGTTCTACACACCAAGTCAAATTTATTATTTATCCTTGTCTTTTCCTTTATTGCTTTCTTTAAGAATAAGATTAATATACTTTAGTGTAGCTTTTATCCAACTTTTTATGTCAATCCATAACTTTCAATTTTATTATCCATGTATCGTGGCCCAATAGTCAATTTTTTTAACACTTTTGCATTTAGACGAGGCCTAGAGATTAATTATTTGCTTTTTATTTTACCTTTGAAACATTGTGTATTTCGAACCATAGAACACTTATTTTTTTTGGAATTTACTTTTTCAGAAGTGATATATTTTGGTGAATTCGATGAAAATTCTTGTATGATTTATGACATAAGGTTTTGATTGGTAGATTTCAATGTCACCTTACAAACACATCATTGATTATACTCATTTATTGAAGCTGATTAATCTAAATTTATGACAAGTATGATTGTCTGGAATCTATAAGGAAAAAAAGTTAAACTATAACATCCTTTATTTGCTTATAAGGATGGGTGACCACATATCTATGTTAGTTTTGTTGATTTTCCTATCGGTTGTTCACTCTATCAAAATTATATGACTGATGAATCGTGACATTTATCAAATGTAGATAGTACAAGTTTTGATGAGTAGGTCAATCAATTGAAAGATGAAGATCTTAAGATTGATCAACTGGTGGATGTGGAGATCGATCTAAAGGAAGAGGTCGATCAACTAATGGATAAGAAGATCAATTCAGAGTATGAAATCAATCAATCGGCGGATGAGGAGATTAAATTAGAATATGAAGTCGATCAATTAGTTAGGAAGCGAGAGCTAGATGAAGAGGTTGATTCACTGGTAGATGACAAGCTCGAATCAAATGATGAAGAAGTTGAATGATGAAGTTGATTAGCCGATAACTAGAGAGCTTAAGCAAAGTCAAAAGGTTGATCAACTGGTAGCTAATAAAACGAGATTGATCAATTACGTAACCATATAGATGATTGCATTGAGGCTCTCAATATAATTTCCAAATAATTGTACATGGGATTTTGGTGCAGTAGGTGAGTGTCGTGTCTAAGTGATGGACCAAAGCCTATGTCCTAAATTAGTACAAATTATATTATGAATCTTCATGTATTAAATGAATGTATTAAATAATAAACGTGAAAATTTTTATTTTTTAAAATATTTATATAAAAAATTAAAAGCGCCCTTAATCATACATGTGTTGGGAAAAATCCTACGTGGCACAAACTGGAGGCTTCCCCTCAGAGGATGACATCTATATAGCTACATATTATTATAACCAAAATACCCTTCACCAACCCCAATGTTTCTCATATTCCATATAAAAAAAAAACCGGTTTTATCAAATATTTATTTTGATTTTTGACTTTTTGGAATGCTGAAAATTAAATTAAACAAATATTTAATTCAGTTTATATAGTTTCTAAATCAAATTAGCACTAAACAAATTAATAATCTATTTATGATTAAACCGGTTTGATTGTTTGGTCCAATTGGACTTTAAAAACATTGTTATTAAACCCAAGCCACTAAATTATATTATGCATCCGTATTTATTTTACATTGTGATTCTAATTTCAAAACGGTATCGCATTGTTATTTGAGTTAAATGATTTATATTTATTCACTGTGTATCCTGGACATAAACAATCATTGTATTATTATTTTTCTTCATTACCATCATATTCGTCTTTTTCTTTTTCTTCTTCAAAGAGATCAAAGAAAAAGAATTGTTGCTTCATTGTTGTTTTATAGAGATAAAATATTTTAATTTGTATATTTGATTTTATTTTTAGTATTTTTAAATATTTTTATAATTGTTATTATTGTTTAACATGAAAAATATTAGTTTTGATATATTTATGAAATAAAATGGCAAGCAAAAATCGAGTTGCTGAAAGTTGAAAACGATAAATTGAGTAGAAATAATGAACCTGTAAGTGATGAACTTGCAAGTTGTAAACAATAAAACTGTTAGTGATTCACTGTTGCCCAGATATTAGACCAAGAAGGGGGGTTAAATTGGAGTTTCAAAAAATTAAATTTTAAAGTGCGGAAATAAATAATTAATTTTAGGAGGGATAGAGAAAATCAGACACAAAGATTTATAGAGATTCGGGTATTAACAAACCCTACTTCTCTCCCCAATCGCAATTGGGAGTTTCACTAACACACTAAATGTTACAATGGAGTTTTACAAGCTTACTCCCAAGTATGGTGTTTCTCACAATGGCTCACACCTAACCCCGAAATCCCTTGTGTTTTAATGGCTCACACAATAACCAATTCCTTGTATTTTTACAGGCTCACACAAACAACCTTCACTTTGTGTTTTTACAGGATCACACAAACAACCTTCACTTTGTGTTTTTACAGGATCACACAAACAACCTTTTAATTTGTGTTTTGGAGGCTCACACAACTAACCCTTACAAGTGTTATACTCTTAACTCATAAATACCCAAAGCTCACTTGAGTAAAGATTACAGAGAGAACCACTTATAAATCTTAATTGCTCAAATATGAGGAGCAAAAAGATTTTTACAAAGAATAGATTTGTTCTCAAAGTATGAAAGTACAAATAGCTTGTAATTAAATTCGAAATATGTGTTATTCTGTTGTTATATACTTCATTCTCTTGTTCTGAATGTATAAATGACTTCCATTTATACTCTCATGGCTGAATATAGCCGTTGGGGTGCATTAAATACGAAACTAGTCGTTGTATCAACCACAAAATCGAGCCTGATATTTTTCTCTTTCATGCTTCACGGGCGTGACTATGCTTATCACTGGGGTGACATTTCTTTCCAAGTCGTGACTGAAGTGGTGATCTTGGTCGTGAAGCTCTCTGGAATATTTTGACATATAGAGTCACGGGCGTGACATACTCAGTCACGGGCGTGACAAGCTTCCCAGCCGTGATCCAAGTGGTAACTCTGGTCGTGAAGCTCTCTGGATGAAATTGCATGAATCTTCATGGGGGTGTCATCTTTATTCACGAGGGTGACTGAAATGTCCACTTCACGATTTGTTTTTCCTTCATGACCGTGAACTTCAAAAGTTGGTTTTGGTAACGGTTAGCTTCTTTCACAGGAGTGACTCATAGAGTCACGACAGTGAACATGCTACTTCTTGAAATTTATCTTTCAAGGATTATTCTTTCAATTCTCCATTCTTGCAATTTTAATTCATGTCCTGTATAATATACTTAGAAAAATAAATATGTTAAATACAATATTGCTATATTATTTGTTATCATCAAAATAATAAAATATGTTATTATTTTAATTCAAAATTCATTTACCTTAATATATATTGCTAGTTTGATCTTATGTTGCTAGTTTGATACCATTCTCCCTATCATATATTGCCTATCATATATTGCTAGTTTTCTCCCCCTTTTGTCATCAATCAAAAAGGATATGAAGATTGAAGTAAACAAAAGCAAATATATATGGCATAAAGGAAAGGATACAAACTAAGTTAAAATATTCAGAAAGGAAATTTAAAAATTTCTTACACAAGCAAACATAAATATAACAAACAAACTAAAAACAATCAAATTTAGGCTACACTCTAGCCTATCTCCTAGCCAGACATCCTTTCACGAAGCCTAGCCACTTCAGCCTCAAGGCTGTCCATCCGAGACTCCATGAAGTCTTTGAGGTTTTCCAACCTCTCATCCATTGAAGTCTGCAGCTGCTCAAAACATGGTGCCAAGAGGTTAACCACCTGCTGCGCTAAGGACGGTGTGGAAGCTGAGGACTGTCCGATGTCCTGCTCGGCTGCTGGAGGTGGTTCCTCAACCTGAGCCCTCTTCTTCTACTGGACTCCATGGAGGCCTACTTTAAAATCCTTCATGTCATTATCTTCCCAGATAATCTCCCCAGCAGTGTCAGTGAAGCGGAAGAAGATATCGTTCTGGAAAATGATTCTGACAGCCGCTCCCATCTTGATGAACGACTCGACATCCAAGCGATCTCTAGGATGTGCAGGGATGATGTTGAAGTGATGTGCATCCAGCTTCAAATAATTGAGCTTCATTGCGATATGGGTGACATATGCCCCAATCAAAATATCTCCTGTGGGCTTGGTGGCAATGGAGAGAATATGGTTAGCAAACCATCTAGAAAGTGCCACTGTAAGTCCTCTTCGAGCCATCTCAAATAGGAAGAGTTCTGACTTCCTGATAGTCCCGTTGCTTTCTCCCCTAGCAAATATATTATAGGTCAGGAACCTATGCAAATACCTATGCACTGGGGCACTGAGATGTGTGCTATTTGTTTTCTTGACATCCCAGCTGCAATCGATGCCAAAATGTGTCCAGGCTAGAGGGGCAGAGAATTCTACCTCAGTATCATTCAGGATGCTATCAGATGGTAGGCTGAACAATTCCCTAAATTCGATGGCACTGAGGGTGTTGGGATTGTTGCAGAGTTGGAATTTCACCACTTCAGTAGGTGAAACCTGCAAGGTGCTGAGGAATTCCAGTGTTGGCTCCCTCAGAGTCAGCTAATGAATTTCAACAAAATCTTTGAGATGACAGGCTTGTAGTTGCTCTGTCATAGCCGTCTCAAGCCCGAGACTTCGGACTGTCTGCCAATCAAAGGACCTTGATGACAAAAGAGGTCTCTTCTTCAAAGTTGCATACCGAGGATGACAATTCTTCGGAATGCGGTTTATGAGATAATCTGCATACCTCTTAGGAGCATGGGACTTCTTTCTCTTACCCTTGGATGAAGCAGACCCCATTTTTGAAGAGATTTGTTGAAGATGAAGTTGGAAAGATTTTTGATAGAAAATTTATGGAAAACCCTAGAAATGTATGATATTTGCTGAAGATTCGAACTTTTGGTAGTATTTATAGGCAAAATTTAAGTCTTTGGGGCCGGAATCTTCAATGTCTCAATGAATGAGAGTAAATGTGAAGTAAGTATTCACGGGCGTGAATGGTTGTGTTCACGGTTTGCTGAAGGAGTGTTCCACCCGTGAATAAAGGCTTGAATAAGTTCATGGACGTGATCTTTGAATATCACGGGTGTGCATGATCATCAGTCACGGGGGTAAACCAATGGTCACGGGCGTGAAATATTGAATTTCACCACTTATGCCCGTGAAGCAAGCCGTGACTCAATGCGTGAAAGTTTCTGTGAGTTTTGGGGTGTAATTGTTCACGGGAGTGAAAATTCATCACGGGCGTGAAAAGTCTCCTTTCACGGGCGTGACTCAAGCCGTGAAAATAAGTTTCATCACTTGAAGCCGGGAACCATGTCGTGAACGACACTGCCTCTTTGGGCCATTTAAGTCACGGGCGTGAACATTTGTCACGGGCGTGACTCCCCTAAAATTTTCATCAAATTAAAATTAAGTCTTACAACAAGACTAAATCATTTCAACAAAGATTATACTCCTTAAAACATGAATTCTCATCAAAATTTCTATCTTATAACTTGTGATATGATTTAAGATCAACAATTAAAATTTCATATTTTTGCAATCACAAGGTTAATCCATCAATCATACCAAGTTCTCTTCTAATGAAATTAAATCTTTCCTCATTTAGAGACTTAGTGAAAATATCTGCTAATTGATTTTCTGTGCTTATAAATTCTAATGCAACATCTCCATATTGAACATGATATCTAATAAAGTGGTGTCTAATATCAATATGTTTACTTCTAGAATGTTGAATATGATTCTTTGAAAGATTTATAGCACTTGTGTTGTTACATTTTATAGGTATATGGTTCATCTCATGACCATAGTCCTTAAATTGTTGTTTCATCCAAAGAATTTGTGTACAACAGCATCTAACTGCTACATATTCAGCTTCAGCAGTTGAGAGAGCAACTGAAACTTGTTTCTTGCTAAACCAAGAAACTAAACATTCTTCAATGAAGTGACAAGTACCTTAAGTACTTTTCCTATCCAAAAGACTACCAGCATAGTCTGCATCTGAATATCCTATAATATAAAAAGATGAATTCCTAGGATACCATAAACCTAGATGCAATGATCCATGTAAATATCTTAAAATTCTTTTTACAGCATTTAAATGAGATTCTTTAGGACATGATTGAAATCGTGCACATAAGCAAACATTATACATAATATCGGGTCTAGAAGCAGTAAGATATAAAAGTGATCTGATCATACCTCTATAAAGCTTTTCATTAATGCTCTTACCCTTTTCATTTTTATCCAATTTTGTTGATGTGCTCATAGGAGTCTTGACATTTTTGCATCCTTCCATACCAAATTTCTTGATTAAATCTTTGGCATATTTAGATTGGTTGATGAATATGCCCTTATTGCTTTCCTTTATTTGTAGACCAAGAAAATACTTAAGTTCTCCCATCATGCTCATTTCAAATTCCCTAGTCATGCATTTGACAAATTCTTGACAAAACAACTCATTAGTAGAACCAAATATTATATCATCAACATAAATTTGAACAATTAGTATATCATGTTTATGCTTTTTGATGAATAGTGTAGTGTCAACATTTCCCTTTGTAAAGCTATTTTCTAATAAAAAAGAACTTAGTCTCTCATACCAAGCTCTTGGAGCCTGTTTTAAACCATACAAAGCTTTTAAAAGTTTAAAAATATGATTTGACAAATCATAGCTTTCAAAACCTAGTGGTTGTTCTACATACACTTCTTTATCTATATAACCATTTAGAAATGCACTTTTCACATCCATTTGAAAAAGTTTGAAATTCATGTGACATGCATATGCTAAGAGTATTCTTATAGCTTATAATCTAGCTACAGGTGCATATGTTTCATCATAATCTATACCTTCTTCCTGATTATATCCTTTTGCGACTAGTCTTGCCTTATTCCTGGTTATTAACCCTTATTCATCTAATTTGTTTCTAAATACCCATTTGCTACCAATGATTTGATGATCCTTGGGTCTGGGTACTAGGTTCCATACCTTATTTTCTCTCAAATTGGTTGAGTTTCTCTTGCATGACAATTACCCAACTTTCATCATTAAGAGCCTCATCAATATTTTTAGGCTCAATTTGTGAAATAAAAGCAATGTCAGTGACTAAATGCTTGAAATGAGATCTAATACTTACTCCCCTTGATAGATCACCAATTATTTGCTCTTTTGGATGATCTTTCGTCATTCTCCATTTTTTTGGAAGTTTTTGATCAATTTGTTCTTGATTTTGAGGTGTAGTGTCATTTTGCAGTAAATGTTCTTGATCATTTTCTTCTTTTCCATTTCCAATATCAAGTTTTTCCATATTACCTACAACATCATCAATAACACTACCTTTCACAAGATCAAGTCTACTAGATTCATTAAAAACAACATGCATGGATTCTTCAACCGTTAATGATCTTTTATTAAATACTCTATATGATTTGCTGGTTGTAGAGTATCCTAAAAAGATACCTTCATCAGACTTGGAGAAAAATTTTCCAAGATTGTCCTTGGTGTTCAATATAAAACACTTGCATCCAAAATACTCTAAAGTATGATATCAAGGGTTTTCTTCCATTCCATAGCTCAAATGAAGTTTTGTTTAAAAGAGGTCTTTTAAAAACTCGATTTGAAATATGACATGCAGTGTTTGTGGCTTCTGCCCAAAAATAAGTTGGTAATTCATATTCATTAAGCATTGTTCTAGCCATTTCAATTAAAGTTTGATTTTTTTTTTCAACTACCTCATTTTGTTGAGGTGTCCTAAGAGATGAGAAATTATGTGAAATGTCATGTTCAAGACAAAAGCTTTCAAAGTTTTCATTTTCAAATTCTTTCCCATGATCACTCCTTATTTTTGAAATGCAGTACCCTTTTTCATTTTGAACTCTTTTAGCAAATTTTTTGAAGTTTTCAAAAGCATCACTCTTTTGAGCTAAGAAAATTATCCAAGTAAATCTAGAGTAATCATCTACGATGACAAATGCACAATATTTTCCTCCTAAGCTAGCAGTTCTAGTAGGTCCAAACAAGTCTAAATGCAGGAGTTGAAGAGGTTTTGAAGTACTTACTATGTTTTTGGCTTTGAAAGATGACTTGTGTTGCTTTCCTCTCTGACAAGGATCACATGTCTTGCCTTTTTCATATTTAACTCTTGGTAATCCTTTTACTAGCTCTCCTGTGTTGAGACTTTGTATTAGTCCATGTTAGCATGACCAAGTCTTCTATGCCACAACCAAGATTTATCACTAGTAGTCACAAAACACTTAGAGGAATGGTTAGATAGTTCATGTAAGTTTATTATGTAAGTATTGATATCTCTATTTCCTTTAAATATTTCTTGACCATCGATAAAGATTACAAGACATTCATTTGAAGTAAAGATTACTTTGTTTCCTTTATCACATAATTGACTTACACTTAACAAGTTATGTTTTAAGCCATCAACAAGTAAGACATCCTTAATAAAAGTAGTACCTTTAACACCAATAGAACCAATGCCAATTACCTTACCCTTTGCATTGTTTCCAAAGGTAACTTTACCTCCATCAATACTTTTGATTTCATTGAAAAGTTCTTTATCTCATGTTATATGCCTTGAGCATCCACTGTCTACTAGCCAAACATTTTTGTTTATTGTGGACTTGAGGCATACCTATAGAATCACAAATCAAGTATGATTTTTAGGTACCCAAATGAGTTTGGGTACTTGAGGGTTAGCACATGAAGGTTCCCAATGAGCCTTCCTTATCCAACAATGTTTATTTATGTGACCAATTTTCATACAATAATTACATTATTTCGGTCTAAACTTGCTTTTTGGTCTTACAATGTATTTGAATGCCATGAATCTATTAGACTTATTTTGAGAATAATGGCATGCATAATCATGATTAATTTGCATTTTTCTAGATGCATGTTTCCTATACATAAATGCATGATTATTCTTTTTCTGTATAGAGGGTTTAACATTCTTATTTCTTGGTGCAGTTCTAACAGGTGTGGAGATTTAACAAATATAGTTTTGTGAGAAGATGATGATGTGTCTTTAAATCCTAGACCATGTCTAATTAAGGGTGATCTTTGAGACACAATAAGAGTATCTAAGCTCTCTTTGCCTTTGTGAAATTTAGAAATAGAATTTCTAAGTTCCTCAACTTCATTTTTCAAAGTATTATTTTCTTTTAACAATGAAGCTGTTGAGGGTCTTGATGAATATTCATCTAATGACTTTTGAAGAGATTCATTAGATGATTTAAGCTTTATGTTCTTTTTTTCTAAGCCATCTATCTTATTTTTCAAATTAGAGATATTATTTCTATAGGTACTAAATGTAGTTCTATATTTCTCTAATTCTATATTTAATTCTTCTATTAGGCTTTGCTCATCATCATCATCATCACTATCACTATTACTATCATTATCACTACTATCATTATTGAAGGAGTATGAGTGTAGTGATCTTACTTTGTCCGAGACGTGATCCTCAATAACCATGAAGCATAGGTTGACCTCTTCACTTTTATTATCATCTTTTTCACTTGAAGAGCTTTCGTCATCCCATGTGGCTTTATGACCTTTCTCCCCATTGTCTCTTTGATATTTGCTCTTATGCTTCTTGAGCCTTGGACATTCTGGTTTGATATGTCCTTTCTTTCCACATTCATAGCATTTTACCTCTTCCTTACTTCTATGTGTATCATTAGAAGTTTGTTTGAGGTTTCTTTGCCTGAATTTTCTGTAATTGCTCATTTTCTTCTCAATGATTCTTTTTAATCCCCTTGATAGCATAACGATGTCCTCATTTTCATCATCACTCATTTCTTCATCATCTTCACTTTCTTCTTGAGATTTTGAAGTAGAGGCTTTGAGTGCTAAGGGCTTTCTTTTCTTTGGCTCTGCTTCAAGCTCTCTATCTCTCTTCACTGCCATCTCATGTGTGAGAAGTTTGCCAATCAGCACATCAGTGTTCATGATGCTCATATCTTTATTTGCTTCTTCTATGCCAGCAACTCTTGAATTATAGTCTTTAAAAGGAAGACTTCTCAGGATTTTATTGTTTACATTTTTCAAACTTATATGCTTACCAAGTTTCCTCATTCCATTTATAATGGACAGAAGTCGGTTGATCATGTCAGTGATTGACTCATTGGATTTCATCTTAAAGAGCTCATATTCTGAGGTTAGAAGTTGAATCTTCTTAGATTTGACTTGCTTAGTTCCCTCATGATAGTTCTCCAATGTCTTCCACATGCTATATGTTGTTGAGCAGTGTTGTATTCTCCCACATTCTTCAATAGATAATGAGCTTGATAGGATTGTCATTGCCTTCTTGTTTTTGAAATTTGCTCTTCTTTGAGGCTCTGTCCAATCATCTCTTGATAGGATTTCTTCTTCACCATCAGCTCCTCTTCTGGTTGGTGGTGTCCATTCTTTTCGTACACTATCCCAGACTTCAATTCCTTCACTATCCAAGTATGTCTCCATCCTAAACTTCCAATGGGCATAATTTGCTCCATCAAAGTAAGGTTTGAGACTTTGGAATCCTT
The DNA here is from genome assembly GCA_023653625.1 of Triadica sebifera. Lineage (NCBI taxonomy): Eukaryota > Viridiplantae > Streptophyta > Magnoliopsida > Malpighiales > Euphorbiaceae > Triadica > Triadica sebifera. The sequence goes on from CM042910.1 coordinate 2,278,037, forward strand.
CACTGGCCATATCTTACTCTTTACTAGCGCTTTTTAGGCTTCGATGCTAGATAAGGCTCTGATACCAATTGTTGCCCAGATATTAGACCAAGAATGGGGGTTGAATTGGAGTTTCAAAAAATTAAATTTTAAAGTGCGGAAATAAATAATTAATTTTAGGAGGGATAGAGAAAATCAGACACAAAAATTTATAGAGGTTCGGGTGTTAACAAACCTTAGTCCTCTTCCCAATCGCAATTGGGAGTTTCACTAACACACTAAGTGTTACAATGGAGTTTTACAAGCTTACTCTCAACTATGGTATTTCTCACAATGGCTCACACCTAACCTAGAAATCCCTTGTGTTTTAATGGCTTACACAATAACCAATTCCTTGTGTTTTTACAGGCTCACACAAACAACCTTCACTTTATGTTTTTACAGGATCACACAACAACCTTCACTTTGTGTTTTTACAGGATCACACAAACAACCTTTTAATTTGTGTTTTGGAGGCTCACACAACTAACCCTTACAAGTGTTCTATTCTTAACCCAGAAATACCCAAAGCTCACTTGAGTAAAGATTACAGAGAGAACCACTTATAAATCTTAATTGCTCAAATATGAGGAGCAAAAAGATTTTTACAGAGAATAGATTTATTCTCAAAGTATGAAAATACAAATAGCTTGTAATTAAATTCGAAGTATGTGCTATTCTATTGTTATATCTTCATTCTCTTGTTCTGAATGTATAAATAACTTCCATTTATACTCCCATGGAAGAATATAGCTTGTAATTAAATTTGAAGTATATGTCCACTTCACGGTTTGTTTTTCCTTCATGACCGTGAATTTCAAAAGTTGGTTTTCGTAACGGTTAGCTTCTTTAGCAGTGAACATGCTACTTCTTGAAATTTGTCTTTCAAAGATTATTCTTTCAATTCTCCATTCTTGCAATTTTAATCCATGTCCTGTATACTATACTTAGAAAAACAAATATGTTAAATACAATATTGGTATATTATTTGTTATCATCAAAATGACGGAAATACCCCTCAAGGTTTAACATTAACCTATAAGTTTTAAATTAATGATAACCCTGTAGTTTCTATATAATAAATCTGTAATTTCAAAATGATGAATCGATAAATTATAAATGATGAATATTTAAATGATGAATTTAAATAAAGAATTTCTAGCTTCAAAAAGATGAATTTGTAAGTTCAAAATGATAAAATTATAAATTGTAAATGATAAATCTGTAAATGATGAAGTAGTAAGTTGTAATAATGAACATGTAAGTTTTACATAATGAACCTATAACTTCTAAATAATGTACTTGCAAGTTCAAAATAATAAATCTATAAATTGTAAACGATGAATCTATAATTTCTAAATAATGAACTTTTTAGTTCTAAACAATAAATCTATAAGTTATATCCGATAAATTTATAAGTTGAAAATAATAAATTTGTAAACTATAACTGATAAATTTATAAATTCAAAAATAATAAAAATAAATTTTTTTTATATTGATTAATTTATCAAAATTCAATTAATATTTTATTTTAATTAATTTCACAAATAAAAAATAAAAAATTTATAATACAACATGTAATCGGATTTATAATATAACAACCCACCTCTAAAATCCAGAAAATCCCAGTATTTGAGCCACCAATTCACAATTGATCACAAAAAAACACAACCAACTTTTTTCTTTTGTTTTGAAAGACAACTAGTAATATTTTTGAAGGGTAGTTGGCATGGGTTCAATGTATCAAACTATGATTGGAATCAGCATGTAATATCTGACCATTAGACAGATTATTGAGCTTAAGAATTCTTTTCTCATTTGTACCCTTAATAAATACTAAAATGCCTTCCAACTCCCTTTCACCAACTTGTATAAAAACTTAAAACCTAACGGAGAAGCAAACCAAACACTCACCCTCCCTTTTCTTCTTACACCTAAAAACAATAATAATTAAAAATATTCTTAATTATCTTAATCTCTGTCAAGTTCTTTCTCTTTCTTCATCAATGGAGATGAAGAAGAATCATCAACAAGAATTCATTTTCCGTTCAAAACTCCCTGATATCTATATCCCAAATCATCTTCCTCTACAGTCATATTGCTTTGAAAACATTTCCCAATTCAATGACAATCCTTGCTTGATCAATGGAGCCACCGGCGACGTCTATACTTACGCCGAAGTTGAACTCACTGCCCGGAAAGTTGCCTCAGGTTTACACAAATTAGGTATTCAACAAGGCGAAGTTATCATGCTCTTGCTCCAAAACTCGCCGGAATTTGTTTTTGCATTTCTGGGTGCATCCTATCTTGGCGCTATAAGCACAACCGCGAACCCTTTTTACACTCCGGCAGAGATCAAGAAGCAAGCCGCTGCATCTCAGGCGAAGCTGATAATCACACAAGCAGTTTATGCTGAGAAAGTGAAGGAATTAGCCAAAGAGAATGACATAAAGATAATGACAATCGATGACAGTGATTGCTTACACTTCTCGGAATTGACAAAATGCGACGAGAGTGATATCCCGGTCACGAAGATCAACCCCGACGACGTGGTGGCGCTGCCGTATTCGTCGGGGACAACGGGGCTACCAAAAGGAGTGATGTTAACCCACAAAAGCCTGATCACAAGTGTGGCACAACAAGTGGATGGAGAGAACCCAAATCTTTACTTCCATGATAAAGATGTGATTCTTTGTGTGTTGCCAATGTTTCATATATATTCTTTAAACTCTGTGTTGCTTTGTGGGTTGAGAGTTGGTGCGGCTATTTTGATAATGCAAAAATATGAAATCATTTCATTATTGGAGCTTATACAAAAATATAAGGTGACAATTGCTCCATTTGTGCCGCCCATTATGCTGGCCGTCGCCAAAAATCCAGTTGTTGATAACTATGATCTTTCGTCCGTACGAATGGTGTTGTCTGGAGCAGCTCCCATGGGGAAGGAGCTTGAGGATACTGTAAGAGCTAAGCTGGTTAATGCTATACTTGGACAGGTAATTAATTAATCCTTTACTTTTTTTTTTAATTTTTTTCTTTTTTTGGCTTAATATATATGGGGTTGTTGGTTTTTTCATCTATATGTGCTCATGAAGCAAACTTAATTTTTTTAAATAAAAATAATATTAATTCATTGATATGATAAATTGAGAGTGGGATGGGAAATTGTTTAGCATGAAAAGTTTTCAAATAATAGGATTTACATAAGCGCCATTCAATAAAAAATAAAAAATAAAAAGTATATGAAATAATATAATATAAATCTTTCTGAACATATATTAGTTATATATGATAGAAATCCCGTTAGATAATATTTATATATATTTTTATCTTATTTCCATGTCAAGTTAATAGATTAATTATAGATGAGCAAAAGTTTTATTTAGATTTAGTCTAAAAATGAAGAATTCAATTATCAAAATACATATCATGTGAGAAATATTACACTTTTTTTTGGCAAATGAGGAAACCCATTAACTGGGAATCATTTCGAGTAAAAAAGCCTGGAATAAAATATGTTGTTCTTACTAATAATTGTGTAAAGTTTCCAAATAATAATTTGTCATTTAGTTGGTTTATAATGATCAAATAAGGTTTAGGCAACATAATTATCTTAATACATATCTTTTATCTTGTTATTTAAATTAGATTAATTTCTATCGTTTTAAGTTTTTCATATATATTATGGTGACAATATTGGGTCCCTTCCTTCCCATCCATTAAAATCATTCAATCTTTTCCTTTTGCATGACAACTTTGTTTTCAGTCTTCGAAATAATAATAATAGAAAAAAGAGCCTAACATTAATCACTTTCCACTTGGAATGGACGAGGAGAAAGAAAATGAGTTTTTTTTCAAAAAATAAAAAGGCTTGATAACATTTTTCCAACTTAAGGTAAAATATCCATTTTAGTGCAGTGAAGAGTAAAAAAATTGATCAGACAGTTTCTCTTCGCTATTTGAGAAAGGAGACAAATAATAGATATAGTGAATTTATATATATATATATATATATATATATATATATATATGTTTTCGCCAGTGAAGAAGCATCTAATTAGAAAGGCAGGATAGATGTCTCTTTCAATTAGAGCTTCACCTAACTTACAAGAGAACCCACCTCAATTTTGCTACAAAAAAATTTCAATTTTTTAATCATTAAAAAAAAACTAAATAAAATCAACTTGTAGGAGAATTTAAGAAAAGAGCCCATGTGATAATTGCAGGATATTAAATATTTGCAGGGTTATGGAATGACAGAGGCAGGACCAGTTCTTGCAATGTGTTTGGCATTTGCTAAGGAACCTTTCGAGATCAAATCTGGTGCTTGTGGGACTGTCGTCAGAAATGCCCAGATGAAGATCGTCGACCCGGAAACCGGCCACTCCCTGCCGCGTAATGAAGCCGGAGAAATTTGCATTAGGGGTAGCCAAATCATGAAAGGTATACAAGTATTTCATTTACTTTTTATTTGATTCTACTATTAACAAATATTTAATTATTTTTCCTCAAAAAATATATATTTATTTAAACTTGGTTTTTAATTATAGGCTGAATTAATAAGAAAATATCATATAAGTAAATTTATAATTATTTTGCTTATACTTACTTTTTTTATATGTCTCCTATATTTTTATTTTGATTATTTTAACCCAGTATTATTATTTAACAATTAAGTCTTTTTAGACAGTTTTTTTTTAAAATTAAATTAATCTTATAATACAAAAGTGTATTTTTAAGTCCAATTTGAATTAATATGAAATGTGTAATTTACATATTATTTTTAAATAAATTGCATATTTTACAGTTCAATTTATATCACTTATAATTTAAATTGGATAAAAAAAGGTAAATATATATTAGCAATTTAGCATACTAATGGCTGTTAGTAAATTTAAAAAAAAAAGGTAAAAAAGGACTTAATAATGGATAAAATAACAATATAGGGTTCAAAAAAAAATTAAAATAACAATATAGGGGCTATATTAAAAAAGCAAAAAAAAATACAAAAACCAAGTTATGGGTTTTACCAAGATATAATTATATATTTATGTAGATAAGAATAATTTATTTATAACTTCATATTTTAACTCTTCAAGTTTGCATAAATTTGGTCAACTACTTATCTTTGAAGCAGTTGTTAAGCTTATGTTATGGGGAACGTAAAACAATATAAGTGTAATCTTGCACGTTTTATATTGGTATAAAAGAATGGAATAAATTAGGTAATCATTTCATAATTCGATTTATATAGCAATATAACTTCTTTGACTTTTAGTTCAAGTTTGAATATTAGATGACTCCTTACAAATATTGTTTTATTTCATTTTATAATTTTTGAAATAAAAAACACCATGAGTATTATTTAATTAAAATTCAAGAAATTAATAAAAAAAATTAGTAGACTAATTTTGCACGGACCAATATTAGAGTTGATAATCCCATTATCTAAAAATTTATTTGAAAAGTAAATTTAAATATCTATATTTTTTTCTAAAAAATAAAATATCTATTTTTTTTGTGAAGTAATACACAAATTAGGAGTAAGATAGTTGCATTAATTAGGATCAAGCAATTAAGCATTTCAAGTAATACAAAGTTTTTCTCTCAAACTCTCTTATGTTCTTAAAAAAAAAATTAGTAGACTAATTCTGCACAGACCAATATTAGAGTTGATAATCCCATTATCTAAAAATTTATTTGAAAAGTAAATTTAAATATCTATATTTTTTTCTAAAAAATAAAATATCTATTTTTTTTTGAAGTAATACACAAATTAGGAGTAAGATAGTTGCATTAATTAGGATCAAACAATTAAGCATTTCAAGTAATACAAATCTTTTCTTTCAAACTCTCTTGTGTTCTTGTTTTGCTCTTAAATCTTCTAAATCTCTAAGTTCCGTTAAGTTTGTAACATTCTTCCCCACCCAATCCTGTGACGCTCTCGTTACAGTGGACTCCCATGCCTGCCCCAAATCCGGAATGCTTGCCGAGACATCGGAATCGGATCTGGGTTGACTTTGATACCATTTTGTTACGAGACCATTACTCTCTCCCCATAAATTTTAAATAAATTCAGTTTATGATTTTATTTATAAAGTAATTCAGTATTTTTTATTATTTTATTTATATTAATCTATATAAATATAATAATTATTTTATTTATATTAATTGAATAAAATTTAATAATTAATAAAATTGAATTAGCGAATATATGATGAACCGAATATATAAAAAAAAAAACTCACATATATGTGATAATTGGGCAGGTTATATTAATGACGAGGAGTCCACAGAAAGCACCATTGACAAAGAGGGATGGTTGCATACAGGTGATGTTGGATATATTGATGATGATGACGAACTATTCATCGTTGATCGCTTGAAAGAATTGATAAAGTACAACGGCTTCCAAGTGGCCCCAGCTGAGCTTGAGGCTATGTTGATCACAAATCCTAGCATATCCGATGCTGCTGTTATAGCGTAATATTCCCCTCTCTTTTCTTTTCTTTTATTTTTGTTTTTTTCTCTCTTTTTCTTTTATAGATTAAAAAAAATAAAAAAAATCCCTATGGCTTTTAATGGTCGTAATTAGGTCGGTATGAAAATTGGATTGGATTATTTTGGAATTGATGAATTTTTCAATATTTACTTATATGATAGCTGGCGAGGAAAAAGGATATTTTTTTCTTTATCAATCAATTAGAAAATAAATATTAAAAAATATATTTTTCTGTTTTTATTAAAATTTTGGATTAAATTAATCGAATAGATCATTGTGTCAATCTATCTTTATTTTAAATAATTTTAAAATTTAAATTGGTTTCATTAACTCCATCCAATTTCATTAAATTTGAATCGAATTATACTCGGATAGGGCTGGCAATGTTGATTATTATTATTATTATTATTATTATTATTATTATTATTATTATATCTTCAGTATGAGAGATGAAGCTGCAGGGGAGATTCCAGCTGCATTTGTGGTTCGATCAAACGGTTCAAAGATAACTGAAAATGAAGTCCAACAGTACATTTCAAAACAGGTATTCTAACTTATATATATAATTTAAATCTTGTACTTTGAGATTTTTTTAATTTGGTCTTTGAAATTTTTATTTTATATATTCAATTGTTATAAATTTTTATTTTTATTCACATGTCATTTATATTTATATATGTTACATATCTATTCCAATGAGTTCAATAATCAAAGATAATTTTTCTTAATCTATTCCAATTAATGCACCATAAAACTTATCTTCTTATATAATCTTCAAAAAAATTTTATTTTTCTTTTTTTTTTTTATCTATTTATATTCACCAAATTATTTTTCAGAATGTTAAGAAAAGTCTTTTTTTTTAATTATTTTTTTTACTATATATTAGTATTGTTAATATCAATTTTCTTTGACACATTGTTATGTAGGTGATATATTACAAAAGAATAAGAAAGGTTTTCTTCGTAGATTCCATCCCTAAAGCTCCATCAGGCAAAATCCTAAGAAAAGAATTGAGATCAAGGCTTGCAGCTGGTTTTCCAAATTAAATTAATTAATTAATATCCCCATATATTTATATACATACATTATTATTATTATTATTACACAAGAAGACAAATTAGGATGTGCTTATTTTGTATTTACTTTGGTTGTGTATGTAATTAATATGCCATGGACAATTCAATGTATATACGTTTTGAAAGTCAATTTTATTTTTTGGTATATGTAATTTTGTAACATAATTTTTATTTTTCATTTTTGTTATCTATTGATTTTGACTATGTTTAGAAAATATTATAGCCTTGAATTTATGTATTTTCCTTATATTAGACAATTGTGCACATACATTGTAAGTGACAAATATTAAAATATTTGATATTTATATTTTCAATAAAATTTCTTTGAGATAAACCTAGTCATTCATTAATGTCCGTTCTACCATACCACCAAACACTTCTCCATTTTTTCCATGTTCGGTCACTTCTTCATCGATTTGGCTTAAGTTCTACTATCCCTCTACCATACACTAATGAAGGGTTTAAGAAATTCCACTTCAATTGACCAAAAAAATAGAAGTCTTTTGAAATCTACAAGTTGTTGAGTATTGTATCTGGTGATAAATAAAAATTAAACAAATTAAGCAATTCTTCAATTTCGACCCAAATTTCATGGTTTTAGCAAGATTGGAGCAGAATAAGTTCTACTATCCCTCTACCTTTATTTTCCCCACCCACCATAGAATAAGTTTTGTACGTGCTAGAAAATAAGTATATATCAATATATACATTAATATATTGAAAACTATACAAAAACTGTAGAAAATAGTAAATAGTATTATAATTTACTAGTTAAGGTGAGGTTTCAACCTTATTTATTGGCTGAAAGGAGTTAGAGAATCCATGAAAAATATTTCACTCCGTTCACAGTAAAATACGATCAACATCTAGTGGTTATTAGAGATATACAATTATATTAAATTTAGTAAAAATGTTGATAATAAAAGTTAAAGAAACATGAATGTAAATATTCTCTTACTCCTGAAAGTATGGTAGTAGAATGAATTCTTTTTCTCTCTGTTCTTTCATAGCTGCTATAATATAATTTTTTGCCGCTTCAGTCTCTAAGAACATCAAACAAAGTATTGTTGGATATAGAAATACGATTTATGATATAACAAATTGAGTGTACAAACTATGAAGGTACCTGCAAGCATGAATCACAAAATATACATAATTTATTATTTTTCAATATGGTGGTTCAATCTACAATATTATTAATAAATAATATAATCTTACATCATAAATATACAAATGACTGAAACATCGAGCCATTTCATGGAGAGGAGTTGAGTGTTGTCTTTCATACCGATATGAATCGTATAATTATTTGATGAATACTTAAACACCTCAATGTTTGTAGGAACTTCAAACATATATTTAGAAGGCAATTTAGCAACCATGTCATGCAAAAACTACATATCATTGCTTAAACTTGCCAAGATTCTTTCATTAACTAAAGGTCCATGCTACTTTGTAACTGATTTTTTAGATAAATAACTACCTTGTTTATTCTTTGGAGCATTCTTTAAAGGTTTAAACTTGGATTCCTATTAAATAATAATGTTATGACATATTATGATATATGAAAAACGATAATCTAAATTGAAGGAATTGTTGCCCCTCCAAAAACCACGAGATATTATGGCCACTGAACAAAGCTACTCATTGCTTTTACAATTGTATTATGGTATTCAGTAGGTACATGTAGTGGGGCTTCGTGGCAACCATAAAATACCTCATCTACAGACGCTTTTACATGATTGGGCATGATAGGTTTGTTGTGCACCATACCATCAGTTAGGGATTGATAAATCGTGCTCCTTGCCACAATCAGTTGCTGACATTCACTAATAATAATAAGTTTGTACGATGTAGGCATTTGTAAAATAATAAAAAATCAACATTAGATACTTTAAAGTGGAAGTAAAAGTGGAGTCGAGGAAATGGAAGTGGAAGTAATACTAATGAAATTCAAAACTTTTACCTACAATTTTATAGCTACAAATGGTGGGTCCACAGATTGGCAATTACTAAGCGTTGGGCAAACGTGTATACGGTCCATCTTCACCTCCATCTTCGGGATAAATTGAGGGGTCTTGGTAGTCCTCTGCTCTAAAATCATGCTTTCAAGGTGAGCGATCAATGCCTGAAATATTGCATGGGAAGCTTTGAATTTGGTAGTGAATTTGGCTTCAATGGCTGCAATGTCCTCCGATGAGACGGAAGTAGATGATTTCCTCTTGCCAGGATTACCATAAAAAATTTTGACGGAAACTAACCCTCTAACACCCCTGACACAACCTGAATGTTTGGGTTTTTCAAGAGCACGTGATAATATGTCATCATATCTTTCTGGTACCCCGCTACAGTCCACAACTTCTTATCGTAACTTATCGTGTTCACTATATAATTATCAATATCAGTTGACGCAAGTAAGTTAAACAAATCATTTATTTAGCAAGTTATAATACCATTTTTTTGTGTCACTTCTCTTGTCTTTTTCTATTGGGATTATATAATTCTCTTCATGGCTCTTTTCTGTTATGGCTTTTAGCCAATCGAGACTTCTATCATATAATGAGATAACAACGAAACTCATTAATGATATTGAAAAAGAAGACATGGGATCTTCAACGACTCACTAGGGATTTTTTTAGTATAGCCTTCACGACTTAAGAAATGTGGATGCATATCATGTGCTTGAGTATCTTTTGCCTTAACACTAATTATCTATTAACAAAAATATAAATAAGAACTATGTTAGTATCATGAGATTAAATAAATATAGACATAAAATGCATTCTATTTAATAATTATATACCCCATATTCTTCAAATTTATAGATTTGTTTAAATTCCTCTCAATCTTCTTCGGTGATGAAGTCATATAATTCCAATGATGACTTTTGATTTGAATTTTTCTTTATGTACTTATTCACCAAATAGTGCTTGAAATCCTTCCACCACATCGCCACATTTTTCATTACAACATTTTTCTTCTCATCTGGAACATTGAACTCTTTCTGCAAAACACAATTTTAGATTTATCAGTATTAATCACAAATTAATCCATTTTATCAAGATGGTTAATAACTTTGAAAGAAAATTATATTGATATCTTCCCAAATCGTATCCTTAAGACCATTATCAACATTATCCTAGCTTTTAATTGTAATCTTCACATGGGAATGTGCTACAAGCTCAATGAACAAACTAAATCTATGATCATATGTTTCTATTGGATGATCAAACTCATCAAACTCTATCGTGTTTTGTTCGTTCCTTTTATTCTTTATTTTTTTGATTGTGGTAGCTCCTCTAGTCATCCTTGATGTCATGCTACTCGATGGCGCCAAATCTTCTTGTGGGTCAGATATGATTTTCTACAATAGAAGCACAAAAAAAAAATGTACAATCCACAATTATGACAATTTATTTGAGTTGTTAATTATTAGTATAAACCACATTAAGTATATTACACATATTAGAGATTTATTTGATAAACAATAACAAAAATTTGATCATTATCAATATAAACCACATGTAATCATATTACACATGTAAAATTATATTTACATATAAACATACCGTGGATACGTGTGCATCAGTTATTAGTGATTTTCGATCCATATGCCTTTAGTATGATCAACACAAATGTAATTCGTATCAAAAGTTTCTTCCCCAATTGCCATAGGTAGCTCGATAGAAAATGAGAGAGTCTCACCAAACTGATCATACTCTTCCTCATCTATCACATCATCAATACCAACAATACGTTTTTTACCTTCAAGAACAATAAACCACTTATTATTGCCAAAGTTAACAATGTAAAATACTTGTTTGGCTTGTGAAGTGAGAATGAATGAATCATCTTGATAATCCAATCAACAAAAATTGACCAACGTAAATCCTGACTTATCCACTCTAACATTGTGTTGATTTTCAATCCATTTATATTGAAGAAAAAGAACTCTAAATTTCTTATAATCAAGCTCTCAAATATCTCTAACTACTCCATAATATGACATTGTATCATCTATTAGCCTGGTGTCTTTAACACTAGTAAATTCTTTTGACGAAGCTATCAAGGTAACTTTACTATTTTGCATTATGTTTTTGTCATCTTGACATTTCATGTAGAAGATATATTCGTTGATGTCATATCCTTCATAAAACCTTACAATCAATCTAGGGCCATATGTTAACCATTTAACAGTATTAGTTATATCCTTCGGCACTTGTGACAACTGAAACATCACTTAGTCTTTAAACCATCTAATAAAAGAATGATTGTGTTTATTTGTCAACTATATTTCACCTTTTGAAGGATTCAAACTCCTTAAAATTTTCATGTGCTCCGCTAAGTATGGATGAACTTTTGTAGGTGGTGCAACATAAGCAGGTGTATTTTCTCACGCATTTAGCATAAGGTAATATCATTTTAAATTTAATCATTCATTTACCTCTGAGTCTTCCATCATGATGAGACTTAGAAATTTCAATAGGTTCAACACCTAATAAGTAGTCAGTGCAAAATTCAATACTCTCCTCAATCAAATAACTTGTAATAATACTACTTTTTGGTCAATATCGGTTTATGACATACCCTTTTAAGATACTCATGAATCTCTTAAAATGATATATACACTACAAAAAGATACTGAATAGCAATGGAATTTTCCATCTCTAAGTAAAGAAATTCCGTCGGTATATTAAGTTGCCGAAATATTAGCGATGACAATATTCTGTTTGTAAAAAATACATCACAAAAAAACTTACCGAGAAAATTTTGATTATGTCAACTAAATAAACAACGAAATTTCCGTCGTTATTTAAAAATATTATGTTGCTGATAATTATAGTAAATTGATAACTGAATGAATTATTTAGAGACCATTTAGTGACGGATAAGTCTGTCTCAAAACTATTTTGTCCAACGCAACAGAAAATAACGATGGACTATCCATTCTAATTTAGAGATAGATACCACCCATCGTTATTTTGTCTTATGCAGTAGAATATAATGATGGCCTATTTGTCGCTATTTTAGCGATAGATATTTTCCATCGCTACTTTGTCCAATTCAGTAGAACAATAGCGATGACATTTTTGTCGCTAATTGAAGAAAATAAAAAATAGCAACGGAATGTTCCATCGCTAATTTAAGTTTTTTATTAAAAAATATACAAATATATATGTATTATCAAATTTTGCTACAATTACACTTGTAAAAAAAATCATACGATATAATTCACGACCAACAAAAATTACTAGTCGACATAAATACTTATATGATATCAACTCTTGAATGAATAGGTGGTGGGGATATTGTCACTATTTATTCTTAGTGAATGCAATTTTATTCCTATGAAATGCATGATCTTTAGGTAGGAACTTTCGATGATTATCAAGCCACAACTGTTTTCCACTGAACTTTAAAGTAAATGTATCGAATTTATCCATGCAATATGGGCAAGCTAACCATCCAGCAGTAAACCAATTGGACAACATTGAATACGCTAGAAAATCACTTACTGTCCACATAAGTGTTACCTGCAATCTAAAATTCTGCTTGTTTGAAATATCATATGTGTTCACAACAACATCCTATAAATTCTTCAACTCTGTTATAAGTGGTTGTAAGAAAATATTCAACTTATCTTTGAGATTTTTTTGGCTCTATGACCAATATAGTCAAAAACATATATTATTCCTTCATGCACAACCATGGAGGCAAATTGTAAGGTGTAACTATAATTGGCCATGTTGAATATTATTGTCTTGATTGTCCAAATGGTTGAAAATGCAAAGATATAATCTGACATTTTGACTTTCAATTGTAAAATTGGGATGCATTTGATTGAAATACTTCTATGCAATTGAATTTGAAGGATGATGTATCACCTCTTCTTCAATCTTATGCTTAACATGCCACCTCATATGATGTGTTGTAGCATTGGATGCATATAGCCTCTGCAATCGAGGAATTAAAGGAAAGTAGTACATATTCTTATATGATATTTGAGTCTTCTGATGTTTCTTAGTACCCCGATGTATTGTTTTGAAACTAGGATGAGTACACAATTTATATTTAGTTAGTTCAATATTATTACCCCTAATATAACATACAACCTTGAAACAACAATGAATCGTCTCCACTAGTAAACCTATACCTCGCAATAATTTCTTAGTGCTGTAAAAGTTATTAATTACCATAATATTTTCTGGAACAATCTCTTTCATCAGTTGTGTAATCTGATCAAATAAATTTTTAAACATGTGATTCTCTTACTTCAAGCTCATTAATCTAGCTACAAGTGATAATTGTGAATGTCTTGTACAACTAGGCTATAGCTCCTTTTCTGCGACATTTAACATATCATAGAAATTCTGAATTTATGGATTAGGTGGTTCCTCAATTTCATCCATATTGAAATTAGGACCAATAACATCCATCACCATTCTTTGGTATGTGTTAGTTGGTTTTTCATGACCCATATATGATCCTTCACCAATATTTTGATCATTGTTAACAACTAATGTACTGTCCCTTTGATAAATCCAAATACAATAATCTCGTACAAAGCCATATTTGGCTTAGTGGTATCTGACAATGTCCACATCATGAAATGATATGTTTGGGCACTTGCGATGATTACATGGACATTTAATTTTATCCCTATCCATCTATCTCGGTTGACTACAAGTAAAGTTAATGAAAGTTTCTATGTCATTAACAAATTCTTGATTGAGTAAGCCATCTTTGAACATTTTGTACATCCTTTAGCGGTTTGAACTCATTTCTACATATATCAATTTTTTAGAAATGTTAATTTTTTCAATTTATGTCATCTTTAGCACTTCTACATTCATTTGAAAGATAATAATCTATCCCATTTGAGAATGCATCATCTATATATTATGACTGTGCATGTTATATGTATACTTACCTAGAAATTTTGACAACATATCCCTCCAGTTCTTCAAGCGCATGATGTGAACAATTTCTTTGTGCACTCAAAGAACGAAAAGATATAATATCGAATTTTTACATATGTATGATATATAACGTATAACCAATCATGTATAATATAGACTCCCATTCCCAAACTGTCCATATTAGACAATTTAGTGAATTCTCATCATCTAGTGAGAAAGATACCGAATGGATTTCTATGACTACAAAATTGTACATTTATTTTGTGTTATTTTAATCATGTTATTTTTTCAATAAATCTACCTAATTTTTGGCATATAAATCAATTTATGCATAATATATATAAGAATTAGAGAACCAAGTACAGTTACATTTAAAATATTTACGTACCTCATTGACAATGATTGACTTATCATAAGCTACATATATATATATATATATATATATATATATATATATATATATATATATATATATATATATATATAATTATTAGAGAACCATAGACATACATTTGAAATATTTAAGCAATAAGTTCATAATGATTGACTTATCATAAGCTAGATAGATTATTATGTAGCATTTAGAACTCGACTAGATTTTATGAAATGTGCAGCTAAACAACAACTATTAAAAAATAAAGATTATAGCAATAGCATATGGTTACAAAAGGAATTATTTAGTACATAAAGTATTCTTTAGCATTAGAGACCACATATCATTCAATCTTCGTCCTAATTTAAGTACTTGGCATTCTTGCAAATTTATATCTATTCTTTCCATAATTAAAATAATTTACAAGCAACCATTAAATACAAGCATTTTATAAGTCTTGCACATACCTTGTATTGAGTTTTACCTTCACTTTATCCCTTGTTTATGGTACTCTCCTACTCTTCCAAAGTTGTTGCCTCCCTTAACTATAGATTGTATTTTAATTAGTGCACCCATCAAACCAAAACATAATACTATATATATATATATATTCAATCCACTGACATATGATTCTACCTCTTAATTATAATACAACAAATCAAGAATTAATTAAATTTGAAATTGCAAATCCATATCACTACAAGCATTAATATCTTTAAAACTGAATTTCATTAAAATATGTAAATAAGCGGAAATTTCACCTAATAAATAAATAAAGAAATCTAAAGAAAAACAAACACACTTAAAAAAAAAAGTTGGACCCATTGTAATTATGGGCCATGTGGCCCAAAAGTTAATGACTCCATAAAGCATTATGGGCCTTTTGATTCATTGGGTATTGGTGAAGAGCATATCTCTTTAGGCCTGTGAGACCCATTTCTATAAAAACAAACATTAAAAAAAAGAAAGAAAATTTCAGCACCCACCACCGGCATTACGATGAAAGATAGCTTTCTCTTTATATATCATTGCCTCTTTATTTCTCTTCATCTATAGTTTTCTTTGGCATTATTTCGAAGTCAAATTAAAAAGAATGGAAAATCACAAAGATGTAGTAGTAATAATGAAGAGGGCAGAGATCGACACTTGACCTCCTTTCCGCTCTGTTAAAGAGGCTATCTCATTGTTCGGTGAGAAAGTTTTGGTTGTTGAACTCTATCCCAATAAGCTCAAAGAGGTTACTCTTCCACTGCCACTAATTTATTTTATCTATATAATCACCATTCCACTAGTGATTCTTTTTACTTGATAATTATGCAATTTTCTTTAATTTGTTTTTGTTATGCTGTACATAACTATGGCATTGCCCCAAATTAATGTTCTCATCATCATCATCCTTCTTTCTTTTCTCTTTTAGTTTACAAGAATCTTTACTCTTTAAGATGACCAAACCAGTTGACATCACTCTATCAATTTGGAGACTAAAGCCAAAATGGGAGATAAAGTTTTAAAACTTCAAAAGATATGTTGCTACTTAATTCTATACATTTTTTACTTACATAATTATCATATATGTGAAATTTTAGCAAGTAGTATTTAAATTTTATCAATAAAAATTATACCAATTAGACTAGCTCAATTGTTACATCTATTATGAAGTAGTTACGACAAGTATGGGAAGTTATGATTTTAATACTTAACCTATATAAAATGTATCATAAAAAAGAAACTATATATATTATTAACAGTATTTTTTTTAATGTTTAACTAATTATTTTAATAGAATTTCTTTCTTAAACTAAGTTCATATATGTCCATGTATGAACAAGTCTAGTCACGTTAACAATTTATTTTCATCTAAAAAAAATAAAATATTCTTTATAAATATAAAAATGACTGTAAAATTATTTTTTTGATATGTCAATAAGTTATTAACTTGTTTGTTTGTGAGGAATCATAAGATGCATTATGCTAACTAAAGCAATAATTTCTCCCATACCCATCAACAAAAAAAAGTTTGCTTTTGAATCATATTTTCTCATATCATGCATTATAGAAGGAAAAATTAAATCCAATTACATACAAGGACCTAAAGAGATTTCATTCATTTTTGTTAATAGCGTCAAATCACAATCTAGTTAAGACAACAATTTTTTTTCCTCTCTCATATGGCACACAATCATTTCCAGCATAACCTCCGCATGAAAAACTGCCCTATATGCAAAGGAAGGATTTAATGTTTCACTTCCATTTGCCTTAGTTTATACAATGAACATAAAGCAGTTTCGAAGTCACACAAAACGGAAGGGAAGAGAGTTGCAGTAAGCATAACTGGAAAACTTTTTTATACAGCTCAATAATTGATTTGGAAATTCACATAAGCATTTCATCAAACATCTTTTATACCAAAATAAATGATAAAAAACGAGAATTACCTAAAAAATGGTTCAACCTTCTCTTATTTTCAGTAGAACCCGAAACCCCCCAACTCCTTCACTAAAATAAAGAATAATAAAATCAACTTCAAATCAATAAAACCGAAACATTGAAGTTAAAAAAAAACAACTTACAATATCAAGATTTAGGGCTCTAAATTATGAGAGTGTGTTCGAAAATGTCACAATGGTAGCTGTGAGCGTGGGTAGGGGATTTGAGAGTGATGGTGAGGGTGAGCGTGGGTAGGGAATCGACGAGTGTGCAACCGAAATAAGGGTGACGGGAGTGAGGGTGAGAGGGGAGGAGCTGTGAGTGGGGGAACTATTGTGTGGGTAATGGGTAGGGAAGAAGATGACATTTTAAGTGCAGAAACACAAAACGACTTTTTTTTTCTGTTAGATTTAGCGATGGATTACATCCGTCGCCATTAAGCAGCTATTTAATTTTTTTTATAGTTATATATTTAATTTTTAAAATTATAATTAAATTAATAAATATTAATTTTATCTAAAATGCATAATAATTTTTTATTAATTTATATAATTATTTATCCTAATACTTAATTTATAGAAATTTATTATTTAATATATATTTAGTAATATATATCTTTTCTACAATATTTTATATATTATTATTTATTTTATTTAAGTTTAATTTAAAATGGTCAATTATGAATTATAATTATATAATTTCATTTTAAATACAATTGAAAATTTATTTAATTAATATATTTTAAATTATTTAATTAATATAACTAATATAACTAATATAATATAATATTTTCATATTTAAAAAATACTAAAACGGCGTCACTCCACTTTAGCGACAGATAATATTCTATCTCTATTTTAGATACGGATTAGAAAGTTGTGGCTACCCAAACAATAGCGTTTAATATTTTTCAAATAAAAAACATTAAATTAATTAGCGACTAAAAACTCTGTCACAAAATGTTTCATTTAGTTACGAATTTATTTCCGTCGCTATATGTTTGTTGCTAAATAGTCAGGATTTGTGGAGCCATAAATTGTGGCCATATTTAGCGATAATTTTAGCGACGTCATTATTCCATCTCTATATCTTTGTCTGATATTTATGTAATCAGACGATATATTATTAAACTTTTAATAAATTAATTTTTTCGGCATTTTGTAGCTATTCCATCACAAATTAGAGACAAATTGTATTCGTCACTAATTTTTGTCTCTATTTTGGACTTTTTTTTAATAGTGATATATATCAAATACATTGTATCACACAATTTAATCTCTTTTACCAGATCTAAATGAACTATTATGTCAAAAAATGGAGGAAAATAAATTTCAAATTGATATAGAATAACAACAATATTAGCTTACAACTCATTAAAAGTGCGAGGATCAACGACCTTATAACAAATTGCGTTGAATAAAAAATAAAGTGTTGTAATAATATTCCTTATATGACTTGGTAGAATGTCACGAATTGCAATAATGAAGAACTGTTGCATCAAAACATAACGATTATGAGACTTTATATTGACCAACTTCAATTCTTTCATTGAAACAAGGCTTTTTATATTTGATGAATATCCATGTGGAATCTTAACACTATAAAGACACTCACAAAAGCTTGTTTGCTCTTTTCTAGACAATGTATAATAAACATGGGGAAGATATGTCCTATTTTCCGTATCTTGCGGCACTAACTCCAACCGTATGCCTCTTTTTAACATGTTCTTTTTAACTTTGATACCATCTTTTATTTTGCTCGGTATGTTTAACAATGTCCCTATTACAGTATCACAAATTTTTTTTTTCACATGTATTGGATCAATACAATATCGAACCGGTAAATATTTCTAATATTGAAGATTTTAGAATATGGATCTCTTCTTCCAATGACCCTTTTTAACATTCTGATAGGTTTTTCCAAATACATTATCAATATCTCTAACATGTTCATAAACATCATTTCCATTTAAAGGCAAACAAGCTATTGCATCTCGGGATGTCCGTTAAATTTTTTTTTCTTACGATAAGGGTAATTAAGAGGGAGAAAAGTTCGATGACTCATATACACATTTTTCTGGCAAATGTTAGTACATTATATTGTTTTCATAAATCGGACACGCTTTTCTTTTTTAACTGTATAACCAAACAAGTTACTATAAACCGAAAAATCATTTATAGTGCAAAATATAATGACATATAAGGTAAAGATCAGTTCACTATATGCATTATACACCGACACACTTTCATCTTACAATATTTTCAAATCATCAATAAGTGGTACAAGGTAAACATCAATATCATTTCTCGATTGTTCAGGTCTTGATATTGGTAATGACAATATAATATACTTATGTTTCATAATCAACAAAAAAGGCATATTGTAAACGATAAGAACAACTGACCATGTACTATGTTGACTGTTAAGTGTGCCATGAAGGGTGATCCTATTTGTACAAAGGACAAGCCTTAAATTTCTAACTTCAAAACCAAATTCAGGGAACATTCTATCAATTGTTTTTCACTGCAGAGAATTTGTAGAATGTCTGAGTTTTCCATCATATTTCCTGCCTTTAGTATGTCACCCCAGGTTTTTTGCATTTTAAGGATTTGCAAATAGGCATTTGAATTTTAGTATTATAGGTAAATACTATAATACTTTAGCTGGAGTCCCTTTCTTATCATCAGAAGAAACTTTTTCTCTTTTATAGCATGACACCCCACACTTTGGACATTTATGCAAGTCCTTATATTCATTTCAATATAATATACAATTATTTAAACATGCATGTATCTTCTTATATTCTATACCTATAGGAGACAACATTTTTTTTACCTCATAGGTAGACGTTGGAAGCTCATTTCCATCTAGAAGCATCTTTTGCAAAAGTTTTAATAACGACTTGAAACTCTTATCACTTCACCTATTTTTCACTTTTCAGGTTGCGTAGTTTAAATATAGCTGACAACTTTGTAAACTTAGAGCAACTGGGATACAAAAGCCTCTCAACATCGCTTAACAATCTAACAAGTTCTTATGGTCTTTCCACAAAATATTTTGTATCATGTATCATCTCATCTATATGTTCATTCACCACATCATTCTCTTCATAGTCAATGTTATTTTTTTGACTCACAAATTTGTTATTATTAGAACTTGTGTTAGGAATTACACTCTCATAATATCATATCTAACGTATGTAATTTTTCTTAAAACCACGCTTTATTATATGAGATTTTACTATCTGAACCTTACGAAATTTTCTCATACTCTTGCAATCAACACAATGACATACAATCATTTCTTATTTTTCCTTCATTTGCTTTTCCTTTACAAGTCTAATAAATTTTTCAACTTCATTCAAAAATTCAACTATAGTGCATATAACATACATCCAATTTCGATCCATATCTAACTACAGAAAAATAAGATTCAATATACACCTTATTTCTTACGATCATGATAAATATTATATGTAGGATCTTTATCGCTCAAACCTAATTAATTCTTAAACATCCAATCTTACTAATAAATACATATATAGTTTTTAATCCTAATAAAAATCTGGCAACATTTTTTCTTAGTTCTCCAAGTACACAATGTGAATAGAATGATTCATTTACATATATACCTAGAGAACATTAGGGAAATGACTGATTTTTTTGGAACAAAAAACCATATATGTATCCACATCCTAAATGAGATTTGACATTTAAAAACAGTTTCATACTAGGGACTATTCAAAACTTACTCCTAATGAGTAAATTTGAAACGGGTATAAGCTCATTAATTAAAAATTAAGTTTAACACAAATTGGTAAAGAGACACATTAAATAAATAGTTAATTATTATAAAATTATTTCTTAATTAGATTAATTTTCTAATAAAATCAGTTTACTAATAAGATTAGTTTTATTAAAAATATTAATAATTTGAATTAAGTTTCAATTCTATAATTAATTAAGTTTCAATTATGTTAAATTTGGGGCTTTGTTAATTCGGTTCACTCCACTTTTATTAATTATTTATGAATAATTATTTTTATTTATATGTCATTCATATTTAAAATATTGCACAACAAACAAGTTGACAAAATAAGAATTTTTTAAAAAAGAAAAAAACTAAATAACCAAACACATGAAAAAAAAACACCAAATATAATATTATTTATTTTAAGTGTAAGAATATAATGTCTTATGGGATAAGAAATTTAATTTAATTTTACTTCTAATTAAAATTTTGATCATATAATATTATTTTTTAAAAGTGTAATATTATTTTTTTTTAAAAGTGGAAGAATATAATGTCTTATGGGATAAAAAATTTAATTTTAATTTTTTATTTTATTATTGAATATATCATGAACCTATCTTGTTTTATTAAATTTAATTATCAATTCAAATAAGCTAGTATAAAATTTTACGAAAATTTCAAGACTTCAACATAATAAAATAGATTTACAAGATTTAAAATAAATAGCTCAACTATGATCATGCTCAAAATGATTTAGCTAAATCAAAAACTTATTGGTCAACAAAATTATCAAATTAAAATTACTTAAATAATTTCTTTGAAATTATAATTGATTTATGGGATATTTGTTTTAATTTGAATTTTTAAATTTTATGGCTCTATTTTTTCTTTTTAGTTTGCGGTTGCCTTAAACTAATTTGATAGTAAACTTATAAAAAAAATTAAATTTATCTTCATAATTATTAAAAATTTTAAATATAATTAAATTATTATTTATTAACATAATGTTAAATTTATTTATATATTTTTATTTTTAAAATCAAAATACAAAATATATGTACAAATGAATATAAAAAATAAAAAAATAAAAAACAAATATGTGGTACTGTTGAGGGCTAGTGTCGGTAGATAAAGGAGTGAAAGTGTGTACACATTACACTCAAATGCAAAAATAGAGTGAAAGAAGCAAAAAAATATAGAAAAAAACTAAATAGAAATAAATAGAAAATTGTGGTACAGTGTTGGTGATGGATGGGGTATGAACCGACGCAAATGTGGAGTAGTGTCACAAGTGAATAGAAGCAATGGTGCCCGCAACTGTGATATGGGTGGGGCATCGCTTGGAGCGACGACACAGCAGACATGGGTGGGCTCTAACAATAGTAGCAAAACAAGCGAAAATGAATGTTATGGAGAGGGGGGTAA
Source organism: Triadica sebifera (assembly GCA_023653625.1). NCBI lineage: Eukaryota > Viridiplantae > Streptophyta > Magnoliopsida > Malpighiales > Euphorbiaceae > Triadica > Triadica sebifera. Next base: position 2,300,532 of record CM042910.1, read on the forward strand.
AAAATACAGATGAGAAAATGAGAGGGAAAGTCGGTTAGTCTCTGATATAAATAAGAGAGTTTTGTGCGTCGGTCTTATGAGAAGACCAATACCTATACTATACTCCTTGGTTATTATAAAATAACCGACGCCTAAATTGAGATTAGATGTGTCGGTTGTTATTTTTAATCGACGCATATATTCTTGCTTAGTTTTATACATCGGTTGTTATATAACAACTGAAGTGTATTATTCACAGTTTTGATTTTTAATTATAAAAATGTCATCGTATTCGATATATGCATTGGATTTTTAATAAACCGACACATATGATCTAAACCTATATCACGTTTTGTACTAGTGTGATTAGTTGTTTCGAAGATTTCTGCTGTTGGTTGGACAACAAATTGACTATTCTATATTAGAAGACATCAATATTTTAGCTTCTAGATGCCAATTATTTCCTTTCTTTTTGCCTCATTATGACCTTCGACTTGCCATTTCTTCCCAGAGTGATGTTTCTATGCTAAAGCAAGCTAATGAGATGTCCTATGTGAAAAAATTTGGGCCGAGATCCGTCAACCTGTCAAAGATAAGGTTAACGAGAATTGCCAACTTGAAAACACAAGGAAACACGATTATTGCACCCTCTACTCCTTAATTGAGAGACACACCATTCACACTTTCTCACCTAGTAGTTCGAGAGTTTACGATGAACCCATTAGCTTGCATATCACCAACGTGCCTTGCCATAGGAAATGGGTTCCAGACACACAAACATACGCATATTGCTTATGGAAGACTAAAATTATAGGCGAATTGCATTCATAGATTATTGGGATTTTCGCCCTTTAATATAAAAAATGGACACTTGATTAATTATGATCCAACTTTTCAATACTGGCAAGATCGACAGGTGCAGAAAAGCTCTTGAGCTCGACCAAATGGCCCGAAACTTGTTGTTGTATATCTTTGGGTGCACTCTTTATGCCAACTTTTCAAACTCAATCTACCTATGCTTTCTGCCCCTGCTAGTTTTCATTGTCACTACTAATGGATATATTTCTATGGATTATTATAAATTTGTGAATCAAACTTCATTTAAGGAGTTGAAAAACCTTAGAAAAAATGTAGCTATTTGAATTGAGCTAAACCTCAAATCTTTTTCAAACTCAAAAGTCTCTGAGCTTAAATTTCGTGATTAACCTTATATATGCTTAACCATTACATTTTTATATTCTTATCAAGTGTTTCATCATTATTTTTTCTCCTTAGTAACCATCAATTCTTTGATGTAAACTTTTAAGGTCAGGACAAAAATCATTCTAGCTTACTTTTGTTTGAGAGTGAGCAAGAGTTTTCGATGCAAGTGAACATGACAACTTATTGTTTGAGATAATAGCTTTAAAATGGGTAGAAGGTATAGAGCTATAATTTACTTAAATCTTGCCATGAAATGAGTTGTTAGCCGAGAAAAATCAAGTTTCTTGGAAATTAATCAAGATTTTTGAAGAAAATATATCATGGAACAAAATATACTTTCTTCATAAATTAAAAATAGTGAAAACATACTGTTTTAAGATATCGGTATAATTAATTAAGTTTCATGCAATATTAAGTTCTAATTGCATAATTAAGTCTTAATTAAAGATAATGAAGTATAAATATATATCAAATTACTGATTTTTTGGATTTAAACCATTTAGTATCCTATAGTCTACTAGATTGCAGATTAATGGGGATCACATTGGACCCATTAATAGATAAAACACTTCTTTCTAAATTTTAAAGATTCTTTATACCCAATGTTCGAACTCAAAATTTATAGTTAAAAGAGAAAGAGATTAAATTTTTAATAGTAAAATCGGTATCAAAATTGAAATCTACAGTCTCCTAAATAACTGAATTTAATAGCTTAATGATACTCATTTAATTTTTGAAAATATAGTAGTAGGTAGGGGTTGTACCCAATCAACAAAATGTCTCCTCTCAAATAGAGGAAGAGCAAGATCAAGAAAATCATCATATCATTAAGCACTTTTGATTTGCTAATGAAGTGTCTAACTCAAAATGACATTTTGTTATAACATGCAAATATGTGAACTTATAAGTTTCGATGTGATATATGATTAGATCATATCCTTATCTTTGAAAATATGTGTGGTTTAAACAGTTTTTTCACTTCATTACTTAAAACTTGAGTGTGGAGACTGCATATCGTATCCCCACTTATGGAACCTGAGTGGTTACACGTCAGCTTCCAATAACTGACGTGTCAATTTACAGGTCAACTTATTTTTGTGTTTTGTCCGCCACCTAATTCTAATTGATTTATTTGTGTGTGTAGATGCATTATATACGATATAGAATAAGTAGACGCATTATATTCCATATAGAATAAATGAATGAAAGAGTAATATGTAAATTATTTTATTTATGTGGCTTTCACTTATTGCATTGATATATATATATATATATATATATATATATATATATATATATATATATATATGTGTGTGTGTGTGTGTGTGTGTGTTTGTGTTTGTGTTATGGTTTCATTGGTAATCAATCTTTAATGTTAGATGATACTAAATGCTCATAATTATTATAAAACTAATTACAACTATTAAATTTTTGATTTAATGATAAAAAAATGGCATATAATAGAACCGTAACCATAAAAAATATCACTTATATATATATATATATATATATATATATATATATATATATATATTTTTATCTGGACAAATATTTTCCTCATTATATATTACAAGAAATTACTTACCCAATTATATTCAACAAAAAATTCATATACTGCATTCTGTCATATATGTAAAATATTGATTTATTTTGTATACATAATGGATTGTAATTAACTTGATGTATTAATTTTTTTTATAAACAAGATCCGAACAAGAAAAATTCTACATTATAAATTGAAAAAAAAAATCTTTTCATAAATAAGTTCATATTTAATTCCTAGTATGAACAAGACCTATTAATAGCAAAACGTATACCATTCAACTTCCAATTATTTTACTTAGGAAGAGTTAATTACAAATTACTTACCTCCAAAATTGAAAAAAAAAATAATTTAATTACTTTTTTAAAATTAACTTTATGGTCAAATTGATCACAACTCTTAATTTATTAAAAAATTAATCCAATTTTTTTTCAAATTGATTAATAAAATTAATCTAATTAAAAATTATTAGTTCTAGTTTGAAATCAACTAATATGTAGTACTTCAAATATTTTGTGTAATGTAACATTGTAAATGCTAACCTTTTTGGTCAATATTTTCGCCCCAATTTGTCAAAAATAGATTCATATTAACGGTAAATTAAAATTAATGTTTGACCATAAAATTAAATTTGATATAAATTAAACCATAAATTAAATAATTGCAGTTAATGTGGTGTTATCATTAGTCTATTCCATGTATAAATCATTGCCAATCTAAAGACTTTCAAAAATTCTAGTTTCCATTCTCACGCCAAAAGGAACCTCTCATTTCCACCATGCCTTTTGTCCACTTCTATAGTTTATACATAGTGAAAAGCGACACCCACATGCAATATGGATATGGTGCATGTTTTCCATACTTCTATAGTCAAATCTTGCTTTTTAATGTGTTCGTTTTTCTCACTCTTTGCTAATGACAAATAAATATATATATATATAGCTTATCTTATAGATAGATACATATAGATCTGCCAATTGAATAAAAAAGAATGAATTTGATTTGAGTCATTTTGGGCTTTAAATCAAATTATTTGGATAGATGATCGAGTCAGCTTTACTTTTAAAAGCTAATTTCGAATGATTTTTGTGTTCAAATTGATTTCAAGTGATCCATTTGAAAATTTTCGTTAAATTTGGAATCAGATTTGGATTGGATAATTAAATTAGATACAAAAATTTGTTTAGTTTGTTAGTTATAAGGATTGTAATGGGAGATGAATTTTTATTTTGGGAAATCTAGTTCTGAAGTATTATGAATAATTTTTCAGATCCAGCAGTGGTTGTTCTTAGTTTTATCATCCCACGGCTAAAGGGGACATTATCTTTATAAGATTAAAAATTAGATTGAAGTGATCGAAATTTTATTTTCTTTCTTCTTTTAAATCAAATAATTGGTTCATGTTCTCATTGTCTTATTTATAAGATTGATTAAAACTATGTTATATATGCAGGTTTCAGATAAATTGTTGATTACTATGTTATTATACTATTGCTATTGTGGTGTCAAAATAGATTTAGGGTTTTAACATTTATATAATATCAATTTAAATATTATAATGTAAGTCGAGTTTTAGCAAAACTGTAGGAGAATTATCCGATGCATGCATGCTGCCATGCATTAATTCTATACGCTGAGAACTGGAAAGTTTGATAAATTTTTCTTATCTAAATATCATCTACATATCATGAACAAAACCAATATTACATGGCATTGTCACATAGTGGCTTCTAGCCAAGGTTTTTTTTTTTAAATAGTAGATTTTAGTGAAATTTGGCCATTTTTGATACAACTCGAATTCAATCAAAAAATTTCAATAAAAAAATGATTATTTGAAAAGAATTTTAAAAATCAAATTTACGATAAGATAATTGAAATAATATCTAAATTGAAATTCAAAATTATCTCAAAAATAATTACTTGATTCTAAAATCACCCAATCCAAATCCAAATCCAAATCCGAATAATGAGTCTACTTCTTGTCAAGTATTTTACATATATTATTATCAACGCTGCCAAATAAAATAGTAATAAAAATGCAATAAATCCTGCAATATAATATAACCAAAAAGTGCAGGAAGTGCGGCCAAAAAAGTTGGGTTCAAGAGTGACAAATATGAAGTGTAGATTAATGAGTGTAATTAGGGTGGGAAAGAACTAGGAAATAGCAATGATATATAAGATTCTGGTGAGGTGGATTAATCCATAACTTAAAATGTTTATGTGGGTTTGTTAAAGTACAAAGAAACAAATGTCCAGTGACTGGTTTTGGTGTAATTATAATATGATTTTACAAAGGAATTAATGGTCCTATATTGGAATAATCTTAATAATTTGTAGACAAGTAAGTTAACAATGGGTAGTTTCTTGGTTTGTGTTGTGTCTGTGATTAACAGACAGAAATCAGCGCAATCATAGCCGACCTGCAAGATCTTGATCCTTCAATCATAGTCTCTCTAATATCATTGTTTTCATTTTGTTTATGATCAGCTTATCCATTTTTATTCATTTCAGTATTAATCAATAATTATGGACTTCTTGTTCTAATGCACACAATATAGTGTGGATTGATGATTTTCATTAGTCTTCTACCCTCTACTGTTTGTTATATAAATATATATATGCCCATCTTTCAGTTAAGAAATGCCAAATTTTTATTTTATTTTTTCTAATTTCTTTTGCAAAAGAGATATAGAGTATGGAGAGATTCCTATGTAGATGTGATGTAAGGTAAACGACTATAAAACTTGGTGGTGGCATACATTTCAAGTGAAATGTGGGTCCCATTATAAAAAAAATCCCATATATTGAACTCTACATTACAATTTCCAAAACATTTTCTTGAATTATATATATATATATATATATATATATATATATATATATGTATATATATTTCAATAATGTTGGCTCTGACTAAATGGATGATATATAGATGGGGGCAGCATTTAATTTTGAAGGTGGTACTGGTCATTGTATTGCTAACTTTGAGGTACTATGATGATGGGTCACAAACAACAGTTATGGTGTCCTTTTCCCATAGAGAAGTTGCAATGCAAATGTCTCAGAGATTTTAGTACTTTCAGAATCTAAGGACGCTTATCAAGTATTACGTCATGATTTAAAACATCCAATGTATGTTTCACCATTTAATTACCTTTGACAACTTCTAAGCTTTAACCCTGTCAGAAAACTTATGAAAATGTCTCGATCACATGACTCATATTTTATTTTATAATTTGAATCATACTCTTTTAATTCAATTAATTCAAACCCTCAAAAATTAATTCAATTTTATTTTTTTGGGTCTCTTTTAAATTATAAAATCACTTTAGTTTGAAGAATACAATTGATTTATTAATTTTCCATTATGTCCTCATTTTATTGATATTTTTTAATAAATATAAAATATTATTTTTTTAGTTTTTTTAACATCACCCCTAATAAACATACGAGTTTAACAGAAAATATTATAATTATCATATTAATTAAGTTTTAATTATAATATGAAGATAAAAGTAAACTTATTTTTGTAGGGAGTAAATTAGAGGGTTCATTTACTCATTTAACTAGTGATTAATTAATATGCAATAAAGCTAAACATCTGATAAAACTTTTGTCAAAAGTATGCAAGTGGTCAGTGTAAATTAATATACCCAAAAAGAAAAAAGTACGCAAGTGATCAGTGAAAATGGTCTATTTTATACTTGGAAATGCATTTTTTATAATTAATGAGCAAACATTATCTAATTTTTGATCCATTTCAAAATATATGACTGGAACCAACTTAAAAAAACTAACTCAAATTCTGATGGGCCAATCTAAATCCGAAATGATTATTTGAAAGTGGATTTAAGATTTAATCCAATCCGAATAACTTTATCCGAGCTTAAAATGATCCAATCCTAATCCACTCTAATTCGAGATCTTGGAAAAAAAATTATTAATATCACCTTTTAACACAGAACTGAAAATTGGAACGAACTTTCACGCTATGAAGCCATCGATTATTAATATTCACTTTTAAGGTTTGACCACTTGTATTGGTTGTTTTAAAGTTGAAAACGTATACGATCAGTTAATTCTATTTTATTTTCTTTAAATTATAAAGTTATTTTATTAAATTTTAAAATATTTATTTTTATTTAGAAAAAAATATTTTAGTTTATTCAGAAAATATCAAATATTATGAGATAAATAATAATTTTTTATTTATTATTTCACTATAATCTAATATATTTTTAACAAAATGATATATTAATATAATATAATAAAATAATACATCTGATTATATAATTTTTGAATAAAAAAGTACAAATACAATATATCAAACCTATAATTTTCTCTTATTAATATGACACAATTAGAGAGTAAAATAGTGGAAAACAAAATAGGCTAAGGCTGGTGTACCTTGGAGCAATAAATCTCCAGGCAGAGAAGAGTGAAAATAAAGAAAAATAGAAAGGCAGTACTTGTTACAGAAATCTTTGAGAGCAAAAAATCTGGTGGATATTCCATGTCTGTAGTAACCCTGAAGCTGTGTGGTGCAGTGTGGGAACAAACACAGTTGTACAAAATTTTTGTGGAAATTGGGTTCACTGTAAAGGGACTAGTTCTAGTCAAGTACGGTTGTTCACTGCACCGTATAAGATTAATTTCTGTAATTATGGTCTCCTTTCATATTGCATCTTCAGTCTAGTCAAGATTGATTATCTTTTAAATTATATCCTACTTATATTGGCAACTGGATTAGTGCATGATTTCACCTCTCGATGTGAAATGTAAACACAGTATCAGAAGAAAACTGAAAAAAAAAAATAATACTAAAGATTAGACATTTAGACCCATCACTTGATTGGTAAATTTCATACGACATTGAAGTCTTTTTTCTCTTTTTAATTAATAATTTGCAACTATAATAATATTATTCCATTTACCACTATCTTCTGTCGTGTTAGTGCATATTATAGGAGAAAAAAAAAGTGTTTTTTGATCCTTCAATATTGTGAATTTGTGCAATCAAGTTGCTCAATTCAAAGTATATTTAATTAACTCTATTGATTATCAATTTTTTCCAATTGACTTCCTGAAAACCATCAAATTTGTTTTAAGGACTTCTTTAACTGTCAATTTCAAACTAATTTAATCCATAATTATGAAACACTTACCATCTATTTAATGATAGTCAAGAGAAATAATTGAACAAATTTGTTATTAGTTTCTACTTTTGAAAATTTTAACATCTAGTTAATTGTTTAAATTTAGTCTTTAAATTTCAGTTAGAGACTAAATTAATTTGTAATTGATAATTAGGAAGAGTCAAATTGAAAAAAAAATTAAAGAGGATAGACTTAATTGCATAAGTTGATGAAGTACAGGGACCAAAATACATTTTCCTCAAAGAAAATACCAATAGAATATTTTTCCGTAGACCGACAAGAGATTATAATGGTGCCATTAATGGAGGCGACAACCCTTCGATTCCCCATTGATCCTTGCACCTGTATGTCTCTCTCTCTCTCTCTCACACATACAAATTATTATTATTATTATTATTAAATGAAAGTTTTAGTTTTTTTTAATTTAACATTCTTGCTCTATGTGATTGCAGGTACTGATATTCAGATAATGCAACACAAACCTTCTCTTCCTCCTCTACATTATATACCCTATAACCCTTTTGCTTTGCTCTATTAATTCTCTTCTTTCTTTCATATTCATCAATCTTCACTCTCTCAATAGCAACATCAAACTCAAACCTTGCCCATCTCTTCTATTTGCATTTTTTTTATTGTCTCTTTTTAATTTCCGGGTTTATGGATTTTCAACTCAATACTTCTTTGCATCTAAGTCTACCAAATAGTAGTAGCAATAATAATAATGATCAACTAAACCTGGAGCTTGTTCTTGATCACCCTTCTTCTTCAAGTTCATCATCGCCTCATAGACCAGCAGAACCTAGGATTTTTTCTTGTAATTATTGCCAAAGAAAGTTTTACAGTTCTCAAGCTCTTGGTGGGCACCAAAATGCCCACAAATTAGAAAGAACCTTAGCCAAGAAAAGCCGAGAGATGAGCTCAGCTGTGCAAACCCATGGAGGTTCGACTTTGAGGTCTGGGTCATCTGGGTTGAACCATGGTCGACGCAATCAATCAGGTTTTGTTGCAGATCACGATCATCATGTTGGCTATGGTAGAAGGGAGATGAATTATGGTTCTATAGATGGTTCTTGCCCATTGAGGTTTGGGCCTGAAAATGTTCAAGAAGAGTTTAGCCAACTTGACTTGTCTTTAAGACTTTGAATTCTTGCACTTGTATCCTCTTTTTTTTTTCTTTATAATTTCTCCACTTGTATGTTTTAATATGCATGAATTGGGGAGTGAATCATGAGAGTCTAACAGAATTTATTTCCATATTGGAAAATTAAATAAGGGTGTGAGCAGAAATTCGAAGGTTTTTTCTTTTTTTTTTCAAATTTTTTTTTTTCTCTTGATAAGATGAGAAGGAAACTTCACTAATAGAAAAAGAAGTGCTATGCCACAAGTAATTATCAAGTTCATCATCATCGGCAACAAAAAAGAACAAAAAAAAAAATGAAAATACAATGGATTTTTTTTGTTTAAATTTAAAAAAATCAATGAGAAAATATCATATAAATTATTTTATTTATTTATATGATTGTCTTGACTCACAACTCATTCTACTAAACTATAATTCATTCTACTAAACTTTTGTTTTTTTTCAATAACTGATTTATCACAACCTTTCTTTGTAATATATGGCCGATCGAAGCCTAATTGGCTCCATAAATAAGATCGTACAGCAAATATATTATAACTGTTTTGTAAATTATACCACCTACTTCTAATGGCATGTCATACTATTCTGTCATAGTTTTAGGCTACGTGACAATGGGCCTTTAGAATTATTTAAAAATTTCAATCTTATTTCCTTGCAGTAATCATCTCCCTTATTTCTTTGCAAGCACATAACCTTGCCAAAATTTCATCTTCAATTAATCACATATAAGATCTTTTTATTAAATATGCCATAATAAAAGATTAATAATAAGTTGATATGATAATTTCATATAACATGCACACATTGACATCTCGTTAATCACACATTACCATGCCCTATTATGGCCACTATGGTCAACATTAGGATTTAGCATACAATTTCCATTTTCAAATCCTTAACATCATGAACACACAGTTGACAAAATTCCTTAAACTTCAAGTAAACAAATAATGTCAATTTCTCATATTTACCTTTAGTATGATTCATCCAAGTCTCCATTTGCATACCAAAATGTACTTTCTCAAACACATAATTTCACATATAATTTGTCTCATTCAACAAGCATGAAAATGTACTAATTTCAAAATAAATTATCATGTTACATCATTAAACACTATCAACCATTTTTTGTTTGAGTTACCAAATTAAAAAGAGACTAGTATTTAGCAAGCACAACCATCTAAAATGCTAAGTAATGTCGTTATGTCTAAGGTAGAACCTATATTTTGACTTGTTTTGGACTTTTCACCCAGTTATGATCCAAATTGCATAAAATGGTCTTGTAGAAAGTTGTAATTTAGGGTCTAATCTTTTCATATCAAGAATTCAATCAAATCCAAGTTCCAATGAGTGAGATATGGCTACTTTTTTTTCCATATTATCCTAATAAAATCTGCCTAGAATTTCTGAACAATTTTCAAGTCATGTTGTGGTTCAATTTAAATATAGCTACAGTCAAAATTTGAACTTATAGTCTCGTAAAAGTTTTGGTCCTAGAAGTCTAATTTCTAACCCGATTTAAGTTTCAGAGATTAAGTTAAGACTAAAAATTCTTAGGAAAATTCAGCTACCCTATATATTATGATGTCATTTTGTATAATATTCTTCCATTATGATGTCAAAAGGCTTAGCACAAAGTCACAACCAACCATTTTTCTCACACAAAGCCACGGCCACACTTCAAGGCACATCTTCGTGATTATAGTTTAGTCCATCTACCAAGTGCACAACACAAATATAACATCATGGGCAGTTTGAATGGGTTTTGGGGCTGTATACTCACATTCGCGCGCACACACCATATGCCAGCAAACATTCGCAAATTGAGTCAAACACACAATTGGTTTCTCACCACAAACATGCAAATACTTGATATGTGACATCCTCCCATATAATCAGAATAATCCCAACTATATATGGGAGAACACTATGGGACCTTTTTGCGAAAAGTCTGAACAATTAAAAACTTTTCCATTTTAAATTACCCTTATCTTATTTAAAAACTCTTTTCATCAAAATCATGTTTAAAACATAAACATCCACTTTACAAGTATGCAACTCAACTTGATCCAAAGAATCATAACTGTATAACAAAACCATGATGGGCTTCCACTAGCTTGATATTTATAAAATACATTGTTATCAAAATAATACCAATTACATGTTCCTAAAACTATAAGACATGTAAATCCTTTTTAAAACAACTGACTAAACCCATATTCAATATCATTTATAAAAATGAAATCAAAAGATGTCATGAATGTAATCACCAACCTAAAATGGGTTTGCTTTGACTAATCTCTATACTGGATTGTTTCACTTCACCTCAACCAAAACTATTATCTAGACTCCAAAACTTACATACAGAAAACACCTACATGTTAAGCAACCTAATGCTTAGTGGTACATATTCGCATAAAAATTCTACATACATACATGAGATGTCATTTCCTAACTTACCATGTTCATAACATCATTAGACTATGTTCATAACATTTTCCTAATGATCATACGACATGGCATACATCCACTGTGATCCTTACCATTCATAACCATGTTAACATACTACTTTGTATATTAGTTTACATACTGATAACATGTATTCACAACAATTTATACATTTATACCACAATATAATACCAAACCATATTCCCTTTTATACATTTACATATTCCTTTTTATTTCACCAAAAATCATATTCACGTTTATGAATACAATTTGTATATTTCATGTCATTCTCATTCACATATAGTCCATATAATTGGTTTACCATATCTGAATATCACAACAAGTTCCATATAAGATTTACCAAAAACCATAATATATGTATTTCAACTATTTTTCATATTTTCAGTTTATCATATCCTTTTTACTTTACTTGCCCAAAACTCTAAACCAGACTATCTAGATGCAGGTTATCAAATTGGGATGTTCACAACCCAAACTTAAGCCACCATATTCACTAACTGTATATGTTTATCTGAGCTCCTCAAGTTAAAAATGCTCACAATCTAAGCTTAAGTCACATTGACTAAGTAGAGATTAAGCCACATTGTCCTTTATCTAGATATACTGAACCAAGCTTTTCAAATTAAAAGTGTTCACAATCAGAGCTTAAGTCACTCTGATTGAGTTCATAAATATATTCTACGATTCTGTAACCCTCTCAATGATATGTCGTATATCCTATGTCAAGTCATAGATTAGAGAAATAGACATTAAGATTCATTTTCTTTTTAATGGCAATAATTATATTCATGCTTAGAAGCATTAATAAAATCATATTACCTCATTATGCATCATCACACTTATAAACACATAAGCTCATTCACATCACCCACATGATATTATTCTTGTATCCATATAACTCATAACAAGATATAAATAAAACTCATCATGAAGCATCATTAACAAATTCTGCATATTGTGAAATCACAACACTTGACGGGTGTAACTACCCATTTATGGCTATGAAGGTGTCTTTCATGGGTGATTTACCTGTGAATAAGGCTTGAACATTATTGATTACAAATATACATCATTCACAGGCTTGAAACTATGCTTCACGGATTCCTGACCATGAAATAAACCATAAAATTCTAAGTGTGAATAATGAAAGTCTAGGTATCAATATTCATAGCCATGACTCTTTATTCATGGTCATGAATTTGTACATTCACAACTTATCTAGCCATGAAACAAGGCATGAATGCTACCTAGATAATCATTCCATAGCCATGAATCCCTTTTTCATAGGCGTGAAAACTGGGTTTTCAAGAATAAAAACAAGACAAAAATATAACAAAACATTTAACACACTCAAGACTCTAAGATTGACCAATGCCAATCACTCATATCAGTATTTCAATCATATATCATGCTAACAATATGTCTTTAATTACATAAAACACATTTGAATAATAAATTATGCCAAAAAAGCCAACTAAATCTCATTAACTTTCCTACTTAGTTTCCATGTCTATCAAACATTGAAATCTTTCCATAACCATGCCATTATCATTTATATCATGCCTTTATGCCATTTAATGCATATTCACATCATTTCATCAAACAAAATATGCCAAAATACAATAAATCGAATTAAAATGTCAATATATACGTACCATTAACAATGGAGCCTTAACCCCACTTCAAGCTTTTCAAGCTTGCCTAATATCATTGGTGATCCTCACCACTAGCTCTAACAACACCTAAAATCACAAAAATATTCCATAAGATCCTTATACTAGAAACAAACATAAACAATTACAAAACCAAAATTTACTTCCCATTTCTTAAGACACTTTTCTTTACTCTCTTTGATCTTCAAACCAAGATTAAAAATGACGTTTTTGTGTTAATATAGGTGGAGATGATAAAGAAGAAAGCTTTGGTAGTAAGCTCGAATTATAGGGGCAGTACAGAGAAGTTGGTGGTAGAAAAGAGACATAGGAGAAAAAGAAAAATAAGATTTTGATTCACCTACTTGACTGATCATAGTTCACAAGCGTGAAGATTTCTTCACGGGTGTGAATCACCTTGTCACAGCTATGAAAAAACCTTTCACAAGAGTGACCTTGTGCCACAACAATCATGGTTGTGACAATTTTTTCATAGGCATAAATCCTTCTAAACTCTACTGTTTTGAAAATACAACACATTCATAGGTGTGAATTTCCATTCACGAATATGAAAGCACCTTTTTCCATATGTTTAAACTTTTAAACCTTAATCTACCCATTCTATCTTTAATGAACATAATTTCTTAGGTCTTAATTAGCATACATTACATGGTAGCCCCTTAAACTCCATTTTCCCTCACCTAACTTGTTTTCCTTTTCTCTTTTTCCTAGTTGACTGCCTAAAACCTTCTTTTGTTCACATGTGGGTTCACCTTGCATTAACAATAAATGTTTAGCTCACTTAATTTGCCAATTTCCTTCCTCTAGTTTAACCTAACTTGATTATCTTATTTTCTATTTAAATTTTTGGAGAATAATGACCAATTGAATGATCCATCATATTGGAGATAAAAGTTGGTCAAGGAGTCCAAAAATAATGTTGCTTCGTTATGGATGTGTTTAACAACTATGACTTAACGCTCAATCGAGATTGGATCCATTCCAATTATTGTATCTAATCCTTTATGCATCAAACATTAATGTTATAACAATCATATGGTATGGTGGAAATTGTCCACATTAATCTGGATCCATTTGCTAACAATCTTCATGAGACTGATGCTCACGACAGTTGTCTGACACTAGAGGATCGAATTATTTTTTTCAACAACAAGTTCACATAAACCTCTTAAACTTTAGACTTTTTCTATTTCTAAGTTTAAAGAAGTTGTCTTGGCTAGAGCTAAGGCCTTAACAAACTCACGTCAATTTCTTGTAAAGTTGATTGATAAAGATGAAGTATTTTAGATTGTTAGTTGGGGGTGGGGATAGATAAGATCAAGGATAAATTTATATAAACACCATTACACTAAAAAAAAGAAAGAAAAACTTAAACAACTGCTTAGGCAAATCAACTTTCTCAGAAGATTTATTGCAAACTTCATTGGTTGGTTAAGGTTTAGGAATAATTCATTAAGGTTGAAACAAAGTGAAAAATTTAGATCGATGACCAAACATCATAAGGTTTTTGATGAATTAAAGGAATATTTGATAAGGCCACCAGTCATAACCCCACAAAGGCCAAATGAACCTTTATTCTTGTATATTTCGGCCATCGATTCCTTAATTAACTCAATGTTGGCTCAAAATTAGGACAAGATTGAGAGGGTAATATATTACCTTAGTATAGTTCTAATAGATATAAAGACAAGATATATGCCAATTAAGAAGCTCGACCTAGTTCTTTATCATGCTTTCACTAGCTCAAATACTACATGTTGTTAGTAGTGGTGCAAGTTATCATACAAACTGATATAATTATGTATATCTTGACTAGCCTATTCATGAAAAGAAAACTCAAAAAATAGGCTAGGGTTCTCATCCGGACCAGTTTATCATATTCAAAGCCAATAAACATAGTGGCTCATTTAGCTAGGGTCTGCATCCGGACTAGTTTCAATCAAAAGAGAATTTCTTTTCATATATAACACATCTTGAAAAATTGTTTATATATCCATAAATCTAAGACATAAAGGAACACTTTTTACGTTTTACACTTCTCCAGATTCGATCTCTAAAATCATTAAAACCATAGTACAAAACACTACCTATTTATAAACCCTAAACACCATAATGAAGATTAACACAAAATAAATGTTTACTCACCTATAATCATCCTTGACTAACCTTGTTGCAGTAATTTTTGGAGTGAAAAGAGAAGAAAAGGTTGCTGGAATTTCAAAGAAATGGAATGAACAAATGAAGCAAAGAAAAAGAAGAAAAGGGAGAAAAAGAGAAAGAAGAAGTCAATATTTGCTAATCCTAATTAGCCTAATAAGTCAAACAATGTCTTCCTTTTCCTTGTTCATCCGTTCTTCTCTTTCTTTCTTTTTTGACTTTTCTTTTTCTTTTTATTTTCCTTTTTTATTTTTTTGACTTTATTTTTATTTTTATTTTTATTTTTTATTTTTTATTTTTAATTATTTTTATTATTATTACACAAATTAACACAATATGCAATTTATTCTTTTGATTCAATTTAATTAAATTAACAATGTAAAATATTCATTAATCTTAATCTAGTTATTTTACTTACTTTTATTTAGTCACTTTATTCAATTTATTATTAATATCTTGTTACCCACATTTAGGTTATATGAACACATGTGCGATTCGATACAACTGCAATATACTAGGACACGTAACTAGTGTGTGTCATGAATTTGTTCCTATAAAATACGTATGAAATGCACGTGTTCAATTGAATTATATGCAAGATGCATATGTTCAAATGAAATGCATGTGGAGAAAGTCAAGGATGTTACATTCTGATCTCAAATGAATTATTTAAATGATAGACAAATGGTGAACTACTAAGATATATACAGTTAAAGCGGCAACCTTAAGTATGGCCTAAATTTATGAGGGTCTGGTAGGAGCTCACCACGCAGGACAATCAATGAAATGATAGGTTATCAATTTTGGGAATTTCTAACCAATGTATGAATACGATTGCAAAAAGGTATGTAAGGGAATACGAAGAATGCTAAAAGTATAGTATGATCCAACAATTGCTAGTAAAGGAGTTGCATTTAGTCATTAGGCTATGGCTTTTCAGAAGATAGGTGATGCATATAATTGGAAAAATATACCCACCATCATCTAAGGGACACACCATTCTAGCGGCAACATATTACTTTACCAAATGGCTTGACATTGTAGCACTAAAAAATTTCACCCAGCAGATCATGATCCAATTCATTAAGGAGAAAATAATATTCAGGCATGGATTCCTATAGTCAATTGTCACTAATCAAATAATTATGTTCAACTAAAAGTTTGGGTATTAAACTTAAGAATTTGACGTCGTATTATGCATTGTCGAACTATCAGGCTGAAGCAACCAACAATGTTTTGATCAACAATATAAAAAAACCATTAATGATTAGCATAAATGTTGGCATGAAGTATTCGAGGAAGTTCTTTAGGCTAACAAGATTAACAAGAAATCAACACATGCATGAGCCCTTTTAAACTTGCCTTTAACTAATAAGCAATGATCCCAAAAGAAATGATTGTCAATTCCATTAGAAGGGCATTACATCATAATCTTAATAACAAGGAATAAAAGCATAAAATTATTTTTTTGGCAACAGATAATTCTTATGCAATGGACAATTGATGAAGGCAAATAGATGAGTAAAAGATAAAAAATAGAGAGAAAGAATCAACATAAAAAGATTTTTATATTGGTTCAAGCAAAACGATTCCTATGTCCATTCCCTAACTATAATTGATATTTTCCACTAATCTTAAAAGGATTACAATGAGGTTTTTCAAGCTCACCTCAAATGCAGGCTCACACACAACCTAGGTGTTTTCCAAGGCTGACATCCAAATCCACTAGAGTTTTCATAGGGACCAACTTTAAACCTCAAATGTTTTCACAAAAACTCACTCTAACCTCTTACAAGTATTTTTCTATAGGCTAACACATGATCTAAGAGTTTTACGTAGGTTCACTCCCAATCTTAACCCCAAGTATTTTATGGCTAAACACTTAAACCATTACACTCACCGTCTTATAATAAGAATTACACTAATTAATCTTTGGCATATGGAATTTGTTCTCACTACATTTCACAACCTTAAAGGAGGTATTTATAGCCTAAAACCTCCAAAGAGACGTTACATAGTATTTCCTTTTCAACAATTAGTTTTTCTACAACTTTTAATTTTTGCTATTAAACACATAATAGCTGTCATACTTCCTCTTTTGTGGTTGTGATTTATTTAGCTCTTCAATGACTAACACATGTGGCTACGGTCAAGTTTATATGAATTTCGTATTTGCACTCCTTTCAAGGTCACACTTTTCTTGCCATGCTTCGTGCTTCCCACTGCAATCTCCTCTGCCCATTTTGGGTTTCTTCAGTTGTTACATTTGCAATTGAGCTTCTCTAGGTTGAGTTCGCGATTTTTTGCTATGCTCAAAACCCTTGGACATATGGTAGCTTCCGCATGGTTTTCCTTTGGTGGGTTAACATTATGAATTTCACGATCTCTATTGCTTCGGTTGCAATTGCGCTTTCCATTTTGTGACAAACTTTGCGGTCATGCTTTGGGTCACGATCTTCTTTATTTTTTTAACACATTTCTCAACATGCAGATCATAATTGCTACAACTCTAAACACAATCATGAATCTCTTTTCGTAGTCATGAATTATAGTTATGCCACACATTTTCATTTTCACCAAAGTATTTGTTCTATAAAAATTGAACCTACAAAATAACATTTGAAATAAACATTAACGACTTTTCAATTTGATTGTCAATATTAAAATAAAAATGAATCACTCAACCTTGCATTATTTGAACTAATGTATAATTACCTCAATGTCATTATTTCTTGTGTCATTAATAGTTAGAATGTGATTAACCTTGATTAGTGCAACATGAAATTCAAAAAGGGTGCACAAGAATTGTTGGATAAAGCTATGATAGTCGATGAAATTCATTTATGTTAAGCTTTAAAAATCTCAAAGTTCGATTTAAATGAAATGTACTCCTCATTAGAAAAAAGGGTTTCGATTTTATAAGTGCAATTCAAGACAATGTTGATGGCTGCCTTTACAGATTCATCAAACTTAGACATGATCCCAGTAACAAAAGGAACTTGCTCACTAGATTGAATCTCAAACTCCTCATCATTAGTCTCCAAAGTAGCGAAGTAATCATATGGGGAAACATTTAATTGCTTAGATGTCTAGTTGTAGGGGAAGTGTTTTCATCAAAATTAGGAGTCAAAGTAGTATGAAGACCAACAATAGCTTGTGGCACACTTGAGTTGATTGTTGCGATCGTCATCATCACCTTAATAGTAGAAATCACATGAGTACTTAAACGTGTTACTCCAAAGTTGAATATTTCATAATTAATCGAGGTAAGAGGAGAATGTGGAAAATAAATCTATTAAAAGCTTGAAAAAAAGATCCACTTGGTGATAAATTCTTACCTTAAAGCTTGGTGGGAGATTGACTAGTTACAGAAGGCATGGGCAGAGTAGGAGTTGAAGTCTCTAACCTTCTAATAGGTTTGATGTGCCTAATGGTAGAAGTTACTTTCTTAGAAGCTTTTGTTAAGGTATGAAAAGGATTAAACTTCTTAAATTAATAGGGTAAAGATTGTAAAATTAGTATTGGTTATTCAATCAAAAGTAAAAACGATACAAGTCCATATAAGGTTTTAAAATATAACTTGAATATGAAACTTTGATGGATTAACCAACTAATCAATACTGATCATTAGAGGATTTTGTATAAGTGTTGATTCATCACCACTCAAAGGAAGGACAATTTCTTCCACAACCTTTTTGTTAGGCCAATCAGTAATGTGTTTAATGCTGATCTACAAAATGAATAAGAAAATAGTTAAGATTAGTAAAAAAGGGAGAAGTTACATGTAGGGTAATATAACTTTACCTTTAACGAAGATTGTGACTTATGAGGGCTATCAAGCATAGAAACCTTCATTTTCTTTGACAATGATTTACCAACAATTTTTTCTTTGACCTAGAAATTTGAAGCACAATAGTCATATATATATATATATATATATATAAAGAAGCAATTGAGGTAAACAGGGAAGGCAGATCAACTTTACCATAAAAGTTGGACGTTTAGCACCAAACTTTAATGAACCACCAGGACAATAGGATTTGTCACTCTTAAAAGATTTAGAACCTGCATGAAATGTGGTTTTTAGTCCATAGTTCGGGCTTATATATATATATATAGCATGCGAGTTAGTGCATATGTAGATTTCGAAGTAAATTATTGTAATAATTCAGTAAGTATATCATGCATATTATATATGTTTTGTTGTATATTTTGCTCGTCGTTATTTACCACTAGGTACAAGTTGGTGAGCATATGAACTTTTCATGCGCAATTTAGGAGTTTAGGGGAGGACCAACAAAAGAGGACGCTCAGTAATCAAAGCCAATGATATACATTTGGGGTTGGTGACACACTGTATATGTTATTTTAGTTGTTTTGCTATGGATTTAGTAGTTATAGCTTTATATGTTATATTTCAGAGACATATAGTTTTATAACTACTCGTTTTGTAAAACATTTGGATTATGTATACCCGTATGATTTACATTAAATTTTTATTTATTTTGAGCTTGATTTCATGTGCATTATAATATCTTTTAGTTTGGTTATGATTATTCCTAATTATTATCGAAGTTCTATAATTTTATTTTTTGTGTATATATATATATATATATATATATATATTTTAGGGTGAGGTGTTTACATGTCGTGCCCGCTATATGAAATTTCGGAATTGGAGCATGAAAATAATAAAAACAACTACTCCATTTAGGATATATTCGGGATTAGGTATCACATAAACAAGTCTAATGGTTATTCCTAAATTTAATATACTTTTAATATGAGTTTTCTTTTCTATACCGACACAGAGGAAGGTACAGTTGAATAATGGAAATTGTAGAATCTGAATGGTGGTGAACAATGATAAATATAAAAAAATAGATTTTTTATTAAAAAAACTCTCATTGTTTCAAAATAAATTTAAAATAAAATTTTTTAGTCAATAACTACTTGACTTTTCTATCAATTATTGATAAAAAAAATACCAAATACTTAAAAATTATTAACTGCATCAGATAGAGAAATCAAACGATATTTAATTTAGCGAGATTATCGAGAAATGACGATGATAACTTTATTGGTGTTGCATATGAAAGTGATGATATTGAAACATATGGGAGAGATATGTGAAACAAAGAATTGGTAGGCCAATTAACAAATATTTTCACAAAGTCAACAATTGAAAAAATATTTCATTTTGTTTTTTTCACTTGTTATGTCAGCAGCTCACCACATCACCGCACCACTAAAAAAAGGACCATTTTGATACCTTCTAGATAATTTGAAGGACAAAATTAGAAAAAAAAAAATCTTATGTGTAAAATTGAAAGTCCCAAATAAATTAGGTATCGTAGGTATATAAGAATTTCATAATTGCAGAAATTTGAAAACCTTCTTCTGATTATATAGATATTTCCTTTTCAATTTTGAAGAAAGAATTAAGCTCATCATAAATAAAAGATCTTGCCCAAATATTTTCTACAATTGAAATGATCTCTATTATTATTATTTTTCTCTAGATTTGCTTCTTTATTATTATTATTATTATTATTATTATTATTATTATTATTATTATTATTATTATTATTATTATTATTATTATTATTATTATTATTTATTTTGTCAGATCTTCATATTTTTGTATTAATATATATTCTTTTATTTAATAGACTCCATCTATTCTAAAATTTTCAACTCTCTCTCAATATGCTTTGATCTCCATCTGATCGAGAGAGTCATACTATGGATGACCAGGTAAAGCGGGAGTTTGCTGTAATAAACCCTAGCAAGAAAAGGAAGATTAATAATTCAACTGATGACCTTTCATATTCTAAATCCTCTATCGATGCTGAGTTTTCAGATCATGGCTATACTCGTTTTGCTACTCCGAGGAATGGCGGCGGCAGCAGAAGCAGCAGCAATAGCAACGTACCAACTCCTTGGATTAATGATGAAATCATTAATGCTAATGATTGTGTTAATGATAATTATGATGGTGAAGAGTTCTTGGCTTATGATGAAGAAGACGATAAGGATGATGAATATTTTATCTCATTCCCTCCTGGGTATAGATTTAAGCCTCATGATGGAGAGATTGTTGTTTATTATCTGGGAAGAAATTTTTTTGATGAAGATCTCCCTGGTTATATAATAAAAGAAGTTGAATTATACAAATATAATCCTGACACTCTTGCTGGTATGTTTGTTATTTAGTTTATTTGATATGTATGTTAGTTTAATAATTATTAATATTTTATGTGTTATTTATTTTTTTTTCCTAATTTAGTTATCCTTATCAAAGCCGTGATTTAGAAATAATATCTATTAATATCTGCATTTTATATATTTCAAATAATTTTCTTGGTTTTCATATGTGTATATAATGATTATCTATGGAATTGTAATTATTGATAAATTTATATATTTATATATATATATATATATATATATATATATATATATATATATATATGTAGCTAATCATAATTTGAGTATTTGCTTTTAATTCGCAGCCAAGTATAAGACAAATGGAGAGAAAGAGTGGTTCTTTTTCACCCCAAGGGATCGAAAAAAATATCAGAATGGGGATAGACCGAATCGAGCAGCTGGAGATAGATATTGGAAGGCTACTGGTGCTGATAAAGCAATTAACTTCAATGGAGTTAAAGTTAGATTAAAGAAAGCATTAGTGTTTTATAGAGGAAAACCTCCAAGAGGCGATAAAATTGAATGGATTATGCATGAATATAGAGCAGTCGATGCTCTTGTTGGATCATAAACTTGATCCATTATGAGAGTCTAAATCCAAACTCAAACAAATTGGAGTCTAAGCCTATAATTAAGGTCCAAAACTACAAATCATCTATCTAGAATTTTCTAGGGTGTGGTAATCATGCATGTGAATCATTTTGTAACCTAAAATATTTTTAGAATGATAGAAAAGAATGGAAAAAAATGAAGTGTATGGTTATTATAATTTTGGATTAGTTTATTTGTATGATGTAAGAGTGTTCTTAAGTAATATAAATACTCTCCCCATTTTAGTTTAGGTATCAAAAAAAATTACAAACTTCTAAGTGAATGAAGAAACAAAGTTTTATAAGAGTGAGTTGTTTGAGTTTGAATAAAAGTTATTTGTGTAAACAAAATGGTATCAGAGCAAGTTGGAAAGTATACACTATTGCATTTCAAATCTAAGGTCTCAACAAGAGGAATACGACACCATCAGAATTGCCCTAATCGGAGTTCAAATGCACTGCCGAAACAGTGCTACCAGAAAACTGAGTTGACTCACTAAGTTGAGCCGAGTAAGCAAGTTGACCGAGCCGTAAGTCTGTTGGCTGAGTGGCTTTACCGAGCCAAGTTGACTGAGCTGTCAAATTCGCTGATCATTGACCATGTTAGGGTTGACTTTGACCGTTGACTTTGCCAATTGATCGAAAAAATTGAAAATTTTGACTAGGTCCCTCCTAAAGTTTTTTGATGTTTCGGATTCATCCGTGCAATCGGATTTTGCAAATCTTATATATTGAGAGATATGGCAAATGGTATGGCACAATTCCAAGTCCCGACACTCAACAACAACAATTATGACAATTGGAGTATCAAAATGAAGGCACTTTTTGGATCATAAGTTGTGTGGGTTATCATAGAGAAAGGTTATAACGAGCTTGCAGATGATGCTGTTTTTGCTACTCTTACACCAGATCAAAAGACAACTTTGAAGGATTCAAGAAAGAGAGATAAAAATGCTTTCTACCTCATTTATCAAGCATTAGATGATGATGGCTTTGAAAATATTTTGAGTGCAAACTCTGCTAAGGAAGCGTGGGAAAAGCTGTAAACCTCTTACAAAGGATTCGAACAAGTGAAAAAGGTCCGTCTCCAAACATTAAGAGGTGCATTTGAATCCTTTCAACTCCAAGGATCATTGCAAGCATACAAAGAGAAGCATAAGAAGAAGCCAACATTTATTGAGCAACTTCTCAAACTGCAACTCATGAATATGCATGAAAGCCAAGGCAATGATATAAACCAACCTGGCTGAGGCAGAGCTAGAGGCCATGGATAAGGTGGAAGTCACGGTCGTGGACGAGGTTGGAATTACCATAACAACAATTCCAACAACAACTATGAGAAAGGATAAAGCTCCACACGAGGTCGTGGAAGAATCAATCCAACTCAAGGTATGACAAATCTTAAGTTTGATGCTATAATTGTCAGAAGTTTGGGCATTATGCTTCAGAATGTA
The DNA here is from genome assembly GCA_023653625.1 of Triadica sebifera. NCBI lineage: Eukaryota > Viridiplantae > Streptophyta > Magnoliopsida > Malpighiales > Euphorbiaceae > Triadica > Triadica sebifera. The sequence goes on from CM042910.1 coordinate 2,324,110, forward strand.
GAGCTCCCAACAACAATAATTGAAGAGAAGGCAAACAACGTGGAGGAGAAGACAGATGGCAAAGAAACTCTTCTTTTAACACGAAAGAAAACTGATGGTGGCCAAGCAAATTCCTAGTATCTTGACAGTAGTGCAAGCAATCACATGTATGGAAGGAAAGACATGTTCAAAGAGCTAGACGAGTCAGTAAACGAAAATGTTTCTTTTGGAGATGATTCCACAATAGCAGTGAAAGGGAGATGTAACATTCTTATTCGTTTGAAAGATGGGAGAAATCAGTTTATTTCAATGTCTACTATGTGCCCAATATGAAAAATAACATTTTGAGTTTAGGACAACTGTTAGAGAAAGGTTATAATATTCATATGAAATATTATAATCATTCTATAAAAGATGATAAGAATAACTTCATTGCTAAAGTGTCGAAGTCAAAGAATAGAATGTTCTTGATCAACATACAAAATGATGTTGCAAAGTGCCTGAAAGCTTGCTATAAAGATGCATAATTGCTTTTGCATCTTCGATTTGGGCATCTAAATTTTGGAGGTCTTAAGCTGCTATCTAAGAAGGAGATGGTAAAGGGACTACCTTGCATCAACCATCCTAACCAGCTTTGTGAAGGGTGTCTAGTCGGAAAGTAATTCAGAAAATATTTTCAAAATAAGTCAAAGTCAAGAACCAAAAAGCCATTCGAGCTCATCCATACCAATGTGTGTGGTCTGATAAAGCCAAGCTCTCTCGGTAACAGTAGCTATTTTCTTATCTTCATTGATGATTTTTCAAGAAAAACTTAAGTATATTTCTTGAAATAGAAGTAAAAAGTTTTTGAAGTTTTCAAGAAGTTCAAAGCTACAGTAGAGAAAGAAAGCGGTAGAAAAATTAAAGTCATGAGATCCGACTGAGGTGGAAAATTTATGTCCAGGGATTTTTAAGAGTTTTGTAAAGCAAATGGAATTCGTTGACCAATGACAATTCCTAGATCCCCCTAGTAAAATGGTGTGACAGAAAAAAAGAACAAAACAATTCTCGACATGACACAAAGCATGCTCAAAAGTAAGAAATTACTTAAGGAATTTTGGGCAAAAGCAGTGGTGTGTGTAGTTTACTTATTAAACCGATCTCAAACAAGAAATGTATGGGAAAAGACACCGCAAAAGGCATGGAGTGGAAGAAAACTTGACATTTCTCACCTGAGAATCTTTGGAAGTATCCATGTTTATGTACCAATGAGAGAAGAACGAAGCTTGATGATAAAAGCAAGAAAAGCCTAATAAGAGCCAACAACTCCACCCACTTCACTAACCACTAAAAGAGACTCATCACCTTTGTCATCATCAAGTAAAAGAGTTGTGTCACGCATACGGAGTCTTAGAGATCTCTATAATGCAACCGAATGACAAGATAACCTTAGATTATTTTGTCTGTTTGCCGATTGTGAACCAGTGAGCTTTCAAGAAGCAATACAAAAGAAGAAGTGGAGAGATGCGATGGGCGAAGAGATCAAAGCTATGGAGAAGAATAACACATGGGAACTCACCTCACTTCCTAAAGGACATAAGGCTATAGGTGTCAAATGGGTGTACAAAATAAAGCAAAATGCTAAAAGAGAGATTGAAAGACATAAGATGAGGCTAGTTGCTAAAGGATATAGTCAAAAGGCTGGAATTGACTATGATGAGGTATTTGCTCTTGTTGCTCGATTGGAGACTGTTAGACTAATCGTTTCTTTGGTAACTCAAAAAAATGGAAGATACATCAAATGAATGTAAAGTCTACATTTCTAAATGGAGTTCTTGAAGAGGAAGTCTACATTCAACAATCATTAGGCTACGATGTTAAAGGCCACGAAGACAAGATGTTGAAGTTGAAAAAGGCTTTTTATGGGCTAAAACAAGCACTAAGGGAATGGAATAGCTGAATCAACAAGTACTTCCAAGAGAATGACTTCAACAAATGTCCCTACGAGCATGCTCTATATATCAAGATCAAAGATGGAGATATTTTGATCGTGTGCCTCTACGTGGACGATTTGATCTTCACCGGAAGCAATCTAAACATGTTCAATGAATTAAAAGAAGTGATGATGAAAGAATTCGAGATGATAGACATGGGGCTCATGGCATACTACCTTGGCATTGAAGTTAAGTAACAAAAGGATGAAATTTTCATTTCATAGGAAAGCTATGCAAAGGAGATCTTGAAAAAGTTCAAGATGGAGAACTGTAAACTGATAAGCACACCAACGGAATACGGAATCAGGATGTCCAAAAGAAGGCGAAAGTGTAGATCCAACATTATTCAAAAGTTTGGTGGGAAGTCTATGTTAACTAACTTGCACGAGGCCCGATATTCTTCATGCAGTTGAATTGGTTAGCCGCTGCATGGAATCTCCAACAGCCACCCATTTTAAAGCTGCAAAGAGAATTTTTCGTTATCTGAAAGATAATCGAAAGAGCATTAGTTGATTTGTATTTTTCATGGGAGATACTACTTCCATATAGATGTCAAAAAAACAACCAATTATCACATTGTCCACTTGTGAAGTGGAATATGTTGCTGCTACCTTATGCGTTTGTCATTCAATTTGGCTTAGAAATCTACTGAAGAGCCGACCAAGGTTTGTATTGACAACAAGTTAGCCATTGTCTTAACAAAAAATCCAGTATTCCATAATTGAATCAAACACATTGATATTTGCTACCACTATATAAGAGAGTGTGTTACAAGAAATGAAGTGCAAGTTAAATATGTGAAGTTACAAGATCAAGTTGCCAATATTTTTACCAAGTCACTAACAAGAGAAGACTTCATAAGATTAAGAAACTTACTAGGGTCACAAGATCAAGTTTAAGGGGGGTGCTGGATCATAAACTTGATCCATTATAGGAGCCTAAACCCAATCTCAATCAAACTGGAGTCCAATTCCATAATCAAAATCCAAAACTACAAGCCTTCTACCTAGAATATTCTAGGGTGTGGTAATAATGCATGTGAATCATTTGGTAACTTAAAATATTATTAGAAGGATGAAGAAGAATGAAGAAAAATAAGGTTTATGGTTATTATAATTTTGGATTAGTTTATTTGTGTGGTGTAAGATTATTCTTAAGTAGTATAAATACCCTTCTCCATTTTAGTTTAGGTATTAAGAAAAATTAAAAGCTTATAAGTGAGAAGAAGAAAAGTTTTATAAGAGTGAATTGTAATATATTGTTTTTTGAGTAGGAGTACCTTATTGTCTGTTTGGTTGAGCATTTGCTCTCAGCTTTTAGCACCACCTCCGAACCAAGCAGACTTAGCTTATAATTACTTATTTCTAACTTTTGTGGTTTATTCCATCTGACAGCTTGATGATTGGGTCTTATGTAGAATATATAAGAAACTTGACAGAAATGTCAAAGCTACACCTCGTTTGACTGATGAGCCAATTGATCAAGTTTCTCAAACAACAGACAACATGGGTGATTTTCCTATTATGATCACAGGATTAACAGGAAACTTCAACTATGGAGATTCATCAATTGTCGGCTGTTCTTATCATTATTCAAATGGGCTTCCCACAGTCCCTGAATCTTTGGATCTTTCATTTGATCAAACTTCTGGATATGTTCAACCAATGATTTTTGGATATGTTCAATCAATGGATTCTTCAATATTGTCAGCACCATCTTCGTCAAGAATTTCGCTTCATCATACTATGCCCTTACCTTTTGATTATCTGGATTTGTCTGAAACTGACATTGATCAATTGTATCGTACAATGTCCAGTAAGAGGTAAATAGAATCTTTTGACTATCATATATATATATATATATGGGCTAGCCACTAACCGTTTCAGTAGTTTTAGCTGCTTTTGTTCGACCTATAATTTGCTAGATTTTGTTTGTGTTGATTATGAATATTCAAGTACTTTTTAGTACGAATTTTCTTTTACTTTTTTGATTAGTCGATAAGCCCAATAATTAAACACAAAATACTAAAATGGTATTAAAAAAAATCATATGGTGAGTTTCCAAACATGAAATATATATATATATATATATATATATATATATATATATATATATATATATATATATATATATATATATATATATATATATCTTCTAAAATTCTAATGCACTTTCCTATGATAAAGTATAAACCAACAAATAATTTTTGAAAATTTTACTTTTCTATTTTTATTTAATTTTTGTGAAAATTCCTTTACTTAAAAAAATCCAATCAAAATTTGAAATAATAATTATATAGATTTAAAAAATTTTAAATATTCCTAAATAAAATTTTAAAAATTAGTCTATAATATTTATAATTTCATTGGTTGTTTTTCTCGTTGATGCAAATTTAATGCAATAAAACATTTTCATGTTTTACAATTTCCCCATTGATGAATTTCCTTGTTTTTTTGTTTTACATTTTTTAATTTTAGTTGTTAGTTATATATCTGTTTCTTTATGAACTAAAACTGAAATTTAATAGTCTTTTGATTTTGGCAAGTATACGTAATCCTGTTTGGCACACTAATACCTTTGTGATGTCTCATCTCTACAAGGATTTTCTCTAAATCATAGTTGACATTACTGAAGTCAGGTTAGTATATTGAGCTCCTGGTGGTGGTGGCCACTCCACCTTTGGATCCAACCATGCATCGTGCTAATTCAATCCAATTGTCATAGGAAATAAGGATTCAAAACAGTTGGAAATGCATATGTTAATCCAGGGTTTCTAAATTCTAATTGTATATTTGTTGTTGAAAAAAATAATACTAATAAAAATAATATTAATGATATAAAATTTAAATACTAATTTAAATAATAATTTAATAACAAAAATAAAATATAAGATAAATTAATAAAAATATTCAATTCTAATTTTATACAATTTTTAATTTAATATAATCTTCAAGAGGCACAGGGGTTATTGTGAATGTTGCAATTAACTTTCATTTTTCAAAGTACCCATAATAATTTCAATTTTTAATAAATAATTTAAAAATGACAGCTACTTTCATTTCTTAACATACCCTTTGAATATAATCATATACTAACTATTAATATTCTAAGAAAAAACCCTTTAAAAATCTTATAAGGTATGTTATACATAAAATAAAATAAACTAAGAAAGAAGCTACTTATTTAATTGAAAGGAAGAAGCTAAGTAAGAATGCATTAGTTATATGTGTTAGATGAAGAGAAAGTAAGGATATGAAGCTTATATTTCATTTTCATATATAGCAATTATTTGTTATTTGCTATAGCCTATGCTTTTGTTAAAACAATTATATTTAAATTTGTATGATTTTAATATATGTTTATATTGGGTTTTGAGATTGTTGGGCCGCCATGAAATATGACAGTTTTTCTTATAAAAAACAATTGTTCTCCCATAAGTTACAAAATATAACTTGCATAAGAAAACTTCCTCTTAAATTCAGAAATTATCAGAAAATGAATTTCATCATCTTTTCCCAATATCAAGTGAATCAAGATATTTAGACTGTGAAATAGAGACCAGATTATATTAACCAGATCTACCCGAAGTACGAAAAACACATCGTATAAGCTCAACAAATAAATTTCTGTTGCCTAAAAATTCTTACATTGGTATTAGAGTCTGAATTGTGTGTTTTTTTGCTTAAAATCGAGATTGAGATGATTTTTGAGTAATTAACTATGAAAATTCAAAATTTCTTCAATTTTTGTGATTAATTATTCTATTTTATAGTTCAAATTTAGTATGGTTGGAAAGCTCTCATCACAAGCTTTCTAACGAGTATTTTTGCATAATTTTTTGATGAGTAGTTGATTTTTTATGATTTTTCAAAGTTTCTGATTGAAATTAGTTTTTTTTTTAATTTCTGGAAACTGAAATAAAAAATGATTTACACTTTCGAATGGCGTATGTTTTATCCAAACATAGCTTAAATGAAATTAAAACGGAATAAAAATGGTTCCAATAGGTTTAGAACCATAAAAAAGTGTAAATTTTGATAAAATGATCACAAATAACCTCTAGAAGGTGGCGCGTATACTACATGCACCACCTCGGCGTGTCACGCACAAGTGGCAACTAAGTGCCATATGGCGCCCACACATTTGATGACATGGAAATGGTTGGCTGATGTGTTAGTCCACGTGTTAAGCCACGTGTCCATGACACATGACATATTCGGCCATGTGGATTTTCCCGATTGGTCTATGAAAATGTTGACGTGTCAGTGACATGGCAGGGTGGTTGTGTGTGCGCGCACGTGGATGATATTGAGGCTCGTGGGACCTCTTCTTGCAGGGCGTGGGTGCATGCGAGATCGTTTTTTATTCAATTTTTTTTTTCAAAATTCGCAAAATTTAATTTCCAATTTATATATTTTTTCAAAAATTTTTGATAACTGTTTGATGAAGAATTTGGAGAAAAATATGCAAATTGAAATATAATTATTAAAAATAATTATATATATGTATATTTTTTGTTATCACATAAAATATGTCCTATTTAATGATGTCTAATGTTGATTTAATTTATTCAAACATGTAGTGAGGAACCTGATGTTTCACACTTTGGATATATTATGTGCATATAAGAAATATCGGTAACATTCTCTTGAGAAATATATTAATGAGATGTTCTATAAAATGTGAACTTTCTATGTAATGTTTAGTGAAGACTATGACTTAGCTGTGAAACAACAGATATCTATAGTTCTTGATTTCTTACCTAATTCATGGGAAGAGGAAAAAAAGATGTTTAAAGAAAAATTAAATGACTTAACTTATGAAAATCTTGAAAAGATTTGAATCGGAAACTGGAGCGCTAGGTATAAGATAGTATTAGGTGATATAACAAATCAATCAATAGTTTTCCATAGATGAAAAAGATGTCTGGTACATTAGCAAAAAGAGAATTTGCTAAGAGGGAACCACCGGTTCAATCAGATGCTCAATGAATTGAACTTAACATTAGAAAATGTTTAATTTTTTATGTGATAATATGTTATTTATGTTTTTTTTAAGATATGTAATGAATGATTATCTTATTTTAAACATATATATATATATATATATATATATATATATATATATATATCCTTTGTTGTTATATTGCATGAAATGATGAATGTATTGTGGGAATATTAGATTGGTAGATTAATGAATCTCATCTAATATAAAATTAATTGACACATGTTTAAATTAAATAATGATAATTGGACTATGTCAGTAGGAATTGATTGGATTGTGTATATAGTATTTTTTGTTTCTATTACTTGTATTAGGTTATTATTGATTAATTTAAAGCATTGTGACATGAAATGATTATAGAAATAATGAATTGTGCTAATTCTAATTATGATTATTGTTTCTAAATAGTTGAAATGGCTGCAACAAAAAACATTATTGCTAACTTGAACCAAGGAGATAAGCTAAATGATAAAAACTATGACATTTGGCATCGTAAAATATAGTATCTCCTAGAAGAGCAAGATATGCTAGAAACTATAGCACAACCAATGGTTGAGCCAGAGTATGGAAGCACTGGTCAACATAGGCGGGATATGGAGGCATATCGAGCCTATAAGCGTAGGAACAGAGTTGCTCACATATTGATGCTGAGCAGCATGAGAAATGACTTGATGCTACGCTTTGAGAAACACCGCTCAATCCAAACAGTTTGGGATGCTGTTAAGGGTCAGTTTGGTGGAACCTCAACAATAAGGTTTCTTTAGTTAACTCTAAAATTTGATGCCTATAAGAAGAATTCTAATCATATAATAAGGCAACACCTTATTTTCATATCTAACATAATAATTGAACTAAAATGCTGGCCATGAAATAATTGACGAGCAACAGGTCCAAGCTGTGATACGTTCTCTTCTAAAATCCTGAGAACACATACATGTCAACCTTATCCATAATGATAACATCAAAATTTTTGATGATATTGCCCAACATATTGAGCTAGATGAGGATTGTTTTCTCGCTGATAAGCCTGAAAAAGAGGCTTATATGATTGAATCTAGTGGAAAAAGGGCTTCAGGCTCTGGGTAAAAGAAATGGAAGGGTAAGGGCAAATGGGAAGGTAAGGGAGGAAACAATGTCAAATTTAGCGGAAATAAATGGAAGCGTGGGAAACGCGACGGAAAGAAAGGCAATAACATGAATTGTTTCAATTGTGGAAAGCCTTGTCACTTTACTCATGATTGCACTGAGGCAAATATATTGTATGAACAAATTAGTCCATCAGATTTATATGTTAGTAGTTGTTTAATGTTAGCTAAAATTATTCCTTATTGGACTGTAGACTCAGCAACAACATACCACATAGCAATGAAACGATCTGCCTTTATGGAATTTCATTAGATTCCAAAGGGGAGTAGAAAAATATATATAGGGAATAATACTTCGGCTGACGTGCTTGGAATTGGTACCTGCAAGCTAGTGTTGTGGGGAGGTCACACGCTTTATCTCCATGATGTGCTTTATGCTCCTGATATTTGATGAAATTTAGTTTCCATTATTATTCTACTTAGACTTGGTTTTAAAATTATCTTTGAAGATGATTGTGTTAAAATACTTTTGGAAAATTTTTTTTTATAGTTCTGGATATATGATAGATGGTTTTGTACTGCTAGATACTATTTTTATGGATGTTGATAAGTATATATTTGTTGTTGGCTATTCTAGTAATAATTTATTAAATGATGATGTTAAATGACATGCTAGATTAGGACACATTGGGCAAGATCGATTAAAAAGGTTAGCAAAAGATGGTCTTTTAGGATCTGTTGAGAAAATAGATTTGTCTGTTTATGAGCATTTTCTAGCTAAAACAGCAACAAGATTACCATTTAGCAAAGCCAAAAGAGCCACATTTTCTTTACAACTTATACATTCTGACATTTGTGGCCCAATGAATGTGAGAGTAAAACATGGTGCTCACTATTTCATCACTTTCATAGATGATTTCACCATATACGATCACATTTATTTAATCTCCCATAAATCTGAAGCATTAGATTGCTTCATACATTATAGTAAATTGGTTGAGAATCAATTAAATTTGAATATCAAATCTTTGCAGACTGATCGAGGGTATGAATATCTATATGATTTATTCAAAAGTTATTGTCATGATAAGGGTATAGCTAGATAACTAATTATTCTTTCTACTTCGCAACAAAATAGCGTAGCAGAAAGAAGAAATAGAACCCTATTGGACATGGTTAGGTCAATGATGTGGCAAACTAATTTACCCATTTCTTTTTGGGGAGAAGCACTGATGACTACTGCTTACATTCTAAATCGTGTGCTATCAAAATCTATTCATTCCATCCCATATGAATTGTAGAAAAGCGAAAAGTTTGACTTAAGTAATATGCACCCATGGGGTTGCGCAACTTATATCCATAACACTTCCCATGAATATGGAAAGCTTAGGCCAAGGGAGAAGAAGTGTATCTTTATAAGATACTTAGAATTCTCCAAAGGATATGTATTTTTAGGAGAAGACACAAATGGAAGAGTAACAGAAGTTGAGTCATAAGATATTATTTTCTTAGAAGAAGACTTTCCTGAAAGAGGTGAGATAAATAAGGATTTCCAACTTTATGAAATGGAAGATCCTGAGACTAGTGGGAGTGCAAGAATGATTGATTTAGCACTCACATAACAAGAATTTAATGTTCTTCCTAAAGTAAGTGGGAGTGAAAGGATGTCATATTTTGTACCAATGGATCAAAACCATAAACAATCTTAACCTCAATGTAGTAATCGTGACAAAATTCTCCGACATCGATTTGAGATTAAGGGGGAAGCTTTTATGATTGCTCCAGATGAAAAAGAGCCTAAAATAGTACAACAAGCTTTCTTTGGTCCTAAAGCTAAGAAATGGATTAAAGCTATGGAAGAGAAAATACCGTCTGGTCGTAAGACTATTGGGAACAAATGAGTTCTCAAAATAAAATGTAAGGCATATGGGACAATTGAAAGAAATAAAGCTCGATTAGTAGCTAAGGGCTACACACAATAAGAGGGAATTGACTATGAAGATACATTCTCACCTGTGGTCAGGTTTGCATCAGTTCACCTCATTCTGGCTATAGTAGCAGAGATGGACTTAGAATTATGGACATTAAAATTGCTTTTCTCAATAGAAAACTAGATGAAGAGATTTATATGGATCAACCTTTAGATTTTGAACTTAAAGGACAAAAGCGCAAAGTTCGCAAGTTTAAAAGATCCATTTACGGTCTTAAACAAGCGTTAAGACAGTGAGACCTCAAATTTCATCAAACCATATTAAAGAATGGTTTTACAATGATGGAGGAAAACCATTGCGTGTATCTTAAACGTTCTAATGATGGTTTTATAATTATGTTCTTATATATCGATGACATTTTAATAGCTAGAAATGATAAAAAATTGATTGATACTACCAAAAAATTGTTATCATCGAACTTCGAAATGGAAGATATGGGTGAGACTAGCTATATACTTGGTGTTAATATCCTAAGTGAACGCTCTAAAAGACTTCTGGGTCTATCTCATGAGACTTATATAAAGAAAATATTAGAGCATTACCATATGCAGAATGTAAGCCCATGGATACCCCTGTCGAAAGGAATATGAGCCTTAGTCTTGATATGTGTCCCAAGACATCAGATGAAAAAAATGAATGTATAGAGTACCCTACTTTAGTGATGTCAGTAGTATGATATATGCAATGATGTGCACACATCCAGACATTTGTTATGTCATTGGGCTAGTAAGTAGATTTCAATCTAATTCAAATCCAAAACACTGGATGACAGTCAAGAGAATATTGAGTTATCTAAAAGGAACTTCAAACGATGTTCTGTGTTATCAAGGGAAATATTTATGCTTAATTGGTTATACTGATGTTGATTGGGGAGGTGATATAGATCAACGTAAATCGATTTCTGGATATGAATTCTTGCTTAATGATTGTGCAATTTCATAGAGTAGCAAAAAACAATCTTATATAGCTTTATCGACGATGGAAGCTAAGTATGTAGCATGTTTCTCAGCTATATAAAAGGCATTTTGGTTGAAAAAGTTTTTGCAACACTTAGAGATTGTCAAGTCAGCATCTAAACCTGTGACAATCCATTGTGATAGTATGGCTATATTAGCTTATGCTAAGGATCCGAAATATCATGGAAAGACCAAACACATCCAGATTAGATATCACTATGTTAGAGACATAATTGCGGAAAATGAAGTGATTCTGAAACACATTTTCTACAAACAAAATGGTAGCATATCCATTTACTAAACCAATAGCTAGGGATGCATTTGCAAGACATGTAAAATCTCTAGGTTTATGTAGAATGTAATCAATATATATTATGTCAGATCACTTGGTTTTTACATGTGATATCTCGATTTAATTGTTTAATGATTTTTCAATTATATGAATATATTGTAAATACCAGTTAACGCAATTTGAATAAGTATGTCGATAGATTTAAATTGACTTACTCACATGAGTAATCGGCTCTGATACTATGGAGCGAGTAGAGATGAGACAATAAATGCAGAGACATTAAGTGAATGACTAAGACGCAGTTGGAGTATTCTTAGTCTCATTTATTTTTTTTATAAGGTCGCCTAGATGAGGGTCAAGATGAGATTTTTCGTATATATAAGAATCAACATGAATGACTTCCCCACCATTCATGTGTCTATATAGAAGAAACTGAGTGTGAAATTTATTGTTTAATATTATTGAATGCGTAAATAAAAATTTCAGATTTTGCACATTCAGAGCAACAAAGCTAATACTCATATGATGTTTATTTATTTTGAACTAAGAGCAAGACATACACTTTTTTATCTTTGACAAGAAAAGAGTAGCTCTACCATAGCATGCATTTCATATTACATGTGCTATATGATCTATTGGAAAGCGAAATAATTGATTTATGCTTCTTCGCTATGTGAGTCTTAGAAATCCTAGAAATAGATTTCAAACAATTTTTACCCTTTGTGACTTTTAACTATATCATGATGTGATGAATTAATGTTAACTATTTTAGGATGTATTATATAGTCATGGAATGATTCAACTTAATGAAACACTCCTAGAAAAGTGAGTTAATTCAAATCTGATTGATGTAAGGGAGAAAGAAAGAATATTTTGCTTATGCACTCGCTGCTTGTATTTACCGGTCGGAGTTATTATACTTGATGAAGCGAGAAATAACTTAGAATACAAGTAATTATAATAATGATTTGATTATGGATTTTTGTGGGATTGAATAATACTCAATTAAATGTATTGAGAAAGATACTTTGGGTAATTAATTACAGTATCGAAAATAATTACATCTCTGGGTTGATGTCTCCTGTATGACCTATGATTAGGTTTATATATTGGAGCTCCCACAATTTGTGTACTCCAGGTCTCACGGTCTGTTCACTTGCATGAAAGATTATCTGCTTAAGTTTGAGATGTGAGATGACATTTTGCATTGAGCCAAACCCACTTTGAATGAGTGAAAGAAGTTGGGTTTTGAGGTTATTGGGCCGCTCATGTGGGCTTGATCCAGCCCAAGTCTAATTGAGTTAATATAAATAGGACAGTTTTTTTTATAAAAAATAATTGTTCTCCCATAAGTTACAAAATGTAACTTGCCTAAGAAAATTTTCTCTGAAATTCAAAAATTTTTGGAAAAAGAATTTTTTTTTTCCAATCTCAAGTGAATCAAGACGTTCAGATTGTGGAATAGAGACCAAATTCTAGTAACTCAGTCTATCCGAAGCATTAAAAACACATCTTATACGTTCAACAAGTAAGTTTCTATAGTCCGAAAATTCTTACAGTTTAAATTATTAAAAGTGATTATTTTTTATGTTTTATTTATTTTGGAAAAATTTATCTAACAAAATATTATATTAAGAAATACAACGCAAAAGAAATTAAACATACCATTACTATACATTACACTGACAATTACATGAAGCCCGCAAATTATCTCAAATTCAACATGCGATTATAGAAATATTAACGAAATATTTATAAATACATCAGAAAACAAAATACAAATACATAATTCTTCAAAAGAGACTAGAAACTTAGATTCAAATTATCTTCTATATAACAATTTAAAAAAAAAACAACAACAACAACAATGCAATTCATATTTTCAAATTAAATATTTTGTATTTAGATCAAACCCATTAATAAATTTATTAACTAATTGAATTACAATTTATCATATATGCATATTATTTTGCACATATAGCAAGTTGGAATAGAATCGGTTTATAAATTTATTGGTAGATATATGATGATATGTTTATAAAATTATTTGTATTTCACATAACTAAAGAGGAGGATGGCCGACTAGGTGTGGAAATTAGGCTCCATACTTCAAAAGATGGGCTTACGCACAAGAACAACTGAGTTGATAACATCATTAGTAGGATGAAAGATGGAAAGAAGCTCAAAACCAACCAAGTCAGTTTCATCAACAACAGGGTAAAGGAAAGCTCTAGCTCCATTTGTACTTCTCACTAGCAAAATCCCACCCTCTTTCATATACTTTCTAATATGTTGAATAATTATCACTTTCTCTTCACTGCTAATCCCAACCAAAGCTGCTAAGAATATGCAATCATATTCTCTCAGCTTCTCTTTCACTTCCATTATATCACAACTCACAAATTTCATTCTCCTTGCAAGTTCATCATCAGAACTAACAAGTTTTCGAGCAACCTCATTAGCTGCTTCATCGAGATCGAAATTATCAAAATGGGTAGATTTAAAATGATGGGTGGCCATTACAAGAGAGGTTAAAGGCATAGGACCAGAACCCGCAAAGGCTACCTTCTTAAGCTGGGAAACACCATTTTCAGCAAGGATTGTGTACTCAATGTTGGCTAAATCCACATAGTTTCCATAGTAAGGGAAAAGATTAAGGTTATTTAAGGGTTGAGGAGTTTTTATCAAGAAATTTGCGAATTCAAGCTCTAATAGAGCTTCGGCTTGGCCGCAGAGAATGATGAGGCTTTGGCGCATTTTCTGTGCTTGTGGGGATAAAAAAGTGATGTTTATGGAAGAAGGAAGAAGACATAGTTTGACAAGCTCTGAAAGGAGGGCGTTAACTTGCTTTGAAGGCCTTAAAGAGTCAAGCTTTGATACGCTGTCGTGAATTTCTCTGACGCGAGCTATCAGAAGCTCTGCTGGGATTTCGCTTTCAAATTGGAGGGAAGCCATTGATGATGATGATGATGATGATATTGCTTGCTTATGAAATTGTAGATTTGTGAGTGTTTTACCTTGAGGGAAGGGCTTGTGTTCAACATGCTTTTACAGTGGCAAAAATAAATAAAATAACTTTTTTTTAAATAAATGAAAATCTCCACCATTCATTGATTATAAGAAGATGTGGGTGTTTCATGCCATGGATCTTTGCCTTCATAGTATAAGAATATTATTATTAATAGATTCAAATCTTTCTCTTCTGGGCCAAAATATTAGACAACACTATATATGATTATAATAATAATAACATATAGATATAATTATCGAATAGTAATTTAGTGATTAAATTTCTATTTTGTACCACGAAAAAAAAAATCAGTTTGTGAATAGTAATAGACATATATTTAGTTTAAGACTAGAATTTGATAATTTTTATCCCATTTAAAAATTTTGATAAAATTTTGATAAAATTTGAATGGATCAATTTAAACGTTATTTGAATTTGATACACATACTTTATTCACTCTACTTATAAAATCTAACTAAATAATTATATGGATTAGTACTTAATAGTTTAGTTTGTACTTACACTTACGCATCTTAATTATAATATATAATTTATATAAAAAAAAAACTCTAATCAAGATGGTTAAAATCAGTCCAAGCCAACCGCCTGAAAATCAACTGAACCGGCCAGTTTTTGGTGGGTTGATTTAAATTTGGAGTCCGTCGAAATTGACACGTGGCGTCCATTGACCAAATCTAGATTTTGTGGCTCAACCAGAGGAAAGCCACGCGCCACGGGTTTCATCACACCTGCTATTGCATAAAGTATTGTGAAAGATGATTAACTGATGATGTGGGATTTAATTGTTTCAACAATTACTAGAGCACAACATAAGAAAATCGAAATATTAATCTAAAATCATGACGTCAGCTTCTATTTGAATATTTTATTTTATTGTTCTAATTTTTATTTAATTCTGATTATATTAATTTTATATTCTTTATTGAAATATTACATTCATATTTTTAATAAGTATATATATAATTTGATTAAATCCAAAAATATCGATCCAAATTTAAAATCACATGAATCCAAATTTGTTATTGACATTTTAGAATGTAAGAATTTGTAGTGCCCAATAAATATCAAAAGAATTCAAAACATTAAATAACTCTCATTTGATGCAAAATCAAATGAAAACCGAACATTCGGCTTATTTTTCGTCTTTTCGTATTTGTATTTTGATTGAAAATTTATGGCTCCGGATTAAGAACATGCTTCATGCTGGATGTTAATTCCCAATTAATTGTATTTATGAAACTAGTGTGAACATTAACCTTTTATGGGATCTTCTTCTCATTTATTGGTCTTTGACTCAATACCTAATATCATGAAATCCAAGTGTGAAAGGAAACAATTATGGGATCTTTATTTTTTTTAATAGAGATATTGATCTAATTACTAATTTCTGAAAAACATCACATGTTTTTTTTGTTAAATTATTGGCCTATATATATTTTTAAAACTCTATATATATATATATATATATATATATATATATATATATATATATATATCGGATAGAAATCCAAAATTCACATCTTAGTTTTGGAGAAGTTTATAATGAGTTTTGGGTACAAACTTAGTTTCACTACAACTTTTCATTTATAGATATACGCAGTGGCGGATCCAGAATTTCAAGTTGGGGGGGCAATAAGGACTTCTAATCTCTATTTTTCAAGTTAGGGGGGCAATATATTTTTAAAATTATATTATCCAATAAATTTATATAATAAATTTATTATATCTAAATATAAGGAAAACAAAAATAAAAAAGTAACAAATTAAAGAACTATTGACCAAAATAAACATATCTAATTTTTGTTTTTTAAGGGTGTAACTAAAAAAATTGAATTAAAATAGAGACTGAAAAAAAAATTAGGGGGGGCTGTGGCCCCCAGCAGCCCCCATGTATGTCCGCCTCTGGATATACGGTCGGTCAGAAAGAGTGGTACAAATTTTGGAAGACATAATGATAAGTTGTGTTTTCAAATTTAAGAGAAGTTTGGAGAAATATCTATCATTAATGGAGTTTGTCTATAATAATAGCTATCAATCTAGCATCCAGATGACTCCTTATAACTACTATACAGTAGGAGGTGTTGAACACCATTATATTGGATAAAGCTCAGTGAGTAGAAATTAGTGGGATCAGAGTTGGTGTAAGAGACAGAGGAAAAAGTGAGAATTATACAAGAAATGTTAAAGACAACTTTAGATAGATATAAATTATATGCAGATCTCAAAAGAAGATATATAGAATATGAAGTGCGAGACAAATTATTTCTTAAATTTTCTCCATAGAAGAAGGTTCTAAGGTTCGGCAAAAAAAAGAAAAAAATTAAGTCATATATTCATTGGACCGTGTAAGATCTTAGAACAAATTGGGCTAGTCGTGTAGAGAGTTGTTTTATCGCTAGACTTAAGTAAGATTCATAATGCTTTTCATGTCTCTATGTTTAGGAGGTACGAGTTAGATCTGTTGCACATCATCATAGTTGAAAACATAGAGATGAGACTATATCTCACATATAAGGAAGTACCGATTGATATATTGACTCTAGAGATTAAAGAACTTGGAAACAAGAAAGTACTGTTAGTCAAAGTCCTATGGAGGAGTCATGTAATGGAAGAGGCTACATGGAAAAATGAATAAGTGATGAAAATACAGCACCCCCAGCTGTTTTAACATAGTACCACAGGTAATTTCGAAGATGAAATTATTTTTAGAGGAAGAAAAATGTAACGCCCGTAATTAGGGTTTAGTAATTAATACGGATTAAGAGCTATAAGTATGTAATTAAGAGTTAGGAGAAAATAGTTGAAAACAGAAAAAAAAAAGTAAAATGTCACAAGGTTCACGCTAGTGATAATACTTTCACGACCGTGAACCAATATGAGATAAGGTTTAAGCAAATTTACGGTCATGACAGTAGTTGTCACACTTATGAACATCATCATATATAAATTTCATTAGTTATTTTTTTTTTATCAAGACCTAAAAATTAAAAGAAACCCTAAAATTCAAAATTTTCTCACACCAGAGGCTAATGCCTTATTTTTCTTTAATTTTCAGCCCTAAACACCTAATTTAAAGCAAAAGATCAAAGTTTAAGCGAGTTCTTATGTAATAGAAACATATAGAAGATATGCTTTTGAGGACACTAGTACAAAAATTACTTATACACGTATGTTATTTTGAATTTTATGTGTCTGTTAAATGACAGATGTCTATGAATGAGACGTATATGAGTTGGATTTTAGGCGTCTGTCAAAATGACGGACGTATATAATTATTTTATGCGTCTGTTAAAATATAATGACAAACGCATAAAGTATATTTTAAAAAAAAGACTATAGGCATCTGTTGTTACAAAACAACACACCTAAAGTCAATTTAAAAAAAAATTGATTATAGGTGTCTGTTGTTATAAAACAGCAGACATCTATAGTCATTTTAAAAAAAAAATTTCACTACAGCTGTCTGTTATTACAAAATAGCAGACACCTATAGTTAATTTTTTTTAAATATTATAAATTGACAAATATACAGTAAATCGTAAAAATTACTTAAACCCATAAAAAAAACTAATTGTATAACAAAAAAATAACTACTAAGTGAAAAAAACTACAACATAAAATTAACAAAAATAAAATACATAAAAAATAAAAAGATAAATAAACTTTTTTGCATAAAAAAAGTAGAAAATCAAGTACCAATAGTAATAAAGTGGAGAACATACAACTTCTTGGCTAATTGATGGTGAAAATTAGTTTTAACATGTGCAGAACCAACTTGTTTTCTCTTTACTAAATGTCTTAGATAATCTCCCAATGCATGAAACCCACTTTCATTTTATAAAAAAAAATATTTTCTTGTCATCGTCGTAACTACGACATAGAGGCTCAAATTTGAACATGATAGCCAAAAAATGTAGAAAAAAAAGCTAAAGAGAAAAAAAAAATACTTTTTCCATGCATATCTTTGGCCACCAACGAACAACGTAGCTCTTGTAATTATTGTCGCCACTAAGACAGGTCCAAAATCAATGTGATGAAGGTATTACAAGCCAACTTTATGTTGAGAGCTAAAGATGGAGATGGTTGGCGCATACAACTAGGTTTCAAGCTCTAAAATAAAAGAAATAGATATATACAGTTGGGTTTCAAATAAAAGAGCATAGAGAGAAACCGTGTTTTTTTATTTTAAAAAATGAACTATAGGTGTCTGTCTTTATTCGTGACAGACACCTATTGTACACTAATATGTGTCTGCTTTTATTAAAGTCAAACGCATATGAGTGCAGAAATATTACGCTTCTGTCCTTTTTAACGACAGACACCTAAAGTAAAAGGTATATGTGTCTATTTTTTATTAAGACAGACACCTAAAGTACAAGTTGAATTTTACATATCTGTCATTTATATTAACAGACGTATATATCAATAAAAATATTTTTCAATAAATAATTCAAAAAAATTATTATTTATTAATAAACAATAAGTGTCTGTTGTTTGTTAAAACGGACACTAAAAGTATATTCTATGTATATATTTTTTATTAAGACAGATGCCTAAAATACAAGTTGAATTGTATATGTCTGTCATTTATATTAACAGACACATATGCTTTGTCATTTTATTATATATTTACAAAAATGTCACCGCCTCTATTTTATGTGTCTGATATTTTTACAACTTACATATATAATCTTCGCTTAAAAGTATTTTTGTACTAGTGGGAGGAGGAAGAGAGGAGAAAAATCTTCCATCTCAACTGTGTTTTCTTTGATTAAGGTAAGGAATCACATTTTTCTTTCGTTTTTACAAAATTTCATAGCTTTAATCATGTTTAGTTCATTTATGGTGGAGACTCATTTCCACATGGGTTAGGTTATGGCTTGAGATTCAGTGGT
The DNA here is from genome assembly GCA_023653625.1 of Triadica sebifera. NCBI lineage: Eukaryota > Viridiplantae > Streptophyta > Magnoliopsida > Malpighiales > Euphorbiaceae > Triadica > Triadica sebifera. Next base: position 2,343,316 of record CM042910.1, read on the forward strand.
TAAAGACCTCTATTTAAGTTGTTTAAATGTTATAATAAGTGTTTGTAAGAAGTTATATGAGATTAAGGTTGTAAGAATGGTTAAATTAGGGTTTTCATCTTTATGGTATTAAAAGTTCTGTTTAAGGGTTATAGATTTTGATGTAGATATGTTGTATGTGATAGGAGATAAAATAAGAGGTAGTGAACTCACCAAAGGGATAAGCAAGCTTGAGAGAAACATAATTTTTAATGCTTTATTACAGGTATGTACATATATGCATTCAAATTCTCAAAATATGATATATTGTGTATTAATTAAGTGATAATTGAATTATATATTTATTCAGTCAATATAGCTTAAGTTCGGAGAACACCATTAACTTGAGGAGTCTGGACTGACACACGTGATGATCAATAATATTGCATGCAAAAGTTATATATTTATTCAGTCAATATGACTTAAGCTCGGAGAGCGCTATTGACTTGAGGAGTCTTAATTGACACACATGATGATTGATAATATTGTATGCAAAAGTTATATATTTACTCAGTCAATATAGCTTAAACTTGGATAACGTCATTGACTTGAGAAACCTGAATTAACACATGATTATAGAAAGTAGTAGGGTGATTTAGCTCGGACAAGTGTCTCTATTCACAATTCATATCTAAATAGTATATATTGAGAGTTGTTGAGCAATTATTTCAAAGTGATTAAGGAATAAAGTGAAATGGAAAAAGATGTTCAAAGGTACAAATATACACAATTAATATATTATATGTTTTTAAAAGGAGTTAAACGTTCTCATTTATGTGATCAAAACTTAGTAAACTATCACGCTTATGAGGTAAGATATTTTACATGATAGTATGATTATCACTCATGTCATGACTTTTTATATGATACTATATTTATATATGACTTGATGTATGATGCGTGATTGTATATGTGAATTTCTATGTCTATATGTACCATTAAACTTTCAATAGTTTAATGTTCGGGTATTTTTCTCATGCAGACCGGAACTCAGTAGATAAAGATAAAAGTTAATTAAGAAAAGCTAGTCTAATATTAAAGATAACATATTAAACCCTATGATAGTCGGTGATATCTCATGTGACATTTTTGCATTTTGTATATGTCATAGTAAGAAGGTTGATTACTTGTATACATATCTATAAATGTAAGAATTATTTAATATATGTCAAAGACAAGGGTTAATCATATTTTTGTAAAATTGTGATTTTAAATGTTAAGTCAAATATTATATTTGTTTTATATTTTATGTAAGTAATTGTGGTCATGGTGTAAATAAAAAATTTTAAATTTCACAGGTTTTCCACATGTAAATTGTGTGATAATCGCTCGTTTAGTTAAACTAATCCTAGTCAGGGAAGATGGTGCTACAGGGAATATACGGTTGTGCTGTTGTCATATAGTAATAAAGCAAGGCATTTGATCGAAGGTTTCCTGCAAGTAGACTTACAGTATGTAGAAAGGGATCTGAATGATTCAGCTAATAGTCTAACACAGCAGGTTCTGGATTTAAGTCGATAAGCACTATCCCTGAGACTTATTGGGTAAATAGTGTGTTGACTACTAAAAGCTTACCCGTTCAATTTGAGATATGCAAGATCAATTTGGAAACTAACTGGTGGATCTCCATCATTAATAATTACTTGAAAGGTCCTGAGGGCACGATAGATAGGAAAACTAAAGCTCAAGCCCTTAAATATGTCTTGATAAAAGAACTCTTTAGAAGATGGTTAGAAGGCGAACTATTTAGATCTATTATCCTAAAAAAGACACTATTAGTGATGGCCGAAATACATCATCAGGGCATATGATGAAAATGACAGGTAATTCGGTTAGGTTATTACTGGCTGAAATTTGAGAAAGATTGCCATGATTACTTATACTCAGCTTTCTCCTTATTTAGACTAGATATGACAGATTTCACTTTTTCAATAAGCCGATTGTGGTAATCAAGTGGTACATTTATGTTTATAAAGGCTTTTTCATCCTTTTTAGCAGAGAAAAATACCAAATTAACCAACCTGATGTCATCTTGGAGCATAGGGATGCTATTAAAAAAAGATTGAAAAGCACTAATTCATTCTTCAGGTAGATTCCCATGTTGTTTAAGGAATTTTTGGCTGCCAACTAGTTGATCGATCGTCCAATTATCTAGGAAAAGTTATGTGCTAAAGATTTGTAAATCGACTATTCGGTCTCGCTTGTAGCTTTAGTCTCTATTTTCTCTTCAAAATCTGAAAACTTGAAGGTTAAGAGTGCTTTTTTTAAAGTAGTGGTCAACGTTCACATTAACATCATAAAAAGAGTATGATCAGCTAAAGGCAGCTATTTGTTTCCATGTGTCTGACTGAGCCACCTCGGATGTATTGATTGTAAAGCTTAGAGGGATAACGGTCAATTGAATCTAGCTAATAGGAACACTGATTTGTTGATGAATAGAAGGTTGGACAAAACTTTCCTTGGGTTGATGGCTGGATGTTGGAGTATACACGCCAGAAGATTGTCGGCCAGAAACTCAAATCTTTATCACAAGATTTTTGGACTTGAAGGAAGCACTAGTTTCAATATGCAAAAAGAATAAATCAATGCTAAAGAATCGAATTTGATGTCCCTTTATTCTTCTAAAAGCTTATCCTTCACTTCTTGTGCTCTCTCCTCCATCAGAAGTCGATTGCGCAAATTAAATTTTAAACCATAGAATTGTTCAAAGGCAAAGATCTTATTGATGTGTATAACTTTTGTCTTCATAGTGTCCTACAAAATAATTTGGTTTTTAGATCCATTGACTAAAAAATCCATATCAGGATGATTGCTTTGCATGATATCATTAGTATTAATGGTGAAGTGTAGCCGATATATATTTTCCTAGCACTGTTCGTAAAAAGGATAAGTGGAAGGTTCATTCTCGACCCATTTTTATCTATTTCACAATTCTAGATTCTCACATAATCGATAAAAAAACATGCTCTGTTTCAACCACTTGAGTTAATTCTTGAAATTTCGTCTCTTAAGGTCGGCTCGTGAGTTCTCAAGATAATGGAAGTTAATCTATGAGGGTCAGAACTCACAAAGATAAAAGAGATAAAAGTATTAGGTTGGTCGATCGGTTGATTGATAAAGATAATTGATCCTATATGAAGCCACCAGTGTGGTGAAAGTGTTTGGCTTCCAAAGAGGGTATAAGCTCATAAAGAGCCCTATAAATATAAGCTAGCCAATATGGTGCAAAGACCATTTTCTTATCAATGTGTAAAGCTATTGCTAGGTTGTAGTGCTCTCTCACGGTTTTGACTAAAGCAATCCATGAGGGGCCACTAGAGTGGTCAAAGTGTTTGGCTTCCAAATGGGGTATAAGCTCATAAAGAGCCCTATAAATATAAGCTAGCCAATATGGTGCAAAGGCCATTTTCTTTATCAATGTGTAAAGCTATTGCTAGGTTGAAGTGCTCTCTCACGGTTTTGACTGAAGCAACCCATAAGGGGCCACTAGTGTGGTCAAAGTCTTTGGCTTCCAAATAGGGTATAAGCTCGTAAAGAGCCCTATAAATATGAGCTAGCCATTTTCTTTCCATCGGCTAAAGCTATTGCTAGGTTGAAGTGCTCTTTCACGATTTTGACTGAAGCAATACATAAGTTAAACTTGCATAACAAGTATAGTAAAAAGGCAACATGTTCTTGTGGGTTGAGGGTTGTGTTTTCACCAAAATAAGTGTCTAAGAATTTTCCAAATGAGGTGTCAGTTTTCTTAAAACTAAATAAAAGACCATCATTATTTTCTGTCCGATTTGCGTTTATTTTCTCACCACAACATGGAAGGCCGAACAACGCGGCTAGGTCTAATAAGGTGATAGTCAAACATTTGAAAGGGAAAACAAAAGCATTGACACTTCTAGACCACAATAATGAGAGTGCACCTACCATGTCACCATTGAAAGGGACTTGGTATTTACTCAAGTGAAGAAGATCGGCTGCCGACCGTTTTTCAAGTTTCACTAAAAAAAGGTTTTAAAGGTCTAGTCATATGTTAAACAAGGAACGAGTTGAGGCCATGTCCTATGATAGCTATCTTTCTAAGATCCCAAATCATTTTCCCTGGAGTACCAAGATGGGTTATCTCGACTAATTGGGTATACAAAATTGAAGCCCTTTAAAGTACTAGACCTAGGACAAGGGTCGAGAATGAGCTAGGATATTGGTTAAGTACCTAAGTTCAAAGGTCCTAAAGCATCTTGGAAATTTCAAACAATGCCAATGGAGTTTCTGGAGGCTCGGGAAGGTGGATTTTATTCACCTAGACATGGTGAGAATCGACTTTGAAGCCAAATATTTGATTAGTTACCATTAAAATATGGAAATTTAGCAAAGAGGGAAGATCAAAACAAGAAAACTTACATGGCAGTTCATGAGTATCGTTTGAAGGCGAATGAACAACAAGAATATGTTTTGAATATTTTAGAGAATTCGGAAAAACTTTTGTGATTGCTGTAAAAACTGTGGTGATAATAAATGAAAATAAAGAAGAATTTATAGGAGTTGAGTAGGTAACCGCGAAGAGAATATCGATTGCCGCTTAAAGAATGTGGAAAGTGCTCAAGTGGCAGCTGTAACTGCTACTCCTAACATGTGGAAAGACAAAGAAATGTGGTTTCCTATTTTGGATTGTTAGACGATGATGGGAAGTAAACCATAATATATTGTAGGTTTTCACTAAATGTTTGACTCTTCAATGTTAGCCTATATATTGCTCGAAGCATAAAGTTTTATGTCTTCAATATTTGGCTTTGAGAAGAGCATTGTTTACACCAACATAAATCCTACCCGTTTTAGAAGTTAATTTCGGCTAGGAATAGGATTTTGGATAGAAATGAATTAATCTAATATGGTTAGGTTAAATCTTAGGCAAATGAGGATGAAAACCTATCTCAACTGGGGTATAGTTGTTTTATCATATTATAATCATATATTCAACTAAGTTTTAACTACTTATCATTATTAGATTTTTTAGCCTTTCCAATGATACATTTACTATTATCTTGTGCTGATTGGCCCCAATGTAGTTTTTAATTCCTTGTCGCAACCTCTCTATAGGAATTAACCCTGAGAATTTATCCGTGCTTGGCCAAACTTATAGATCTTCTAATCCAATTTGGTGTTTCACAAGTATTAGAATATCAGACTCAATTTATTTATATTAGATCTTAGTTGGTGAGTCGATTTTTCGGTTTAACACATACAACTAAATAAAAATTATTATTATTTTCAATGTATAAGCAAATGTCATTTATTATTATTTTCAATGTATAAGCAAATGTCATTCTAAAATATAATTGGCTCTCATAACATAATTCTAAGTTTATAACACATATTATATTAAATATTTTTAACCTTTAAATTTTAGAAATTAAAATCTAAAAGCAATTTTTCACTCTAGCACTCTCTGGTCAGATCCATTGAAAATTGATACCATATTTTGAAATTTGATTATTGTCCAAAATTGACAGCGTTGGCAGGCCCAGGTGAGAGTAATCTTCGGTTTTGTTTGGACTCAAGTGATGTGCCCACTTGAGCACTTGTACTATCTACAGAACAGAACAACCAATGTCACCAACACATCAATTAACTTGATTTGCAAATAGACATACAAATAAAGGAAGAATACCGAATAATAAAAAATTTCAAAAACAAAATTAGGAACACATACATATATTAATTTCTAAAAAAATTAAAATTATTACTGGTGGAAATGTTAATTAGATATATACGTGTATAAGCATATATGACTAAGATACATAATGATTGATATAAACCCTTTAGTACTTTATATAATCTAAAAACAACAAAATTAATTAATTAATTAATTATATATATATATATAGTGATTAAATTAAAGGCTAGCCATAATTAATTTTTGATGCAAATGGAATGATCAGTGATAGCATTCAGGAGGGAAGCCATGAGGGAATCTCTTGGTATCAGTGCAGTAATTGTAAATCATGAAATTTTTGTGAACCCATTTGAGTCTTTTTTGGCTAATGGCATGTAGTTGTTGTGTTAGAAAAATTTTGTTGGATGAGCAAATGGGTTTGCCTGAAGCGGACCAAACACAGGCTTTAGCTTTGAAATTCCTGTAAGAGGAAGTGAGGGGTTTTAGACCAGTCTGTTATAATAAGGCCACCTCTTGTTGTCCGTTCATCTGCATTCCATATGTTTGAGTATATCCTCATGGGCTGCCTTTTTGGGAATGGTACAGCAATGGATTCCATGCTCTTGAATTCCCTTATGGGTATTCCAGCAATTGAGAATCTGAATTATACCATAATTAAGAATATTGGCGTCAAAGTGGGTCAAATTACAAATATAGATAGGATATAATCTGTATTTTTCCTAAACTTTTAACACCCACTTAGAATAATGCTAACAAAAATGCCACAAAAAGATAAAAATAATAATAAAGAAAGAAAATAGTGCTTACATAATGCGATAAGGATTCCAGAGAACGGAATAGGTATGAAAATCTTTAGTTGGATCAAACCACAGGCGAAACTGTTGCTCTCTGTCACCTTTGCCATTACTAATTCACATTTGCATGAACAGTGTAAGGATCCCCACTCGCGTTTCCCAAGAATTCAAAGTCTATCTCATCCCATGTATAACCTAACGATTTTATCTGCGATTTATTAAAAAATTATATATGTAGAAAATTAAGAAGGGAATTATAAATATTTTTAGAAAAGAGAAAAAGGAAAACAGCCTAACACATCTCTCCTTCTGTACTTGTAATGCCTTGAAATTTGTTTTCTGTATTTATTTTCTTCTCCATTTTTTTTTCTACAATTTACCTTCTAAAAAGTTAATTTTCGTCCCATTCTGCCTTGATAAGATATGAAAATTTTGAGACACAACATCTTATAGAGGCAGAAAGAAATAATAACTTCACTAGAGATTTAATTACAGATAAATATTATAGGCTATTGAATTTTAATTTTAATCCTACTTTTTTATAAATAAAAAAATTTAAATTTGTTGTTGACTTCATGACAAAAAATTATTAAAAATATAAAAAATAAAAATTTTGGATATTATTCATAATAAAAAGAAGAATAAGAGTAATTTTCCTTTTTTTTTCTCTTAGGTAATTAAAATTATGAAATAGGGATCTTTCCCATATACGTTCAACGGTTGCTGCTTTAAAGACGTGATGTTTATCCATTTTTCTGATTTTGATAACTTTTGTAACGAATAAATATAATATTAAAATTAAAAAATACAAAAAACAAGCACATACCGACACTTCAAGTCAAGTGTCCTAAGAATTTGCTGAAAACTGTCCTTCCCAAACAGCAGCCACTGTTTATTTTAACTTTACTTTTAATATCAATGCTCTTTCTGTCCCTAATCAGCTTAGTTATATTTTCACGGGAAAAATGCTGAGGAGGTTTTCTATTTTTCAATACCCTGTCACATTCGTTTTTTGATTAGTTAATGCAGAAATATATATATATATATATATATATATATATATATATATATATATATATATTTCATTTTTAAAAGTTTTTCTGTTTTTACTAACGATGAATGATAGAAAGTGCTAAAAAATAGAGGGTATCTTAGCATTTTTCTTTACTTAAATTATAAAATATAGTTAATATAATAGAATTATATTTGTTGTTTAGTATTCTCTATCTCAATGAGATTGTTCATTTTTTGTGTTGCACTAGAGTTAGGAAAAATATTAATAATCTCAGTAATTGACTATAATACTTTTATAATGTAAAATCAATAGAGTTTGAGAATCAATGAAGTTGAGAATTGTGAAATATTTAAAAATGTAAAAGGTAGAGTTAAAAAAAAATTACAATTTTCATGAAATGAACAATTATGTTTGATGCAAAATGAGGATGTGTATTCCTACATCAATTTTTTAAATTGAAGTTCAATTCAAGTTAAATGGTTAAATCTAAATCCAATTTAATTAATTATACTCAATTTATATCCGATTAATCAATTGAACCCCAATTTAATAAATTTAGAATCAATTAATCAATTTTTATTTAATTAATTTAATCTAATACATTTCAATTTAGTAATTTGAATGGTAATTGAATCAATTTAAATTCAATTTAATCAATTAAATTCCAATTTAATCAGTCTAAGATTTTAAATTCAATTAATTAATTAAAATTCAATTTCAGTTAATTGAACTCCAAATTATTAATTATATTGATGAGTATTTTAAACATTAATTTTAATTTTATTAATTAATAAAAGTTAATTTTAATTAAATTATTAAATAAACAATTAATGCTTAATAATGAGAATAGAGTAATTAATTTCTAAATATTAAAATTATTTTTAGACTAACTACTATTTAATTTGGCAACTTAAAAAATAAAAAATATATATAAATGTATTTTAAAAATTGGGTTGACTCATCACACTACTTAAAATTGATTTGATGGAATAATTAAGAAAATGATTAGTAATTTAAATAATTAATTATATTACCATTTTGAAATTAATAGAGTTTGAAAATTTATGTTATGAAGTTTGAAAATTGTGAAATATTTATAAAAGTAAAAGGTAGAGCTGGAAAAGAATTGAAAAGTTATATTGCTTTCACAAAATGATTGAGACAATTTTTATTAAAAGTGGTCAAATTCATTGAGACGGAGGGATTAACTTATATAAAAAGATAATATGATACTGTTTAATGACTTCTTTTTTTTTATTTGATGTTATAATATAGTAAAATTAATTATAAGATTACTAAAATATATTTAATATGATTAGTGAGCGTTGTAATAAAGAAACAAGAAATATAATTGTTGTCAAATAAAATTTAAAACCATGGCAACCCAACAATTTGGTGGCTTGACACTTTTTTTCTTAATTTTATGGTTTCAAAACTATTATAATTAACATGTACATTACAATCAAACACATACAAACGACACAATATAAAAGAATAAGAAGAATGGACATAAGGCGATTTGGTTGTTAAACCTACATCCACAATTAAATAAGATAGAGAAATAATTTTTCTTACAACTTGATCCCTAATCCTTGTGTTTTCTCCAATTTCACATTTCACATTACCATAAACTAGTAAGAGATTGTTTTATCTTCTTGGTTACCAATACAAATATTAGAAAATATATATTTATTTGAGTTGCACTATAAACTTTTTGAGTCATGGGATCATAATTCAGACCCAAAAAAAAATCCAACATTCAAATCAACAAATTAAAAAGCATGATAAAAACCACATCAAAATCATACCTATCATTTGCCAAATCTTTCCAAAAACTTAGATAAACCATACCATCTAATACCATAAATATATATAATCACAAAAACCCATCATCCAAATAGAGTAATTTATTGCTTGAGCTGAAACATATTCACCCCAAATTGAACATGGAAGACAAGATTCTCTGGAGTTTTAATCCAAATGGTGAATACAATGTCAAATCCTTTTGCAAACAGTTGGAAATTCATAATCAGGATATAGTCATTTCTTGCTACTCAAAATTATAGAAAAGCTTAAAGGTAGAACTTTTAGTCTGGATGGCTCCTCTCGGTAAGGTAAATACTAGTAGCAACCTTGCAAGATTGAACATTATTGACCAAATTTTCAATATTTGTCCTTTGTGTTGCATATCCTCTGAAGATGTCAACCACTTATTTCTATCCTGCCCTTACATGAAATGTATGGAATAAGATTTTCAAGTCGTGGAACGTCTCTTGGTGCATTCCAAACTCTATTGCTTCACTTTTTGAAGAAAGGGATTCCTTTTCTTGTAAAGAAAATTTTCAAAATAAAAGTTGGAGGTTAATTTTTTACGCTACCATTTAGTCTATATGACTTGAACGAAACAATTTGATCTTTAACAATATAAATCTGTTCCACTCTCTTCTCTTTGACCTCATTATTGTCAGATTTTCTCATTGGATTGAAAGTTATGATTCTTCCTTTCTTTACTCTCCAAATCAGGTCATTTTATTTTCCAATTGCATTAAAAATTGGAAAAAACCAAAAATTAGTAGTTCAAGAACTCTTTGGTCTCACTGCCGCATTCTTTTTTCAAATGGAATGTTAATATCTCATCTATTGGCAAATCGAGACTTGTTGCGGTTGGTGGGGTGTTATATTTTTCCAACAACATGTTTCGGGCAGTTTCCTCCTACTCAATTGGTGTTAAAGATTCCAACGAAGCCCAACTTCTAGCCATCCTCAAAACTCTTGAAATTTCGGCAGACAATAACTTTCTTGCTACTTTCCACATCTTGATGGAATCTGATTCCAGCAATGCAGTCTCTTGGATTAATGACCCTCTCGATACCTGTCCTTGAAAGCTTTTTAATACCCTACATAATATTAAAACTTTATCAAGTTCTACCCTCTACTTTTCTATTAACATATTTTTTAGGAAGCCAATTCTATTGCTGATGAATTAGCCAAATCTGGAATCCATAGACAATTTGTTTCATTGTTTAGTTTTCTGATGTTTTATAAAATTTCTCAGTTGTTTGTATTATTTGTTGGGATTTTTTCACATAGATTCTGGAAGGTTTAAGATCTCTCGAGTGTATTAGTAATGACTTATTAGTTTAGAATAACTCATTCATCTATCCTATGTTTTTCCCCCCATTTTATTTATTTTCTAATAATATCCTCTATTATCAAAAAAAAAAAAAATTCATAATCCCATTTTCGGTCCTCCTCAACAAAAGCATAAAACTCCAACTCCCCACATTCGTACAATGTTTGAAGTAATATCTTCTTCCAAGTTTTCTCCTGTTGTCATACACTATAAAGCTCCCTCTAATTGGGATGCTTCCATTGTCAAATTGTAAATCGTATTCAAACCTGGTGCACTCTAAAAAGTATTCATCGTAAAAATTCCATTGAAAATCTCGTTCAAATTCTAGGTACTAAGTTCCTAATGCATTGTCCTTTGACCAGCACCGAGCCATCAATGTCCCATGATTCTCCAACTGATTTACTATGTGCAATTACCTTGCTCCATATAACATTCCTTCCTCCGATTCTCTAATGGCTGCCTTTATAATTATCATTCTAAGCATAGTTTGCTTTATATATAAAGCACATCTCATATAATTCCTCATCTATATATCCTCATAACTCAAATTCTTCATCACTTCCTTTGGTATTATATTCAATATGATCATATATTTCCTCTTAATGAAAATTAAATGACAACTTAATTATTGGTTGCTAATTTCAAAAAATAAACAAATATTCATAAATACTAGGAAAATAAATGAATCTAAATTTAGGGTCTAACATTTTAATTCTGTGGGGTTCTTATTTTTGCACAAAATTAACTATTATTGGTTCAAACATCGAAGCATTTGTCAGTTACTCTTTGGAATAATTCTAAAAAAAAGGTAAAGGCTGAGAAAATTAACTACATTAATGTGCCCCAAGGACCTAATTTGATTCTCCGGCCCCAACCCAAAAACATGCACTGGTTTTAACAGTACAAAAATTTCCGACTCAAAAAGCCGGTGTGAAATTCAAAATCACCCAAGAAAGATAATAATAATAATAATAATAATAATAATAATAATAATAATAATAATAATAATAATAATAATAATAATAATATAAAATGGATTATCAATCAATTTGAATCAAATTGAATTCTTTTAAAAAGATAATAATTAAATCGAAGAGATTCAGCTTGATTTTATTCAGTTCGATTTGACAAAATAACACAAAATTTTTATTGATTAAACCAAAAATACCACTGTAACTCCTCTGAGAATATGAACCATCCGAACTATCATCAATTTGATTTAAATTTAATTCGATTTTAGTTTGGTTCCAGATTATCTTATCAAGACCTTGATCCAGTGTGAAAGAATCTTTTCATTGTTCACAAGACAACGTGTTAATGATACAAGGTCAGTCTGTGTCACTTGTGTGACATGCATCACTCTTTCTTTAACCACAATTATTCATTGCCATCTGTGCCATCTCTCACTCTTAGCCCAACAAGTTGCCATATTACCTGTCTCTCTTTCACTTTCCCTTCATAATTTTCAATTTTCTTATATAAAATCAATTCAATTGCCACATTAATTAACTTGAAGACAGACAACCATGGCTACTTCAAATTCAATTTTACTGCTATGCCTATGGCTGTTTGTTTTAATGGTCATTATTGTCTCTGCACTTGGTGGTAATAATTTTTACCAAGATTTTGACATCTTATGGGGAAATGACAAAGTTAAGGTACTCAACAATGAAGAATTGGTAACATTGTCACTTGACATCAGTTCTGGCTCAGGTTTTCAATCAAAGAATGAGTATCTATTTGGTAAAATTGATATGCAGCTCAAGCTTGTCCCTGGAAACTCTGCTGGAACTGTCACTTCTTACTATGTATGTCTCATTAATTTGGTATTAATTAATTACTTCAAATTGTTGTTATTTATTATTGCCTAATATGAATATTATTTTCTTGTGTTTTGGCTACACTATAGTTGTCCTCAAAAGGGCAAGCATGGGATGAGATAGACTTTGAATTCTTGGGCAATTTAAGTGGTGATCCTTACACTCTACATACTAATGTAATCACACAAGGCAAAGCTGATAGAGAGCAACAGTTTCGTCTCTGGTTTGATCCAACTCTGGATTTCCATAACTATTCCATTCTCTGGAATCCCCTAACCATCGTGTGAGTATAAACTTTGTTAACCTATATATTTATTAATTCAATATATTATATAGGCTAAAGGTGCATATTAGCTCTTACCCTATACTCATATTGCCCTATGGTGGGGCAAAGAGGCATACACTAAAAAATCGGTCTAATCAAATTCAATTTATATAGCTTTTATGTTGATGGGTCGCCCATCAGAGAATTTAAGAATTTGAACTCAAAAGGAATTGCATTCCCAAAGAATCAAGCCATGAGGTTGTACTTTACCCTGTGGAATGGGGATGGGTGGGCAACTAGAGGCGGGCTAATAAAAATAGACTGGACAAAAGCTCCTTTCACTGCATCGTTGAGGAACTTCAACGGCATAAATGGGTGTGTGTGGAGTAATGGTGATAATCGTCATCATCATCAGCATGCATCTTCTTGCGATGTTAATGATAAATGGATGAAACAAGATCTGAATGAGGCAAGCCTTGACAGGTTAAAGTGGGTGCAGAAGAATCACATGATATATAACTATTGTACAGACACTGAGCGTTTCCCTCAGGGGCCCCCTCCTGAATGTTCCTTTACTAGAAATTAAGAGATATATTATTATAATATAAAGAAAAGAAAATACTTTTATCTCATTCACCCTTACATCTTTACGTCTTTTGTTTGTTATATATATATATATATATATATATATATATATATATATATATATATATATATATATATTTATTTATTTATTTATAATCGATTTTTACATTTCATAAAAATTGACTTGTACCATTTCACCACTATGATGTTTAATTATATCAAAATTTGGAAATGTATATATAGATAGATTTGAAATCATAAATTGTGATGTTTACATCAGTTTTTAATCTAGCTCCTTTATTTTATATATGAATGAAAATATTTGTAGAGGACTGACTAAAATAAAAACATTACTACCAATGCAAAACTTACTTAATAAAAAATATAGTTAAAAAAAATAGTCATCTTACTTTATATAAAGAAAGAGAAATAGTCCCATCATTTTACTTTATTTTCAAAGAAAAAAAATAATAATAGAATTTTAAGATAAGTTAATACTTTATTTTTAAAGACTGATAATAGAATTTTAAGATAAGTTAATAGTTGAAGTAGTTATTGATTTATGATAAATGAAAGAGTAATTAACATAAGAATACATACCATAAAGAAATTTTATACTACACCATAAAAAAAGTCCTATATAACATATAATTATTGATGTAATGTTTTGCAATAAAAAGTATTTTCTCTTGTTAAGACCACACCATAAAAAATTCCAATATAACATAATTATTGATATAATGTTTTGCAATAAAAAGCATTCTCTCTTGTTAAGACTACTACTTTGTGTTTTAGTGTAAAATTCCTAGATTGACAAGCATAAACGGTGTCATTTTCACAATAATGGCATTGTTGTTAGACAACATTGGCTTAGCCTCCTACATCTTTACCGCCAAGATGTCTGCCTTCATGGCTACTCTTAAATTTTATTCATTTATGGAGCCAATAATATAATTATATTATTATTAGTATCTATCCATTGTATCCTAAATAATTAATTCTTATGTTGATCGTATAATAATAATAATAATAATAATAATAATGATAATAAAATGGATCTAAAAATTTTAAATTTTTTTTTTTAATTTAGGCCGAAGACTTGAATATTATTCAGCCCAATTAAGATCCAGTTAATGGTATTGAATCGGACCAGTTTTGCTCACCCTTACCCATCAATAAGTAAAAAATTTCCTATTTACAGTAATTGAGTTTTGATAATCACTGTTGAAATTAACTGGAGATAAGATGCAGGATTAATAAAGAACCTCGCACACTAGAAACTCACTCTGTGCAGCAGATGCAAATGGGGTGATTAAGTAGCAAGAACTTTATAGTACACATTCACACTCACAATAAATAAATAAATAAATAAAAAAGCATCCCGGCAAGGCTGCAACTAGAAACAGGTTCCCCTAATCGGTCAACAAGAATGAACGAGGTCAATTAACTGATAAGACCAATCACCCCTGATAGATCATCTTCAACACATTTATGATACAACATATGATAAAAGCGATCAGAGAGAAGCTTCTTGCTAAGCAAAAGTGATTAAAGAAACAACTCACTGTACAGGTTGTACATGAAGAATTCTCTGATACCTAATACCCACACCACCTAAGTTTTTGAAACTTGCAAAATAATCTTATGCAATCTCAAAACCTCAATATGTCGCCGGATTCGAAGAATATGACATCTTCCACTATCTCTTAACTTGGTGGATAGTCCTGACGACAAAAAGCTAACTACTCTTCATCATCCAACTCAACAAGTTGTGCTCGCCTTTCAGCTGCTTTCTTTCGAATAAAGAATCCCCACCTCATCGCTGCTTTAATCTTCAGCCAACCTACAACGGCTTTACCAGGTCGTGTGCGATCCTCATCATAGTTCGGCATTGGAGATGCCATATAAGATGGGAATGAAAAACCATCATCTGGCATATTTACCGAGGAATGGCCTCCAATGCTAAAGAGTCTAAGCAAGTGTTGCATATCCTCGTTCTCAAGCATCTCGTGACTCCGGATGCGAATCTCTTCCTCTGTAAAGTATTCATCAACTCCCTTGTCCCGGTTGCTAGTCCAGTCTTCAAAAGGATTCAGATTGGACGCCTGCATGGAAGAGCCAAGAGCTTGAAACCCTGAGGTTGAAGACTGTGGAGGACCAAGGGCTAGGCCAACACTGTTATCATTTCTCATGCTTGTTTGGTGAGAATTGCTTATCAAAGGTCCATGTGATGTGAATGAGGTGCTGTCAAACTGGGTGCGTGTATTTGGATTCGCAAGCTGGGACTGAGATGAGAACCCTGTTCCCATAATATCATTATACCCTGATGCCATTACAAGAAAACGCCAAAGAAGAGTGAGAAAATGTTGGAAACTAGGTACCTGGTTCAAGAATTTCTTAACAAATATTGATACAACGAAGACTTACCCCCAACTTGGAGGCCTGAATTCATAGAAGCCTGCTCAGCAGTAACTGAAGTTGGTAGTCGCGGTAATTGCATTGGATGCTCTAAAGCATTAGAGTAACCTATTTGGCCAATCTGAAGTTCGTTTCTGACGGCATTTGACTTCTTATTTTGCTTGAAGTTCAAAAGAGACTTGCCATCATATTCCACTACCTGATTCCAATTCTCATATGCTTTCTTCACCACCGTATCCACATAAACCTACAAAAGATAGTTTTTTAATAAAGTTAAAGTCCAAGCTCATAAACTGCTAATAGTTGCAAGTTCCACTCAATTCGAAATGGCACCATATAACCATCAAGAACAGATTCAACGGAATTTGAATCCGACAGTAATCAAATTAAAGTAGAAACTAAATTTCATATCATGACTTTTCCCCTCTGAATAATGTCAACCTAGCCATTACCTCTAAACGAATGTAATGCAAGGAAAACTCAATCACAGGGGAAGAAATAACATAAACACAGAATCCATGAAATGCAGTAAGCTTAATCTACAATAGTGACTTGAGATGGATGCATCACTAGAAGCAAAGAACTTGTGTAATTGGGTCTCGCCACCTTCTCTGACTATGCAGTAGTCACTTCATATAGAGAAAACATGTTCATTTAGAACAAGCAATATATGAAACCACAAGCAAGACACCCTGACACCCATCAAATCCGATTTACTATGCAGTAGTCACTTCATATAGAGAAAACATGTTCATTTAGAACAAGCAATATATGAAACCACAAGCAAGACACCCTGACACCCATCAAATCCGATTTTAGAACACCGTTATAGAGGCTCAGGATAGTATAATGGCTGGGAACAGAGAGAACAAAAAATAGATTGTAACATGATTGAATTAATTTTTATTATTAGTTAGTGATATGCACAAAATATGATTATGGCCAAACAATTTTCCTTGCCAAATTTTAAAGTGTGGAGACAATAAGAAGATAACAATCACTTTTGAAGAAGCGGGATAGACAGGAAAAAAATTATAACCTGGAGGATTATTATCTGAAATGAGAAAGAAAATGTATGATGAAGGCAGAGAAACTTTGGTGACTTAGAACTCTGTCACACCATACGAAAAGAAAGTGGCAAGTTGTAATTGAACTTCATAAAATGTGAAGATATTTGAGCATTCCTCAAGAAAGAGAAGCTAAATGACTAATCAAGTTTCAGCTAAAAATAAAACTAAATATGCACATTTGAAAAAGAGAAGGTTTAGTTTGGATGGCCATGCAAGATGACAACATAACACCTGATATACTACTTCTGAGATCATGCACAAGAATTTGAACTACATGGTCAGAAAGTAAAGCCTAGGTCAACCAACATTTTGCATATTTATCCAACATGGGATTCAAAGAAAAGGTTCAATGAGGAAATCACTAAAACTCTCAAAATATTAAAATAATGCTAATTGACATAGTTTTTAAACTCACTTTTCTCACCTAGACGTGTACAAACTCAGCAGGTAAAATCATAAGATTCACAAACCATATAAAATTTTAAAAATAGAGTTACACATATGAAAAGGGCATTTATGGTTGTCTAGCACATCGACACATCAAAAGTAATATATGATAATATAACAGTCATTTTAAACATATTTGGATAATAAATACTTTAAAGATATTAAATAACAGTCATTTTAAACATTAACAACAAGAACATTGCATGCCTTTTATAAACCAACATTGATTCTTATCTATAATAACAAAAAAGACACAACTATCCTGCAGATATTTACACAGATGTATAATAGGCAGTGTTATAGGAATAATTAAATTAAAAAATTTTAACATTTAAATTTCAAATTCAAAAAAAAAGATGAGATGAAATAATGCTAAATTCAATGAGTGGCAACCACTCATTGACTTATATCCAGTTCCATAAGTATCTAGGACTAACAACGTCTTTAAATAGGGAGCGCAAAAGAAAACAGAAGAAACAGTGAGAAAATCAAGAAGAATAAGAAGAAGAGCAAGAAGAGAGAACTAAGAATCTGAAAAGACAGTTGAAGTTTCTTTCATTTCCAAAAATATTGACAGATCTCAGCTGCCTATTTGTGTCAGATAAGTATTAGTTATGGAGGTTAGTACTATTACCAACATAGCTAATGAGCACCAAGAAGCACAATCAAAAAACATAGAATGCCATAGACATAGAACACCCTGCATGCAAAAGTGGGGGCATCATGCCATTCAAATAACAGCTGAAAAGATCAACCTTTTGCTCATCAGAAAGAGAATCAGCTGGATAATACTGATCTCCAGAAATAAGGCCATTCAGCTCATATATGTTGTTAAAAACAACACCAACATTTCTTGAATCATCAGAATAATAGATATAAAGCTTCCCACTAAGGCCACAAGTCTTTGCATGCTCCACCAGAGCATCCCACATTCTGTTTGACATGCCAGACCCCAGAATCTACATCAAACAGAATATATTTCAGAAGGCAAGAACACAGAAAAACTTCTTAATTCAAGAACCAAATCTTACACCTACATTTCTTAATTTTTGAGGATCCCTGACAAGAAGACGTAAGAAATCCTCAACCATGAATATTCCATGACTATTTAGTTTTTTATGAAAGGAACCATCCTTGCCAATTTTCTCCAATCTCCATACTTCATCATTCAATGCAGGAGGATAGTGTTTCTTGTATACTGCCAATAGTAAAGAAATTGAAATTTAAAACCCTTGAACAGGTATCAAAAGAAAGATGAAAATGATGGGCAGCATGAACTTACATTCTCCTCTGTGATCTTTAACAGTAAAAGCTTCAGTCTTCGCCTCACGGATGTGTATACCTTCACAATATCCAGTGGCAACTTTCAACCCAAGCCTAAATTTCCTGCTCCTAATCCAGCTAGAGTTATCAGTGAAAGTGAGATCCCCCAGTGTTCCTACCCCTTCCTTGAGTGTCACTTGCAGATCCCCAGTCAACAATGGTCTCTTTCCTTCACGCTCTTTTACAACATGGCTTTCAAATTCTTCCTGAGTCCAGTCCTCATCATCTTCGTTGTTGAAATCACCCTCAAGCACAACAACATCAAGTTTTACTGATGCCTCAGGGCCAGCAGTTACAACAACATCACTGTTAGCATCAATCAGAACAATGTGGATTGCAGCACCCTGCTCTCCCTCTACTTTTCCTCCTGTGAAAAGAGGAAGGGACAACCTGGACCTAAACTGTAATTGTAAATTTCTTCCATCTGGACCTTCAATTCTTTTTGGGGAAGTCCTGACAAAAATTTTAAAATAATATACCACCTATCAACAAACTTGAGTGGAAAAAATTACACTGGATAACAGGAGATCACTGCTTTAAAAAATGAAAGGAAAAATTTGCTTGTTCTCAGTGTACACACACTACTCTCGCATCAAAATGAGATCCACTCCAAGTGAATAGTAGCATATTTACAACCAATGTAAGCAACAGTTTTCACTTTGCTTTCACAAATAAAGTAGACTAAAAACTATGATGATTTATCAACCAAATTTACAAACAAACCAAAATTGTCACATATTCACTCAACTTTTCTAATATTCCATAATCTGTTCCTAATTTATTTATATAAATTTGAATTACTCAACATTTCAACAAAGCACTTATTGAACAAGAAAATTAAATGTTAATCATAGTGGGACATCTTATGCAAATTCTTAAAGATTGCTACATTTACTGTCCTGTAAATATATACAATTTTTTCATGACTGCATAGTCTGACACTCTTTAAATAAGTGATTTTTTTCCAATTTTTTTTGGTTTATTGGACATGGGCTATAGAACAGGAGTACCCATTTCCTCCCTCCACATCCAACATCAACAACAATACTTATCCATATGGGAATCACTGGTCTAGAACTACAATCCATAAGAAGGGAACTGCTACCCTGGGGATACAATCTCAGAATTTCAATGTGTCCAATAACTTTGGTCAAGATAATGGAATCATTAGGCCAATAGAAAAGTTCCATGAATTTATTTTCCATAGAAATTTTACAGATCCTAAATCAGAATACCTGCATTTGATTTGACCACCAGTATAAGTTCAGTAAAAAAAAAAAGAAACAAATAAATATGCATCAGTACAACCATCAGGTATACACTGCTAACAATCAGAAATAAGCAACTCATATATTTAAATTTTAACACAGAATGCTTAATACCTTCCGTTGAGTCTAGGAGGGCCCAACTTTGCTAAAGCACGTTCCACTTCTTCACTTACCTATTTGACAAAAATCGCAACAGAGCAAAAGGAAAAAAATGAGACAAATTAAGTTAATACACACACATGGAGAATGCCAAACAAGAACTGCTTTAACCAATATGTTATTTGCTTTCTTATTTTGTAGGAGTAAGTTAATCTAGTCAGAAGTAATTTTGCAATTTTAGTTACAAAGTGTGCAGTTCACAGCCCTTCATGTGTAGGACAGATGGCCCTCCATTGCACCTCACTCTCAACTTAATGAAGCTGAAGCTGATCCTTAAGAGTTCACTCTCAAGTTAAGCCCACCCTGACTAGGAACAGTCCTTGCTCTAGAAAAGCATATGGTTGAAACTCTATTTATGAAATTTTAAAAGAAACTTACAGCCATTCATACTCAGGTAAAAAATTTGAGAACCCTAAGGCCATGGTTGTATGTGATGCATTTAATCTCAACTGTAATTCAAGTGACCCACTTGTGATTTCTAGGAACTCAATCAGATGCTAAGAATTTATCCCAACTTCCCTCAATTTGAGGCCAGATCCTAATCTCAAGGTGATAAACTCTTCTTTTGAAAAATTTAACAGAAATTCTCAGCCTTAAAATGCCAGTGACATTGATGTGATGCCTTAGACAATGGATGTGTGTAATGCATTTAATCTCAAACGTAATTCCAGCGATCCAAGTTTGTGATTCTTTCAGACTGTAAGGTGCTAAAAATTTTTCCCAAATACTTTTAATTTGAAACCAGATTTTAACTCAGAAATGTACATCTTAATATTTATCTAGCTTCCTGGAAATATATCCCCGTACAAATCATTTGTAATCAGTTCATGCAGAATCAAATTATAGAAGCAAGTAAAATTCTTACAACTCTTCGAAGAATAGGTTCCAGAGATGAGCAGAGTTTCTGCAGGCTGTCCACTTTAAGAGCTTCCACAATCACACTGCATTTTACAAATCAGTTTGAATTAAAATAGAACTCAACATAATATTCTAATTTCTAATATGATTAACTTACATAGAATCAATTTACAGTAATCAAATGTAGAAAATAAAAAACATGACTTTTAAGGACAGAAAGCCATTAAGTGAAGTTGTGGCCCAATGTGGGAAACATACAAAAAATACCGTAGGCAGAGATGTGAAAATAAACAAAAACCTAGCAAATAGAAAGAGTAAAATACAGTCTTGTTTCGTAGTTTATAAATTGATAGTCAAATAGATGAATTTCAATAGCTAAGAAAATCTAAATTCTGAAATTACAGTAATATGTAGCCTGAGACTCATTTAATTTTATAGGAGGAGAGACACCATCTTTACGCTCTCTTCAACTTCCTAACTACTAAACAAAATGAACAGTTCTTATGTGAAAGTACCCTTACTTCCATCTGCTCCAGGGGCTCATGAAAGAATTTCTTTCATACATCTTCACAGTAAAAGAATAAAACAAGGCAAGCAAAAGGCGACATTTGAAATTACTGAATGGAATATAGTCTAGACTGGCATCCAATATCAGCATACTGATTTAAACAAATGTTGGTTGAGCATCCAAATAGGTAGCAACAACGTAGACGTTGACACTCTAGGAGCACAACTAAGATTTTGGGAAATAAGCAGAAACTAAATCATTCACAAACAAACCAAAATATGAAAGGAACTGATATCTTCAACTAACATATGAAAGAAAAAAGAGCAAGTATGATCATTGCAAATACAGAAAACAGCAAACTGATATCTTCAAGGATGATATAAATAAAACCATCCTCCCGCCATAGAAATCTGTTCCCATTTTAAAGTAAAGACTAACCAAACTATTAGCAAAATGAGAGTCAACACAGTCCCAGACGACACAACTTAATTACTCAATTCTCCGCCGATACCTACATCAGATTGAAACCATAATTCTCACAGCATGTAAAACAAATTAGTAATATCAACAGACTAATCAAATAACAATCCATATATAATATACAATTTATAGAAACAAAACCCACAAATTTACCTAGCTAAAGCAGGACGTTTTCGGTCAGGCTGCTGCTCTTCTCCACCTTCTAAAGCCCTTTTTCCTCTAGCCATACTATTAGTCCTCTCCATATACCTGGTCTGCATTTTTCACCCAATTATAGAAACCCTAGTTCCCCCAGATCTGCAGACAAAACAAAATACACAGAATTTCACTCCATCAAGAAAACCCAAACGGTAAAACACTTCACTCCTTCACTACAGATCCACACTAACACAAAATTTCAACTCAAAATTTCCCCACTATAACATTGACATCGAATCAGTAATTCTTCTCCGAACCCAATACCTAAACATCAATAAAATAATTAACAAAACAGTAAAAGAAAACTTTGACTTCAATTAAAATCTACAAAAAAAAAAATCCTTCCACCCAGAAAACGGACTGCTGAAGTGAAAAAGAAAAGCAAGAAAGCGAGGGAAAACCTTTGAGAGAGAGGAAGAGCGCTGTTTAGGGAGAGAGATAGAATATCGAAGAAAATCGGAAACAGGTGAGAAGGTAATAGACTTTACAATAATTGCATAAAATTCGCAGCATATATCGACTTTGGTCTACTCTGGCGACTAATCGTTCAACAGTTCTACCAAAGGAGAGGAGGAGAGAATGATCACGTACTTCCTGGTTCATTGTGAATCATCTTCTCTAAATGGATGTCGATGGCGAAATCGACTTTTCCTTACTTGATGGAGACCGCGGTTGATTTTTTTATTAGGGCAAAAGCACTATTTAAGTCTAATATTCTTTAATTTTTAACTTATGCATTAATAATTTAAACTCTCATTTTTCATCATATTTAATCTCTAAAATTTTTTATTTCATATTTTCAGTAGTCTTTTAAGAATTAGAAGAAGGCTTCTGTTATTAAATTAATGATAACTTTACAAAAGAATCAGTTTTATATAAATATAATAATAATAATAATAATAATTATTATTATTATTATTATTATTATTATTATTATTATTATTATTATTATTATGAGATTATTTGCACAAAATAAAAGATTAAATATATCAATTCATTTTAGAACTAATGAAATAGTTGATATGCAGTGCATATAAATATATCATTAAATTTTATTTTATGAATATCAAATATTAATGAGTTTTAAAAATTGTACAAAAATTTAAAAGTTAAATATATAAAATAAATTTTTTGAGAACTAAATTAAGAAAAAATAGGAATAAAAAGTGTTTGTGTTTTACCCTTTTTTATTGCCATTGGTTTAGTGTAGATAATGCTTTGTGATTTTCATATGATATTAATTACATAGTAGCCGTCCATTTATTTTTTTTAATAGCATAATTGAGTTACTTTTGCCACGTCAGCTGAGTTTTTGTAGTTCTTGTTCGTGATGTCGTTTTAGTAGGGGGTTTCGTTGACGTCATTTGATTTTTCTCTTTTTTTTTAATTTAAAAAAAATAAATCGTATAAATTGAAAATAGAAATTTATAGTCTCAACCAACAAAGACAGGCAGAAAAAGAATTGTGCATGTAGAAAAAAGAAATTGAAAAGACATTTAATATTAATAAATTTAAAAATATCTAGTTTGCTTTCTAAAGTAAATAAATATATATCAGAAAAATCTTAAATTTGACTTGAGAGTAGATGTCATTCTTATCCAAACCCATTTTAGAAAAAATTATATATATATATATATATATATATATATATTTAAAAAAAAAAAAAGCATTGTAGTATACTTTTATTCTCATCCCTAAGCTTTTGCCCATAATACCTCAAATCTTTCACCTTGTTTTGGTGATTATTGAGCCATCTATTTCAATACTAAAATCTCAATTTCTTGCCCAAATCAATAATAAATAACTATTTATCCAAATTTCGTTTTGTCTAATTTTAGAAACTATACAATTGAAGTAGCTTCTAGGTGGATAAATTTATGCCACAAGAAGGAAAAAAAAAAGTTTAATATATGTACACTTGTCATGATTGATCACTTTATATTCTATACTCTCTTTTTAACACATATTCTCTATATACTCTTCTTTTTTTGTCCAATCAATATTCAATTTTAGATTCAATTAGTATCATTAATTTAACGTGATGCTGATGTATCATGTGATTTGATAAACTTTCATGATCCTGCCACGTCATTATATTAAATTCGAAATTGAAAAATTAACAACCCATTATAATAAATTATATATATATAGAGAGAGAGAGAGAGAAATGTATTCAAAAATTAATATAAGAGATAAAAGTTAATAATTGTGCCAAATACAAAAAGCTCCACTCAAAAGTAAAAAGTTTTGAAAGTTCAAATATGCCCCTGCCAGGTCTGATTAAGATTTTCATTTTCATATGGGTATGTCTGCGGGTACAGTTTTTCCTTCGAGAAGATGCATTAAACATACTTATTGATGAAATGAAATACGTACTAAGTTCAATAGGCAATATTTTCTACAACAAATATAGCATATTAAGGGCAGTGTATTCAGGGCCTAGTTATAGCATAGTAATATAAGAGATAAATACAAATTAGTTATTTAATTAATATAAAAATATATTAAATTAATATTCAGTTGAGTTATATAAATATAATTATTCATAAATTGCATATAATTGTAAAATTAATTTATACTATGAATATATAATAAATGTTGAAAAACAATACCCGTATATTATTTTATTTTTTTTATTTATAACATTTAAATATCAATTCTTTATGTAAGATTCACAAAAATTACAATTCAATGCGTTCCAATCCAATTCTTAGTCCATAATAATAATAATAATAATAAAGCTCAAGCATACTTTAAATGAAGTCTTAAACGACTGTATTTTACTTAGCCCTCCCTGCAATGAAAAAGAATACCAATGCCAAATACACTTGTCCTCACGAGAAAAGAAAAAAATCTTAGTTCTTGAGTTGGTCAGAGGTCTCAGATATTGAATTTGTGTCAATTCAATTTAAATCTCAACTTAAATTAATGCATGCAAATTCAATGCAAGGCTTGCACAAAGTTGACATTATCAATAATCGTACTAACACAATCAACTTTCTTCCAACAGTCAAATATTTTAGTTACTTTGTTACAAGGAATATTAAACTGAAATTTCATGATTAATTCCACGTTATTTTCAGGAAAAAAAATTAACTAAAATTAATGTTGTGACCAATTTAAAAATAAAATAAAAAATTAGTGATTATGTGTAATCGATACTCTTTCTGGATAATTTATTGTCTTCTTAACATATAAATTCATTTTCCAAACACTAGCAAAACATGTGAAATGAAAGAAAATAAGCCTTAAAAAGCCAGGATTAACAGAATTCTATAAAAGGATTCTGAATAAACTGGCTTCAGATTTCAAATGTTTAAAATACTTTTGGCACAGGCCTCCCTAAACTACTAAAGAAAAGCCAAGACTGCAGATCATTACCAAAAACCATATTATGATGAAGAGTTTTTGGAGATAATTTTCCTGTTTCTTGATTGGAAAATGTAAAGAAAAATTACCTTTTATAATTAACCAGATGATTGCTGCTCTCTAACTTGGTTGAACTCCTCAAGCCTTGTGTGAAGTTTGAGTAGCAGTTGCCGGCAGACTTCTGGAGATGTGCAGGGTCCACATAATAGATAGATTACATTACCCAAAGGTCTCATGAAAACCCCATCTTCACGGAGATTATGCAGAAGAGAGCAGGCGTACAATGATGCATATCTGCAGAATATCAGATGCTCGATCAGGCATTTATATTAAACTAAACACAATTAAACCAGAAGTAAATGCTGGAAGAGAGGAGATATATATTGGAGGGACCACTTGGAATCAATTTGCAGTTGCAAATGTATAGTATTTAATCTTTTAGATCAAAATACGATTCAAAATATCCATGAGCCATGAAAGTACTAAGGAACTGACTACCATGTAGTTCCCTGACAAAGGACATGGTGCTTCATAATATAAGTTATTATGGAAGCAACAAAAATTCTAGTTTAGAATTTGTACATGCCTGGGCATTTGTCATTCCCAAGTGCTACAAACACCATGATTTCAAAGCTGTCAAAAACACTTTAATATGGGAGAAGTCCTCAAGGAGTCTAATTATCCATACTGATAGTTCAGAACATCCAATGACAAATTATAATATAATAACCTTTTATGAACCAAGCTGCTGACAGGGCCGCTATTAGGGGTCCAAACAACCTAACTGAATTTCGGGTAATGCAGTTCAGGTGGGATTTTTCACAAGGATGAGGTTGAAGTGTTCGTAGAAATAGCAACAGGGCGGATTTCCCTGACCCCGAAACCCAAGGAAAAACTTTTTTATCTTTGTCCCAGCATTACAAGAAAATAGAGATTCTCAATTTTTATTAAAATTTTTTATTTTATTTTAATATTAAAAACATTTTGTTTATTTTAATCAATTAGTTAATTATATAATTATTTAAATAAAAAAATAATTTTTAGTTTAAATGTATGTTATATTTTATTTTATTATTTTTAAAAATATTAATTATATTAAAATAATATATATATATATATATATATATATATATATATATATATATATATATATATATATAGCGGGGTAGAAGCATAGAGGCATAGAATAAAAATCATAAAAAAAAAACCAACCCGTTCAAAGCGGAGCACTGCAGGGGCAGGTCCAACTTCCATTTCTAAGTGTGGTTTGGTTTTGACCTTCTTTTTCAAAACATTGGTTTTCAAACCGAACCAAAATTTTAAGTTTTCCCCTCAGTTCGGGTGCATTTCTTGAGTTGGATTTCGGGTATGGGTTGTTTGGTTGGTCTGTTTTTTAACAGAACCGAACTGACCACTGCACACCCCAATCTGCGATATAGCTTCCTCCAATCTTTATGCTCCTGATTGGGTAAGCTTATCCCCTAGATCAGCGAGCCAGGTTCTTGTATTTTGATACCATTTTGGCCTCTGTTTTTTAGTGACAATTTTCAGATGTTTGAAAAAGAAAAATTTAGCAATGGAACTTTGGGCTTCTGATTCTTTATTATCAACCAAGTTGCTGCCTGCTTAAAATATTCAAACAAATGAAAGCACTACATGCACAAAAAGAACTATGAAGAAAAGTAAATGTGGCAATACCCAGCATTATCAACTTCCGCCCGTAGTTCTAGAGCAAACAGGGTTCCCAATGCAACCACTCTTTCAACAGAAGGATGTGATGAGATCTGTTGTATCAGTTCCGCATTCCATAGCTGAAAGCATTGAATGCAATAACATATCACTCTTCATGGATGAAAAGAATTGATAACCCAAAATAACCTACAGCTTCTAGTTCTTTTCTGGACCCGAAGGGATTTAACCACAGCAGGTTCCATCACAATTGTTCAGATGAAAATTTCCTTTCAGTGGGAAGGAATAAGAAACTTATCCAGGAAAAAGCTTATTTTACAAAAAAACTAGGGAAAAAAATTGATCCCCAATTCCTAGCCAAATATATGGACGGAATAACCATTTAATATTCAGAAGGTGATGCAACTGCTTTTTTATATTAACTGCTCAACAGAGAAGCTGCTGTTACAAAAAAAGAATTTATTAGCAGAAAGTTTAGTCCCCATACCATGCCTGCTAAGTTATCATATCAGATTATATGATTGCGATTAAACAGGCTGACTTGGAATTTACTATACTATTCAGCCCATGAATTTTGATTAGCGCTTCTCTTTTTTCATTTTTATTTTTTGGGTTAGGGCCGAAGTACATTATATCACTTTCTTATTCATTGAGAAAATCAATGATATTAAATGCAGACAATATAAGTGCGTATTCATATAATTGTTACCATTAAATATAGGCCAAATTACTTTTAAGTCCACAAAAAATTGATCTAGATTTCACTTTTAAAAAAAAAAAACAAAGTTCCGAACTCAAACTGGAGTGTTCACTAATCCAGGTCATGGGCTTCCAGTTCCAAACAGCTGGGCTAGTCGAGGTTCAAAAGCTATGATTAATTTACAACTGTGGCCGAAGATGATGAGGATAAGCATTACCCGTCATTCTAGCAAAGTAAAATTTAGGATGATGAGGATAAGCATTACCCGTAATTCTAGCAAAGTAAATTTAGGCAAGTTCAAAACTCAACAATAGTCATTGTTCCTGACAATTTACAGATGTAATTGGTTGCCAGCCAATACATATCAGATTATATGATTGCGATTAAACAAGCTGATAACTGTGTCTCACAAGGAATAGTATCTACGAAGTTTTTCAACTAAAGTGTGATAAATGCACACGAACAATTGCTAATATGATCAAATAATGAATGGATTGGACTGGTTCTAACTTTCTGTTTTCCTGTGGAAGACTCGTGGTGTGGCATTATAGCAAATGTGGGCTCAACTGTATTATTAATCAAATTTGTCTAAATTGTGTAATTTGGCATTCAAAAATTCCTGATTATGCAAAATGCCAACTTCAAACACTCACTGACACCAGAGAAAAGGTGATGGAGGTGATAAACAATGAACTAGAGGCAAACAGAGAAACTTCACATACCTCTTTTAGCAACTTTCGTTCAGCAATAATATTAGGGTTTGTACTGGGATCCTTGAACCATTTAATAGACATAGCAGCTGCTGCGCACCCCACAGCATGAGCGGAGAATGAATGCCCTTGCAAAAGGGCCTTCAGCTACAACAACAATCAAATAGATTTCAGTACTTTATCTCTGCAGGCATTAGATGAGTTGCTTAGTTCAGTCGTGCATGACTTCTGGTGAACGAATCAAATCAGACGTTTAAAGTTTAAAACTTGTTCTTCAGAAAAATAAATGAAACCACCCAAGGCTGTTGAACGAAATGTTACACCAAAAACAAGTAAAACTTACATCCAAAAACCAATTTTGCCTGCACAACTATATCTAAAACTTCATTACTATAATTTTCTAATTTCCAAATCAACTGGTGAAAACTGCATACATTATATCAAGCAAACATTCAAGTAAATAATAAGAATACTGAGGTATATGAGCCACATCACATTCGCAGAGAAGCAACCTCTGCAATCCTTTTTATTCGTAATGCCAAGCGATATAGTCAAAGAGTACCAATGGCCATTCTCCAAAAATAAGAGAAAATGAAAAGAAAAGTAGTAGCAAGCAATGCAATAAAACCAACTGCAATTGACTACCTTTGAGTCTCCAATAAAAGAATCAAAAACTCTGTCAGTGGCCAATGTAGCAGCCAAGGGTATAACTCCCCCAGTCATCAGCTTTGCAAAGCAGGCTATATCTGGTACACAACCAAGCAGCTCTGCTGCACTCTGTCAAAAGAATAGTATAGCTTCCATCAAATTTAGTGAAATTCACAACCCATAATTTTTAACTTAACAAAAAAAAAGGGAAAAGGAAAGAGAGAAAAGCAAATTAGAATGACTCTGAAGGGTAAACAATCTCTGCACCAAGACGCCAGAAACCTGTAAAAACTTCATCAAATATTATTGGAATATTCCTAGTTCGACACTCATTTACAAGGGCACGTTGGAAAAGTAGATCAATCATTAGCATTCCTCCTCCACCTTGTATAACTGCAGAAGAAGTCAAATCCAGGGCATTACACAGAGCATCAAGAAAGGTCACTGAGAATGAAAAATCTATGTACCGCAACCCATGTCGAATACACGGTGGCCATGGCTTTCAGACAAGCAATTCACAAGTTTCAATAAAGCCAATAACTGAGGCTACAGTGCAGGCCAGCAATTCTTGGGTTTAACTAAAATGCAAAAAAAAGCAGTTATAAATAACCATGGTTTCAAACCCATACTGGAGTGGCAGGTCCAACTGTTTAACCAGGAACAGGACCAGCACCTGGTCTGATTAAGCCATAAAACAGTTGGAGAACTGGCTGGGTGCTGGTTCAGTTCTCCACCTTAATGACAGATAAACCCACCTTTGACAATCAGAACCAGTCAACCCAGACCAAAATTAAGAGGGTAAGCACTATTGCCTTTAGGTAAGGTGGTGGCTTCTTCAATTGCCACATTTCCTTATTAAAAAGGGTCTGCCACTTTTAGAGTTGTTGGGAGTTGAACTCAGGTTCAAGGAGTTACTTTAGAACTCAACTTTCAAACTAAGGTGTATATTTGCACTAACTGCAACATTAACTTAAATTCATAAAATATTTTTTCTCCTTCCCTTTTATATTTGCATTTATAAAATTTGTTATATATAAAACAGATCACAGACATAATTTTTTTTAAAGATAATTTCAATTATATTTTTACCATTATTTTTACTATATAATCTTATTATTTTAAGTTATTTGTTAGGAGAAATTTTATCACACTGAAATTTAACTAAGTAATTTAAACTATATGCTTATAATTTTAAATTCTTTTAAAGACTATATAAATCAACAAATTTTAATTTTGATAAATATTTGTAAGTTTATACATATAATTTATACAATAT
The DNA here is from genome assembly GCA_023653625.1 of Triadica sebifera. Lineage (NCBI taxonomy): Eukaryota > Viridiplantae > Streptophyta > Magnoliopsida > Malpighiales > Euphorbiaceae > Triadica > Triadica sebifera. The sequence continues at coordinate 2,373,732 of CM042910.1, forward strand.
ATTATTTATTTTAATTTCGGTTCAACCCCTGATCAGTCACAATTGATCCTATAATGCTGAATCCTTTGGGTTCCTAGTTCAAATTCCAAAACAGGTTTGAAAATATTGGTTATAGCACAACTTGTTGCAAGGGGAATATATGATAAAATTAGTCTCAGCAACACATCTTTCCTCAGGTGTACCACCGGTCTTAGCAAACACCCAATCAAAGGAATAGAAAATTTCAGGGAGCCAACAGAACAAAACTTTGAAAAAACTTTGGCCAGAAAATAAAACAGCACAGGAAGTTATGAAACTTCTAAATTTTCAAAAAATCAAAATGCATTTTAGAAAATGGTTGCATGATTTTCAGAAATGCAACCATGGTCTCACATGAGATAAATGCACACAGACTGACATGTAACTTGAGCGTAAAACAGACTTGGTCCAAATGTAAAGCAGTTCCTAATAAACATGAGACTAAACACATAATTGTTTTCTGTTTCTTTAGATTACATAATGAACAAATAAGAATTGCCTAATGACCAAGAAACCACCAATTGATTTCCGAGAAAACTCATCTCAGAGAGGAAAAAGGATACATGGGTAAAGCAATGGTACAACACATATAACTGCATTGTCCAAAGAATTGTGTCCACATATTTCATAATAAATCAGGTGAAGTTGTTGAAAAAGCTCATAGAAAGTGAACCCTAATATGAATCCCACAAGAACAAACCGAGAACACAACAGAAAATGTAACTACAATTGCTAATAATTCTCTTACCTGGTTCCATAACCAATGCTCCAATATGGATAGTTCCTTGAAATCCTGAATATTGTGATAGTTTCTGTGATATATACGATAAATAAATTCCATAAAGATTTGATTTGTCCCTCCACTTGTCAAAAACTTCATCACGAGAGCTAAAGGCTGCAAAAGCCAGAACATGTTAGGAAACATCAATAAATGGCAACAAAGATAGTAGCCAGCATACGAGTAAGAATAGAAGACATCATTTTTACAAACCAGTGTCTTTAGTCACATTGTCAGAATGCATTCCTTCAGGTAAGGAAAGTTTCCATTCACTGTTGCACATAAACACTGTAGGAGGATCTAGAAAGAGGCCCCTTCCACCATACCTGTGAAATTGCAACGGTAAATGATTAGGCTTCAATTTAATATTGACAGCTCCCCATTACTCTCCGACTATAAGAGAAATATAAACAACTGAAGCATATGCATTGATGCATGTGCCTTTCTATATGCAGCACAACAGACATCGAAGAAACCTAAAAAGCAATCCATGAGGTAAAGGAACATGCTTGAGATGCAAAACCTTCTTGAAACAGCAACAACGATATGCAACTCAAATTTTAGTGTATGCAAAAATGCTTTTCTTAGCCAACACTTTCTATGATTTTTTCAAATAATTTTTGTCATAACCAAGTCAATCAACAGTGAAGCAACTAAATATCCAATGCACCAAAAAAATTACTGAAAGATTTCAAACTTTTATCCATCCAGATTACTTAAGTACAAAACTCCAGGTTATCTTCCAACAAAATCAAATTGTTTCCTACATTTTGTCAATCACTCCCAGAAACATTAAATAGGTCATTCCTAAGCAGACATTAATAGTTTTCCTATGCCAAACATCAAAAGCAAAGCCATTCAACTGATTAGTCATTGAAGACAGACTAATTTGGCTGAAAATTGACTTAATATGTACTCAAGGATCTTTACCAAGCAAATTCGGAACTCTATACCACTTCTAGTTATATGTTTGCTCTTACAACAATTTTTAGGATATGAAAACAAACTTAATGGTTCTAAAACAAGACATATGGCTTGACAATGATTTCACAAGCAATAATATGCCATAGAACTTATAAATAGCTCAAAAGTTTGAGTACTTCAGAACAAAATGCTTCTACAACATGAAATAAATGATACATACCATGGTTGCTGAAGAAAGCCTGTATAAGGTGATGGAGCTTGTGCTTCCATCGCTCCAAAAGTATCACCATGATAAGATCCTTTAAGAGCCAGTACCTAAAATCACACCAAAGCAAAGATGCCATCAATTTGTTGATGGTCACACAAACAAAATCCAATTCACTCTTTAGTAGGACGACAATTTTTACAAGGCATATGTTTTGAAGAGAGTATGGCCACTATTTTTAATTTTCAAAGAGCATATGGCCACTATTTTTAACTTTCAGAGGCAGTCACAATGTAAATAAGCATATAGTTTTGAATTTTTATGGTCATCACACCAAAATTATGAGATAGGCACTTAAGATTAAATTGTAAACAAAGTTTATGACAAATCTTGAATGGTCAAATTCCAATATTGTTCTGACCATCAATCCCAAATCACTCATGAGTGTCGTCCAATTCACACAAGCCTCAAACAATAAGGAGATTTAATGACCAACAAGATCTATGGTATATTCACAGTAATCAATACCAAGTGCTATGCCGCCATGATATCATTCTTTAAAATTTAAACCATCCCTGCCACTAAATATTAATCAGAAAGAAAAGACACAAATACCTGCTTTGCCATAAATTCATTAACCTCATACCCCTTTTTCATTTATGAAACAAAAATTCCAGCATTATTTAGTAGATAATGCACATGGTAAGAAACAAAAGGATTATTTGGCAAACCTTTAGCTCAATGCGTCTTTCAGTCGTATTCTTCTTGACAAATTTTAGAAGCATTCCATTATCAAAAGAAAATTTTCGAAATGCCATTTTGAGGCCAATTTCAATTGTTGTTGATCCATTATCTGAAAAGTACACCCTAGAAGCCCAGCCTGTGAAGATGGGAAATTAAATTAATTATTCACATATAATATGTATCAAATAATACAATGCAATGCAACCTAAAATGCCAATCTATTTACAGGTTCTAGTTTATTCAAGACTGGTACATGTTTATTGCACTTGTAAGAGAAAGCAAATTAAGAAGAGCATCAAGAAAGTACCATTTCAAATGATAAACCATATGTCAATTTTGCTAATTAAAGACAGTCCAACAATATGAAGAAATACTGGAAGCAATGTTGAACCAAAAACATTACTAAACTTTACCCACACCGTCAAGCAAAAGCTCTGCACAATCTAAGGCTGGCTCATAAACATTCTCAGGAAACATTACATGACCAAATCTTCCAGTGGCATAACCCATATCTCTTGCAAGCTCTATCTGAAGCCACCTAAATAATTAACATCATTAAAGAATTTCAGATGTAATCACTAACAGAAATTGAACTTGGCATTAGCTGGCAGCCCCAAGCGCCACAGCATATATATATATAACCTATTATAGGCAAAATATCAATCCGAATCAAGCTATTCTCCATCACAAATCAATAAAGCTATTCTAGGTAACAAATCAACACATTAAAATAAATCAAAACTAATCCCTAAGAAATAGGAATTACATAATATTTTCCAGCACTCCCCTCCAAGCTAGTGAATGGATATCATCCATTCCAAGTCTGTTACAAATCAACACATTAAAATAAATCAAAACTAATCCCTAAGAAATAGGAATTACATAATATTTTCCAGCACTTCCTTTCAAGCTAGTGAATGGATATCATCCATTCCAAGCCTGTTACAGTAATTACAAACTCCTTCACCATCTCTTCAAGTTCTCTATTCACCCAAGTCATCTCCTGTTACAGTAATGTCATCCACATAGGCCAACAATATTGTCACTCTCCTAAAGCTGAGCAATTTATCAACAAAGTGTGATCTTCTTGATTTTATTTATACCTATACCTACCATAACTTTAGTGAATCTCCAAACCAAGCTCTTGGGAAATATTTCAATCCATACAAAACCTTTTTTTAGCTTGCATACCACTCCTATATTCGATGCAAACCAGGAGGAATATCCATATAGATCTCCTCCTCAAGATCTTCAAGTAATCAATTTCCTTGTTTGGTGGCTAAGATTTTGGACTTAATCTCATAAAGCTGTGCAACATCCCCAACCTTGAATAGGTCTGTTTGCCAGCTTCCCGTATTTACTTAGCTGTGCTCAAAACATGTATTGCTGATTTCGAGTTATTTAGAGTTCCATAAGCAAGACATCATCATAGAGTCTTATTCATCTCAAACGTCAAATTTAGGATCCCTTAGTTTTGGACCGGTACCAATCAAGTCAATTTTCCTTTTGCTTTCAAAAAAGTACAAATCGATCGAAATCATCTCAGAATTCAGATAATTTTTCCCATTCAACCTATATGTTGCCTAAATATTCTACAATTCCCCCATTGAAAACAAAATTGTTTTTGTTGATCAGAAACATATCGAAGTTGCTGCTGGTTTCTTTGAATTCCAACATAGCTGAGAATGAGCACCAAAAAAAGGCTCACACAATCCAAAGAAGGCATTAATTACAATTTAAAAAAGAAAAGAAGTTGAGACTGTTTTGCAGGTTCACAAACTCTATTATGTAACAGAAAAATAGAGATCAAAAGGGGCAATGAAAGCTGCAGAGAAAGAACCTCAAAAAGCTTAATGCTCTAATACCATGATAAAAATCAAACTCAATATTTGTGCTCATATTGAATTGATTAAAAGGAACATTTTACACTAGTATAGAACATACAACAAAGAAAAGCTATTCTACTTAACAAACCAATACAAATCAAGCTATTCTAGTAACAAATCAATAAACATTAAAATAAATCAAAAATAATTCCTAAAAATACAAATTACAAAGTATTGTCCAACAATCATTATAATGTAGATAAAGAAAAAAAAAGCAAGGCTTTGGTAAAAAAAAAAATAATAATTTGGGGTGGAGAGGTGGTTGGATATGTGGTAGGATGTGGGTAACATAGGGACTAGACCAAAGCCAACATCAATTGTCTACAATACCCTCCTTGGAGATATAAATTCATACTTTGTCAACATTTATCTCATTTTCCAATGAGATTTCCTTAAAATATAAAACTTTCTTGATTCAAAAATATTAATGCATAATTACTGACAAATATAATAGCATGTTTAAGCAAATGTACGCCCAAGATGACACTATATGGGCAATGTTCACCATTAGTACATAGAATTCTATGTTCATCACATGCATAATGTCATGTAGACACCTATATCAGCAAAATTAACTAAAGCAATTGAATGAAAAGATAGCAAATGTCACAGAGATGAAGACAGAGTGATAAAAGGACTGTAATTAAGATTGTAAAATAGCATAATTCAGTCATCAATTGATCATAAGATATCAAATACAATTTTAAGGACAGAAAAAAAAAATCCACATGTAATTAAGAGGACCTGCAAAGTAGCATCAGGCCCTTGAGTCCACCAACTAGCACAGCCATCAAACTGTTCAGTTAAAAAGTTATTTGCGCCTGTAATCGAAACAAAACAAAGTTAGCTTAGAGAATGCTACTTTGCATAAGAAATTCATAATGAACACTGGTCAAGAAAAGCATAAACAATTTGTGCATGAACCTAGAACAAATATTAAGAAAAAGAAAAAAGGAAAAAAAAAGGCTTTGTTGCTTAGTGCACAGCTGCAATAATTATTTGCTATGAGTAACAAACGCCAATTGATACAATAATTATTTGCTATGAGTAACAAACGCCAAAGGCACAGGACATTGGGGGAGAGAGATCATAATTCTGCAAATAATTGCTTCAAAAAAAACCACGAAAGAAGAAAATTATCTTAATTACCTATTCCTCAAATAGGACAGTAATGGCATCTCATTAACAAGGTCATGATCTCCAACAACAACAGCAACAATATCATAACCTCGACATCTTCAACTTTCATAAGCAGAAATGGTTCCAGAAATGCCACCTAGCTGCCCATCTCCTACAAGAACACCAGGGAAGCGGAAAGGCACATTTGAGGAAGAAATTTATAAAAGAAATGAATGGCATTATAATTCCTGCTCTATATGCAGCAATTTATTGATACTCTAATGTCCACGAAGACATAACTTCTGCTATTTCTGATAATTATCACTATTGAAATGGGAAAGAAAAAGACTTGAACTTTCTAATAAAACTTCTTTCCCCCCCACCCCCACCCCCCCAAGATTATTGACGTGGAATTAGCTTGGAAAGTAAAAAGACAACATAAAAAATTAAAATTACTCAAAACAAAGGATGATCAGTTACCGGTACAAATCACACTGAAGGACCGGGATTGGCAACCCCTCCAGCAGTCTCAATCACACAAAAAGCGCTCATTTTCTCATTTTCACTCTCAACTATCAACTCATTTCTCAAGAACTGGCCCAACATCTCCACCAATGCAGAATCCTCCACAACTGCATTCTCCCTCTCCGCGGCCAAATGCGGCGAAACAGCATCCCTCCACGCATACATCGTCTTGCAAATTAACTCCAAAACTACAGGTCCATCCTTTAAAATCGTGTTCCCCTCACGAAAATTCAAATTGTACATTCCAAATTCAAAATGACCAACCTGGAAAACTCCGCCAGCGCTAGAGAGCGAATTGGCAGCAGGGAGAGAGGATTTGATAACGGAATTAGAAGCAAGGAAAGAGAAAGGAGGATTGAGGCGAGAAGCAAGAGAGAGAAGTTTTGAAAAGACGAAATGAGAATCGGAGTCGGAGGGAAAACCGGTTTGAACAGGTTTGAGGTAAAGGTATTTTACGTCTTGTGGTGGTGGCGGAGTGCGGAGGAGGAGAGCGGAGGAAGGAAGAGGCGAGGCCAGTGGAGATTAGAGTTTTACCAAGGGAAGTATTGGAGCCTCAAATCATGAAAGTTGGATGAGAGAGTGGAATGTGGAGTGGCGATGAAGTGACAGTGGAAAACAGTTTGCAATGGGGTTGATGATGAAGGTGGCGGAGAGAGCGGTGGTAGCGTAGGCGGAGGAGGGAAGAGAGAAGCAGAAGCATGGTTAGAAGAAGTAACCCCTAGAGCTGGGGAGAGCTGAATGAGAAAGAGATGTAACGGTTGAAGTAGTTATGAAATTTGAAATGGAAGAGGAATAGCCGTGGGGCGGCATTCTCAATTTCTCAAGGTTGCAGTCCAAAACTGGTATTAGTGTCAGCGTGATCCGATACGGGCCAGAAGGCTAAACCCATGCGTAGGTATTTAAGTTGGAATTAAGAATAACAAATAAATATCAAAATTTTTAATTATTATGCAAATTTTTTCAAAAATATTATAATGTTACATCCATGTTTAATTTTTAGTAAAAAAATAAAGTGATATATTTTTTAACTATACTAAAAATTAGACTTAATTCTTTTAAAAAATTAGTGTTAATTTACAATAATTAAAAATTTTAATATTAATTTACAGTATAATAATAAAATTTGATAAATGAACTTTGTCCAAACCAGAAATACTAGCAAATATTTTTTTAATAAAATATAATTGTATGATTTATATCATTAAATTCAATTTATTAAATAAAATAATAAATTAAAATTTTAATAATATAAATCAATTATAAAATAAATATTTAATTAATATTAGTATTCCTCCTGTCAAAATTTGACGCCACATGCAAATCTGAAAAGTCGAAAGGAAAATTTTAATTGAAATTTTATTCTTTTATAGAGAATAGAGATTAAATTAAAAAATGGATAATTTTTTTTTAATGATTTTTTCTTCGAAACTAACGGCCAACCTATTTTCTGTGGAATGTGATGAAGGGAAGATGAGGAAAAGGAAAAATGGTGGAAGATAAACTAAAAAGAAGAAGACAATGTCAAAATCCAGATTTGATCCAATAATCATCACAAATTATTCGATCAATTAATCAATAAAAATCTATAAAAATACATGTCTGGGAAAAGAAGTCAGTGGTCAGATACTACGCCATTGCTTGGTCCACAACAACGCACTTCTCCCCTCTATCACTCTTCTAATAGACGCTCTCCCGCTCCTCCTTTCTCCGTCGAGATGTCCACCGCCGCCACCACTCCTCGTCGCTCCGTCTTTCTCGGCGTCGATGTTGGCACCGGCAGTGCTCGCGCTGGTATCTTTCTTTTATTTTCCCCACCTTGTCTGTCTGCATGACGCTTGCTTAGATGTTGTTGTTTGATTGCAGGCCTTTTTGATGAGAATGGGAAACTTCTCGGTTCTGCTAGTAGTCCAATTCAAATATGGAAAGAACGTGATTGCGTTGAGGTGAATTAATTAAGCTCGAATTTGTTTTTAATAATTGCTTATACGAGTTTGTGAATGAATTTTGTGTTGCAAATGTTGTTATATATCTCAAACCGAAGTAAATGTGAAATTGATTGTTATTTCATATCAGCAATCCTCAACAGATATTTGGCATGCCATATGTGCGGCTGTGAAGTCAGCATGTTCACTTGCAAATGTTTCTGGTCAAGAAGTTTCTGGCTTGGGTTTTGCTGCTACTTGTTCTCTTGGTTTGTGAATTGATTCGTGTAAATGCTTTTTGGAGAAGAGAAACCTCATAGGACATGTTTCCTTTTTAAGTATGGTTCCCTGTTTAAAATAAGGTTGTTTCTTTTGCTTTTGTTTTTGAAAGTTGCTGTTGATGCTGATGGAGCCCCAGTTTCAGTTTCTTGGACTGGGGATTCAAGAAGAAACGTTATAGTTTGGATGGACCATAGAGCTGTAAAACAAGCTGAGAAGATCAATTCCTCTAACTCGCCAGTATTACAATACTGCGGTGGTGCTCTTTCTCCTGAAATGCAGCCACCAAAGGTACTTGATTTCCATTCTCAAAAATCACCTTATTTTGCACTGCTTTGGTTTTAAAATAACATGAAGTGCACATGCTCTTTTAAATCTTAAAAAAAAAAAAAAAGGAATTTCCAATAGCAGGACAAAAATGCCACTACTTGTGCAGCTTGAGATTGCAACGCTGGTTTTAAATGATCTGTATGGTTTTCTGCAAGCTGTATTGAGTGCATTTAACAATGAATATATTTCAGCTTTTGTGGGTGAAAGAAAATTTGCAAGAATCGTGGTCAATGGTGTTCAGGTGGATGGACTTGAGTGATTGGTTGTCATACAGGTAGTTTTCTTTTCCATTTTTTATGTGGAATCATTCTTAATGCCCATAAATTATTCTCTTATATTAGTCAAAAACTTGTTCCTTTGAGTAGCTTGTGCTGATCTCTATGTGTTTTTTCCTCAATGACTCAGAGCAACAGGAGATGATACTCGGAGTTTATGTACAACAGTGTGCAAATGGACATATCTTGGCCATGCACATATGCAGCAAATGAATGAAAAAGATTCTCGAGACATGGAAGCTTGTGGATGGGATGATGACTTTTGGGAAGAGATTGGCTTGGCTGATCTACTAGACGGGCATCATGCTAAGATTGGTATGCTCAGAGAAATAGGAGATCAGTGCATCTTATTGTTATGTAACGTAACATTATATACTTTGTATACCTTGTAATGCTGGATTCGTGGGAGCTATTAAAATTATAATTGAGGCACTAAGAAAAATGTTAGAACCTGGGCATAACCTAACTTTGGTAGATAAGCAAGAGAAGAGAAAAGGGAGAAACTAGAGCGAGTGGAGGAAATTCAGCAGAAAAGAGATGGAAGAGAATGGAGATAGAGGAGAGAATTGAGAGGAGAACTGAGAATTTGATTCCATTATTACTTCCATCATTCTTTACAATGTAAAGCTAGTTTTATGGCTGAAAGAGTCAGCCGTTGCAAGCTACTAACAGAAGCACAACTACCATTATAATAACAAAGCAACTGTTATCGAACTATAGAAATCTGTTACTATTAATCCACCTGTCTTCTAAGTAGTAATAAACAAGTAACGAGTTGTTAACATATTTAGTTTGCCACTCCTACCAGTATAAAGTCTAAGCTGCCAATTTGTTATGCCTATGTTTTAGGACATTCTATGTAGTATGTTCCTATTAAAGATTTAGCATGTTTATCATTTCTATAGGGCCAGTTCTTTGACTGTAAGGTAGATAAAAAGGGCCTGCAGCTTCAAAGAATTCACTCTTTTTTTTTTTTTGAAATTTTAAGAATATCTAAAGGATTTTAGATATCAGAATCTAAGGGATACAATTCCTAAACTTGGTTGCAATTTTGATTCATTCAGTGGATGCTAGGGATCACAAATGGATGGGTACAAGCAGGGCTAAAATGAGTTAATCATCATGCATCCATCATCACTGTCAGCACTCCTGCCACTGAATAATCACGTGGCTGCCAGTATAACTGACATGTGTACTATTGCCTATGTAATGGGTTGACTGCCTCTATTGTCATCTGCCTCAACCATTTTATCATCGATATTACCTTCATAGTCACTTTTCACTAGATGCGTCACAAGACGCAAATGTTGTCATTACTGCCAGCAACACTGTTTCCATATTGACAATGGTCATCATTGACCCACACGATCAATTCTGTTGTTACTTTTGAATGCTAAAAAATCATAGCAGCAGAACAAGCCCCCAATATTAATGAAAAATAAAATGAAGGCATAACATTTTTGTGATTCATTTGGATGTTCTATATTTACAGTATTTCTTCCTTTATGATGCATATTGATTAATTTTATTTGCTAAGGTATTTGATGCATATTAATGAATGTGAAGAAAGTAAATCATGACACAGATGGGTATCAAAATACCAAGTTAGTTTTATAAGACTGCGTTCACCAATATTTCCTCTTTCTTTGTTGCGAGTATCTTGACATTATATACTATAAACAGGACGAAGTGTAGCATTCCCTGGCCATCCTTTGGGCTATGGTCTAACTCCTACAGCTGCACAGGCAAGAATTTTCTGCCAATGAATTCACATTGTTTTCAATTGTTGCTCCCTTGACCAAGTAAAAATATTTGATTAGATTAGATGTAACAGTATTGGCACATTGCATTCATCTGGCTTTGGAGGTGTTTATTTTCAACTTCAAATCTATGGATCATTTCTATTTACTAATTATTGGCTTATATCTTCAGGAGTTGGGTCTCGTAGCTGGTGTTCCCGTTGGGACTTCACTGATTGATGCTCATGCTGGTGGTGTGGGGATCATGGAGAGTGTTCCTGAGGCAGGATCTGATGTGAAAGGTATTGATATTATTTAGAATGAAATGATAAATCCCATACCTTTATCATATGATAAGTCATGTAACGGAAAATATATGCTCACTTTATATTCTATTTTTCCCCTCAGAGTATGATAAGGAAGCAATATGTCATCGTATGGCATTAGTTTGTGGTACTTCTACTTGTCATATGGCTATTTCACAGAGCAAGCTGTTCATTCCTGGGGTTTGGGGACCCTTTTGGTCAGGTAGCATCTAAAAATCTTGAAAATATTTTTTGGCTTTCTGAAAATAAATACAGGATGCATGTGTCTAGAATAGGTTATCATTTTGGAATATTGTGTATTAAACTTGTTAAAATTGGATCTATGAACAAGCACGCATGCAGATACACGTGTATACACATATATTTATCCAACTATCTGATTGAACTTTAATCTTGAGCTCCTTTATTCTTAATTTCTTTAGCAATGGTCCCTCAATACTGGCTTACAGAGGGTGGGCAGAGTGCTACAGGTGCATTATTAGATCACCTCATAGAAAACCATGTTGCTTCTCCTCGACTTGCAAATCGTGCTGCTTCTCAAAGTAATTTTTTGGTTTGTTGCAAATTTGTTGTATCGTAATTTTGTTTGATCTCTCTCTCTCTCTCTCCCATATTATCGAGATTTGTTTGGTTTTTTGTTGAATTTTCTTTATCTTCCAGATATATCTGTGTTTGAAGTACTGAACAATATATTGAAGACTATGATGGATGACCTTAAGGCTCCATTCCTTGCTGCTTTGACTGAAGATGTGCATGTCCTTCCTGACTTTCATGGAAACAGGTAAATGTTTAATGAGGATGCAATTTTTTCTGGTTATTTGTGCCTACATGTTTGCTGTAAATATGAACTGTTAAATTTGTGATGTTTCAGATCTCCGATTGCAGATCCAAAATCTAAAGGAATTATCTATGGAATGACTCTTGACACAAGTGAAAATCAATTGGCTCTTTTATACCTTGCTGCTGTACAGGGAATTGCATATGGTACGCGTCACATTATGGAGCATTGCAATTCTCATGGTCACAGAGTAAAAATGCTTCTCTCCAATTCTTCCTGCATTGATATATATTGCCATGCATCCCTCCTATTCTTTTATGAGATCATGCTTTTAGTTGAGTTTTCCTGCAGTCATTGAGATTTACCATTTTTCTATTCCTGTAATATGTCATTTCTCCAAGGCTTTTTTTTCTTTTTTTTTTTTTTAAAATATATCTTCATTTCATGCAGATTGACACATTGCTCGCGTGTGGTGGTCTTTCAAGGAACCTTGTGTTTGTTCAAGAACATGCAGATATAATTGGTACTTTCCTTCACTTTCTTCTCCATTGTGCGTCCTTCGTCCTTCCATTTTTCTCTCTCTCTCTCTGTTTGTCACTGTATTATCCTTTATGTGTATGTTTTTTGGTAGATGGATGGTCTTTGGACATGAAGTTTCATTAGTCTATTTTATAACATCAATGATGTGAAAAAATAAGGTTCTCATTTAAAAATTTATTGTTGTTTCTTGTGCTTAAATACAACTGTTGGATGACAAAAATGATTTCCGAAGAATTGGTTAAGAGTAGGTGTTATTGCACCTTCTGTAGCTGCATAGTTCTTATGTGGTTTCAATCAGACCAAAAAATGTTGACAGATTATGCATTAAAGATGGTGCTTGTTGTAAGTTTTTCTTAACTGTTTCTTTTTCTAGCTTACTGTTGTGCTATGTATGGGTTAATTCTCAATGTTCGCTAGTTGATGAATTATTAGGAATGCTAGTGTGATGCCCATATGATGCTGCTGGACTTTTGCTATTGTAACATTTTCAAAATATATATTTATTCTCTAATATGTGATCTTTTCGTGAAACAAGGTTTTTATCTGGTCCATAGATCCAATTTTTTTCATTTGCATCTATTTAGATCATGTTGATGAAGATTTTTTTTAAATGTTTCTACAATTTTTTTGACCTAATTTCATATTTGCATGTAATCATTTTTTGACTAGAAGCTGCTTTATTTTTCCATCATGTTTGATTAATATACTAAAACAATTTTAAGTAAAGGAAAAGAAAACTGAAGCAAAAATTTACTGAGAAAGTGAGAAAAAGGTTCACTCCATCCTCCACTTCTCACCTTCTCTCAGCAAAGCCCAAAAATAAGAAAGAAAAGGTTACTGACTTGATCCTACATTTGCTGATATTATGCATAGGAATCTATGGATCAGAAAAAGCTGAAACATAGTGCTATATGTTCCCCCTTCTTTCCCTTTTCTTTTTAATTTTTTATTATCCCTGGTATATTATTTGTATTTCTCCTACATGCATTAAGGGTTTGCATGTAAAACTACCTGAATGTGGATAACACATCTGTTATTGCACTGTTTAATATTGAATAGTGAGACACCTGTGATTGACTTCCAACATTTTAGTATTAAATACCGTGCTCTGTCTTTTAGCTTGAATGGTTGGTTTTACAATTGGTCTGAGCTATTTCTAAATTATGTTTGAAAACTCAAACTGCAGTTGATAGTTTACTCATATAATAGCCTGGTAGTTAGTTGGGGTGTTCAAGTCAGATTTAATGGGTTACAGTTGGGTTTTGACTCAACACAGTTGTAATAATGGATGTACAGCAGTGTGAAGATGTTCATAACTGAGTTGGGGCAAAACCCAACTATAACCCGTAAACCAGATTTGAACACCTCTAGTATTTAGCTCAGTATTAGAAATACTATGACTGCTTAGATATTTCTTCCAACATATAATTAGAATGTAAAAGGAAAATTCAACAAATTCGGACTATGAGACTATAATGTTTTGCTCAAATTAATCATGGAATCAAACAAGTGAATTTTATGTAGTGATGTATGCATATTGACAAACCTGATGCTTAGTCATTCACAACTTTGCAGGCTGCCCTATTATACTTCCACGAGAAAGTGAGTCTGTGCTATTGGGTGCTGCTATTCTTGGTGCTGTTGCTGCAAGGAAATATGCGAGTCTCAGTGAGGCCATGAGAGCACTTAATGCAGCTGGTCAGGTATGTGTGGCTGTTCTTTTCAATATTTGGTCTCATTTATAACTTTATTGACACTTTGCAAAGTATAATGTGTTGTCTGTGTGTGTGAGAGAGAGAGAGAGAGACGGAGAGAGAAAGAGAGAGAGAGCTCCTCAGGGTCATATTGGTCATTGTAGCTATCCTGTACACCCATGTGTGTTTATGAGATTGACCTCCAGGCCTGCTAGTATTAAGACACTAATGGATTCAGGATCCTCATGCTAAAACTTGAAATGTGTGCTCATTTATGTATCGTGTACTAACAAAAAGGGTCTCTCCGAAGTATTTTGAAAATGCTAATTCATTCTGAATTGAGAAAACCTAATTTTTTTGTTAATTACCTTATGGCACATTATAATAGTAATGCTGCTGCTCATTTGTTCTTCACTTTGGTTGTGTTTTATCATGTCATACAGGAGATAAAAGATGCTGAGACTGCCTAAATTAACCAAGGCCTCCATTTTGCATCTTAAGCTGCTTAACACTGATTAAAGTGTTTTAAACTACACATTTCACTCTTTATTATCCTCAGATTGTATAAATTACTCCTTTAAACGAACACACATACCTTTCCTTAACTTGCTGTTCAACAGAGTAAAATTGGCTTTTACTGCTTGTTCTATTTGGATATTAAATGTTGTTTTATTTTTTAGAAGGTGCATATGTAGATGAAAGACTTGTGTTGCTATTTGGAATATATGTGCTATTTGAGGATTTTATAATGCAGTTTGACTGGATAAAATTATTGAATTTAAGATATAAATTAGCTGTTACGAGGTCCTTTTAGTCCTCGTCCGAGTAGAAGTGATGTGTGCAAACAAAAGTACCTGCTGCAACATGTCTGAAACAATGGGGATATATTATGGTCCTCAAGCAAGTGAAATCCTTTTCATTGATTTCATTCTGGTTTAATATGCTTGCATGTTTGCAGGTCATTCATCCATCAAAAGACCCAAAGGTGAAGAAGTATCATGATGCCAAGTACGATATTTTCCGGCAACTTTACGAGCAGCAACTGTCTCAACGTTTGATTATGGCCAAAGCTCTGGAGTAAGTTGCCACTTTCTGGCAGCAGTTATGAAACCTTGTGAAGGATCTCTGTTTCCATATGAGAGAGTGCATAGGAACAAGATGTCTATAGTAAACTATAGAGAGAGAGAGAGAATCTTGATGAAACTTCAACCATCTTTTTTTCCCTTTTTCCTGTAAAGCTGATTTCTGAGACATTTTTGCACTTGATGAATTGGAATCTCAAATTACTTGTAAAGTTGATTTTACTTACACCGAATACATTTACATACCCAGGACACTTTCCAAGATCAAAAAGCTCCGAAAATAAATAAGGTAGTGCAAATTTGTGTCCTTTGTACATTTTGGAACTAAACTTTAGTTTATTACTAGGAAAGTTGATTTACTGTTTTTAGCTATAAATTTTGTCATATGTGACATCGAATTATTATCAAATGCATTCTCAATTAATGGTGTATAAATTCATTCTCAACAAGTTCAAAATAATAATAATAATAATAATTAAATTCATTCTCAACAAATTTTCATATTTATGATAAATATTTATATGATTCAATTATTTATGGAACTGGATTTTTTTCAGAAGGATTTATAGATCTGTTAAAACTAATAAAATAATAAGTTAAACTATCAAAAATAATATTTGCAAGAACAATCATACCTTTATATAGAATGGAACATAATTTTGTTTGTTATAAATACAAAGTTAATTACAATTTTATTATTTAATATATATTTTTTTCGATTTGTATGACGTGAACTTGAAATATATTAGGAACATAATAACATATTATAAGTGAATTATATTTTCAATTGTCATATGACATATAATTAATAACATCTAACAAAATTTAATCAAAATAGTATATATTAGTTAATAGTGTTTACAAGCCTTTAGTTACGGATCATTAGCAACATTATCAATTACAACTGTTGTCATCAACGGCGGCCAAACTTAACCTTAATGACTTTGAGATATGATTTCTAAGTTTAAATTTCCGATATGATTTCTATTGGATTTATTATATCGTATTAAACGCATCGTATCGTGTCATGTAAACCCGTTTATTAAAGGAGTCGTATATATATTTGAATTTTAAATATATTTAGTTTATCATGTTGTATTCGGATTGACCCTTATCGTGTTATGGATATATCAAAATATAATATGAATATGATCCACTAACACAAATTGTCATCTCTAACAATCTTCGTCTCGTTTCTTCTATTCTTCGGCTTTTGTTTGATTTTCATGAAGTTCATATT
This sequence comes from Triadica sebifera, assembly GCA_023653625.1. NCBI lineage: Eukaryota > Viridiplantae > Streptophyta > Magnoliopsida > Malpighiales > Euphorbiaceae > Triadica > Triadica sebifera. The sequence goes on from CM042910.1 coordinate 2,390,136, forward strand.
TCTCATATCTATAAAGAAGTTAATTTTGTTGTTGATTCTCTCGCTAGTATTATTTTTTAATTTCAATATAGGTATAGATACTCGATTTTTGCATACGGAATTGGGATCAATGATAATAGCTAAAGGTAAACTTTTACTCGAGAAAAAAAATGATGAAAATTGAAAATCCTAAAAATCTATTGGGCCTAAAAATCTAAAAATCCTAAAAATCTAACCAATCAATTGGGCCTAAAAATCTAAAAATCCTAAAAATTGAAAATTGACAAAAAAAGACCCAAATTGATCCAAAATAAGAAAAAAAAAATTTATTTAAGTACAGACATCATCTATATCCTCATAGATATTTTTCTGAAAGATTGAAATTTCATTTTTTGGCACTTTTTTTGCCTTCCATTTTCAAATCTACATCCGCATAGACATCATCTACATTTGCACGGACATTGCTACTAACCCCTAAATAGCTATTTTCCGTTCACACAAATTTGATTCTCTTTCTATCATCACGATATTCGTTGAGATATAATTTATATTCAAGCAGATATCTCACCTATCGCGGTAATTGTCAAAATGTTGATTTTTCATATTTACAAACTAAAAATTCGACTTTGATCACCAAAAATTTAGTTCTCCATTTTTGTCTCCCAAAATCCTCTATAAATACCATTTTCTTTTGCAATAAATGGGTTAGCAATTTTTTATTCATACCAACACTCTGTCGAATCAAATACTCACTCAAAAATAATATTAAACTTCTCTTTCCTTAGTCCTAAGATTCATATCCGAAGGAAAAAAGTTAAGAGATATTGCAATTCACCTTAATATTGAAATTATTTGATCATTTTACATTAATCAATCCTTGAAGAGAGCAAAGCAGACAAAAATAGCAATATGAAGGTCATTTCTCATCACTTTTTTCTCCTATACTCATCTTTATTATTAAGTTAAGAGATATTGCATTTTATCTTAACATTGAAATTATTTTATCATTTTACATTAATCAATGGTTAAAAAAGGTAAAACAAACAAAAACAACAATCTGAAGGCCATTTTTCATAACTTTTTCTCCTATACTCATCTCCTCTACCACTTTGTTTCGGGTTATATATATATAATGTTTCATTGAACTATGATTTTCTATGTAAAAAAATTTCTCTTATTTTATTCTCTAAATCTTGAATTGAAATTGGATTTTTTTTATTTATTTAATCTTTTTCAATTTGAGATAGTTATGGAAAAATAAGATTGGAAAAAAGTATTTTTTGGGACTCTCTAAAGTCAGCGGTAAAACAAGAAATCTAGTAGCTAATTCGGGTATTTCTTTATTGTCACCTCTTATTTCGTGTTATTGGTTTAATGGGACTTTAAGAAAATATTTATTTATTATATTTGAGGAAATAGTCCTAAAAGTTATCAAGATCTATATCCGCATAGATTGGACATGTCTTAGGTATCAATTTTTTCATCTTTTTTTATATTTTTTGTTATGTGAAAACATGATTATTCCTTTAATAATACTCATATTAAACATTTCTAATGTTTTATCATGTTATTTGGCTGAATTTCGTGGTTTTGCTTGGGGAAGAAGGTCGTATGAATATGGCAGACATTTGTGCAAACTTTATGTATATCCATGTAGATGTAATTTTGTAGACAGTAAAAATTTCTAGTTGTTTATTTTCTTCTATATTTATTTTAGATTAATTATGGTGCTTGGATGATTTAATATTTAATTTCCCCAATTTAGATATATAATTATATTTTTAGGTTAGAAATCTCAATCATTGCACTCCTTTTCTCCTTATCCACCTCTCTATTTATTTTAATGTTTTCAATTCATTTTGCTTTATTTTATATTATATGAATGCAAATATATGTTTGATATGAAATATGGACATATCTTTGAGGACATTTTCTAAGGAAAGAGGTAAGCCTGGCCACGGGCTAATTGGCCCCATGCCAGGTTCAATCCAGACCAGACCAAACTATATTAATTTCAGGTTCAGTCCAGATCGTGGCCCCGTAGAAAAATAGTCCAGTCTGGGTCGGGCTCTTTCTTTGGAAACCAAAAACTGTCGATACCAACTAGGAAAATTTTAAAATAAAAAAAAAAACTAACAATAGTCTCATGATCGTTGTTCCCCCTGGCTTCTCATGTGCAACACAAAAAAGGGTGCAATTTGCACTTTTTTTAATAATTAAATATATTAAAATATAAATATAATAAAAATATAAAAATATTCCTTATAAAAAAATAACAATTATATTTTAGGAGTAATATTGAAATTAAAATTTTTTTTTCTATAAATACCAAATTCATTTCAATTTTTTTCATTTAATACACAATCTCATTCTCAATTAATTCTCAATTTCTTTCAATTTCTCTACAATTCAATCTCAATTTCATGTACATATATTCCTAATTTCTTTCTAATTAGTTTCAAATATTTTTTTCTCTATTTTCTTTCTAATTATACTTCTACATAATTTCATTTTTCTCTTCAATTTTTTAATTTTGTCTAATTCTCAATTTTTTCTTAATCCAACAATTTTTTTTCATTATCGTTCTCTACGCTTTTTTTAATATTTTCCAATTTTTTTACAAAATTTAATCATAAAATAATGGCAAGTCATAGTGGATTGAGCAATTTTTTTATGAAAATATTATTGATTTGAAAATTTTATTGAAATTTTCGATGAGGATGAATAGTTCAAAATTGCAACTAAAAAAAGTCAAAGAAATAGGGGTAATGAACAATCAAGTCCGAGTCCAGCGACGACAACATCATCTGAAACAAAAATTCGAACATCCAACATTTTTCAAATTTATTTTTAAGAAAATTCAAAAAAATAATAGGTCATTTGATATTGTATGCAATTATTATGTACAAACATATAAATTTAAAACTAGAAATGGTTATAATACATTTTGAAGACACTTACAAAATAAACATACTGCTTAAATTGGAATAAAGAAAAGACAAAATCAAAATTTCAAGTACGCAATATTTTATTCTACTTCTCAATTATTTCAATATAATGAAAAAAAAAATAAAAAAGAATTGGAAAAACTGATAAGTATGAAACATTTATCTTTTACTTTTTTTGAAAAAATATATTTTATTAATTATTGGTAAAATACATTAAATTCATTTATTAAACGTGTACCTAGAAATACCCTTAAACATATTTTATATAATTTATATAAAAAAATAAAAAGAACTGCTTAAAATATTTTTTTTTTCGAACGGACATATTTGTATTTCTAGTGATATTTTAAATAATCATTTGCAAAAGTATTCTTACATAGTTCTTACATATCATTAGATTGATAGTGAATGACAATTATAAAAAATATTACTTATATTTAAAGTTTTTGATAATTGGCATACCACCGATAATATTTTGTTGTCACATCCACAAATAATGAAATTATAGATTCCATTTTATCTTGAAAATGACAAAAATTCTAAAAAATTTCTAAGTGATGTTCCTACTGATTAGAATTTAATTTATGAATTATTCAATGAGTTATATAGATATAGAGAATTATTGTACACATTTATTTTCAATAATGTGTCACAAATTAATTTATATCTACAATATTGAGATCTTTGTTAATAACTTTTAAATATTTTAAAAGTTTTTAATGATATAATATATATTTTATATAGTGTTTGCATGATTCTATTTGTATGATAAAAAATAAATGGTTGAATATTTGATTAAAAAATATTGAGATATTTGTTAATAACTTTTAAATATTTTAAAAGTTTTTAATGATATAATATATATTTTATATGGTGTTTGCATGATTCTATTTGTATGATAAAAAAAAATGGTTGAATTATTTTAAATTTATTTATTTGATTAATTTTGTATGTTGTGTTTTTTTATCTTATATATAAAATAGATTGTTTATTTGATTATTTGAATTTTTATTATTCATTGTTAGATTTAGTGATGATATTAGTGTTTATTATATTATTAATTATGTAAGAAATTTAACTTGTGATTTATTTATGAAATTTAGTTTGATTTATAATATTTATACTATTACTACTATTAGTGACACTACTAAACAAGTTTCGGGTGAATTGAAAAAAATTAGAAAGAGTGATTGTTTGATTATACAAAAACATGAAAAACTAAGATCATTTTCCGGTTCACCTGAACCTGACATTTATCTAATAATTACATTTGAATTTAGTAATAATATGACAGTTAAAGATTTTTCAGTTATTGACTGGTGCATGATACATCAAAATACTTATTCGATACTCTTCTAAACTACAAAACAAATTTTTTCAAGTTCAATTTCAATTATTACGATTGAACAAGTTTTTAGTGCATGAAGTAATATTTTGGATGAGACACGATCTAACTTAACTCCCGAATCGCTAGAACCTCAAGCACATATTGATAATTAGATCAAAGCAGCATTAGAACAACAAAAAAATATTAAAAAAAAATCCATTTGAGAACCAATATGACTTCACCACTGAAAGAACGACTGACACATCTGATACCGACAGTTTCAATTGAAAAAAGGTAAAAGGAATTAATAATTAAATTTTAAAAAATAAGAGAACTACGTGAATTTTGATTCATTTAAACCTCAAAATAATACAAAAGTTCAAACCCAATTATTAATATTATATTTTTTAAAATATAAATTCAAATTTTTATAATTAAGTTATTTTTTAAAATAAAAAATTAAATTGATTAGATTTTTAGCCTAGTTATAATTTTTATAATTTATTAAAAAAAATAATCATTTCTAAATTCCAACTTATAATTTTTCAAAATCAAATTCCTCTTGTTTTTTTATAACAATCTAACTTATCACATAATATCACAAATTAATATTCAATAAGTTTTTTTTCTCAAAGTTTTCATTTTTTGTAACCTATTAGTAGTAATATTTTATAATTTACACAAATTAATATTTCATAAATTAATATTTTTTCTCAAAATTCTCATTTTTTCTAACTAATTTATTCCCCAATTTTTTTCATTTATTTCTAACTTAATATTTTTTTGCTTCATGTATAAACAAATTGATAAATTAAATTATTTTTTTTGCTTCAAATTCACCTAACAATTAAGCTTAATTTTTAAACTTTAATAATTTTAATTGTATTTATTTATTATATTAATTACTTAATTGTATAATTATAAAAAAATTAAAAAATAGTTGGAACCGGCCAAACTGCTGGTTCATAAACCGGAACTAGCCGGTTCCAGTCCCATATTGCTGGGACTGCAGAACTGTCGGTTCCGATTCCGAACCGTGACTAGGGGTATTTTATTTTTAATCAAGTTATTTTTAATCTTCTTTATATTTTTCGTTATGAGAAAACATGCTTATTCCTTTCATAATACACACATTGAATGTTTCTAATAGCTTCTTTGTGAGTTTTCATGAGCTTTATTATATTTGGCTGGATTTTGTGGTTCAGCATGGGGAAGAAGGCTGTGCGAACATGGCTGACATCGATCCGTGTGGATGTAATTTCACAAGCAGTAAAGTTTTCTTGTCGTTTCTTTTCTTTTATGTTTATTTAAAAAATTAATAGAGGTGTTTGGATGATTTAATATTCAACTCTCCCCCAATTTAGATTTGTAATTGCATTTTTAGGTTAGAAATCTCAATGATTGTACTCCTTTTCTCCTTATCTACCCTTTCTATTTATTATAATGCTTTTATTTTATTTTGTTTTTATTTTATGTTGAATGGATACAAATATGTAATTGATGTGAAGTATTTAAATTAAATTACTTGGTGGAATAATGAAAGACAAATAATAATGAAAAAATAATTATACAAATAAAGTGTTAATAAGAAAAAGTTTCTCAATTCTTCATGAGTTTCAAATCAGTTAGATTAATTTTTTTTGTCCAATCGGTTGATGACTCTATCCAAACTGCCTAATCGCACCACAGTTCTTAACTCTCCACCTGAATTTGTGGGACTTGCATGAATTTTTTGCTTGTGAGTTTTAGCTCACTTTTTTTTTTCTGAAAAAATGGGGAAAAAATTAAACTATTGCTTTGTTGAGAAATTTCAGTTATATTTTCTATGTTATTTCTCTATTATGCAACTAAGGTGTACACCTATTTTTATTATTATGAGACCCACATAAAAGAAATAGATGATAGGTGTCATCTAAAAAAGTAGAAAAGATAAAATACAAAAAAAAATTATCTAGCACTTATGTTCCATATATAATTTTAGTATTTAACATATAGTCAACCCTATTTATAGTTACTCCAAATCCATTTATTTTTTTATTATTTTTTTTAAAGAGAATCTTTCTTTTTATGTGTTTTTACCTTCTAATTTTTTGGACAGCAATCAATAATAGGTGAAGGTAAAGATACAACGAGTAGGAAGAAGGAAGAGAGAGAAAGGAGCTGCTTGTTGGAATCTGAAACTAAGGAGCAGCTCTGGTGAGATGTAGCAGCGACGAAAAAAATGGAAAAGAGGAATGAAAGAAAGGGAGAGGAGAAGAAAACGAGATCCTCTATCTAGCTTATTTTCCACCATAACCTAAATTCTAAATGTTAAATCCTAAACCTTAAAAAATAATTAAAAAAAAAGGCGAAAACCACGACTTAGAAACCCAGGAAAATAGAGATCAAACTCAGATAAGTTGCAATGAAAAATAATTTAATCTAGCCAAATGCCAACAAACCTGTACATGAAATATATATCCAAAAAAACATATCTCTAATGACAATGCAAGTTCTTCAATTGATAGTGATTGTTGACAGAGTGGCCACTGTCAAGTTCCTTCAATTGATAGGGTGATATATATATTAAAAAAAAAAAAAACCTCCAATGACATTGTCCGTTTGATCCTTCTAGTGATTGATTGATTGTAGATGAATATCCATTTTTGTTGAATAACTGTGTTCTGTATCTAATGTTGTTTTCTTGGATGAAATCCAGCACTATTTTATGCTGCAAATCCATGTAAAAGTAACAATAAAAGTTTTTTGATGACAGAGATGGACCAGAGTATTAATGCCAAATCAGATAAAAAAGAAAATTCAGGATGAAGACAAGTTCCTATTATATAAGAAAAAGGTTTAAGTATGACAAATATCATGACCACAGGCTCCGCTAATGTCCTGTTGAGTAAATGAAAAATAAAAATAATAGTTTCGTTAAGGTTCTTAAGAGTATGTGCAACAAAAACTACATGAAGTGATTATTTCATTTTTTTTCAAAATTACATGTTCTATGTAACCAAGACAAACACCAATACCAAAAACTTTTTCAAGGAAATAACCAAACCAAAAAAAAAAAAAACAATTTTTTCAACCAATGATTAACCTTAATTTTGTTCTATAATAAAGAAATACATCAGAAAAGAAACTCAATAGAACAAATCACCCATGATGGAAGTACAAAAACTACCTGAAATAGCTAAATTAGCATAGATTAAACAAGTTTCATATGGTGGGTTATTGAGCAACAGCGTTTTTCCCATGACATGGCAAACCTTATATGATACCAAGTCTAAACCAAGTGTCATAATCCGTCTTCTCATACAATCATTCACCTCTAGTCAATTTTTCCCCAATAAAACCTTAAATCTTTACTTTGGTACCAATTTCAGCCATCACAACCGATTCAACACTGATGGAGCAAATGAAGAAATTATATCGCTTTTACCTTGCACCCGTGCAGCACATGCAAAACATAAACAATAAATACACAAAAAAAAGGGAAAATTTATGAGTGCTTGTTGGACACTGTCAAACAATAAAAATGTCCCCAGAAGGATCATATCCAACTTTTAAAGGTTGAAACATGAGCATCCCCAAATAAAACAAATTGTAAAACATGATGCAAAAGTTAAAGAAGTTGAAGGATTGCCTTCACATATAGAGTCCTGGCACTCCTTTCTTTTTGAACATCACTTTCTCCTTTGCTTTCTTGAAGTCTGCATGCGTTACCTGAACCAATAACCATGAAACACAGAAGTGATGAGGAATTAAACTACCTACAAGCTTCTAATGAGTAAAATGCTTCACATGGCAGGTTATAGGCTAAAAAAACCATAGTTGCATGAATAGCAGCCATTTCACGTATATAAAACTTAATCTCAACCGACAACCCTATGCTCGATCATGCTTCCAACCAAATTCAGAACCATAAATCTCCCAATGGGAGCGAAAAATAGAGTAATCAGCAAGATGCTCAAAGAATATGCCCCATTATTTATAATGTTCTTCAAAGAATCACCTTCATGCACCGCTCTCTCAATGCAAGCAAGCCAGCCTCTGTACATATAGCTTTAATATCAGCCCCAGAAAATTCATCTTTAGTCATTACAAACTCTTCTAAGTTAACATCATCTGCCAATGTCATCCTTGATGGATGTATCTACATTCACAAAGGAAGAAGCAAAATAATATGTAGGCAAAGTAAACACTAAAACAACAGTAGGCAATGAATATAAAATTACTTTAACATCACTAAGTACCTGGAAAATGCGCCTCCTGGTTTTGATATCTGGGAGGGGAAATTCAATCTTTCTGTCTATTCTTCCAGGCTGCAACAAGGCAGGATCAAGACTTTCAATTCTGTTTGTTGCAAGAATCACTTTCACATCACCTCTTGAACCAAAACCATCTAATTGGTTCAGCAATTCCAACATAGTTCTCTGGATCTCGCGTTCACCACCTAAAGGTGCATTATATCTGAAACATACAGTTCCCAAAAATTGTAACATAATTTCTCGCCATGATAATGCTAAATCTTGCAATCATGCATATCTACATACAAACCTCTTAGTGCCAACAGCATCAATTTCATCAATGAAGACAACAGATGGTGAAAGGTCATCTGCAACTCTGAAGAGTTCCCTGACCAATTTTGGGCCATCTCCCAAGTATTTCTGAATCAATTCACTTCCTACCACACACTCAAGAAAGTTGCTGATGTAGAATTTGCGACTGCCTGAAGCAAATAAGATATTATAGTGACACCAATGAATAGAAAATGATATATCAAGTGGGTCAATATGCAGTAAGCACTTATGCAATGTAAATTTGTTGCAAATATATATCACAAATGCACAGACTGCAAATGAGATATCTAAACTCCAACCTAAAATCCAAATTAAATGTTTTTTTTCACTTTAAAATGCATTTGCACGTGCATGTGTGTGTGTGTGCACGAGAAAGAGAGATAGAGAGAGACGCACCTTGGCAAGCAATGTTTTCCCTGTTCCAGGCTCCCCATAGAGTATGACTCCTTTAGGGGGTTTAATACCAATATCTTCATATAATTTGGGATGTGTAAGAGGAAGCTCCACTGCTTCCTTAATTTCCTGTATTTGGGCATCTAAACCACCAATGTCAGCATAAGATTCTAATGGAGCTTTCTCAACTTTCATTACAGAAACCATGGGATCAACTTCATCCTGAAGAAGGCCAACAACAGAAAGGACCTGCACAAGCATAAATAAGAAAACAAATTACAAACTTTCACTATCAGAACAGAATTTATATATGTGTGTGTGTGTGTGTGAAACACTCAACATGGCAGGAGATACATTGAATACAAATGCTTACCGTATAATGTTCTTATCTTTATCCAAACTTGAGTTTATAAACTCATTAGGCAGATAAGTTAATGAGTACCATTAAGAAAATGTAGCATATTATACAGAATAGCAACCTATTGTAGAGATAGTTATCTGTATGACATATTTAGAAAAGCTTAAAAGATGTGCACAACTACAACACTTCATTTATAGTAGAATAACTTGACTCGTGATAAATTTTTCAATCAACTGAAAAGAAAAGGTATGACTCCTGAATGAACATAATTTATACATTTAAAGCATTCAACTGTATACCTCTAGTGTGATAAAATAATAAATGAAAAAAAAAAAGAGATAGTAGCACTTCTTGATGTTAATAAAATTGTCTGAGGTCTCAGAAAACCATAATAGAGACCTACAAACAGTTTATTTCTGAATAATTCTAAGTTATATGCTAAAGATTTGGTATATGACTAATGTCATCAGATTTTAGGCAACAGCAATACAAAAATTTCTACCAAGAGCGAGCCATAAAATGAAATGTTAATTCCTATGTCAATCCAACCAATCAAATTCTAACACAAATGAGGGAATTAAAAATTCTCCCCCTTTCATCTGGTTATGTTTATTTCATCCAAACAAACAATGAGAAATCTAAACTCATTTAATTTGTTATGGGTTTGTCCAAACAATTATCGCGTAAAATGTTAGATTTTGACACTTAATTTAACAAGCTCGGTTTTTCCATAAAATTTATCTCATAGCCCTGGAACCAACCATATTGGAGCTTCGCAATAAACCCTAAAAACAAAAAACAAACACCGAATTCTCAAAAATCCGAACAGAAACCGATCTACAAACCTTATTGTGCATAATAATAGCGCAACCAGGCTCGAGCTGGTCCTTATCAACAAAGGAGAGAATCCCCACATAGTACTCAGGCCCAACCGAGAAAGAAACAATGGCGTGATTTTCATCAATAAGCTCCTCCAAGTTTCCGACGCTCATTGGCGAGCCTCTCAAATCGTCAACCTTGGATCTATCTTCCTCATTCTTCTCCTCTTCTTCAGCCTTTCTTGATTGGCAACAAATTCCTCTTCCATGAGTAGATAGTCCTTCACGTGCCCAAGTTTCAGGAGACGGAGCTTGCACTTTGTCAGTGGTTTGAGGGAATTTAACTGTTAACAGAAGAAGAAGAAAGGTGGAGGAAGAAGAGAGAATTTATGTAGAGAAGAGAAAGAAACAAATACTGATATATTAATTCATGCCAAATACATGAGGTAAGAGCTGCAATATAATCGTTGCAGTCTCACAGCTCATCAACTAAAATAACAATGTGTAACAAAAAGGAAAATAACAGACTTGGTGGTCATCATACATGTGTGACCTGTAGTTAAGGACTCCCACTATCACAAACACCCAAACAACTATATATGAGCAAAATAACAGTGGCTTTTATTATTTTTTTTCATGTATCATTCCATCCTCCTTAAGGAACCTTGTCCACAAGGTTAATATCTGAAAATCGTTTCTCAATGTCAAACCAAAATTCCCAAGTAGCTTCTTCTGGGCCCCTATCTGACCATTGGATTAGAACTTTTGTAGCAGCTTGGTTCCCTCGCTTAACCATTTTCCTATCTAATATGGCAACTGGAACAGGAGGCAATGAAGGAGATACCGGTAATTGAGTAGTGGAAGTCCCCTGAGGAGGAATTGATTTCTTTAATTGGGAAACATGGAACACTGGGTGTATACTGGCATCAAGTGGTAATTGCAGCTTATAGGAGACCTTCCCAATCCTGTCTTCAACACAAAAGGGTCCATAATACAGGGGTGAAAGCTTATGATTGGTTCTGGATGTTACACTTTGTTGCTTGTAAGGTTGCAACTTAACAAAAACCCAATCCCCAATACTGAATTCTCGATCCGATCTGTGAGAATCAGTTTGTTGTTTCATGCGATGTTGTGCTCTATTCAAGTGGTACTTCATTATAGTCAGTGCAAGCTCCTTATCCTGAAGAAATTGATCAATAGCTTGAACGGAGGAATCACCCGGGAAATAGGGAATGTGTAATGGAGGTGGCACTCCATATACTACTTCAAACGAAGTTAATTGAGTAGAAGAATGGAAGTTTGTATTATACCACCATTCCACAAGCGGAAGCCATTTGACCCAGTGCTTAGGATTCTGTCCAGTCATGCATCTTAAGTAAGTCTCTAAACATCTATTGACAACCTCGATTTGGCCGTCGGTCTGTGGGTGATAAAATGTGGATTTGAGCAACTCCACCCCCTGCAATCTGAATAGTTCATTCCAAAAGGAGCTTACAAAGATAGGATCCCTGTCATTAACAATAGAGGATGGTAATCCATGCAATTTGAATATTTGATCCAAGAAAAGCTTGCAATAGAGGATGCTGTGTAGGGGTGACTTAGAGCCAAAAAGTGTGCATATTTACTTAATCGGTCAACCACCACCATGATTACCTCTTTACCAAAGGATTTAGGCAAGCCTTCTATAAAGTCCATACTGATATCAGACCACACATTTGCAGGAATAGGTAAAGGTTGAAGAAGCCCTAGAATGTTAATATTCTCTGGTTTGCAGGTTTGGTAAGTGATACAATTTCTGACATAATTCCTAACATCCTTTTCCATTCCTTTCTAATAAAAAAGCAGTTGCAACCTTTTATATGTAGCTTGGACTCCTGAATGGCCCCCAATAGCCGAGTCATGCATTAATTGAAGCAATTTATTTTTTAAATTGGAATCATTTCCCACAACTAATCTCCCTTTTCTTCGAAGTAATGAGTCATACCAGGTATATGGGTTGTCCCTTAAAGTCCCCTCTTGTAAAGACTTAATGATGGTTTGCACTTTAGGATCATTAGTCTAGCTGCGCTCAATTTCCGGTAATATGCTACACACCGGGGTAGACACAGTTAAAGCTGCAAACTCAGAGGCTGGCAACCTAGAGAGGGCATCTGCTGCTATATTTTCCCTTCCTTTCTTATAAGAAATGTCGAAGTCATAACCAAAGAGCTTGGCTATATACTTTTGCTGATGAGCTGTCGTAATCCTCTGTTCCAGCAAGAACTTAAGGCTTTTGTGGTCAGTTTTGATCAGAAAATGCCTATGCGCCACATAATGATCCCACTTCCTTACGGCATATACTACAGCTAAGAGTTCATTCTCGTATACCGAAAGTGATTGGTTCTTAAGAGATAGGGCCTTGCTGATATATGCAATAGGATGTGTGTTTTGCATTAAGACCGCTCTAATTCCAACCCCGCATGCATCTGTTTCAATGACAAATTGTTTATCTGGCGAAGGTAACGCCAGCACCGGAGTAGTTGTGAGTGCAGTTTTCAGAGTTTCAAAGGCTTGTTGGGCAGTCTCATTCCAATTAAACCCATCCTTCTTCAACAAATCAGTTAATGGTTTACTTATAATGTCATAATTCCGGATAAACCTCTTATAATAACCAGCTAGTCCCAAGAACCCTCTTAGCTGCCTAACATTGATTGGCACTGGCCATTTGGTAATAGCTTCAATCTTTTTGGGGTCAGTTGATACCCCATTGCTCTGGATGATATGACCTAAGTATTCGATGGAGTGGCTGCCAAAAATACATTTACTTTTCTTTGCGAATAGTTGATGCTCCTTTAGCTTACAAAAGACAGCTCTTAAATGTTGCAAATGAGATTTCATGTCCCCACTGTAAACCAAAATGTCGTCAAAAAACACAAGGACAAACTTCCGCAAGTAGGGCTTGAAGATTTCATTCATCAAACTCTGAAAGGTGGAGGGAGCATTTGTTAACCCGAATGGCATAACAATGAACTCATAGTGGCCTTCATGAGTTCTAAAGGCTGTCTTATGTGTATCTGGGGAATGCATTCGAATTTGATAGTAACCAGAGGTGAGATCGATCTTGGAATAGACATTCGCTCCATGCAATTCATCCAACAACTCTTCAAACCTATCTTTAATGGTTTTGCTGTTAAGTTCCCTATAATCGATGCATATTCTCCAAGTATTGTATTTCTTTTTGACTAGCACCACTGGAGATGAATAAGGACTAACACTGTTTTGAATTGTACCATTATCCAATAACTCCTGTACCATTTTCTCTATAACATCCTTTTGTAGCTGTGAGTGCTTGTATGGCCGAACATTTACAGGTTTTGCACTTCAATTAATGGTATCTTGTGATCATGACTTCTATGTGGGGGTAATTGAGTCGGTTTACCAAACAGAAATTGGAATTCATTCAACAGCTGAGAGAATTCAGGACCGGTAAGTTCAGTACCTGATGGCTGATCTTGGGAAGTGGACTGAGCATATTTATCCTCAGCTACTGCTGCTCGAACTTGTGCCATGTAAGCCTTAGAACCATGCTGAATCATTTTGAGCAAATTACTCTCAGAGATGATTTTAACAGATATTGTGGAGATACTCTGCAATTGATAAAATTCGTTCCCAATTCGAAAAGACATAGCCAACATTTTAAAGTTCCAAGTTATATCTCCTAAAGTAGCCAACCATTGTATTCCTAACACCATCTCACATCCCCCAAGCGGCATGACCAAGAAATCAGCTTCAAATTGATATCCCTGTGCTTCCCAATGGAATTTCTCACACAAATGGGTACATACAATTTCTTGACCATTTGCCACAGTTATAAAGATTGGATTAATAAGCTTAAATGAGCATCCCAAACTTTTAACAATTGCCATATCCAAAAAGTTGTGAGTGCTACCAGAATCTATAAGAATATGGATTGGTTTCCTTTTATAGTTACCAACAATTCTCATGGTTTGGTGTGCCATATCAGTAAGCCCGCCCATAGCATACAACGAGATTGTAGGTCCATCAGTACTAGTGTCATCATCAACCGAGAATTCTTCTTCAGTGCCTTCCTCAGGAAACTCTTGAACCACAATCATGTGCAATTGTTTTTTCTTGCATTGATGGCCTGGAAAGAATTTTTCATCACACCAGAAACAGATATTTTTAGCCCTTTTCTCATTGATCTCAGCATCAGTAAGGCGTCTTGTTCTTGGTTGAAAAGGTTTAGCGGTATTGTTGGTGGGTTTGAAATGAGCAATGGTGTGACTATTTGATTTAGGTGTAATGGTTGGGGTAGGTAATAATGGTGGTTTGCTTTGGGTTACTGTTGAAGGGGTAGCAGTTGAAACGGGGGACTTATTATAATAGCTTTTGCTGGTTTTGGTAGCAGTAAGATAGGATTCCTGCATTCGTGCAAGAGCATAAGCTTGTTGCAAGGTTTTGGGCCCAAACATTCTCAAAGGAATTCTGATTTCATCACGCAATCCACTGAGGAAACAACTGAGGGCATAATCTTCAGATAGTGTGACCTTGTGAGACAAGATATCAAACTCCTCTAAATATTCTTGAAGAGACCCTGTTTGCACCAATTCTTTCAAGTCAGCCATAGGATCTTCGTAAATCTGTTCTCCAAACCTACCCTTAATGGCTATCACATATTCTTCCCATGGTGGCTCTGCAATCTTATCTCTGTTTTTTAGGTATGACTGGTGCCATTACAATGTTTTTCCCTCCATATGTATCGCTGCCATCTTAACTTTTGCATCAGAATAAGTAAAATCGATTTGGAAAAACCTATCGCATCATCCCTCCAGATCTGTGCCATCAAACCTTGGAAATTCAATTTTAGTGAAACGGGTTGCCAACTGATAGCTACTGTTTGGGGCTCTTGAGTTGGTTTGGCTGAGATTGACAAAGGGGTTTGTTCGGGGCTGAGGTGGTGGGTGATGGGTAGCACTAGTAGTGTTTTGGTTGTTTGAGCCAAATGGAGTTGTAGTCCCTTGACCGTTTGGCTGTGCAGAGGTGAGCAGCAGCTTCAACTCATTGAGAATCGAGCTTTGTTGCTTATTCATCATCTCTGTTAGGGTTTGTTCTTACTGCCTATTGTTCTCAACCAGCATTCCTTTCACCATGGTTTTAATATTTTCTTCAAGTCTTTTCATCTCCTGGGATCGTGTATTATCTGCTATTGACATGGTGAATTGAACCTTGGATTTGACGGGAGCAAAAGTGGAATAGTGATAGGAACGGATCAAAACTACTCTGATACCAAATGGTTTGAGGGAATTTAACTGTTAACATAAGAAGAAGAAAGGTGGAAGAAGAAGAGAGAATCTATGGAGAGAAGAGAAAGAAACAAATACTGATATATTAATTCATGCCAAATATATGAGGTAAGAGCTGCAATATAACCGTTGCAGTCTCACAGTCTATAATGACAGCTCATCAACTAAAATAACAATGTATAACCAAAAAAAGAAATAACATACTTGGTGGTCATCATACACATGTGACCTGTAGTTAAGAACTCCCACTATCACAGACACCCAAACGACTATATATGAGCAAAATAACAGTGACTTTTATTATTTTTTTTCATGTATCAGTCAGAGAAGTCACCGTCGTGAGGCGGCCTTTTGTTTGCGCTTCTTCCGGCCAACGCGGGAGGGGGGAGCGGCGGGTTCATATTTTTTGTCCTTTTTGTTGTCGGAATCGTTCTTGCGGTCTCCCGGTGGGCGGTCATGCCAGATGGGCCTTGACCCATGGTGAGCCGTGGCGGAGCTAGCGGTGGTGAGAGTGGGAGCGGAAGACTGCGAATACGGACTGTGTCGCCGGTAATTTCAATTTGAATTTGGTTCTTATTTTTTGGCAAAATACATCGAGAGCCAGAGGTACCTCAGCTCTTAGGATTTTTTATTATTGAGTTCTCATCGTTTTATTTGGTTACATCGGGTCCAAATTCTTTCATTTTCGTTCACATTGAATCCAAATTAAACGGAGCAAACATGAGTGTAGGACACGCGCCCTCAGTCCTGTCAAACACACCGAACGGAAAACGGGAAAAAAATGCCAGCCAGGAACATTCTTCTTACTAAACCCAAGAGAAAATCCCTTGAACCAGCCATCGCCATCGTTCGTGAACAACAGCTCTGTCTTACCGTCTCTCCCAACCACCATTGTCGAAGATGAAGCATGGAAAGGCTGACAACGAGAGACTAACCGACTCAAATTAAAATCTTAATTTAATATTTTTTGTTTCGTTCATGTTCACAAAAATCTCAAGCTAAGTTTTGTTCTTTTTTTTTTTTTTTCAATGCACTTCTTTTGATTATGTTTTTTTTTTTTACATAAATACTATTTTTGGTACACACTACCCAGCTCCTTAATTATTCTATATATAATTTAATTAATCTCATTAATTTTGAAATGACACTAATGTAACTTATGATTTCATAAATATTTATAGTCTATCACTGTATTGTGACTAATTAAACCTGAATTACAAAAGTAAAAAAAAAAGAATTTAGAGGTAATGTTTATAAAAATATGGCAGAATCAACGATTGTGACAAGTACAAATAGCATCACAAATATTAGGTCAAGTAAAATAACTAAATAAATGTAGCTATTTGGTTTTTTTTAAGGGAAAAAAAAAACTAAGACTCATACTCACACTAACGGATATATGGTTTAACTATTGGATACATTATTAGCTGATAGTTACAATATAAAATTAGATATAATTTATTTTAGAAAATATATATTTTTTATAATATATAAATAAACATAAAAATAAAATACATTGATTATTTTATATAATTATTTATTTTAATAATTAAAATAATAGAATATAATTAATTATGTATAAAAAATTTAATAAATGTATATCTATAATTTATAAATTTAATCAATTAATTTAATATTTTTTAATATAAAATATTTTATTTTGAAGTAACTGATTTTGAATACGTATATTTTTTTAATAAAAAAGACTAATTTTATTATTTTATTAGAAAAACTCTAATTTTTTCAATTTTATTTTTTTATCAGCTATCAATTGTTGCTATTTGTTATGTTGAAAATCAAAATGCTATCAACAAATAGCTGAATCAAACAACTTAAATCTCATTTCCATTTCACTTTACCAATACGCCCAAGCATCCCTTCTCCCAATTTCTATATATGGCAAAAACCTAGTCTTTCAAGGTTTGAGAGATCCTCTAAGATATTCCGTATTCAATTTTAATTTTCTCTATTAAATTTGTATAAATTTGTATTCAATTTAACTAATTTTCTTCTTTAATTCACTTCATCATTCTCGATTTTCGAATGAAAAATCTTTTTGTTATTATATTTTTTTTATGGTATAGAATCTGACTGAAAATTCGAATTCAAAACCTTACAGTTCTAATCATTCGACCAATATCGTTAAGCTAAAACTTATTGATTCACTATTAAGTTTTATATGACCATCCTTCATGAAACAAAGTTGAACAGGGGAAGCTCATCTACATTTAACAGTATAAACCCAAACATCCTGCATCTAATTTCTTTTTGCATGGATCAAATAAAGTACTCCCACTCTAGAGCATTATCCTACAAATACATAAAAAGGTCATTACTGCAATCTCAAATAACAATACCAAAATAACTCCACATGATTTGATTTAATTCCCTTCAAATTATCTTACTATATTATGCTTATTTTCTGTTTATAGTGAAAATTGTGTATTTCTTGTTGAAAGTTTGTTATTTTGATAAGTCACTTAGTGCAAATTTGCCACTGAGATCCTTCCATGCATCTATTACATTATCCAGCTCTATGATGCATGTGTGTTTAGTTCATCTACACATACAACAGTTTTTGGATTTGCCACTATTTCAAACAATGTTTATCATATGATGTTGCCTGATTATTGGATGTGCGTATATAATATTTTCTGGTAATTTCTTCTAAGGCAACTTTTAATTTACTCTTATGTGATTTATGGTGGTTTAATACGTTGGAGTGCATCAAAGAATAACAAGTTTTCTTGCTCATTCCAGCAAGATGAAGCATGTCAGCAAGACAGTGCTTAGTGCACCATTTTCAAAAGAGAAATCAGAAGTTGAGATTTGTGGAAATTCTAAAATGAGCATAGAGCATGGCCGAGGAATTTAGCAGGAAAGATAATCACAATCTCTTTCTGAACATCAGAATTTGGATGGACTGATATCATTGATACAATTATTGTTACATCTTACTATATCCAAAAGTATCACAAGATTTGAAATAGTATGAAGCCAACATATCTATTGGCACTAATCAAATGAATACACAAGTTGTCATGACCCCATTAAATTGCACTAGTTGAGAAATCATTGAAGATTGAATAACCCCAAATAACTCTCAAATATAAGCCTATTTAGGGGGTGTTTAGAATTGTTGTTGAATATTCAAAAAGCAGATTTAGAATTTTTTTAATTTAATTTATTGATTTTTTTAATTTTTTGTAAACTGCTTTTCACAAACCTGCTTATTAGAAAATTATTTATTTATCTGTTTTTCTTTAAAAGCAATTTTCAAAACTAAAAAAAAAACTAAAAATAATTTTTTTTCTAAAAGCGTTTTTTCCAAATAAAAATATAGAATATGCATAAAAAATATAAGTATATTAATTACAATTAGAATAGATAGTGAAGTTTTATTCTATAGATATAGAGAATCAAACTCACTATCTGCATAATTTAAAAATAAAGAGACTATTTAAATTATTTTTTATTATATAACTCTTTAAAATAAATAGTTTGACTTAAATTGCTAGTCTATTGGAGATACTTTTAGTAGCTTAAAAGAATTGAACATAAAGCTAAAGTTTAATGTTTAGTACTTAGTATTAAATGTTAATCAGATTAACCACCTAGAAATAAACAAAATGACACATTTAAGTTATTATTTATTTTTTTATATATCTTATACTTAATGTGTTAAATAGCATATATAATAATTATATATGTATAGATATTTCTCTTGTAAATGTTTTATTTATTAATGAGTATATTTAAAAATAGAGCAAAACGATGTATGAGAATTATAATCATTATAAATTTTATATTAGAATAAAAAAGTAATTTTTCTGTTTTTACTATTATAAATTAATTATTTTGTATATATATCTTGAAAATATGACAAGAAAATGATACATTAACGATGCCAATTAGCGACGATGAACATATTATTTAGCGACACTATTGCGACGGTCACCGACAAGTCCAAAAATTGTAACATTTGCGACGCGTTTAGCGACATCAGGCAGCTTAATCATTTAGCAACGCTAAAAACGTCGCTATTTGTGGTGCTAACATAGTGGCAGGTGATATAGCGACAATAAAAGTCGCTAAAAGTGTTGCTAATTAGTGACTCTGAATTTATCGTCGCTAAAACTCAATAATTCAGTTATTAGCGACGCAAAAAATAGAGTCGCTAAATAGTGATGCTTTGTCAACAGTTTATAAGTAAATTTCAGCGACGCTTTTAGCGAGGCCCATTTGGCGTCGCGAAAGTCATGCCTTAATGCCAGATTTTCCAAAATTCTCTAATCCCTAACTCACAGTCCTAAATTTTCCCAATATAATTATTAATATATTTAATATAATATGTAAATATAATAATTAATATTAATATAATAATAAATATAATTTTTATTAATATATATAGTTTATAATAATATATGATAGTAATTAAGACTTTCCTTTATCATTGGAATAATCAAATAATTAATGTATCCAATTTAATATATTAAAGTGCAATTGAGTTTAAAATTAATACTGAATTCCAATTTGATTAATTGAACTCATGATTAAAGCGTAATTTAATCAATTAAATTGAATTTAATATTAATTTATTAATTAAAATTCATTTCAATTAATCATGAAAACAAAATTGATTCAATTTGATTAATAAAATTATAATTTAAGTACAATTTAATCGAATGAACTCCAATTTAATAAAACTCTAATTAAAGTTCAATTAATTAAATGAACTCCAATTTAATTCAATTTAATTAATGAACCATTTATTTTGGTGTAATTAAATTGATTGGTTGTTAAACTAATAATAATTTGTTCAATTTAAGTTAAATTACAAATTGAACACCATTTTAGTTCTATTTGATTAAATTAATTGAATTTCAATCTCAACTAAATTTAATCAATTAAGATTCAATTTAAATTCAATTAATGAATTAACCATTAAGAAAATTAACCGTGAAGAAAAATATATATAATTATTATACTTAATAAATTTATGTGTTATATATTTATATTCTTTATAATTAAATGTCAATAAACTTACATACTTATATTTTATAATTATATATTTATAGTTATATAAATATATTTTATACTTATAAATTTTAGATGAATTAATATATACACGTTTTATTTTAAAATTAATTTTATTAATTATTTATAATTTTAAATATTAAATTATAATATTTTAAAATTAATTTTATTAATTATTTATAATTTTAAATATTAAATTATAATATTTTAAATTTTAAATTATTAAAATGATCCTAAGTATTTAGTTTCAGTCTTTTTAACCCTAATCGCCTACCATCCCTCATTTCTCCTTCTGACTAAAGGCAAAACCACGTTCCTTGCCAGCCACAATCATCAAGCAACCCTCGCCAGCCCTCGTCAGCACTCACACACACGCCGAGAGAACGTGATTTTTGTGTTGATTTCCACTGTCTATTATGGTCGGAGCTTGCTGTTTCTGATGGTAGATTGTTCCCTATCTGCATTTCCTTTCTTTTCTCTTTCTCATCAATCCGAGCCATCCCCAAAGTTTCAAGGTAAAATCACCCATTTGATCTTGAAAAGAAACGGTATTTCAAATTTCTATAGATATCGGTTAGTTTTGTAAACAAGTTCCTTTTCTTAAAAGAAAAAAAGCTTCAGAAATGCTAATTCAGTAATGGAAATGCTTAAATTGCTAGTTGTCATTCAAATTTTGAATTTTCACTTCTACCATTTATGTTCTTGTAGTTTCTTTTGATGATTTGTTTCGCTTTGTAGGGTTGTATATGTTTTGTGGAATGCAAAGTCATTGTTGCCTTTCCACAGCGCCACTGTTAATGCTCGGCTTAAATCCAGCATCGCTATTGATTCCTCTTGCTGGAGCTGGCTTTCTCAAGGTAATTTTCATTTTAAAACTTGGATTTGTTTTCTCTTCTTCTTGTATCTGCCTAATATGCAATAGATATGAGGAATTGGTAGTCATTTGTTTGTTTTCCTGTTTTGCAATACATATCGGTATCAAATATGGGTCTTCTTATGCAAGTTTTATTTTTTTATCTAGTATGATAATGAGGTTTGTTCCATAGTGAATCATTATGTTAGGTTATATTCTTGGAGATGAAAATTATACATTGTGAACTTATCTCAAAATAAATGCGTAAATAAATAACTAAAGAAATGGCTTTACTGGGAATTTCTCTGTGTTTCCCAAAATGAGATTGAAGGAAATGAATTACTTGTATGTGTATGATTATTATCATGCATTTGTGGACTTTGATGTTCTACCATTCATTCTGCAATTA
The DNA here is from genome assembly GCA_023653625.1 of Triadica sebifera. NCBI lineage: Eukaryota > Viridiplantae > Streptophyta > Magnoliopsida > Malpighiales > Euphorbiaceae > Triadica > Triadica sebifera. Next base: position 2,412,132 of record CM042910.1, read on the forward strand.
CGGTCACTTGTGACTTATTTTTTCCACTTCATGTGATAGGACTTGCAACACCATTGTGACAGTCTGCTAGACCTTTGTGAGATGTTTAAATAAAATAAATATTTTCAAGTCTTATATTCAGTTTATGTTCTGTAATAGAGCACATGCAAGCTTTTTTGACCAAATGCTTTAATTTGTCTTTTATCTGTTGTTCCCCCAACTCTCATGTTGTGTATGGAAAGCAAATGGTTACATAGTTTGTCTCTTATTGCTGGTGGCTTTTTGGGTTCTTTGAGATATAATGCTCTTTCTCACTTACACTTGGTGGTAAGTGAGGTAGTCGGGCACTACAGTTAGTAATTTAACTGTTTAAAGCTAGGAATGTGAATTGACAAATTTAAATACATTAAGAACCATAAGCTCTTATTCAACCAAATGATTGTTGACCTGGTTTCTTAGTTTTAGTCATAATTTAAGTTTGTTTAGCAATTAAAGATTTTATGAGATTAGATACTGAAGATTTGTGAAATTAGAATCTTTGAATTTGTGCAACTAGAAATTTGTAAAGCTGAAGCTTCTTTACTAATGTAGAAGATAGCTTAAAGTTGTTCATGGATGTTGGATTTCAATGCAGAGTGCATCCTGGTTGTTGAATAAATGAAGAACAGATTGTTCAATAAGCATCAAACTAGGAACTTCCATTCTTGAATGCTTTTATATTAAGTGAACATTTAATAGACATCATAGTGAAATGTAGGAAAAAGTTCCTAAATTTATCAATTCGTACACAATTTGTTACTTTATTTTTTGAAGTTTGACCTGGTGACAAAGTTAGTAGATGCATCACAAGGCTTGCACAAGACATATGTCTATGTCTGGTTGCTTTATATGATGTTGAGAGCATTAATATATTCTAGGTGGCAGTGTAATGATCCAAAAGCCAAACATTTTTTACAGAAAATAATTCCTTTCACTGAAATAACAAGTGTGAAACGAGCAAAGACAGTTGGAATATAATGCAATAGAAATATTTGCTGAAGGGAGAAAGGTATAGCTAGATTTGGTATGTTTTGCCCCTAGTATTTTAATTTCAATGGAATATGCCTTAAAAAAATGTGGCCTGAAAATCTTCTTTTTCACTTTTAAATTTCAGTAACAGCTGCATATCTAAATCCATTTGTTGGTTTGACAATACTTTTTTGCATCATTTCTGCCCCATGATGAGGCTTTCAAGCTCATCAATGATGGATGGCTAGAGCATGTTAATGGTGCTAAATCAATATTAGAACAGTATTGGATAGAAAATTTAAATGGGAAAGATGAATAACTAAGAATTCGTAGAAGGAAATTTTATGAATTATGAAGATAAACTTACAGTTAGTGAGGCAGCAAAGGAAGAGAAAAGGAAACTAAGGCATAAGGTTGGTTTTAAACGAGTCAAAAATTAAAGGGGTAGGTGCACACTTATCTTGTAATGGTTTTTGTTCAAGTTTTATTGAATTAATTGCCTTTAAATTGTTATAACCTACTTTATTTGTCATGGAATTGTAAGAAATATGTGATTAAATGGTTCTTAAAACCTACAAATATGCATAATATGGTTTTATAATTGTGTTCATTTTTGTCGATTGAGAATGTTGTGATTATATTGGTTCTTTTTGGCATGATATATGATTTGGGAATGAGTAATTAGTACCATTTTTTTAGTTGGATTTGAAGACTTAGAGCTACTAGTGATCAATTGCTAGCTAACAAAATGAAAAAAATGATTTTAGATGCATTAGTATAGCTAAATTCTTAGAACTGGACAGTCTTGTACTAAAATTGCCTTAACCTTCACTACAGAACTCAAATTGACGTAATTCTAGATGCTATAGTTAGCCCAAACACATACCTAAAACTTTCTTCAAGACCCTAGAGTGAACTTTTGTTTTTAACTAGGTTGAAAAGGGTCTTTAAAACTGGTTATTGAAGCTGCTAAAACTGGTAGTGTAGTTTATGACTGAACAACCTCCAATAAGTTTGTAATATCTTCCTCTACAGATCTCGGATTTAGGTGACACAAAATCCTATAGAAATCTTAAACATCAAGGCATAACTTTCATTTTAGTGAAAAGCCTAATTATGCCTAAAAGTTGCTCAAAATTTGATTATAGGACAGAACACTGGAACTGCCCAGAATTGTAACTGAGAAGTCCAAGGTATAATTGTTATAACTTTTCCTATATAATTCAGATTTTAGTAATTAAAAAATATATTAATATCATTAACTATGCATACATAGGTTTGTAGAGAGTCATCTAATGGCAGGTCGGATATCTCAAATCTTGAAGCAACAAGTGGACGAAGGGGGATCCACATGGAAGGGCGTGTCCCAAGAGACAAAGAACTTCTACTTTGGAGAGTTTCAGGTAAATGCGAGCAAATAAGAGTTTTAGGTTAATTGGAAATTGAGGCATGATGAGAATTACTAATCAATATGTTTGTTATGTACTATAATGTATAAACTTTATTGATGTATAGATTCTGATAACATAATTCCTTTTTTTTCTTATGCAGAAGTATTTTGAGTGGGATGCTGATCTTAATGACATCATAAAAGCTACTTGGGAGTCCCTAGGTGGGAGGCGATACTCAGATATGATGACCAAATGGAGAAAGAAAGGTCGTCCTCCTCATATTCAGGAAGATATCTGGCAGCGCTGGACTGAGAAGTGGAACACACCAGAATATCGTGCATTATCAGCAAGAGCTAGAGCAAACCGATTATCCGAAAAATCTGGTACGGGAACAGGTCCCTCTCGGCACACTACTGGATCCATTTCTATTGATGAGTACAGACGCTGAATAGTAAGAAACATCTTATAATCTGGTTGTATACAATTTACATATATAACGTATATTTTTTCATTCATTCATCAGATTGAGAAGGAGGGTAGGGATCCGGGACTAATTTGTCTTTTCTAGAAGTGCCACATGAAGAAAGATGGTGGATGAATTGACATTCGTGCACAACAAATTGGGGTAAGAATTTCCATACATTTTCATTAACTTCAAAGCTATATAATACTGTATTATTTTATAATGATTTTTTTTATTAATTGTAGGAACGTGTTGAGCAAATCATTTTTGAGTCAATACGATCACCTGTTGAAGGATCAGAGACTCCAGTTGAGCCTACTGAACTTTCACCTCTAGAGAGTCAGCGTATATTCGTAAAGCTATAGGCGCCCAACCTAAAGATCGTCGTGTTTATGGATTAGGTGTCAAGGCTTCATTGTTGTTTTCTGACCAAGGATCATCATCTCATTCCACTGTTAATTCAAATTTAAATCTAGAAGCTATTCGCATCCAACGTGAGGAGATGGAAAGGACGATCAAGGAGCAAATAGAAGAGCAATTTTAGGAATGCCTTCAACAACAGGATCAGGAGGTTGAGCAGCTTCATCAGCTCATTTGGGATCGTGATTAACAACTAGATGAGCATTTACGAGAGAGAGATATGCAAACAAAGCAACGACTAAAGTCAATCATGGAGCAGCGAATGCGTGATTTCATACGTGATTGGACACAAAGCATGCAATCTCAATCTGGAGGTTCACCTCCTCACTTTTCCTCACCCAGAGATCCTCCCTCTACATTTTGATGTATATTTTATATTTATTATGGGATTTTATTTTTTTAACGACTTTTTTAGACATAAATTATGAATTTTATATTACAATGAATGCTTAATGGTCTCAATTTGATAAATTACATGATATTCAGAAGTTTTATAATCAAGTTATTTATATGTTATAAACAAGTTTTTTTAAATTAATAATATAATTTTTTAAATAAATAAATAAATTTGCGACTCCTATAGTGACGTAAAGCGTTGTCGCTATAAAATAATTAATTAAATTATTTTTCACATATTAGCGATGCTATTTTTCTGTTGCTAATATTGTCGCCAACACCAGTTCTGTCGCTAACTTTAGCGACACCATTTTCTTTTTAGCGACAATTATTTAGAGTCGCTAAATAGCGACTATTCATTAGCGTTGCTATTTAACGATATTTTTTTTTCAGCGTCATAAAAACTTGGTTGCGATAGCGTTTTTTGAGACGCGACGTTTGAGTCGCTAAGGCGTCGCTAAGCAATTATAGCGACACCATTTATACATTTAGTGACGCCTTTATAGCGTCGCCAATAGACCTTTTTCTTGTTGTGAGCTGAAACAAGAGAGAGGATATGAAAAACTATGACTGATGGAAACAAGAAGGATTAGCCTTTGAATTTAAGCTAAATACCAATACTTTTAGGGATTGTTATCTCATAAATTCGCCTAAGGTAAAATTTAATAAAAAGATGTTTCGCTTGCTGGTCCAATACATTAACACCAAATACCTTTGTGAATCAAATTTTCAAATTCGCCAAGCAAGTCTATCTATAAGAGTTCTAAGACTAGAGAATCTAGCAAGCAAAAAATAAAATAAAACTGATGGATCATGAAAGAAACTAATTAATTACTAAAAGTAATGAAAATAATAGTTGATTTGATTGTGAATGAATGAGTGTTAATTTGGTTAATGAAAATTTACAGTATCTATAATCATTTTAGAAATAAAAAGTCATATCTACACAGCTAATCATATACTAATCATATATAAACAAAGCATATCTAAAATTTCACTTAGGCCTCTATGTTAATTTTTCCATTCAAATGAATGGTTTTCAGTTTTGTCACAAATTTTTTTCCCTCACAATCTGTGTCTATTTTTTATTTAAACTAAAACATTTTTTTAATAATTTACTTATTTTTAATTCAATATTTTATTTGATAAACTTTTGATTTATTACCATAAATTAATACTTCAAATTATAATAAATTAATTAATTTTTTAATTTTTTAAAGTAATAATTGCTTAGTCTAACAATGGTGCTTATGCTAATAATTTATTACCAACTACATGAAATTACGAATATGATCAATGTCTAATTATGTTTTAAATTATAGTAATTTAATTATGATTATAATTTACAAATTATAAATTAATCATAGTAAATTTAAAAAATATATTAATAAAATATTAAATTAATTAAAAATAAAAAAAATAACTTTCAATTTTAACCATAAAAAAAGTAGCAACAAATTTGTGAGAGAAAAATCGATCACGAAATTGAAAACCATGATTTGGATGGAGAAACTAAAGGAGAGGCTTACTTGAAATTTAGGAACAACGTTATATGTCCGATTGATATGACAAATGTTAGAGGTTTTTTTATAATCTCCCTGTACGTTTATATGTATAGTATCTAATTTTTAAAAAACACCATTATGTATAAGTTTTTACTGAATTAGTAAGAAATTCTTATTCCTAATTGAAAGTCCATTAAACTCCATTTCGTTTAGGGTTTCTTTTCTCCCATTCTCTAGGTTTCTGTCTCCCTTTCTAGAGTTTCTTTTATCTTACCTCTTCAGTTGAATCTCCTCTTTTTCTTTTTCTTTCCTATTTTATTCATCTTTCTTATATCATTTTCTTTTTATATGGTTCGCATAAATTGATCATGGTTGAATAATTTAATGTGGATGATCTATTGGAATCATTACAACTCAGATGAAGAAAAAATCAATTTGTGAGGTTGTGTACTCTTCAGTCATATCCAATCAACAATAATACATATTGTTACATTTGGTTAGAAAGGTTCTTACTACATAGGATTTCAATGTGTATAGAGTTGAAAATGAATTATGTCGCTCGAGTTATTCGGTTCAGAAAAAAGTTCATTCGAAATTGTTTATTACCGTTAACGAGTCAAGTTCATTGGAAATTTTATTTTTCCGCTGCATTTATGAATGTGATTCATTCTTCAAAATCCAACAGTAGGAAGTATCAAATGTCTCTCTATTGGACAAAGCTTAATGAAATAAGACTTGTAGGGCCTGAGTTAGTGTGAGATAGAGAGAAAAAGGTCAGAATTATTAGAGATTTGTTAAAATCTGCATCGGATCGATAAAAATCTTATGCATATTTAAAGAGAAGAGATATTGAGTATGGTGTGGATGACAAAGTATTTCTCAAAGTATATCCATAGAAGAAGGTTATTCGTTTTGGTAAGAAGAGAAAGTTAAGTCTTCAGTTTATTAGACCATATGAGATTCTTGAAAAGGTGGGACTAGTTGCATATACCTTACCCCTAAAGTTGGACATGATACATAATGTATTTCATGTCTCAATGCTTAAGAGGTACATATAAGATCTAACGCATGTAATTGTGAGGGATACAATTGAGGTACATCCGAATTTGACGTATAAGGAAAAACTAATAGAGATCTTAGCATGGGAACAAAAAATTATGAAATAAAAGAGTGGTGTTGGTCAAGGTGCTATAGAAGAACCACACTACAAAATGAGCTACTTGAGAAAGTGAAGAGATCATGCGAGATCAATACCCACAACTAATTTCCAACAAATATTTAGGTAAAATTTTAATGCAAAATTTTTTTAAAGGGGTTGAATAGCCATGCCCTTAGCATAGGGCCTAGATGTTTTTATAGATGTAAGGTCAAGTTTTAATAAGTGTTCAAGGTATATAAGTTAAGATTTTAGAGAGAAAGAGAGAAAAGAGGCAAGGACAATGGCATTCATCGATGATTCATGCCTATGAACATATGGTCATGGCTCTGAATCATGTGTTTCATGGTTGATCAATTTTGAGTCACAATGTGCTTTATGACTTGAATAACTATTAACGATCGTGAAGGATCAGTCACAATCGTGAATCGGAGGATATAAAAGTCAATCACCCTTTATTTTCTCCATTTTTGGATAGAAACAAACTCGACCCCTTATCATCTGTCATGATATTGGGACCATCCTACCCAAATCTCTATCCTAACTCACCCAAAATAAGTGGAAACCACAAGATCTTGTGAAGAGATTAAAGTGAAATGAAGATTAGCAAGGACTTTAGCTAGAAGAGGTAGAAGATTGGGTCTTGGAGTGGGAATTTCGGGACCCAACCATAACAACTCTTGGATTTGGGTAAGTATTTTTCTCTTCCTCTCAATCTTCCCTCAATGGTATTATTTTTGTAGATTTAAGGGTGAGTAAGGGTTAAATTAGGGTTAGGGTTAGAAAAAACCCTCTTTTACTATAAGTGGGTTAGGGTAAGATGAAACCATTATAAATCTTAGGTTTTATTAATGTTTTGGTTTTTATTTTTGTGATAGAGGCCATAATTAGATAGGAAGCTCCCCCTCAAAAGAGGGAAAATAGCTTAAAAGAAAGAACTAAGGGTTCTTAAGGCTCCATTTTTATGATAGATTTATACATAACCCTATATTAAATATAATAACTATAATTATGTATTTAATAGTTAAAATGTATGATGGTTAAATTAGAGAAATCCTTTCATTGGTGAAAGGTGAGATTGTAGTTATGTTAATGATATAATTATGAGGCTTTAGGTATGTCATAAATGTGTATGAGGTTAATTAATGACATCAAATTAGTTGTGGTTGGAATGAAAAATACATTTATATGCTAGTTTCATTGATATTTATGGCATAATAAAAAATACATCATGAAAAAAGGCATGATGTTGGGATTTATTCCCCTCTTGTGCATGTATATGAGAATTTGGTTATTAAACAAATGCTCATATGTAGGTATAAATGTTGATAGTGAGGTTTACATTGGTAAAGCATAGGAAAATTCATGAAGAAATGGAAAATTTGGTGTTTAAACATGATTTCTGGAAAATTTATAGGGTTCACAGGCTTGAACGATTATTCATGACTATGAATTGTGTGGTGATTTTGGGACAAAATCATTCACGAGTTGTGTCACCACATAGTTCATAGCCAGTCAAGTCATGAAAGAGTTTTGCGGGTATGAATGGGTATTCACAGTTATGAACCACCTGTATGTATATTTTCAAAATTTTATTAAAGGCATTCTAGAATATTTTAATGAGAATAATGTTCATTTGAGCTACATTTTCAAGTGAATGCATATTGGTATGCTTAATTTATATGTTTCACATATGAGGTTGAGAACTTAATATTATAAATGAGAATTTATGCCCAATACTCGGACAATGATGATAGCTAGAAGAGATGATATGTTAGTGAGGGTGTTATGGTACTAAGAGCTCTAGGATTGACCAATACAGGGACGAGATATGTGAATTAAGGGTAAGGCTCAGAGTAGCTCCCTTAGAGAGTTATGTTAACATATTACTATTTTTCCTCAAGTAGGTGTCCTGAGTGGCTTCAGAAAGAGCTGTAGTATACCTGTATCCATTTTATTCCTATCTAGAATTAATGGCCAGTGATGAAAAAAGTAAGTAGTTATGAGATTTGTTAGTTGAATGAGAAATGATTTGGAAATTGTGACATGGTATACATGATGAGATATATGTCTAATGTTTGTGAAAAATTCATATGTTCAAGCATACATATTGACATGTGAAGTTAAATGTCATGCATACACTTGTTATTATATTTAATATATAGTTATGTACCATTAAGCAAGATAAGCTTAGCGTATGGGTGTTTTGTCTCTCACATGTACTCAGAACCGTGCTTTGAAATGATAAAGAAAACGCCTAAGAGAAAGACTAAAGGATAAATGTTAAGGGGATTTATGATATAACACTTTTTGATTATTTTGTTAGCTGTGAGATTAGTTACTAGTGTACATACTTTCATTTGTAAGGACATGTAATCTTGTAACTAATTATTTTATATATTCTTTTGTAAACTTTTTGGGTAAATGTTAGCCCTATTTATCTAAATGTAAATTTTAATTTCATTATTGCTCTATTTTTATGTTTATTAAAGTCATCATGGTCATGGTACATGAACGAATTTAAATTTGTCGATTTTTGGGTCTCATGCATTGTGATATTCCTTCATATAACTAGGAAGATGAAGGAGTCAGATGTACCAAAGATGACATTCAGGACTCGTTAAGGTCATTATGAGTTCCTAGTGATGCCATTTGGCTTGATGAATGCACCAGCAACATTCATGGACTTGATGAACCGAGTATTCAGGTCATATCTTGATCAATTTATAGTTGTGTTTATTGACGATATCTTAGTGTATTTCAGAGATCGATAAAAGCACGATCAACATCTTAGAACAATGTTGTAGACATTGTTTATATTATGTTATAATGCAAGAATGAAGGGTGATTGCATATGCATCTAGACAATTTAAGCTGCATAATCTTAATTACCTGACACATGATTTGGAACTTGCAGCATAATTTTTCCTCTCAAGATTTGGAGACATTACCTGTATGGAGAAAGATGTTACATTTATACGGACCACAAGAGTCTTAAGTACTTGCCTTCATAGAAAGAGTTAAACCTAAGACAACAAATATGGTTGGATTTTATTAAAGACTGTGATTATATGATTGACTACCAACTAGGAAAAATGAATGTGGTAATTGATGCCTTAAGCAGAAAGATGTTATCTGAGTTAGAGTGGAGTCTACTATGATGCAAAGGAGTAGAGCAGTTTAGAAGCAAAATGAAAAGCTGGTAAAGATGGTTGAAACTGGGAAAAATGAAGAAAAGTCAGAATTTTCTTTAACAGATGATGGTATCGTGTATTTTAAGAATCGGATTTGTACACCGAGTATAGAAGAGTTGAAGTTAAAGATTTTAAAGAAAGCTCATGAAATGGTTTATACTATGCATCCAGGTGGAAACAAAATGTACCAAGATTTGAAAGAACAATACTAATGGTTAGGGATGAAAAAGGATATCAGTGAGTATATTGCTAAGTGTCTGACCTGTTAACAAGTAAAAGATGAATATCAATTACCCACAGGATTGCTGCAACCAATACCCATACCAGAGTGAAAGTGGAAAAAGATCATGATGAATTTTGTGTCCGATTTACTAGTGACACAGAGGAAATATGATGCAGTGTGGGTGATAATAGAACGACTGATGAAGTCAGCATATTTTCTACCAGTCCAGATGGATTATTCATTGAACAAGTTGGCTGAAATTTATGTTAGTGAGATAGTGAGATTTCACGGAGTACCAATGTCCATTATCTATGACAAAGATCCCAAATTTACATTGTAGTTATGAAAGAGCTTACAACAGGCTTTGGGAACTTGACTCAGTTTCAGCATGACTTTTCATCCACACATAAATGGACGATCAGAGTGAGTTATTCAGTTTCTAGAAGACATGATGAGAAGCTGTGTGCTCAAATTTGAGGGAAGTGAAGATCAATATCTACCTCTTATAGATTTTGCCAACAATAATAGTTATCAGACAAGCATTAGTATGACTCCTTACGAGACTTTGTATAGAAGAAAATACAGGACTACAGTTTGTTGAACCTAGTTGAACGAGAAAAAATCGATAGGACCAGAGATAGTTCAACAGACCAAAGAGAAAGTTAGAATAATCAAGGAAAGATTGAAAGCGATACAAGATCGACATAAATCGTACGCTGACTTTAAGAAGTGAGACATTGAATATGTTGTTGGTGATAAGATCTCAAAGTTGTATTTAGACTAATTTTGGGGTAAATTTGTTTTGAAGAATTCAAAAGTCATAATATTATTTTTAGAAATTAAATAAATTCAAAATAAAAATAATAGTTATTTTTCATATTCTCTTAAAATAGAGCATACACCATTGCTAGCACTTTGAGGTGTGTTCAACCATTTCTCTTATAGTTTCTTTTCATATTTTCGCACGGATTAATATTAGAGGCATCCTAGTATAGATTGTTATAGTTTACTACAACCCAACAAGGTAAAAATTTGAAGAACAAATCCAGAAATTATAAGGTATAATTTTTAATTTTTATATTTTGATGAATTATTTTTAATGATACAAGCAAGATTTTTGTTTTAGATTTCAAAAATTTTAATTTTTTGTTGTGTTTATAAATGAGATTCCTCAAGCCCTTATTTCTATTAAAATTAATTTTAATTGAAAGTGTAATGAGATTGCATTGTTTTGATAGTTTTAGATTAATAGGTTTGAAATTTTGAAATTAATTTGTTAAATTAATTTTATATATATTTCTTTCTCTGATTTGATCATGGAATGATTAAGAATGATCATTTTGATTGAAAAATAGTTTGAATGTAATTCAAATAATTAATTTCGGATTTATTTCAAAAATACTGAAAATTGCTTTGTTTATGAACATATGTTGTTATTTGACTTAATTGATAGGAATGTTCATATTTTTCTTGTAATTTAATTATGAAAAAATTATTTATACATATTGAGAATGTGTTTAATCCTCTGGAAGTGTCCAATAATTAATTAAACTTTTTTCAATTAATTTTGCAAACAAACATAAAATAAAACTTTTTTGGCATACCCAACGAGATTGTTTTGTTTGATTTTTTTGTATCTGATTATTTTATTTTCAGCACATTGGAATAATTTTTATGTGATTAAAATATGTTATTTTAATGTTAGATACATAAAAAAATTATTTTTTTCGAATTTAAATTTTTCTTTAAAAAATTCTAAATGTCGAATAAGTCATTTTGAGCGTTTACATATGTTGGTTCGTTTATCTTAGTAATTTTGGTTTGTGCTCAAAATATTTTGATGAATTTAAACTAACATAAAAATACTTAGAATAATGATTTGATATTAAAAATTTTTGAAATTTTTGGAAATTAATTTTGAATGAATTTAAATTGAGCAATGATAATTCTAGTATGACTAGAAATTGGCATGCATACTAAAATTAAATTATTTAATTCAATATCATAATAATTTGATTTTAAAGTAAATTAATTTTGAATTAATTTTCAAAATATGAAATTTAATTTAATGTGATTAAATATTGAATTCCACATTAAAATGACATATAAAAATTAAATTAACCGAAAGAATATAAGTAGACAATTTCAGTTCAAGTGTTGAATCGATTTTCAAATTGAAATCCAAAATTGTTATTATTTTATTTTATTTTATGCATTTAAGAATGCATGTTAAATGTATATGGAAAGATATAATAGATGATTATGGACTTAGGTCCAATATGATTGAATATGCATGATATTATTTTGTTGTATGGTAAATAGGGCATGTGTATCCTTGCCTCTTTATCTTTTTCATGTATTTCTTTTTTCATCTTACTCACCTCAAATGTAAATTGAGTTTTTCTATACTTTGAAGTATGTAATTAGATAACATAGGGTTAGGATAAAATGAAGATACAAATAAGCAAGAAGCAAATGAGGTGGTGCTATAAATAAGAAGACTTAGAAATAGAAATTTGATTTCTATTTTGAATTATAAATTCATGCATATACCTAGGTAAAACCTAATCGATCTCTCTTTAGCTCAAAATATTGATTTTAGTATGTCCATAATCATGCCATTTAATTAATGTAACTATATTTATATATCTATATAATAAATATATAATATAAAAAAAGCATGCAATAATAATATGATGAGACTTAACAAAAAAATCCCTGGCTATATAAACAATTAAGTTTTATGCATTCCATTAATGTAGGGAGAACTAAAGTTTTTCTAGATTTAGGGATGTTGAGTTGCTTCAAGCTCATTCTATAAGAATATGTTCAAACCAATGAAATTAGATTTCATGATTAATAGGTTGGACTTAACCGATATCATTAGCTTGTTGGATTTGTGTCAAGGTTAATGCGTGTTGGTGGTGAAGTTGGATTAATGTACATGAGATGTATACATATCAAGAGTTGATATGTAACACCTAACACTTTATACATCTATATACCGCATATGTTATTTTTATATTGAATTATCACGTATGAAACAAAAATAAAATAAAATTCATATTTACAGCGAGAGTAATTTTTTTTTAACTCATCTCATATTATTAATAATAATTTCACAATCAATACGAAAGCTTTAATTATAGCTTATAACATCACATATATTAATAATTTAAACATTACATTTAAAAGTTAGTAAATTTACAAGTTGAATCCATATATATATATATATCTAAGTACACATTCATTATAATTATACATATGCAAGTATTCAACTCCCAAATATAAATGACATGTTCTTATGCTTATGTGGAATGCAAGAAGAGAAAGTGAGGAGGCTCGGTCGGTGACCTTTGATCTATGACTTTTATATGCACCTCAATATGAATCATTACTCATCTCTACCTGAAAAATGATGCAATTTGGTGAGTTGCCACTCAGTGAGAATAACTATCAAATGAATTCTAAAGTACCAAACATTTCATAATAGCAAATAACAAGTATACTTAATACATACTTTATACTTCATTTCATCAGTCAATAACATATAAATATAGATAAAATCAAGTATTTAATAATTGCTTTTTACTTATGTTTATGCTTATTCATTTTATTTTGTTGTTACCAGGTTAAACAGATATTGTCCCGAGTTTCCATAAGAACATTTGTCATGTAAATATTTGCATTTGCATTTGATAGCTAGTTTGATCATTTGTTTCATTTGCACATTTGTTGGGGCCATATGTCTCTTCTTTTGTTTTGCAATGTCAATTAACTAGTCACAACGTCTTTTAAGTCATTATGCATATGCACTTGTACTTGCATATTCATCAACCATTGTATCTTATCACATATACCATACATATACCACATATATACCTCATATGCCAACACATATACCTTGCATATACTATATATATACTATGTATATATATATCATATGTCAAACATATACCACAAGTATACAAACTCATATGTACCACAAATGTCACAAATTATTCATCATCATATTATCAAAGAAAAATTATCATAATCATATGAATCACATAGCAAGCAACATTCATATGCACTAAAGAATTCAATTTATAATTAGACTCACATTTTTTCTTTGATTTCAACCCTTAATTTATTATCTACCATCTTCTTGTGTATCTCCAATTTGTCTTGAGCCTAATATTGAAATATAATTAGTTAATTTAGGACTAGAGAAATTTAATGTGGCTTAAACAAATTAATATGCATTATTCATATCAATAATTAAAATTTTTCCTATGAGGAAGTGTGACCTTATGGGACTATTTTGCCTGTAACTTTTTCTATACTTAACAAATTACTCTGATTCTTAATCCTAATTAAACTAATATATAATTAAATAACATATTAAAATTTCAGACCAATTGGATCATTATACAATTTTTGGTGGGATTTCTAAATATGTTATGTTTTCTGCCCTTAGGCAGTTTTAGGGTACCAATTTTGGTTCATCATAATTTATAATATATAAGTCACATTTAAATGAAACTTTACAGAAACTTATATGGATTAAAATGAAACATTTTTTCATGTTTAAGACTTTTATCAATTATGTCTCTAAATTCTTAAAATTATAAGAAACATTTCACTAGACCAGAATAGAATTGGCTTCCATACGAGTATGACTTCCAAAGGTCATAACTTAGTCTATACATAACATATTAAGCTGAAATTAATACCAAAATTTAGCTAAGATATATACCTATAATTTTAATATTTTGATAATTTTACAGAATCGATCTTTAATGAGCTCAAATTAGCCAAATAAGTTGCTAGATCTACCTAGGGCACTCAGTAAGCAGTTCAAACCATGGAACAATCATGGTTCCATTCACCATAACTCAAACTTTATAGGACATATGAACCTGATATTTGGTATACCGATACATAATACATATATATATATATATATATATATATATATATATATATATATATATATATATATATATATACAACTTTTATGTTTTGAGATACTTCAAATAATGACTTTATCATATTCAAAACTAACAAACACAGTAGCTAACTTACTTAACGTTCACATCTAGACCAATTTCAGTATAGAGAGGATATGTCATTCTATACACAACATTTTGCACAAATATTTACATATTCATAAATCTAAGACATAAAGAACAATTTTTGTGTTTTAAGATTTTTCATATTCGATCTCTAAGATCATCATAACTATGGCAATAAATACTGCCTATTTATGAACCCTAAACACTATAATCAAGCTTAACAGAAAATAATTGTTTACTCACCTATAATTACCCTTGGCTAACCTTGTTACAGTAATTTCTGGAGTGAAAAGAGAAGAAAATATTGCTGGAACTTCAAAGAAATGGACTGAAGAAATGAAGCAAAGAAGAAGAAAATAAGGACTTAGCCTAAGTCAAACAATTTGTCTTTCTTTTCATTTTTTTCTTCACCCATCCCTTTTTCTTTTTTTCTTTTTTTCTTTTACTTTTTTTTTCTTTTTTTTTCTGACTTTTATTTTTATTTAATTATTCTTATTGTTATTATACAATTACATGTATTTAGACATAGTAGTCAATACCAAAAATACAACTTAATCTTCTACTTCAATTTAATTAATTAACTATATTAAATTTAATTAATTCAATCTAGTTTCTTTGTTCAATTAATATTTAACGTATCATTTTCATCTATATTATAAAAAAGACATATGTCTTTCTATACAATTGTAAAATATTTAAAAATAAACTAATTGTATGTCATGAATATATTTAAATAAAAATGCATATTATGCATGTGTTCAAGTGATATATATGCAAAATGCATATGCACAAATGAGATATTATAGAAATGCATATGGAAAAAGTCAAGGATGTTACATGATAGGCCAATGTATGTGCATGCATCAATTAGTTGATAGCAAAATATTTGATAGTTGCATGAATAATGCAATCAATATGGATTAGATACCTACCAATCAAACTAAGGATGACTTGTTAAGTTGCCTCAAGGTTATTCTTAGCTAGTTGGATATCAATTCTCTAGGAGAACTTCCATATAGGTTCTCTTGGGTTCATAGTGAGGGCTATAGATTCACAATAAAATAGTGAGAGTTATAATGCGATTTATTAAAGACCTAATAAATATATATTTTCGTGTACATTCTAAAGTACTCTATTTTATATATAGGTTGCTAGAATCATCATCATGTCGACAAGTGTGAATTTACGATCATTAATGAAGTCAAATAAATTAACTGGACCTAACTTTTTGGATTGGATAAGGAATTTGAGAATAATTCTCAAATTCGAAAAAATTGGCTATGTCCTAGATGAGGCACTCCCCAATCCCTCTGTTGCTAATGTTTCTAAAGATGTTTAGAAGGTATATCAAAAGCATCTCGATGATAGTGAGATGATAAGCTAGATTATACTTGCTACTATGTCAGCTGAGTTACAAAAGCAGCATAAGGCTGTGGATGTTTATTTTATAGTCTACCATCTAAATGAGCTTTTTGATGAGCAAACAAGTTCCAAAATGTTCAAAACTTCAAGGCTATTTTTTTGTACTAAGATGATTAAGGAGACATCTCCAGTTCAATATGCACTGAAGATGAATATCTATATTGAGAGGTTGACCACCTTGGGATTTATGATAAACCATGAATTAAATATTGACTTAATTCTAACTGGTTTATCCGATAGTGTTTCATATTTTATGCTTAATTATAGGATGAACCAAATCTCCACCACTATTCCTGAACTGATCAATATGCTCAAAACAACTGAGTCATTTGTCAATAAAGATAGTAAAATTGTGATACTGGTGGACTCTTCTAGTTCTAATAAGAAGAACCTTAATAGGAAGAAAAAGTTCATAAAGCCTAAGGGAGGCCTGGGCAAGGAGATTGCTCCAAATGGGACATACTTTCATTGTGGCAAGGATGACCATTAGAAAAGAAACTGCAATGCCTACTTGGAGTCCTTGAAAAAGAAGGCATCTGATGCCCTATCTACTTCAGGTATTTTTATCATTGAAATTAATATTGTTTCTAATAATGATATATGAGTATTAGATACTGGTTGTGCATCACACATATGCACTGATATGCAGGGCCTAAGAAACAGTAAGCAGCTCAATAAGGGAGAGTCGGACCTGTGCGTTGGAAATAGAGCAAGAGTTGCTACATTAGTTGTAAAAATTTATGTATTAACCCTCCCTAGTGGACTCATGTTAAATTTGGATAATTGTTATTATATACCTGTTTTGACTAAAAATATTATTTCTATTTCAAGTTTAAATAAAGATGATTTTCATTTAGCTTTTAGTAACAATTGTTGTTCTATTATATTAAATGTTATTTTTTATGCTAGTGATACATTATGCAATGTAATATACATATTAGATATGTCAAATCTCATTTTAAACATCAATGATAATAAAAGGCAAAAATAAGATATGTTGAAATCATCTTACTTATGACATTGTCACCTTGGTCATATAAATGAGAAATGCATGACTAAGTTACATAAGAGTGGTAGTTTGGGGTCATTTAATTATGAATCATATGAAACATGTGAATCTTGTTTATTCGACAAGATGACTAAATTACCCTTTAAGGAAAATGGTGAACATGCTAATGAACTTTTAGACTTAATACATTCGGATGTATGTGGTCCAATATCCACATATGCTAGAGGTGGTTTCATTTACTTAATTACTTTTATCAATAACTACTTAAGATATGAGTACTTGTATCTTATGAGATACAAATTTGAAGCATTTGAAAAGTTCAAAAAATTCAGAAATGAAGTAGAAAAATAAATTGTCAAAAATATTAAAACACTTGAAGAGAAAAATCCATTCATTAAAGACAATGATATTTTTGAAAAAATGACATTTAAAATTGAAATCCTTACTCAAACCAAACATAAAATTCAATTTATTTAAAATGAATTTTACATTTAGTGTGAATTATACCAAATAAAAAAATCATTTACAAATAAATTTCGGCAATCATGGAATTCAGTTGCAAATAAAATGAATTTTTTAATAGAATTGAACCAAATAGAGGGTTGGTGATCTTATTCAATTAGCAGAATATGCAGAATTGTTTTGCAGATATGATTTGAAATATGCATGAATTTTAGGTAACTTTGAAGTAGAAAATAAATAAATAAGGCGACAAACTTTTTACTAAATATAAAGCTGAAAGCCAAATTGCATAAATTGATTAGGAATTCCAAAAATAAAAGATGAAATTAAAAGTGAATGAATTGGTAGCATGCATGAATCCAGTTACATTGGTACGAAAAGCCTATCCATTTTGAACAATAAGAACCATAGTTGAAAAACTAACAAATAGCATCATTATGCAAATTTAAAATCACAATTGCATTGCACATACTATAATAGTCTCCCCCTTCCTTTATCTTTTTTTATTTTTTATTTATTTTTTATTTTTATTTTTTACATTGAGGTAAGCAAAACTCACAAAAACAGATAATTAACCCCGAAAATATAAGAAAAAGGGATTTGTTGATTTTTGGCAAAAGGGACGTTAGAGATTTACGAATTTTAGAATGAAACAAAGGAGAAAGACATTAGAGATTTAGAGATTTCATATATTTTAGAAAGAAAAGGTGGAGAAATATTTTTCACTTTAATTTTTTTGATACAAGGAGGGGCGACCCATCAAACCCGAATAGGCCTAGAAAATGCAATTGATTTATCCTTTTAATTTTTTTATTTTAATTTCATGTCGCACAAAAAAGAAACCAATGCCCATGGAACGTGTAATTCAGATTTGGTTCCACTTCAATTTTAATTTCCTTTTTTATTTTATTCAGGTGTTTAAAATAAGTATAAACATAAAATTCAAGTGTTAAATTGATTATTCGAAAAGTTCAAGAGTCACAATGACTTTTTTTTTAATGTATCAACTCGCTCCCCAAATGGTTAAACTCTAAATCAGTTGATCTAATTGCGTTTCATTGGTTCGATCTATTGAAAAAATGTCATTTTTTTTAATTGGAGAGAGGACTTGAATACAAGACCTTAAAGAAAAAAAGGTCACCATTTAATACTACAAATAGTGATAAATATATAGTCAATCACAATTATTATTTATTTTATTCAAAAGATATATTATTTAAAACATATGTATAATTTACTTTAATATAATTATTTGTACTTTTATTATTATTATATACTGTTAAAAAAATTACATAAATTAATTTTATTTTATTAAAATATTATTTTAATTGAAAAATAAATTATTTTTATAAGTAATAATATTTATTGACAAATTTGTTTTATTATCTGTAATATATATATAATATTCCTTTTAATAACGTACAAAAGTATTCACATTATTCAAAAAATCATATATAATTGATAAAGTTGAATTTAATTATTTCTATTTTTATTATTAATGTATATTAACACAAAAATTTCATATAAATTATTTCTAAAATTATTTTAATTTCTATAAAAAATCATTTTAATTTAAAAATAATACTATAATGAAATTTCTTAAAAATTATTGCCTATTTTGATTTAAAAAAAAATTATATATATAAATCCATTATAATATTTATTAAAATAATAAATAAAATATTCATCTTATTATATTTGAGAATATCTTTGAATAACACCATGAAATAATTTGAATAATGAAAATTGATATCTTGAATATATTATTGTTGCTCAAAAGCTAAAATTTTTATTTTGTCTAATTTTATATTTTAATATAAAAAAAATTGGAAGTAAGATGAACATTCAAGAAATAGGTACATAGATATGAAAGATATGTATTAAAATATTAATGTAAAATCAGTATAATATGTGTTTAAAAGTGAAACTCAAAATATAAACTTTTTAAGATGAAGTATTTTTTACTAGTTAGAAAGTAGTTTTTTAACGAAGCATTTTGGTCAAGTATTCTAATTGAATATTTTAATCAAATATTTTAACTGAGCATTCTAATTTTTCAACAACCAGATTTACTAAAAAATAAAATAACGATTAGTTTTTAAAAACTGTAAATATGTCTCTTTATTGACTAATTTTTGACACAAAAATTATAAATATTTGTTAGTTTGATGTTTCAAAGGTTGGAAAATAAAGAATTCACAAGGAAATTTTGTTTTACTCTCCTTAAATTATTTTCTATCTATTTGAGTTTTATTTTTAGATATCTTTAATTTGACTCTAGATCTTTTTGTGTATTTTATTTATGAGCTTGTGATTGATTTATTTATGAGTTAGTCTTAACTTGGTTGTTGGATTGTTTAGCACATTTTGGATAAAAACTAATCAAGTGTTTTTTACTTTTACTTTGTAAAAATTTAGGTTTGAGTTTAAGAGAGTTATATAAAACTCTATAACTGTATCAGGTATGATTCTTGCCATTGAAAAGAATAATTAGTGGAGAAAATATTCTCAAAATTGTGTCTTAAAAAGTAAATACAGGCAAGAGACTGAACTACTATAGATTCAAGCGTATCAAACTATTCTTCCTTTTTTTTATTTTCAAGTTTTATATTCTGATTTGTTGAAACAATTTTAGATTTAACTTTTATGTGAGAAGGTGTTAAAAGTATTTTTTACAAAAATTCGTTTATGCTTAAATTTGATTGAAGTTTTTGTTGCAAATAAAAGATGTGACAAAAAAAAAACAAGTCATTATTCAAAAGCCAAAAATTTGTCTATTTTATTTGAC
Organism: Triadica sebifera; assembly: GCA_023653625.1. NCBI lineage: Eukaryota > Viridiplantae > Streptophyta > Magnoliopsida > Malpighiales > Euphorbiaceae > Triadica > Triadica sebifera. Next base: position 2,432,605 of record CM042910.1, read on the forward strand.
AAAAACTGATTTTAAAAGTTTATAATCATTTATGATTATAAATCTTGATTGTGAGAAAAAATATTTCAAATTATTTTTGTATATATTTTCTATCCAGCATTAGAATACTATTAACATATTAAAAAACGTGAGTCATTATTAAAAAGTCAAAAAATTTTGAAACGTCAATTTACTATGCTCTTGAGCTATTTCGGGACCTACAATTATTGTACATGAAACATATTTAGTATAATTTTTTTCACATTTTACAAGGTATAAACATATTTAATGTTATATTTTAATATAATTTCATTTTAACTGATTGAATCTCGTTTTAATCTCAGTTGAACTTCTGACTTGACTTTTATTTTTCTTTGTTTGTTGAATGAGTCGGATCTGAAAAAATTGGGATCAAATTTAAGGCAAAATTTAAAGATGATGCATACAAAAATAATAATTAAAAATAGAAAATTTTAATTTTTTTTTTCATTTTGAATTTGAGATAAGTGGAAGTTTTTTTAATTAAATAAGATAAACGGAAGTACAATAATTAAAATTTTTAATCAATAAATTACCTGCTATAAATTTAGAGCTGAAATAAAATAAAATGAATTATAATTTTAGGCATGCTTAATTATATATAAAACCACTCTAGATCATTGATTAAATAAAATAAGATGGGCAAAACATTAAATTGTTTTCTCACTCAATTCAAGTTACAAATGAAACTATTTATATTTTTATTTAAAAATGAAACTTTAATTTAAAATTACTAATATAGTACTAACTACTAAACGGTATTTCTCCTTTCTAAAATTTAATTTACACATTAAAATAAAATATGATTTCAGAGATGAAAATATAAATAAAATACACTACTTATTTGTAATTTTTTCCTTTTGCTAAATATATAATTCTTATATTTTTCTATATTTTTTAAATAAAAAATATTATCCAAGTTTCTTTTCTTTTTAAATGAAATTTTCTAATTTTTTTTTTACTTACCCTTCAACCTAGCATTAAAAAAAAGAGAGAATTTTTTAAAAAAATCATTCAGATATTTATATTTAAAGTTTTGATAGATATAAAAAAAATAAAAAACCTGAGATACATTCGCGCTGAGCTAACAAAAATAAATAAATAATTGATAATAGAAAAATATTTGTTAGGTATATAATTGAGGTAATATTAACTAAATAAAAAGTTATAATGAAAGAATTATTTGAAAATTGCGTAAAACCAAATTCTTATTTTCATTTTTTTTGAAAAAAAATTTGTTAAGTTAACAAGAAAAAAATCATCACAAAATATTTTCCCTTAATTTTAGACAAAACTTTAATGGATTTTCCTAATTGAAAAAATTTAAAATATTAGATGTTCAATTAATTAAAAAAATTAGAAATGGGTTTAAAAAGTTGATAGTTTTTTGTAATTATTGTTTAATTTATCATCATAGTTACTGAAGATTAAATATTACTGTTTGGTTTTATAGTATTGGACCACCCATGTGGGTTTCACTTAGCCCCGACTAATATCTTCTTATATATAAAATTATGAAAAGATATAACTTTTAAGAAAAAAAAGAACCGAGATATAAAAAAAGAGATAACTTTTCATCAATAGTTTTCTCTGAAATTCGAAAATTCTCGAAAGGAAATTTCTTTATTTCCGTTCAATCAGAAGAGAATCAAATCATTCGTACTGTGGAATCGAGTCAAGTTCTAGTAATTTGTCTCTGCCTAAAACATTGAAAGCGCACGATTCACGCTTAACAAGTAAGTATCCGCTGCTCTAGTAGTTTTTCTCACATTGATATCAGAGTCCGTTTTGTACGTTTTTGTGCTTAAAATCATAATTGTGATGATTTTAGACAAATTTACTATGCAAATTTGAAATTTCTTCAATTTTTTTTAAATAAATTCTTCAATTTCATAATTCGAATTTGGTATCGTTAGAAAGCTCTCATCATAAGCTTTCTAACGAGTATTTTTGCATAATTTTCTGATGAGTGAATGAATTTTTATGATTTTTCAAAGTTTCAGTATATATTTTTTTTTGAAAATGATCATTAAAATGATTCTTACTCTCAAATTGTGTATGTGTTGTCCAAACATGTTAAAAAAGATGTTGAAACGGAATAAAAATGGTCCCAGTAGTTTTAAAACCGTAAAAAATGTGTAAAATTTCAAAAATCGGTGCAAAATCAACCCCGTAAGATGACGTGTGTACTGCACGCGCCGCCTCAGTGCGTGATGCGCTGGCGATTGAAAAAAAAACAGTTTTCTGACGATTTTTCCACGTGTCCATGACACGTGGCAGGCTTGGCCACGTGGTTTCCTCCAGTTGGTCCACAAATGTTGACGTTGGTGTGAGCGCGTGTGCATGCATGGGACAAACTTCGTTATGCGCGCGGGGGCGTGTGAACGAAAATTTTTTTTCAAAATGTTTTTTAGAATTCTCAAAATTTAATTTTCAATTTAATTGATATTTTTTCAAAATTGTTTGTGACTGTTTTGATGAGAAATTTGGAGAAAAAAATATGCAAATAGGAACATAATTACATGTAATTGATGTTTATCTTATTTTTATGCATATATATTATTGTTGTTATATTACATTATATAATGAATGTATTGTGGGAATATTAGATTGGTAAATTAATGAATCTCATCTAATATAGAATTAATTGGCGCATGTTTAAATTAAACAAGGATAACTGGACTTTGTTATTAGGAATTGATTGAACTGTATATACAATTTTTTTGTTTCTACTATTTATGTTAGGTTATTATTAATTAATTTAAAACAATGTGACTTAAAATTGATAAAAATCAATAAAGAATTGTGTTAATCCTAATTATAATCATTTTTTCTAAATAGTTGAAATAGTTGTAACAAAAAGCATTATTGCTGACTTGAATCAAGGAGATAAGTTGAATGATAAAAACTATGACATTTGGCACCGTAAAATTCAGTATCTCCTGGAAGAGCAAGATATGCTAGAAACACTAATACAACCAATAGTTGAGCCTGAGCATGGAAACACTGCTCAACATAGGCGAGATATGGAAGCATATCAAGCCAATAAGCGCAAGGACAGAGTTGCTCGCATATTGATGTTGAGTAGCATGAGAAATGACTTGATGCTTCGTTTTGAAAAGCACCGCTCAGCCCAAGCAGTTTGGGATGCTGTTAAGATTCAGTTTGGTGGAACCTCAATAACAAGATTGCGTCAGTTAACTCTAAAGTTTGATGCCTATAAGAAAAATTTAAATCGTACAATGAGGCAACACCTTATTGTCATGTATAATATGATAAATGAACTGAAAGGTGCTGGCCATGAGATGACTGACGAGCAACAAGTTCAAGCTGTGATTCGCTCCTTTCCAAAAGCCTGGGAACACATGCGTGTCAACCTTACCCATAATGATAATATAAAAACTTTTGATGATGTTGCTCGACATATTGAGCTAGAGGAGGATCGCTTTCTCGCTGATTAGCCTGAAAAAGAGGCTTATATGATTGAGTCTAGAGGAAAAGGGGCTTCTAGGTCTGGGCAAAAGAAATGGAAAGGTAAGGGCAAATGGTAAGGCAAAGGAGAAAATAAGACAAAATTTAGTGGAAATAAGCGCAAGCGTGGAAAACGCAACGGAAAAAAAGGCAAGAATATGAATTGCTTCAACTGTGGGAAACATGGTCACTTTGCTCGTGATTGCACTGAGCTAAAGGTATTGTACGACCAAATTAGTCCCTCGAATTTATATGTTAGTAGTTGCTTGATGTTAGCTGAAATTGTTCCTTATTGGACTATAGATTCAGCAGCAACAGACCACATAACAAGGGACCGATATGCCTTTGTGGAATTTCGTTGAATTCCAAATGGGAGTAGAAAAATCTATATGGGAATAATGCTTCGGCTGACGTGCTTGGGATCAGTTCCTGCAGGCTAGTGCTGCGGGGAGGTCGCACGCTTTATCTCCATGATGTGCTTTATGCTCCTAATATTCGACAAAATTTAGTTTCTATTATTGTTTTGCTTGGACTTGGCTTCAAAATTATTTTTGAAGATAATTGTGTTAAAATACTTTTGGACAAAGTTTTTTATAGTTCTGGACATATGTTGAATGGTTTTATAGTGCTAGACACTATTTTTATGGATGTTAAGCAATCTATATTTCTTGTTAGAAATTTTAATAATTTTTCATTAATTGATGATACTAAATGGCATGCTAGATTAGGACACATTGAGCAAGATCGTTTAAAAAGATTAGCAAAAGCTGGTCTTTTAGGATATGTTAAGAAAATAGAATTGTCTATTTGTGAGCATTGCCTAGTTGGAAAAGCAACAAGATTACCATTTGGCAAAGCCAAAAGAGCCACATTTCCTTTACAGCTTATACATTCTAACATCTGTGGCCCAATGAATATTAGAGCAAGACATGATGCTCACTATTTCATCACTTTCATAGATGATTTCACCAGATATGGTCACATTTATTTGATCTTCCATAAATCTGAAGCATTAGATTGCTTCATACGGTATAGTAAATTAGTTGAGAATCAATTGAATTTGAATATAAAATCATTACGGACCGATCGAGGGCATGAATATATATCTAATTTATTCAAAAGTTATTGTGATGATAAAGGTATAGCTAGGCACCTAACTATTCCTTATACTCCGCAACAAAATGGCGTAACAGAAAGAAAGAAGAAATAAAACCCTATTGGATATGGTTAGGTCAATGATGGCGCAGGCTAATTTACCAATTTCTTTTTGGGGAGATGCATTAATGATTGTTGCCTACATTCTAAATCGTGTACCATCGAAATCTGTTCATTCCACCCCATATGAATTGTGGAAAAGCGAAAAGCCTGACTTAAGCTATATGCGCCCATAGGGTTGCGTAGCTTATATCCACAACATTTCCCATGAATATGGAAAACTTGGTCCGAGGGGGAAGAAATGTATCTTTATAAGATACTCAGAATTCTCCAAAGGATATGTATTTTTGGAAGAAGACACAAATGGAAGAATAACAGAAATTGAGTCACGAGATGTCATTTTCTTAGAAGATGACTTTTCTGAAAGAGGTGAGATAAATAAGGATTTCCAATTTTATGAAATGGAAGATGGTTAGACTAGTGGGAGTGTAAGAATAATTGATTTAGCACTCACAGAGCAAGAATTTATTGCTCCTCCTGAACCAAGTGGGAGTGAAATAATGTCAGTTTTTGTTCCAATGGAGCAAGACCTTGAACAATCTCAACATCGACATAGTAATCGTGACAAGATTCCTCGTCGTCGATTTGAGATTGAAGGGGAAGCTTTTATGATTGCTCCAGATGAAGAAGAGCCTAAAACGGTATAACAAGCTTTTTATGGTCCTAAAGCAAAAGAATGGATTAAAGCTATGAAAGAGGAAATGGATTCGATGATATACAATCAAGTCTGGGATTTGGTTGAGAAACCGTCTGATCGTAAGACTATTGGGAATAAATGGATTCTCAAAATAAAATGTAAGGCGGATGGGACAATAGAAAAATTTAAAGCTCGATTAGTAGCTAAGGGCTATACACAAAAAGTGGGATTTGACTATGAAGATACATTCTCACCTGTAGTCAGGTTTGCATCAATTCGCCTCATTCTGGCTATAGTAGCACGAATGGACTTAGAATTATATCAAATGGACGTTAAAACTGCTTTTCTCAATGGAGAACTAGATGAAGAGATCTATATGGATCAACCTTTAGGTTTTGAACTCAAAGGACAAGAGCGCAAAGTTTGTAAGCTCAAAAAATCCATTTACGGTCTTAAGCAAGTGTCAAGACAATGAAACCTCAAATTTCATCAAGCCATATTAAAGGATGGTTTTACGATGATAGAGGAAGACCATTGCGTATATGTTAAACGTTCTAACATTGGTTTTATAATTATGTCTTTGAACGTCGATGACATTTTAATACCTAGAAATGATAAGAAGTTGATTGATACTACCAAGAAATGGTTATCATCAAACTTCGAAATGAAAGATATGAGTGAGGCTAGTTATGTACTTGGTGTTAAGATTCTAAAAGATCGCTCTAAAAGACTTCTGGGTTTATTTCAGGAGACTTATATAAAGAAAATGTTAGAGCGTTACCATATGCATGAATGTAAGCCTATGGATACCCCTGTCCAAAGGAATCTGAGCCTTAGTCTAGATATGTGTCCCAAGATATCGGATGAAAAAGAACGAATGTCTAGAGTACCCTACTCCAATGTTGTCGGTAGTCTGATGTATGCAATGATGTGCACACGTCCAGACATTTGCTATGCTGTTGGGCTAGTAAGTAGATTTCAATCTAATCCAGGTCTAAAACACTGGATGACAGTCAAGAGAATATTGAGTTATCTAAAAGGAACTTCAGACTATGTTCTATGTTATCAAGGGAAGGATTTGTGCTTAATTGGTTATACTGATGCTGATTGGGGAGGTGATATAGATCAGCGCAAATCGACCTCTGGATATGTATTCTTGCTTAATGATTGCGCAATTTCATGGAGTAGCAAGAAGCAATCTTGTATAGCTTTATCGACGATGGAAGCTGAGTATGTAGCATGTTCCTCAGCTATACAAGAGACAGTTTGGTTGAAAAGATTTTTGTAGCACTTAGAAATTGTCAAGTTAGCATCTGAACCTGTGACAATCTATTGTGATAGTATGACTGCATTAGCTTATGCTAAGGATCCAAAATATCATGGAAAGACCAAACATATCCATATTAGATATCACTATGTTAGAGACATGATTGTGGAAAAAGAAGTGATTCTGAAACACATTTTTACAAACAAAATTGTAGCAGATCCATTTACTAAACCAATAGCTAGGGATGCGTTTGCAAGACACGTAAAATCTCTAAGCTTATGTAGAATATAATCAATATATGTTATATCAGATCACTTGGTTTTTACAAATGATATATCATTTTAATTGATCAATGATTTTTCAATTATATGAATATATTGTAAATACCAGTTAACACAATTCGAATAAGTATGTCGATAGACTTAGATTGACTCACTCACATGAGTAATCGCCTCTGGCACTATGGAGCGAGTAGAGATGAGACCATAAATGCAGAGGCATTAAATGAATGACTAAGATGCAGTGAGAGCGGTCTTAATTTTTATTCATTTTTATAAGGTCGCCTTGATGAGGATCAAGATGAGATTCTTCGTATATATAAAAATCAACATGAATGACTTCCCCACCATTCACGTGTCTATATAGAGGAAGCTGAGTGTGAAATTTGTTATTTAACATTGTTGAATGTATAAATAAAAATTTCAAGTTTGGCGCATTTAGAGCGACAAAACTAATACTCATATAGTGTTTATTTATTTTGAACTAAGAGCAAGACATACACTCTTTCATCTTTGATAAGAAAAGAGTAGCTCCACCATAGCATGCATTTCATACTGCATGTGCTATACGACCTATTAGGAAGCGAAAAAATGGATCCCTGCTTCTTCGCTATATGAGTCCTAGAAATTCTAGAAATGGATTTCAAACAACTTTTACCCTTTTGTGACTTTTGACTATATTGTATGTGATGAATTAATGTTGGCTATCTTAGGATGTATCCTATAGTCATGGAATGATTCGACTTAATGGAACACTCCTAGAAAAATGAGTTAATTTAAAACTGATTGATATGAGGGCAAAAGAAAGAGTACTTTGCTCATGCACTCACAACTTGTGTTCACCGGCCGGAGTTATTACGCTTGATGAAGCGAGAAGTAACTTAGAATACAAGTGATTGTAAGAATGATTTGAGTATAGATTCATGAGGGATTGAATGATATTCGAATTAAGTGTATTGAGAAAGATATTTGGGGTAATTAAGCACATTATTGAAAATAATTACAACTTTGGGTTGATGTCTCCTATATGACATATAATTAGGTTTGTGTTGGAACTCCCACAATTTGCGTGCTTCAGGTCGCACAGTCCGTTCGCTTGTATGAAAGATTTTTTGTTTAAATTTGAGATGTGAGATGATATTTGGATTGAGCCAATCCCACTTTGGGCGAGTGAGAGATGTTGAGCTTTATGGTATTGGGCTGCCCATGTGGGCTTGATCCAGCCCAGACCCATATCTTCTTATATATAAAGTTATGAAAAGATATAACTTTTAATAAAAAGAAGAAGAGAGATATAAAAAAAAGAGATAATTTTTCGTCAATTGTTTTCTCTGAAATTCGGAAATTCTCGAAAAAGAATTTTTTCATCTCCGTTTAATCATAAGAGAATCAAAACGTTCGTACTGTGGAATCGAGTCAAGTTCTAGTAATTTGTCTCCGCCTAAAGTATTGAAAGCGCACGATTCACGCTCAACAAATAAGTATCCGCTGCTCTAATAGTTTCTGGATTGTTACTAATAAAAATTCAAATATTTTTGAATCCTCTTTCTCTTTAATTACAAATTGTTATTTTTATTTACATAATTTCTATTTCATAGTGTTCATTTTTCTATTTATTTCATACTCATTGATAATATTTTTATATTAAAAATAATAAATTCAATATTACATTTACATATCCATGGATGCGGGAGCGGGAACATGATTGATGCTGTATACTACATTACATGGGAATATTCTACTCTGAGAACATAAAGAACTGAGATGTTAAGACGCGTGGAAAATATCACGTGGGCCATGATGTAAAGCCAACGATGAAGTGCCAAGTGTCACAAACTTAAATGATATGATTCGTTAGAAGCTTAAGGACTATATTGTTTTGCCATCGCTTTCCAATCTGTTTGTCTTTTAACTCCTCATTAATCTTTTTTATTTCTGGAAAATTTAATTGTCTTTTTGTAATTTAATATCCTCAGTCTTTTCACGACTGAAAAGGAAAGTTTTTCCAATTTCCTTTGTAATTTTATATAAAAAAATTAAAAAAATAACTTTAAATGACACCTAGCATTATTTCAGAATTCAAAAATTTAGTCGCATAAAATCCGTTAGGTATTAAACTTGATAAAAATATTTTTAGAAGAAAAAATTTTATTTTTAAATTTTTTGAATTTTGAAAATTGTTTTTGGAAAGAAACAGGTAAATAGATATTTTTTCTAAAAATAAATTTAAAAAAATTAAAAAAATTAATTAATTAAATAAAAAATATTCTAAATTTATTTTTCAGATAGCTAATATCAATTCCAAATAATCCTCAATTCATATACATAGAGGCTAAAAATATGTGATGTGGAGAAGTGGGAGAGGGTTTAGGGCAGGTGTTTGGCGAGGGGATGGATCAAACGTGGAAAAAAAAAATTTTTACTTAAGAATTTTATATTTAAAAGTTTTTTAAATTAAAAATTCAAAATTTTTTCCAAATTCTTTGTTATAGGAATTTTTTAATTCTTTTTATTCATCAATTTTTTATCAGTAATTTTTTTAAATTAAAAAATTATTTTTTAAAATTTTATTGAATCCCACTTAATAAAAAAGCTATAATAATAGCTTAAAAAAAAAAGTGGGACGTAATCACCTCACTCCCAACCACAGAAATCCACCCTGTGCAGCAAATGAAGCCACGCTCGAGCGAGCGGAGCGTGGAGAGAAGAGAAAAGAAAGCGGAGGGCATATACTTTGTAGAGAGAGGGTAATAAATAGAAGATGCCGAGAGAGTGGAGAAATTTGCAGAAAGCAGGTAGTGCCACGTGTGTCACTACCTGTCCAACTCCCATCGCTCCTCTCTTCTTCCTCTTCTTCTTCTTCCTCAATCAATTTAAATTGTTTGTCTCTGGCGGTCATCAGCAATTCCTTGGCTTTCTACTTGTTCCTTGTTCCTTTTCTTTTTGTCAGCACCATCAATTCATCCTCAACAACACCGTTTTCTTTTTCATTTCCCGATTTCCAGAGACTTCTAAACTTTTAGATTTCTTTTTTTATCAGGTAATTTTCTTCCTCTTGTTTATATCCGAGAAATTATATTTAATTCGTTTCCGGAAATTTTTTTAATTGTGATGCTTTTGAGGTCGCAATTTTTCATTGATTGAAAATAAAATTTTTCGGTGTTTTTATTTTGGATGATGCTTACTGAGATTTGATGATTTTAGAGTCTGCTGATGAGCTGCCAATTGAAAAAAGTAGATTAATTTTGCTTTTTAGGAATATAATAAGTGAGGTACCTAGTTATGCATTTGGGGTTAGGCTTCAGTTTACCAAATTCATTTCTTGTATATTATTTTAGTGATAATCCATGTGTAATAAGGGCATCGATTGCTTGAACGAGACTCGGCTAAACCTTCACCAATCATTTCCCTTGATGGATACCCCTACATCTGTAACTTATTCCACCCCTGTTTCCAACCTTGGTTCACACGATGAAGCTCCTCGTGTTAAGTTATTATGTAGTTTCTTGGGCAGCATTATGCCTCGGCCTCAGGATGGGAAGTTACGGTATGTGGGTGGAGAGACTCGAATTGTGAGTTTGCCAAGGGACATTGGTTTTGAGGAGCTGATGAGTAAAATGAGGGAGCTTTATGAAGGGGCAGCGGTTTTGAAGTACCAACAGCCTGATGAGGATCTCGATGCCTTGGTTTCAGTTGTGAATGATGATGATGTGACTAATATGATGGAGGAGTATGATAAGTTGGGTTCTGCTGATGGGTTCACTAGGCTTAGGATTTTTCTGTTTTCCCATCTGGAGCAAGATGGTTCGTCCCATTTTGTGGATGGGGATGAGAGGGAGTCTGAGAGGAGGTATGTGGATGCACTGAATAATTTGAATGACGGCCCTTATATCAGAAGGCAGCAAGCTGACTCTCCTTCGGTAAATGCATTTGAAGATGTCCATGTAGCGGAACAGTTTTTTAATCCTATGAATCTTGATAGTGGCCTTCATAGCCAAAGAAGTAGTGATATGCCAATTCCACAGTTCAACTTGCATCACATTGCAGTTCCCCAGAGGCCCAATGAAATGGAAGCTCCGTGGAGTCCAGCATACTATTCTCCTAGGCACCATGATCCAAGATCATTTCCTGAGTTTCCAAATTCACCCCCTTCTACTCGGTACCGTATGCAGTTTGGAGAATTCTCTGATAGAGGTATGGATAGAGTATCTGAAGAATATGCTCGGTCACAACTAAATCATCATCCTGTTTATGACCATCAGTCACCATATGCAGAAAATATAGTTTGGATGCCTTCTGGAACTATATCTGGTGATAAGGCTGGTTTTCCTGGTAACTTACTCCATGGTTCTAGTGTTGTTGAGGGGAACTCTGGTTGCAAGCAGTGCCAGTCAGCTCTCCAAAGAAATCAACTGCATTTGGAGCAACCGAACATAGTAAATGCAGTTCACCAAGTTCCTAATACATGTGCTGAGTGCCACCCTAATAGGGAACCATTCATGTTAAATGAAGATCCAAAGATTCACCATTCAATATACCCAAAAGATCAGAATTCTGATCTTCGCTCAATCTACAGTGGAGCTCACAGCCATGAAAGAGGATGGAATCTGCAACAGTTGAATCCACATGCTCATGCTGATGAAGCAAGAACGCATATCTCTGGATCAGGAAGAATAAATGATCACTACATTGTAGATGGTTTGGGCATTAATTATCCTCTAGGGCATGTTAATTTGGTGGATGGCCATCATACTTCCTCAAATTATATTCATCATCGAGCTGGACATGAAATGGGTAATGAGACATTTCATGATCAACCAATGGCTGCTTTACACAACCTACATGTTCCTAGTACTGAAGAATGTTTAGTTCGGTATGGGAATTTTCCTTGTGCCTATGGGACAGAAAATCCTTATCCGATGTCACATGGCCATTTACATCCGCAGAATTTATGGAGAAATGTTCAGACCCCGGTGCATGGTACTCCTCCCCATGAAACATGCAGTGCAACCTCATCTGTGAATGGTACAGTTAATCCAGTGCTTCTCGGGGGCACATTGGAGGGCAGTCAAAGGATTGGTTATAGCATGGACAATCAGCACTCTAGGGTAGATTTCTCACAGAGAATATTGGGTTCTGATGGAACTGCCTTGGAATATGCTTATGGTCATCCTATGAAATTGAATTCTAATCATCATGTTGCAGAGAATAAGCAGTTGTTTACTCCTGATGCCATCCGGCCACCACTCCCAGGTGAAATGCTGAACCCATCTGCAATTTCAGGTACTTCTGGTTGCAATTCAGAGTTAAATAGTAGCAATATTATTGAAGTGGCAACGATGGGAGAGAGAACTGTGCCCAGCACGGAAGGAGGAGCAAATGATGTAGGAAAGGTTGAAATCTTGGATGTGCCAAATGTACCTCATCTGGAGCAAGACATGATTACTCCTGAAAGTGAGGCTACAATTTTGGGGCCTGTCCACGCTGAAAAAAGTGGCGATGCTGTTAAAGTGGGTGAAAAAGACTCTTCTGTTGTTATGGAAGATCCAAAGCTATCACTTGACAGGTTAAGTTTTTTACCTGAGCTTATTGCTACTGTAAAGAAAGCAGCAATTAAAGAGGCTGAGGAGGTGAAAGCTAGAGTTGAAGAAACCACTAATATTGGAAACCATAGTTCAACATCAAAAGGAGCAGCTCTACAGGAACCTGAAGCAGTGGTGAGTATCTATGAACTGGATTGCTCAAAGAGGCATTCTATTTTGCTTTATTTCACCTTCTATTTCTAATCTTCTGCTTTTCTTGCAGAATGCTCATGAAGAATCAGAGTTGGGTTCTGATAATGACAATATAAACAATAGCAAAATTGAGCCGACAAAGGCTGAGGCAGAAGCTATTGAAAGAGGATTACAGGTCCTTGTAATCTGTCTCATGTGCATGATTGATTTTCTTGTTTTGTATCCTAATGGATAATTATCTATCATTTGTTGTTTATTAAATTATGCCACTGTCAATCCGTTCTTAAATCTTAACAGGCTGCTTCTTTTGTGTTCAGACGATAAAAAATGATGATCTAGAGGAGGTCCGTGAATTAGGTTCAGGAACATATGGATCTGTGTATCATGGGAAATGGAAGGGTTCTGATGTTGCTATAAAGAGAATAAAAGCAAGCTGCTTTGCTGGGAAGCCTTCTGAAAGAGAGCGTTTGGTATCATCAATAGCCTTATGCTAATTCTTTCTTTTCATTTCACCTAGCCTTTTCTTTTAATTCCAGTATGGATGTGATATAATAGTACTTCTAACGCAGCATCCTACAATGCTTATGATAGTTTTGGATAGTTTCAGCCTTTTTACTAAACCAGGCAGCTAGCAGTTGCAGCCCAGAAGATGCTAGATTATAAATCTGATGTGCTACTTAACTATGTTATATAATAGTCGAGAAGGAATAAATTTGAAAATAATCATAAGTTAGATGAAGTTTGTGCTTACTTTCTATTTTTCAAGCATGGTTTTCATAAATGTGTCTTACAAATTGAGGAAGTAAATATGGAGCTTGTAATGGGAGCATGTAGTTTTGAATAAATTTATTTAATAAACCATGGTTCGATGAAGTTTGAGCTTACTTCTACTTTTCATTTGTGATTTTCATAAATGTACCCTGCAAATTGAGGAAGTAAATATGAAGCTTATAATGGGAGTGTGTAGTTTCAGCATAATGTATAAGACAATCAGGAGGACTTTTACACATCTATTTCTATCATTGATGACAATCTTTACAGAGCCTCTGCACTTACTTTTCTTTTGTCAAACCTTTTGTCTCGTTTTGTTTCACCTTTTGTCTCGTTTTGTTTTGTTTGGTTGCATATTATCTGCTAGCACAAGCACTTTTGGTGCTAGTTTGCTGTACTTAAATGACAGTATTAGCATAGGCTCAAATCCGTTGGGGTTGAAAGAAACATTAAGATGGATTCACGATTGTGATTACATAAAGCTTGTCACTGCATTCAGCATTCATGCAGGACATTTTTAGTTTTCATGTACAATTTGAGGAGAAAATAACTATTTAGCATACGATTCTGACATGTAGCTTCTACATGATTGGCCTCATGCAGATTACCGTTATGCCTGATTCTTGAAGGCCTTACTTTTTCTTATTTCTTTTAAATGTTTTTCTGTTTGTTCTTGTATATGAATTACTTACAGCATGACTTTGTGGTGTATCCCACATGAGCTGATGCTGCATGTTGGCAGTGGCAACAGTTATGGATGATGTTTATTCATACAGTTAATATCATTAACCTATTGTACCTATACTTTCTCTACTGTTAGGAATCTAACATTGGTAGAATGAATTGCTAATTCAATACTGAAATATTGTAATTCTTATTATGAAATATCTGATTTTAATGGAATTGATTATGTAATAATTGTTGTTTCATTTATTTTTCTCTGCAGATTGCTGATTTCTGGAAGGAGGCATTGATATTAAGTTCATTGCACCATCCAAATGTTGTTTCTTTTTATGGCATTGTTCGTGACGGCCCTGATGGATCTTTAGCAACTGTGACAGAGTTTATGATTAATGGATCTTTGAAACAGTTTTTGCAGAAGAAAGACAGGTAACCTAGTTGATGATGATGATGTTTCTGGTTTTGTATATGAATATTTTTGGCGGTGCTTTGTAGCCGGTTCTTGTTGTTTGTGAAGTATAAATGCAGCATTGTTGTAAAGGTAAAGCTTATTATAAAGAGAAAAAAAAGGTGAGGGCAAAATATTCTTTGGATGAAGACATTTTGACACTATGTCATTGGACAGAACAATTGATCGTCGTAAGAGACTCATTATAGCTATGGATGCCGCATTTGGGATGGAGTACTTGCATGGGAAGAACATTGTTCACTTTGATTTGAAGTGTGAAAACCTCCTAGTAAATATGAGAGATCCACAACGGCCTGTTTGCAAGGTATGAAGCTGAGAATAAAATATGGGAATCCCATCAAAACTTGGCAGATCTTTTCTATTGTCATCCGCTATTTTTTTTCCCTAAATGCTTTTGAAGTTCCTACATTACCTGCTGTTAATTAAGTACTGTTTTTATGTCCTGGTAAAATTTTCTGACTTTCAGTATTTGCTTGGTGTTTAGCTAAATTAACAATTGTATGATTTTGTCCAAAATTTTACTTAAAAGGAATAATGATAGTAAAGGCATGACTTTGGCAACTAACCCATTATACGTTGTCTAATAGATTGGTGATTTGGGCTTATCAAAGGTGAAACAACACACCTTGGTGTCAGGCGGAGTTCGTGGAACTTTGCCCTGGATGGCACCTGAACTTTTGAGTGGAAAAAGCCACATGGTGACAGAAAAGGTGAAATTTCTCAGCTAAAGTTTTAAATTTGATATGGCATAATGTAAGTTGTTATTTTATACCATAAGGTTTTCTATGTTGCAGATCGATGTGTACTCATTTGGCATTGTTATGTGGGAATTGCTCACAGGGGAAGAACCTTATGCTGGTCTTCATTGTGCCTCTATAATTGGTAAGCACAGTTAAGGTAGTAGACTGCATTAATGTATCTTTTTTTTCTTATTGACAAATGCTGTGTATAGACACACAAAAGCTCTTTGCGGCTATCTTATATCTTACAGAATTTAAAAGGTTCCTATTTAAAGGGTTTTCTTGAGAGGACAGAGGGCTCTCAGAAGGTAAGGAGAGAGAAAAAAAAACAATGATATATTAGTTTGTTAAGAAGTCAAGACTAAAGTTAAGACAGCTGATTAAGTAACAAAATGAAAGATGAAGCATGAGAGTAAGAAATTTGGGTCAGGTGTTTTGGTCCTGAGAAATTAGGTTCAATTGATTTTGTGGAATCATATAAATCAATACTCGAATTATGATGAATATAACAATATCATTGCTATATTGCCTATAAAGAAAGGAGGGGTAGGGGAAAACATATCAAGTAGAGTTGAGAAATCCACATAACTTCAGATGAAGCTTGTGTCATTGCTCTAACCTTCGATCAATCTTGGAATTTGCCCAGTCCGCATCAGAAAAATACTCAATATTACTATGACCATGATTCTAATACAATATCCTCTGTCAGGAGCTCCATTTAAGTAATACAAAATTTGTTCTAAGACTGTCCAGTGATATAATGTAGGAGAGGACATAAATTGACTTACAATATTCACTGAGTAAGCAATGTGAGGATGGGTTACTGTGAGATAATTCAATTTTCCAACTAATCTTCTATACCATTTAGGTTCAAAAAACATCTTCATCCTTTGTGAATTGCTGGTTAGGAAGTATTGGAGTACTGCATGATTTGACTCCTAGTTTTCGAGTTTCTGTTAATAGATCCAAAACATACTTCATCTGAGACAGGAAGATACTTTTTTTTTACTTCTCGACATCTCAATCCTTAAAAATCACTTTAAATACCCCAAATATTTAGTATTGAACTGACTCTGTAAGAAGGATTTCAAGGATGAGATTCCCTGCATGTCGCTCCATGTTATAACAATGTCATCTGCATATACGCCAAGTAGAATGGCGCCAAGTGTGGACTGCTTATAGAAAACAATATGATTAAATTTGCTCTTCCTCATCCCATTCTCTACTGCTTGATTGAATTTTCCAATCCAGGCTCGAGGACTTTGTTTTAGTCTATACAGTGATTTTCGAAGACGACAAACTTTCCTGGACTCCCTTTGAGCAACAAACTCAAGTGGTTGCTTCATATAAACCTCATCATGAAGGTTTTCATATAGGAAAACATTTTTGACATCAATCTGGTAAAATGGTCAATCATATGTAGTTGCCAAAGAAATAAACAATCAAACGCTAGTTAGTTTTGCCACAAGAGAGAAAGTATCAAAATAGTCCACCCCATATATTTGTGCATAACCTTTGGCCTCCAATCGAGCCACTGATCCATCATAATGAAATTTCACTGCAAAGACCCACTTGCAGCCAACTGCTTTTTTGCCAGCAGGTAAATCAATCAGATCCTAAATACCATTCTTAGTCAAGGCATTCATTTCCTCATGCATCGCTTCACGCCACTCAGGATGAGACAAGGCCTGGTGAACAAACTTGGGAATCCCTACAAAATCAACAAACGAACAAGAAGCAAAAGACAAACGATCATAGGTGATATACGAGGAAATGGGATAGGTACACTGATGTTTACCTTTTCGAAGAGCAATAGGCAAATCAATGTCGCTGGGCATTGGATCTGATGATGAAGAAAAGACCGGTGCTAGAGTTGTTGCAGGAGGGTTACGTCTTCAAGAATAAACTTCAGTAATAGGTGGTTTTGGTTGAGAAGGTGGTGGTTGTGATGGAATAACACTTGAATCTGGACAGGTAACATGATATAAGGTCTGTTTGGAGTTGAGTTTGAAAAAAACGCTTTTGGAGAAAATTTTTTTATTTTTTTGATGTTTGAAAACCACTTTTGGAGAAAAAACAGATAAATAGATGATTTTTTCAGAAGTAAATTTGAAAAAAATAGTTTATAAAAAATTAAAAAAATCAATCAATTAAATCAAAACAATTCTAAACCTTCTTTTTGGACACTCAAAAATAATCTCACACACCCCCATAATAAGAGATCATCCTTTTATGGACACACAGGTGTAGATGGAACAGTAAAGAAAGGAGGATATTCATGAAATGTAATATCAGTTGACACAATATACCTATTCAAAAGAGGAGAAAAACATTTATACCCTTTTTGAATATGAGAATATCTCAGGAAGACTCATTTTAATGTATTGGGGTCTAATTTGGAAACCTGCAGACAAACATCACGAACAAAATAAAAACATCTAAAGATGCGAGGTTCAACAGAAAACACAAAGTTATTAGGAAACAAAATCTTATAAGGAGTTTGACCATTGAGTACAGTAGATGACGTGCAATTAATAAAAAAACACGCTGTAGAGACATCATCAGTCCAAAATTGTTTAGGAATATGTGTTTGAAATAAAAGAACTATGATAGTTTCAAGATGCCTGTTTTTTTCTCTCAGTTACCCCATTTTGAGATGGAATATCAATACAAGATGATTGATGGAGAATTTCATTATGAGTCATGTAGGTCTAAAAAGAATCAAAGAAATATTGTTTGACATTATCATTTCTTAATGTTTGTACAGACTTATCAAATTGGGTTTTATTTCAGCACAAAATGTCTTAAAATGTGAAAACAACTTATAACGAAATTTCATAAAATAAGACAAAGTCATACGAGAGAAATCTACAAAAGTAACAAAATATCTAAATCCAGTCTTAGACAAAATAGAACATGGTCTCCAAACATCTGAATGTACTAATTCAAAAACATGACTGACTCTTTTATTAATCCGAGAAACAGAAGAAAGATGAGGATGTTTTGCAAATGACAAAACTTACAATCTAAAAAGACATTATGAAACGAAGGATATAACTTTTTCAACGAAAGGAACGATGGATGTCCCAACCGACAATGAGTTTCAAAGTGAGATAAAGTGTTGGGACAAGCAATGGGTTGGGATACCTAGGTATCCAAAATGTAGAGATCTCTTGATTCTCGTCCTTTACTAATAATCCTATTTGTTATAAGATTCTGAAACAAACAATGGTTAGGAAATAATGAGATACAACAATTAAGAACATGAGTGAGTTTATTAACAGATACTAAATTAAAAGAAAATTTTGGTAAACTCAACATGGATGACAAAGACAGTGCAAGTGTGAGATTGATAATGCTAAAACCAAGGACAGAAGAAGTAAAACTATATACTAAGGAGATTGAAGAGGGAACATTGTGTGAATTGAACGTGGAAAAAAGACTAGAATTACATGTCATATGGTTTGTGGTACCAGAATCAATGACCCACTGAGGGGAGGAAAAAAGAAGACATGTTTTGGTTTTACCTGTTTTAGCAAGGGCAGTGATGGACGAAGATGAGTTCTTTAATGCCTTTGATATTGGATAAATTTTGCATACTCATTTACAGAGATTGCAATGGTCTGATCTAAAAATGAAGAACCATTTGTAGTTACAATATGGGCTGCATGAGATCTTTAAGATTTTCTTTTTTTTTTTTAACAATTTCTAGCAAATCCTTTTAGTGTGACCTGTTTCATAACAATAGTAGCAAACTACTTCTCTTGTGGCTTATGTCCTAGCATTACGTCCACTATTACTACCCCTTTTGCTATTATTTTGAAAATGCGATCGGCCAGTTGATCAATTATTCTAACCAACAAGTGCACTAGGTTGTGGTATAGACGAGACATGAGAACTAGTATCTGTACGAATGATCCTAGTAAAGACTTTTTTAAGGAATAATCTCAGAATTATACAAAATCTGTGATTTTGCATTATCAAATTGAGGATTAAGGTCAGCTAGAAAGCTCATAATAGCCATATGTTCACGTTGAGTTTGCTGAACTCTAATATCAGTACTGAAAGACAATCAGACATTTAATTCTTCATAAGTGCGTTTGAAATTCTTGAAATAACTATGAAGAGACTAATCATGTTGCTCAACTCGATAAAATGCGTTGCAAATAAAAAAAATACAAGAAATATTTCCTTTACCAGAAAACAAAAAAGCTAAATATTCCATTAATTCTTTTACAAACTTGTAGTGAAAGACGTGACTAACATATTCATTCTCAATAGAATTACGGATTTGTAAGAATAACTGAGCGTCAACTCTTAACCGCTCACTGCAGGTCTCATCAATAGGAGGATCCTCGGTTAAATGGGTGTCCATAGAAATACTCTGTAAATACAAACGAACAGTCTAAATAATTATCTCCATTTAATTTTTGTTTAGTGATTTTAGACAAAATAGGAATAACACTAGACATTACAATATTCTTCTGCTCACCTGCCATCACAAACATAGAGAAAACATCCAGCAAAATCAAAGACACGTTGAAAGAGGGTGGGCAATAACCAACCAGCAAAGAAATTACAAATTTCGGCAACAAATCACACTGTGTAATGAGAACAGATCAGAAAAATTTCCCTGATGAGCAGACTACCATTGCCGGAGGGCACAAAGACTGAGGCGCCTTTGGAGAAGAAACCGGAGAAGGCGGGTCCGTCTCATGTGTCGGCGCGTGAAGAACTGAGCAGAAAAAGGTTGGTCCCGCGTGACACTCACGCGCTACATTTCTGGTGACCAGACTCCGTGAGAAAGCCGAACTAAGGGCGGTGCTTCTTCTAGGAGGGGTGGTGATGAAGCAACAGTCACTCACAAGGGTGACCTAATTATGGCAGACACTCCCTAGGGCAGGAAAAATTCTCCAGACCGATTTATGGCTCTAATACCATGTGACAGAATAAGAATTGGAGAAAATTGATTGATTCAACCATGAAACAAGGTATATATATATATATATATATATATATATATACGCTCTGTAGAGATTAAGAAAAGGAAGGAAATAAAAACTATTCCTAAAATAAAGAACAATTCCTAATTAGGCTAATATGCATATTTACATAACATAAATCAAAATTTCAATCCAAGTAAGAGTTTTTTCTCAGGTGATTTCTTATAAGCTTGGTTTCCTTTAGGACAGTGGTCAACAATCAACTCTTTCCAAGAAAGAAGCCATTCACATTGGGAATAAGGGTGCTGATGTTATATTGTAGTCGCCTCGCTTGGCCTTATTTTTCCTTGGATGCTTCATTCAATATGCATTTGTTTTTTTTGTTTTTTTTATGCATGCCAAAACACAAGGGAAATGTGGCCTATTATAGAAGGAATATTTCATTACACCAGTTTCACGCATTTATCCAATCTCTTTTTGCTTTCTGAAGCCATAATAATGTGTAATTTGGTAAGCTGATGGAGTTTGATTATTTCCTACACTCAGGTTACTGATCCCCTGCAAAGGTTTGTGGCTAGGGTGAAATGGAATTATTTGAGGTTTTTCTCCATAATAAGTATCCCTTGCTCAATGGTGCTTCTAAGTGCTTTTGCAGGGACTTAAGCTGCTTAATTTGGATAAAGCTCAAGACTCTAGAGCTTAAGCTGCTTAGTTTGGATAAACCTACTTGTAGAAACATTATTACTTTATAAGCCTAGCAGTAATTGGAAGCTGCTTAGTTTGGACAAGTCTTAAGACTTGTAAAACTTAAGCTGCTTAGTTTGGATAATCACGAATCGTAGAATCATTATAACTTTATTAGCCCAGTGGCATTTGGAAATATGTGACATGAGCTGAAATAAGATTCATCAAGGATGTTCAGGGCTTCTGTTTTCTCTATTGTTGTAACCTTTTGAAGTTTTGTGGTGTTCTTATATTCTTTTTCGTACGATCTATTGGTGTGTGAAATGTTTATGGCAGAGGTTGTATTTGGACCCGTATGTTAATGTGTATGTCATGTGGATATGTGTTTGATAGAGTTTTAATAAGTAACAGATGTTCCAAGGGCATGATTAAGTTATAATTTTCTGCGCTCTTCTATGACCTCTGGAATAATTCTCAACTGAGTTTGTAGATGATTAGATAATGGTCATTTCTAAGTGCATATACTTTTGAGGCCTCCACTCTTGAATACTATAGTCATAGTTATCATTAGTATGTTTGTTTCCTCTTTTTGATTTGCAGGAGGGATTGTGAATGACTCTTTACGTCCAGAGATCCCAACATGGTGTGATCCAGAATGGAAGTCGTTAATGGAAAGTTGTTGGGCCTCTGATCCAGGAGTGAGGCCATCTTTTTCAGAAATTTCTAAGAAACTGAGGAACATGGCTGCTGCAATTAATGTGAAATAATTTATTTTCTGGAATATTTGATCTCACTTTGATTATCTTCCTGGAAGAAAAAGGTTTAAAAAAAAAAAGAGAAAAATAAAGGGGGAACCAAGATTTCTCCATTCAATGTAAGCTATCAGGTTTTCAGTCATATTCAGGCTAATAGGATTATTATGCCTTTGATTCAATCTTCTATGATGCATTTAGTGTTGCTAGAATGGTATTGCTCTTTAAAGGGTGCAACTCCGTGACCTTGAAACTGCATGATACATGAAGAGCTATGGATGCACAATGAGAATGTGAGCGTATTTTTCTATTATTCTTTTCACAACAATTTTAAATCCATTGTTTAGATGTGCACATTACTCGATCATCAACAGCCAGAATATTTGGATTCAGCTTTCTTAGTAACAACAGCTTTCTTGTGCAGGTGTCTTTCTTTTGAACATGATCACAATAGCGGTACTAAGGGTAATTTCTACAATTATTTGATGCACCAACTTCTTTCAGGAAGTACAAGTTCCACCTCGATTGCAAGGAAAATGATATGGAACTTCTTGGAACATAACTGGTCACGAGCTTATAATCTGCGCGTTGATTCCTGTTTTTTAAATTCCACATCCATAGATAGACTTCATGTTTATATACGTTGAGATGCTTTTGAAATTTAAACGTATATGATTGTTATACGAGGAAGTGCTATTATCTGTTGAGACACATGCTTTTGAAATTTAAATGTATATGATTATTATACGAGGAAGCGTCTGCATTTCGATCTATCATATGATAGTGCAGTTCGGGTTCAGGCTCATTCGAATTAACATGCAAGATTTTGATGCTGGCGGGCAATTTCTGTTTTATATGTACAAAAAATATATTTTTGTTTGAAACCTTAATGTTGTTGTACATGATCAATTTATGTAAGTTTGGGGAATGGAGAGTTTTTTGGTCTATATATTTTCTTGATAGAAGCAAAAGTAATAAAATTGAATTTGCTGCTTCATTAATTGTTCCAGAATCCATTCAGTTTTTACTGCCTCTCTTTGGTGCTTCAGAAGGATAAAATAAAGTTAATTAGTATAAAGTTGATGAACATTTAAAGACAAGAATGAAAAAAATTATGTACCTTCAATATGGTATCAGATTTTCCCATCACTAACATGAACAGATGAAGCACTTGAAATTTTTTTTCCCACCTGATTCATCCAACAGATTTGAAAAATTACTGTTTTGATTCAGCTGCATGTATGATCTGTTTCTCCTGGTCTGACTAATGTATTGAAACTGTGGGAGATTATCTTTGATGAAAAATTTCCAGAAGAAAAGGTTTCATGAGATAAATCTTGAAGTACTACACTTGAAAATTTCTAATAGAACAGCGACAATTCTTATTACATCACATTGTATGATTATCAAAGGAATGTGTTGCTAATCTAAATTTATTAATGAATATGCCTTTCGATTAATTTCATATTCATGAAAATATTCATATCCAAATTTATATTTTATGCAAGTTTCGCTGAATTTTGTTGGCAGTAGGAATTATTCAGGATTTTAAAGCAAGTATATATTATTGATCAGTGTTAATTCTCATGATGTTCGTTTTATTGACAGCGGACACTGCTAGTAGTTTAATGGTCGAAGGTCGAACTCCCATTTGCAGAAGTTAAGGGTTAAAACCACATTTCTTGAAGGGTTTAAACCTATGCCTTATCTCCTTTTTCTTTTCCCTTTTGCCTTCAAAACCTTTCTCTGCACTGGGATTATTCAATGATGCATTTTCTTGATTGCATTTGAATTCAATGTTTCTATTATTAGTTCTTGATCAAGAAGCATGTTTGAAACTAATTCATCCCCATTCAACATAGGTGTGTTCGTTTCTCCCAAATTAGGCCAAGGATTATCAACAACTTTTGTCTTTCTAATGGTTTTCTAGTACTACTCCATTGAAACTGGGCATCACCATTGCTTGAAATTCTTCTCCAAGAATCATGCTCGAATCCAAATCACCGCTATTTTTACGATGATCACCAGCATGTAATCTAGTGCTGGTTTCTTAAAATACAGGAGGGCTTGACAAGTTGCTATCTATCTGATAATTGGAAGTGATTCCCTCTTGGAGAAATGGCCACGAAGTGTCGGAAAGTTCAGAAGGGTTGAAGTAAGTTATCTAAACCATCAATATTATCAAGAGGTGAAGAAGCCATTAGAAAGTTAGCTTCCTATTTTTCTTGGTGTATTAGGATTATCCAGGTTTAGTTTCATTAGCTTTTTCATCACATGTAGAGACTCGATTACCGGACTGCTTGACAAATATTATTTTTAGAGAAATTCTTAATTATGTAGATTAAGTTTACCATATTATTTATAAATTAATCTAATCACACATTGACATGTATTTAATAATTTTATTTACATTAGTTAATATAAATACATATCATTGTTTGATTGGATTAATTTACAGATGACGTGATAGACTGAGTCTATATAAAAATTTCTCTTTCTTCTTAATCATGTAATCCGAAATCAACTTTTTACCTTTGTGTATTGAGAAATCAAAAGCATGAGTGAAAATACCCTAGCAAGCCTCTTTTCAGTTATTCCTTAATATTATCATCCTTTCACTTCCACTTAATATTATCACGTTTAAGAGTACATATGATTACCATGGTAAGACGAAGTATCAAATCCCCAATGAGTGAAAAACGAAAATGCCACCTCAGTCTAGTTTATGGGTTCGACTTTGAAAAAAGGAAGTGGAAGAAAAAAAAGTTATCTTAAAGTTATAGTTATGCAAATTATATGCCAATTTAAAAATCTAATTAAAATTGAAGATGAAAAGTAGGAAAAAAAATGAAGAAAAAGAGAGTTGGGTATCTCACTTTCAAGCTCTAAGCAGCAGAAAGTCAATGTAATTCAAATTGAAGTGATAGAGATTTAAAAGTGTTTGGTTCATAAAAAAAAAAAAAGGTGAAAATAGAAAATAGAATGAGCGATTGCTATTATTAATATTTGGTTAGTGAAAAAAATAAAATATAATGGAAATAATATTTTTCCATCAATGACAATCACCCATTCTCCCCTCCCTCTACAATGAATATTTCATTTTTATTGGAATCAAATTAAACTTCTTTTTTCTTCTTTTTCTCCTTGGCTTTGTTTTTTTAAAGTTATTTATTTTAATTTTAAGTGTATAATTAATTTTTTTATTTTACATAAAATTTTATTCAATGTATTTAATTATTTATTATTAATAAATATGTGTAGTTATCTTTTGATTTTTTACCATATTTAAATTTAATTTACCTTATTAATTCTAAAATTAATATACCTTATTTAATGTTCTATTATTCTATCTTTATAAAAAATTATTAAAAACTTGTTAAAACTCTTTATCAAATTGTATATATTTGGAACATACCCTATAGTAGACAATTTTTTTTAATATTTTTTATGGTTCTCATGGAGTCTCTAGAATATGATATATTTAGGATGATAATATATAGTATTTTACTTAAACTTGAATCATATTATATTTAGTGAGTTTATAGTATTTACTTGAAATTGTACTTTTCTTTTTATTATTGGATAATATTATGGTTGATAACTTTTTGGTATTTTACTTGAATTTATAATTTTATTGCATTGGATAATATTGTGTTTGACTATTTTTTTAGTTTTTTTTATTCAAATTTGCAATTTCAGTTTTTAAGGTAAAATTCAAATTAGAATTTTACTTTTGTTATTTTTAATAATTTATAAATTTATATAATTATTTTTTATTACGATAATTTTTTAAAATTATATATACATTAAAAATAAATTTAAAAAAATAAGTTGATTCTCATTTTCATTCCTTAATAAATAAAAATGAACTAAAAATCAATCATTTTTATTCTCATCACCCCTCATTCCAATCCCATTTTCATTTCCACTTTTTAACCGAATGGTCCTTAAGAGTGTTGACATGGAACCCAGTTCTAATGTAATTTAGAAATTTAAAAAGAAAAAATGAAGAAGAAGACTTTAATATTTTATATATTTATTCATTTTATTAGGATTCGAGCAACTATCTAGTGGTCGTTAAAAAATAAGAAAAATTCGTTGAAATCATAGCATTTAGGTGAAAAAAATAAAAATAAAAAATTAATGTGATAATTTTCAGATAGTTTTGAATTTTAATTTTTATTTAAATTGGTAAAAATTTAAATCAATTTAGAACTTGTATTTTTTATTTTAAATCTAAATTATAGTTGTAACGATCCTTAATTGATAAGATCTTTTATTATATATATATATATATATATATATAACTTAAATGAAATAACACGAGTAGTTTCAATCATTTTTCGATATCTTTATTATGCTTTTACTCTAATTTTGTTGGAAACCAACAATGGTATTAGATTTATGTTTCTTTATTTTTTTAAAGAGATTTAAGCATCTTTAAATAACAATTTTTTTTAAACATTGACAAAAAAAATTTTCAAAAAACCTTCAAGTCACTTAACTTCCAAAATATTTGCAATATACTTTTCGTGTTACTAAACTATAAAATATTTTCTAAAAACTTAAAAACATTTTCAAAGGATCCATAAGTACCTAAACTATAAATAAAATTTCAAAAGCTCTCTAAACTTTAAATAAAAAATTTCCAAGGACCGGCGAATTCCAAATTAAAAACAGAATTTCAAGTCAGAAAATGGAAGAGAAGGTGAAGATGAAGAAGAGAGAAAGAAAAGAAAAGAAAGAAAGGAAATGGGGAGGAAGGGCACGGGAATTCATTTTGAGCTGTATACGTCTTTTTTCTATTTTGAAATTCTGTTTTTTTTTTTAAAAAAAAATTTAATTTCTTTCTTTTAATCCTTTTTAACTTACGCAAGTACCAATAAATCCTTTTATTCTTTTCCTTTTTCAATTACACCCCTTTAAACCTTTAATTTAAACCCAAAACTTTATTTTTGCCAAAATTTCAAATTTTACTTACTTTTCTTTTAAAAATTTTCCAAATTTATTTTCTAGAAAACTCCCTTAAAATGTAATTTTTATTTTAATTTCATTTTTCTAACAAAATTAGACTCTTGAAAGATACAAAAATCCAAATATGATTGTTTTCATGATAGAAATCACAAATAATCCTTTAATGTTTTTTTTTTCAAATCCACAATGTACAGGAATTAAATTTTTAGGGTGTTATATGAATGAAGTAAATCAAAAAAAGAAAAAACAAAATGGAGAACGTATAATTTTCTTTCTTTATTATTAAAAAAAGTAAGATTTGCATTAACCATTAAACCTAAAAAATTAATATGCCGGTGCTTATTAAGCAACTGATTGTAGATCATGTGTGGTATGCCATTTGACTTAGTGAGAAAAGCCAAGAGAATTGTAAAAGAAATGATAAATAATGAAGAAAGTCAAGAAGTTGTTGTGGACAATAAAAAGGTAAAAAAAATAGTTGAGTAGGGAAAAATTTAAAAATTGGACAATGAGAAAGAAAGAAAGAGAGAATTAGAATACAATGTCCATCAACTGCTTGCTCATTATTTACCAAATTTTAATTAGGGGAAGGTCAAAATTGATGGGTTTGTTGTGCAAAAAGCAAAAGAGATTAAAAAAATTAATTAAAATGAGAGTTGACAAATGTTGGTGACTTGGTGGAAATTAGGAGTAGAGAACCCATTTTGAGCTCAGCAACTGTGTCTGTTTACTGCGTATTCCACATTATGTGAATTCAAGATAATGACTTAAATATATATTACTATAACTTATCTAATACGTATTATAATTATTAATTAATTAAGGTTGATCGATCAATTTGATTAATCACTGTCTCATTCTAAGAATTCTATCAAATCAATTTTATTATTAGTAAGTATATAATAAGTCCACCTATAGCCTATACTATCTTTGTCAACCTTTCTGACGATATATATATATATATATATATATATATATATATATATATGTGTGTGTGTGTGTGTGTGTGTGTGTGTGTGTGTGTTGTTACTTTTCTGAGGGTTTTTCTGAAACTCTTTCTTGATTTTTTAATCTTAATTATCTTCATTACTAATAACATTCATAACTAAACAATATTCTATCAAGTTAATGGTTATCCGTACTAATCACGGTTATATTAGAAGAAAAAGTCAATTGCCTAGCCTGCTAAACCATCCCTTATTATTATTATTAATTTTTTATACTTTTTAAAGTTACCTCAGTACATTATAAATAGCATTTATACATAAAATTATTAACAACAGATATGTAAAAGATTTATTACATGATTAATCTTCTCATGAATTTCTTTCACAACTTTCATTATAAAAGTGATAATTATTAAAATTGGATGGGCCTAAAAGCTGGACTTGATAATTGTAGACTTTTCGTTATTTTGAAAAGATTTACACCAATTTGAAGTTAATTGTACTATAATTATAATAAATATTTATTTTATCTTTTAAACTCCCGATACGAGATTTTCTTCAATAATAATCAAATTGGTATATCAAAAAATTCAAACTTAAAACCTTCTTATCGAGGAAAACAATTATATTTTCCTTGAAATTGAATATATATATATATATGAAAGAAAAATTTTCCTCGAAATTGAATATATATATATATATATATATATGAAAGAAAAATATAATAGTTGTCAGAAAAATAGGAAACAGAAAAACATGTTCCTTTATACTAATGCCCATAAAAATTATGAGATTGCTAATAGTTGTCAGGAGTTAGTCTATCTAGACTAATTAAGCTAATGAAAATATAACATGTAAATAAAAAATTTACATAATTTTATCTTGTTGAACTAGATATAGGCAAGAAAAAATTTATATTCAGAGTGGTTTAATTTACCCCCAGTAAGTCAACAAAATAATTTGATCTCTAGAAATTGAGTCATGAAAGGTCAAAATATATTGTTGACTATTAAAATGATCATCCACTAAAGCAATGAACTAAGCACAAATCACTCAATCTTATTATTGCAGTAGTGATCAAAGCTTATCCTCTGTTGAGGACCACAATCCCTTACCGGCTCTCACTGAGAAAGATTTATAATCTTAATTAAGGATTGGTCTGATTGATGATGAAATACAGTACAGATTCTAAGGTCTGGAGAAAGACAAGCAGAAACATGTTTTCTTCCCCCTCAAAAATCTGAGTCCATTTGATGATTAAGATGTCAATTGATTAATTTATTAGTTATATATAAATAATTAAGAGTCAGTGCTTTCTGGATTTGATAGTTTCTTCTTGCTATTTTCACATGGGTGATGGTTCTTGGCCTTCTTTTTCTTCTCCTTTTCCATTATTAAATTCCTTAACATATTAAATTAGGAAATCGAGGTCAATGAGTGGTACTTTCTTCAAAAAGTTTTCTATTCCTTTTGGTTTTTTTCTTTTCTTTTGTTAAAATATTGCAATATCCCTTAATTCTTTATTGTAAACCCTAGCCAACTTGTCACATCTAGGGATTATTATTAAATTAATCATATAATGAGTTTCAATTTCGTGAGAAATTGGTGTCGCTGTGATAATGAATAAACCAATTGCTAGCTTGATCAACATAAACTTCCTTTTTCATTTTCAAAAAAGATGGCTCCCTATAATTGATCTCAGAAGAAATAGAAAGCATGTATGCCCGTACACAAATGTGATGAAGAGAATCCTTTATTAAAAGATTAAAAGATATATTAAATATTTATAATTATAGTAAAATCTAATTTAGAATCGATTTAAGTCATTTTAGATTACTAATTGTTAAGAAGAATTCCATATCGGAACAATGAGGGATTGAAAAAATATTTATTATTGTGGTATAACTAATTTTATATTAATTTAAATCATTTTAAAATAATGATGAATTCACAATTATCAAATTTTACTATCTAAAGCCTATTAAATTTTAAATGGTATCAGAGTTATGAGAGAACTAATCATCGAATAACTATTGATTCTGTAGGTAAAATCTGAAACTCAAAAAGTAAAAAAATCAAGATAAAAAAATAAATAAATTTGACTTAAGAAAGGAGAAAAAATTCATAAACACATAAATATTTGATTAAACAAGTGATAATTATACCAAAGTCAGTTGTATTTGAAGGTAAATGTTAAGAAGAATTCTATATGGGGAGATTGAGAGATACAAAAAAGGTTTATAATTGTGGTACAACTAATTTTATATTTACTTAAATCATTTTAAATAATAATGAATTTACAATTATTAAGTTCAACTGTTTATGCTTATCAAATTCTCATGCTAATAAATCTAAATTGTCAAAATCAACTCAATTGACCTACACAATTTTAATAAAATGCATACACACTCACACATGAGAACATAAAGATCTAACTTGAATCAGTTCAACACTCGAAATAATCAATAAATATGTATATATATATATATATATATATTCTCTCTTGCTCCCATGGACGCAAATAACTAATTTTGCCTTTTGTTTTTGTTTGTATTTTTATCTATTTATTTAATTTTCTATATGGGTTAAGTTTAATATTGAACCATATATAATTTTTACCCTAATCAGGGAACAAATAATTAAAAAAAGACCAAATAAATTCCATTTCTGATTAAGCTAGCTAGTGACTTTTATTGTCATCTAAATTTATTGAAAATTTTCAATTTATGTGAATGAAACTGCTGGTCAGTGGCATTTTGACGATATATATCTTGCCTTCAACAACTATAACATATCCAAAAATGAAAAGAAGGGAGGGGTAGGTGGAAAATAATTAACGTAAAGTCTTATAGTATAGAGTAAGGTTAGATAGTATATAATTTAATACATTTTGTAACCTTTCTTATTTGGAAGAAAATATAGTTTATATGGTTTTAAATTACTTAATAAAGTAATTTTGGATTAATTTTTCTGGAAGTCACTGAATTTTATCTCACTTACGGTAAAATTAAAATTAAAATTAATTTTTTTTGTTCCATAAAAATTTCTAAACGTTTTTTTTTTGTTTTTACAAAAATTATTATTGATCACTTTTGTTGAGTTATTAGCAGGAAAACCTGACGTAACATATGATATGGTGTAGAATTTTGTCATCTCATGCCATATCACGCTATATAGAATGATATGTAAACACAATCCTAATTTCGATTATCACGCTAGATGTGCACATGGTAGTGTCATATGGATGAAAAGACAAAAAATATCTTCCATTCACTATCTGGATTAATTTTATCGTAGTTATTAATCTTATACTCTAATTGCAACTCAGTTAAACTTTTTTTTTAAAATTCCCTTTCATTGTATTCAAATTTCTTGTATATAAATCAAAATGTTTAGACATTTTTTCAGCTACAAAACTTTCTTTATTAAATAAATTACAATAAAAGTATAAGTTCAGTGATTGTTGATGAAATTAAGTCTGAGTGTGAATGAGTAATAATTTTTTTGTATTTTTGTCCATGTGACATTACCAAGTGGATATTTAACGTAACAATCAAAGTTAGGGTTTTGTTTATGTATCATCCTATATGCATACTTTATATGAACAGACATGACATGACAATAATTTGCCATCATGTTGGATGCCACATCATATTTTTCAAATGCTAACTCAATTAAAGTGATTTTTGTGAAAAAAAAATCAAATTTAGATATTTTTGTGGCACAAAAAATTTAATTTTAATTTCATAGCAAGTGAGATAAATTTCAGTAAGCATGTAACTCTTCTAAAGTCGTTGATTTATTGTAATGAAAAATAAAGGTTTTAGAAAATTATAATTAAATTTTCGAAATTTTTTTAGTACATATTGTTTTTTTTGTTAGATAAATTATTATAATTTTAATAGAAAAATCATATCTGCTATTAAAAAAATCTAAATCCAAATCTTTTTTTATTTTTTTTATGAGAGTATATATAGAACCTCAATTCATGCAAGCTGGAGGAAAGAGGTTTTCATAGGAATGGAGGAATTATGGATTCTGTACACTGTACAGAAAGAAACAGATAATATTTTATTTTATTTTATTGTTTTTATTATGCAAGCCATTAAATGTGAATGTTCCTTTATAAACAATGGAATGTCTTATATTGATATTTTGTTATCAGAGGATCTTGGATCCAGTTCTGAACCATTTTCTTTAAAAGGAAAGCTCTGGGCTACATATTAAATATTTTTATTAAAATTGCTTTAGACATTTAACTGACTGAGCTTCCATAACGATTTTAGTTCTTGTTTCTCTTTATCTTTCTCTAATATGAGTAGTAATTATCATCAACATGGGTATTTAAGCAAATATTGCTGAAATCCTACAAGTACTGCAAATTCATTAATTCCACTGCAGCAATTTTAAGGAACTCTACAGTGAACTTACAAAATCACTTACAACCTATTTGGTACATGAGATTGGTTAGTTAGGCCATAATATTAGTCACTAAGGTTAAAAAAAATTAAGTTTGGTTTAGTAATCCATAGAATGTGTCTTAACTAATACTCATCTCTTCCATATCTTTACTAATCATTTTCTGATGAGATTACGGATTCCTGCATTTATAAATTATAAACCCTAAATTAACCTTAGTTTTTTTTTGCCCTTTTTTTAAAATATAGCATTTGTAAAAAGAAATTTCTTAGTTCGTCATCTTTACTTTCAAAAACTTCTTTTTATATAATTCAATTTTTTCTTAATTTCTTAATATATTATTTTAAAGAGAATTTTTTTTGTGAGAAAAAATAAACTTTTTATATCTAGGATTTAATGTTCACTCTTTAATCACTATTACATATTCGTCATTTTTATTTTGACTTAATTAGACAAAAAAAATCCAACAAAAGATCAAAATTTTTTTTTTATATGGTGAATAATTATGGAATATATAAGTTTACATTTTTTGTCTTCTATGTCTATGTAAACTAAGATATCTGTATGTAAATATTAAATAATTTTATTATTATTATTATTATTAAAAAAGGTATGACTTAAACAATTTGTGAACCAATTATGCAATATTAATTTTCTTAATTCTGCATCTTCACCTTTATTAAATCATTAAATTTTTAGGAGAGTTAAAATAGTTAGTTTGCTTTCTGGACCTCCTTTGCTCGCTTTTAAAAATATAGTTAATTTCTTAATTTTGTAATATGTCACTATTTAATTTGTCTTTTTATTAACAAATATGAACTATATATATTAGTTTTTTTAATATATTCATAATTAAAGTAATAATATATTAAAAAAATACAAGTAAAACTTATAATTTCAACAATATTAATTAAAATTTTTTAATTTATGTGAAAATAAAAGTGAGTCTATTTTTATAGGAAATAATTAAGGAGTATGATTATTAGTATAATTAGAACTTGTTGCCTTTTTCTTAATTAATTTACCATTTGATTGCAGTTCTCAAGGCATATATAGGATTAGGTTATCATTCCAATAAATTTAAATTTCTTAACAAAAAGTTTATAAACAGAAAATGGAGAAGTCAATCAAGTTATTGACATTAAATTAATTAGTTTTTGTGGCTAATGATATCATTGCTCTAAATTAAACTATAAATTAATCTCTATGGCCTAACAAAATCAACATATGGTAGCACAATAATGGAACATTTAAATGATATTGTAGACAAACTAAGAGGATGCATGGAGGTTTCTTCCAATTATTAATTACTACATAGGAAAAAGCAGTGTAATTTATTAAAATACGCTAAAGAAATAACTTTTTATATTTCAATTTGTCCAGTTGCACATGGAGTTAAAAGAAAAATGGATCATCAAACTAATCCAAAAAGGCAGAGAGAGAGAGAGAACCCTAAGGAAAAAAAAAGGAAGAAGTTGGGTTGAAATATTTGAGTTATAAGACTTTTTGTCCGCATAAGATATGAAATCTCCCACTCTTCCTAACTATAAATCTTGGTCATCCCTTCCTCAAATTTCTCACACTCTCAGACAACCTTAGTTGATTCCTAGAGTTTCTTGCTCAAGATCAAAAGAGAGAAAGAAGAGGGAAAAAAAAGATGGGTAGAGCTCCTTGCTGTGATAAGGCAAATGTGAAGAAAGGACCATGGTCACCTGAAGAAGATGCTAAGCTCAAGGCCTATATTGAACAGTATGGTACTGGTGGCAACTGGATAGCACTTCCTCAAAAAATTGGTACAAATAAATTAACACCCTTTTTGTTTAAATTTATGTTCTTGTTGATTACAGAGTTTAATTTACTTTTTAATTGATTCTTAATTTAGGGCTTAAAAGATGTGGAAAAAGTTGCAGACTGAGATGGCTTAATTACTTGAGGCCAAATCTCAAACATGGTGGATTCTCTGAAGTAGAAGACAACATCATTTGCAGCCTCTATATTAGTATTGGCAGCAGGTAATTAACTTCTTGTCTTTTTTCCTTGTCCTGATTCTTTTTGTATGTGATATAATTTAAGTTCAACTTAATTTCTTTCTTGGAAAATGGAAGCGGTTATAATATTAATTATATTTGATCTTTTTTTATCAGATGGTCAATAATTGCAGCTCAATTACCAGGAAGAACTGATAATGATATCAAGAATTATTGGAACACAAGGTTGAAGAAAAAACTATTGGGAAGAAGAAAACAAACGAATATTAATAGGATATCATTAGCTGAATCGAATTGCGGACAAGATAGTTCATCATTATCATCATCATCATCATCTTCTTCTTCTTCAATGGCCTTAAGCAGCTCAGCTCTTGAAAGGCTGCACCTTCATATGCAGCTTCAAAGCCTTCAGAATCCTCTCTCTTTTTACAATAATCCTGCACTTTGGCCCAAATTGCATCCTCTTCAGGAGAAACTGCTTCTCCAATCTGTTAATCTTAATTGCAACGATCTTATGCAACAACTGATGCCCAGCAATCAGAATCAAGGGAATCAACAACTCTCAGAGAATCCTAAGGTTGATCTTATGGAGAATAATTTTAATCCTATTGCCAATAATGCGACTGATGCCGCTGTTGAGCAATCCGATGGGCCAATTCAGCCTGTTTCAACTTTCCAGGCGGAACTTGAGAACTTTCTCAGTGACAAATCATGTGGGTTTCTTTCTCAAGAAGATCATCAGATTGCTGAGTTTGATTGTTTTAAGGAAACAAATGGGTCTAAGGATAGCTTGATTTGGTGGTCTAATGACTTTGAGACTAAATCTGCATCCTCAAATTCTTGGGATTCTACTTGTGTTCTTCAGCCTCAAGGGATGTTTCAAGATTATGAATTAGGTTATAATATGTAATCAAATTTGAAGGAAAGAAAATATATTAAAAGTGGTGTAATTAAGCTTCTTATATAATATAACATTGTTGTGTTGGTCATAAAACGAGGAAGAGAAACTGGACGTTGTTATGTAAATTTGTGTTAATAATAATGTTAATGCCCTTCTCCGAGTCTTTAAGAATCTATGGTTTTCCATAGTATTTACTTTAATCTCCTCATAGAATCTCCATTCAGACTTTATGATTGATCATATACTACAAATGTTAGATTTTTTTTTTTGAAAAAACAAATGTTTGATTAAATCTAAAATATATATTGGATAATATTATCAATATTGATAATGATTCAATTGCAAAATTACTGCCAAATTGATTCTGAGTACCAAGTTTTCTCAAGTTAGTGTGCCTATTGGCTAATTCCAAATTGAAGGGATCAAAGTAATGGGATGGTTTCCTTAATATAAGGGATTATAATTTATAAGTGGATTGTATTTGAATTAACTGGGTCTTCAGAATAATATAATCCCGAGGCAATTGCTTGTCCTCAACAATTTAATACGCCATGCATATTCTTACAAATATACTTTGCTTTCGGGTTTTCAATGCCAGAAGCTCATATTGGGACCTAAATTAAAAACTCAAAGAGTCAATTTAATCTCCATATTATGTTATAGCTTAATCAAATTCTTGTATTCTCAAATTTCCCCAAGTGCTGGTTTGATTCAAATTTTGGTAGTCAACAATTTAACTCTCAATAATGATAAGGATTATCAAGTCATGACTAACTAGATAATATTTGTATTTGAATTATGTGATATCTGTATCCTAATAACTCTAACAAACTATATCTTAATGTTGTATATATGTACTCTTGAATAGTTATAAATGATATGCTGAGTTTATGTGATTTCATAAACACCTTGTTTACACCAGCAAATATCACATTTTTAGCAATAATTATCCATTTTGATTAGATTAGGATATATTATTTATTTTGGGTTTAGATCATTAAATTTTATCTTTTGGGACTTTGGATTATATTATTTTGTTTCTTATTAGTTTGGTTCCTATATAAAGGTTATTTCGCTGTAATTTTAATCACCACTGCTCAGATAAGTCAACTTTATTTTTTTTCCATCTATCAATGTTAGTTTTAGTATCTTATTTTTCACAGTCTAATTCAATATCTCTTTATTTTCTATGCATCAATAGGCAAAGAGGGTTGGATTTGCTTGTTGCAATATCCTCATATAAAGCCTAAAAAGTTATCCTCATCTGCTTGCTTTAACCTAGAAAACTTTCCTTGCTTGTTGTGTATAAGATTGTTCTATATTATTTATAACATAGGATATTTTCCTTGGTTCCTTAAGTAATCTGTACGAATTCCAAGAGATTTTTAGGTATAAATAATTTTGGCAACCATAGTAAGAGTATTTGCAACACTATCAAACATAATAAATCAAGTATATGGTACCATAGCTCAACTACTTAAGCCAGGTCTCAATAGGTTGAGAGAGACACAAGATAATCTCATAGATGAATTCATGAGGCTAAAATATACAACAAACCAATTACTAGTATGCATCCATTATATTGGAAATACTTTTGATACATCAGAAGTAATGCCTTCCTACCATAAAAATGAATAAATTGGCTACAATGAGCCTACTAATCATTATATTGGGAGGCAAACTAGTACCTTGTCATTGCATCAAAATGATAAAATCAACTACACTGAGCTAATTGGTAATTATACTAAGTGGCATGTCAGTATCTTACCCTCATACTAAGATGAAAATTTCAGCTAATTATTATATTGGGAGTTAAGCCAATATCTTATCCCAATACCAAAAGGCTAAAAAAATCAGTTTCATGAACCAATTGGTCATTATACTACAGGGTAAGTCAGTAATTTACCTTCATGCCAAAAGACTAAAAAATAGCTATAATGAACTGATTAAATTATATAAAGATTTGGATGAAAATTTTGATAATGAGGAGGAGCAAATATGTAACCAATCATCTAAATCTGATGAGGAGCTGGTAGATGACTAACAAATGGGTGAAATAATTGATCATTCGGATGGAAATCTCGGCCAATTAAATTTAAATGATTTGGCGGTGGTTCAAAAAATCAGCTATGCCAAGCAAATATATAATAGTTGTGGCACCCTCTTATATAATCAGAATAGTTTCAACTATATAAGCGAATGTTACAATATCACATGTCGAAAATTTAGTAAAATTTCAAATTTTTTAAAACATGTTGATGCTATGATAAAATCTATTTCCTTTGTTTAAGGAGTAAATATTTTTTTCATTTAAATTTCATTGAAAACTTTTACAAAAATTCTTTTCCTTTTTTTTTTTGTAAGCATATTGATGCAAACACTGAACCAAATGTGATATAATTACTCTATACACTACTTGATTCCATGATTTATATACATTCCCAAAAATAGACAAAATCAAATACAAAGATCATATTTTTGAAATCACCAATCTCACTGTAGTTATACGGAACATTATTTATTAACTACGTGGCGAGCTCTTCCCTTCTCTGCCAAAACATGTGTTATCTTTCGTTCAAACCTACATTTGAGACAACTGTTGGGAAATAACGTCAATTTTCCTATAATCAGATTTATAAAAAAGTGAAGAAAATGCGGAATAATAAGACACAAGTTGATAACGGAGTTCGGTCAATTATGCCTACGTCTCCGGACTGCTGCAGATCTTTTACTCAAAGAAGAGAAATTTACAAAGTGTTTACAAACATTTACAACCTCTCACTAAAGCTTCTCTCTCACTTTTGGATGAAATGCCTTACAAATGAATTCCTAAGGCTATATATAGGCTTACACCTTCTCAATGGATGACCAAAATTAATTTTCACCTACTTTGATGAATGGTTGAGATCATTTCCCACCTACCATCTTACCAACTAAATAAATGGTCAAGATTAATCCCCACCCACCAAATGGATGGTCAAGATTAATATTCACCTACCATCTTACCAACCAAATAAATGGTTAAGATTAATCCCCACCTACCAAATGAATGGTCAAGATTAATCTTCAACTACCATCTTACCTACCAAATATTTTGTCAACAAAAGATGCACCATCCATCTTTATTGTCATTTATTTCTAATGCATGTGTAGTTTGACCAACAATCTCCCACTTGAAAACTGATTTCAATCTGTCTTCACACCTCAATCAATGCAGCAACCTTTCTGGTCTTGTTACTTTAGCAGACCAACTGAAGTTGAGCACAACTTCAGTTTATCGATAGTCACCACCTTTGTCAACATATCTGCTGGATTCATGCTTTCTTGGACCTTCTCCAGTACTAATACATCATCTTCCAATAAAGATCTGCTGAAATGGTAACGAAGCCCAATATGCTTGGTTTTGGAATGAAATGCTGAATTTTTTGCCAAGTGTATCGCACTCTGACTATCACTATGCAAAATATTATTCTCCTGTTTGAATCCCAACTCAGTTAACAAACCTTGAAGCCATATCATATCTTTACTAGCTTCAGTCACTGCTACATACTCAACTTCTATAATGGATAAAGTAATAATCTTCTGTATTTGTGACATCCAACTAACAGCTGTAGTTCTAACAGTGAATATATAACTGGTGGTACTTCTTCGGTGATCGACTTCTCCCCTAAAATCTGCATCTACGTAGCCTTATAATTTTAACTCTCCTTTACTAAAGTACATACACTTCTCAGTGGTGCCTCGTAGATACTTCAAAATCCACTTGACTGTTTCCTAATGAGCTTTTCCTGGATTTGACATAAATCTGCTAACAACTCCCACTGCATGACCAATATCTGGTCTAGTACAGACCATTGCATACATCAAACTCCCAATAGATGAGGCATAAGGAACCTTAGCCATGAATTCTCTCTCTTCCTCCGTTTGAGGGGATTGATTCTTGGATAGGCGAAAGTGACTGGCCAAGGGTGTGCTAACTGGCTTGGCGTTGTTCATGTTGAATCTCTGCAAAACACGGTTGATGTACTATGTTTGAGATAACTGCAAGAACCCTCTCTGCTTATCTCTTGTGATTTGCATTCCAAAAATCTTCTTTACTGAACCAAGTCTTTCATGTCAAACTCTTTTGACAATTGCTGCTTCAACCTTCTGATATCATCCATATTTGAACCTGCTACTAACATATCATCGACATAAAGTAGCAAAATGATATAACTGGATTTATATCTCTTGAAATAGCAACAATGGTCAGCATTGCACTTCTGGAAATATTCCTTGTGCATGAAGCTATCAAACTTTTTGTACCACTGTCTTGGGACTTGTTTCAGGCTATACAAACTCTTCTTAAGTCTGCACACCATGTTCTCCTTCCCTTTTTCTGAGAAACCTTTTGGCTGATGTATGTATATTTCTTCATCTAAGTCTCCATGAAGAAATGCAGTTTTCACGTCCAACTGTTCAAGATGGAGATCTTCAATAGCCATAATACTCAATATTGTTCTAATAGTATTGAGCTTCACAACGGGAGCAAAATTGTCGGTGTAGTCAACTCATTCATTCTGCTAAAATTCTTTGACAACTAGTCGGACTTTATATCTCTTGCAACCATCATGCTCTTCTTTTACCCTATACACCCATTTGTTATGAAGTGCCTTCTTCCCTATGGGTAACTCAGCTAATTCCCATGTCTGGTTAGAGATCAGAGACTTCAGTTCATCTTTCATGGAAAGCTCCCACTTACTAGCATCTCCAGTCTGACAAGATTCATCATAGCATTCCGACTCTCTTCCATTAGTCAACAAGAGATAGTTCTATCTCATGTCAGGCACATGAGGTCGAGAAAACCTTCTTAATACAGGAGATGGAGTATGAGGCTGTGGTGTGTCGAATTGATATGCACTGATTGGTCCAACAAGTTCCTCTGGTTGAGGACTTGCTACAATGGGTTCTGTCACGGAACTAACTGGGACATCATCTGCATCTGCAAATACTAACTCATTCTGTTCTGAGTTGTTGGCGACTGTTTTATGCATGTCCTTGTACATCACCCTTTAGTCAAAAATTACATCTCTGCTACAGATGACCTTTTTATTTTCATCATCCCAAATACGGTAGCCAAACTCATATTCACCATAGCCGATGAGAGTGCATTTCTTGGATTTGAGATCAAGTTTATTCTTTCCTTGATCACTAATATGCACATATGCTACACATCCAAAAACTTTTAGATGTGACATATTTATCTCTTTTTGACTCCATACCTCCTCTGGTATTCTGTGCTCCAATGGAACCGATGGTCCTCGATTGATTAAGTAAATAGCTGTGTTGACTGCTTCTGCCCAGAACTGCCTCGGTAGACCTGACTGTATATGAATACTTCTGGCTCTTTCTGTCAATGTTTGGTTCATATGTTCAGCTACACTATTGTGTTGAGGTGTGCTTGGCATGATTCTCTCCATTCTGATACCATGCTCATAGCAAAACTTATTGAATTTTGTGTCTTCATATTCACCACCATTGTCGGTTCTGAGCTTTTTAATCTTCATACCTGTCTCATTTTCAATCATATCTTTCCATATTCTGAAAACCTCAAACACTTCAAACTTATATTTTAAAAAGTAAAACCATACCTTCCGAGAGTGATCATCGATGAAAGTCACGAAGTAGTATTTTCCACCAATGGATGAGACGGTCGCTGGTCCCCAAACATTAGAGTGAAGGAGCTCTAACCTTTCTTTCTTTGGGGTTCTACCACTTGTCTGAAAGCTGACCATTTTCTGCTTTCCAAGTATGCAATCTCTACACATGTCTATTTCTACTGACTGTAGACCTGGAAGTTTTTCCTTCGAATGCATAATCTTCATTCCTTTTTCACTCATATGACTTAGTCTCTAGAGCCATAGATTGGGATTTTCATTGCTAGTTGCAACTATGATTGAACAGCGTGCTCCTACTATCATGTAAAGAGTGCCACTCTTTTTGCCTCGAGCAACCATCATTGCGCCTTTTGAAATCTTCCAATCATCACCATGGAAGATCGTAGTGTAGCCTTCGCTAGCCAACTGCCCTACTGAGATTTAGTTCTTTCTCAGATCGGGAATATATCTGACATCCTTCAGCTCCCAAACAGATCCGTTCCACTTCATCTTTACTACACCTTTACCAATAATAGCGCAAGGTTGATCATCACCAAGATATACCTTTCCAAGGTTTCCGGGGGCATACCTCTCAAATAATTCTTTCTGTGAAGTAGCATGGAACGATGCTCCAGAGTCTAACACCCAAGACTCCTTGCTTTCCAAAGAGCATATCAATGTGTCATTGCCTCCAGAGGTGGAAGTAATATTTGCCTATACCTTTGCTTTCTGGTTCTTCGGTGCACTCTTGCGCTGATTTTTGTAGTGCCCAGTCTTCCCATAATTCCAACATTCGACAACTTTTGAACTATAGGAATTACTGGGATTCCTGGATTTGGACCTCATGTCCTTTGATCTTCCTCGGTAGTTCAATTTGCCTTTTCCATTGCCTCTGGTTGAATTTCTTCCTCTTGACTCTGTATGAAAAATTGAAGAAGTTGATGATTCGCTCGACTCTTTCCGTCGGATCTCTTCATTGAGAAGTAAATCATGAACATCATCAAATTTCAACTTAGTACTTCCCGAAGAGCTACTCACAGCCGTGACAGTAGCATTCCAACTTTCTGGTAGAGAAGACAAAAGTATTAATGCTCGTACTTCTTCATCAAATTCAATTCCAACCGAACTCAATTGGGTTTTGACTGTATTGAGTTCATTGAGATGTTGAGCTACCGATGCGCCTTCTGTCATTCGCAAGTTGAACAAGCGCCTCATGAGGTGCACTTTATTTGAGGCTGAAGGCTTCTCATACATACTAGAGAGAGCCATCATAAGACCTGTCATGGTCTTTTCCTTTGCTATGTTGAAAGCAACATTGCGAGAAAACGTCAATCGGATAACTCCGAGAGCTTGTCTGTCGAGAAGACTCCAGTCTTCTTCCTTCATAGCCTCTGGCTTCTTCCCTAAGAGAGGTTGATATAAATTTCTTTGATACAAATAATCTTCTATTTGCATTTTCCAAAAGCCAAAGTCTGCTTCATCGAACTTCTCAATTTTCACATTTCCTTCATCTGCAGCCATCGCTCCCACTCGAATCTGACTTCCTCTGGATCGTTTCTTACAATTCCTGCGAACCACCGTGTATTAAAACACCTCCGTGAATAGTAATCACCAAAAAAAGACAGAAAAACGTAACCAACGCTCTGATACCTGTTGGAAATAACGTTAATTTCCCTATAATCAGATTTATAACAAAGCGAAGAAAATGCGGAATAATAAGACACAAGTTGATAGCGGAGTTCGGCCAATTATGCCTACGTCTCTGGACTGTTGCAGATCTTTTACTAAAGGAAGAGAAATTTACAAAGTGTTTATAAACACTCACAACTTACAACCTCTCACTAAAGCTTCTCTCTCACTTTTGGATGGAATGTCTTACAAATGAATTTCTAACACTATATATAGGCTTACACCTTCTCAATGGATGACCAAGATTAATTCTCACCTACTTTGATGAATGGTTGAGATCATTTTTCACCTACCATCTTATCAATCAAATAAATGGTCAAGATTAATCCTCATCCACCAAATGGATGGTCAAGATTAATATTCACCTACCATCTTACCAACCAAATAAATGGTCAAGATTAATCCCTATCCACCAAATGGATGGTCAAGATTAATCTTCAACTACCATCTTACCTACCAAATATTTTGTTAATAAAAAATGCACCGTCCATCTTTATTATCA
The DNA here is from genome assembly GCA_023653625.1 of Triadica sebifera. Taxonomy (NCBI): domain Eukaryota; kingdom Viridiplantae; phylum Streptophyta; class Magnoliopsida; order Malpighiales; family Euphorbiaceae; genus Triadica; species Triadica sebifera. Next base: position 2,475,322 of record CM042910.1, read on the forward strand.
TTTATTTCTAATGCATGTGTAGTTTGACCAACAACAACAAACACACATGCTAAGTAAAATTGCTTAGTGGTACATAATGACAATTATATATTTGTTTACACATACATACATTCAATTAATAATATGCATATTGATATTTCAGTTAGCATATTTAGCAACGAAGAATATCATTATCTATACTCAACATAATCTTTACTTCCTAGCATACTTGCTTATTATATTTTATAAATTTCAAAAGTAGAGAATATATTATGTTATTGCAATATATATCATGTGATGTGTTACTTCATTCCAAAATTTATTTATCAGACCAACAACATATTTTGGTGCTTACATAAATGACATAACATTTAAATATACTTACCTTTAGTATCGTCATAACTTATACATCCTTTAGGCTATAACATGCAACTCTTCAATATCCTTAATAATATACTAATTGTCATACTAGTTCCATGGTAATTTTGTCATGTTACACCAACTCACTTTGTCGTTATCCTACTAGTATTACAATCAATGCTAAGCATTCATGCATACCTAGGAGTTTACATGCATATTGCATTCATTCATGTTAATTTACATAACATGTTTAGACATGACATTCACTATCATTCAGTAATTCAAATAAAAGTTTCATTATTATAAATGAAAACCTCTTGCAAAAGCATTTCCTAATCAATTGTAATCAATATCGCCTATTTTGCCATATGCTTACAATTCACTGTTCATTTCATATATTGTAATTAATTATATGAGTTCTTTATTATTGTCTCATAACATTCTAAACCGGAATGACTAGGATACAAATTTATTGATCACAACCTAAGAGTTACTAGATTGTTGACTAGAAAGTATGTGCCTGATCGCAGGCTGATTGTCGATTAAAATATATGTGTTTGATTGCAAGCTGGGGTGCCAAATATTTTATCATATAAATGTTATTATTTTTATGATACTGTATTTTTTCTTAATGACACTAGTCCTAAATTAAACATTATGACTATATATATATGCACGATCTCCATGAGTTTATTGTCAAATTAACAATCATTTATACTTACTTGTTCAAGTCATACATCATCAAAAATGTTACGTTCCTCATACTATCACCATAATTTCACACATGCATTTAGATAATTACTCAAAGCTCATGTTACATACATCATACATTCATGTACGCATATCAACTATATTCCACATCATTTATATAAACTTTATCATAAACAAATACTTACTTGATTGCTCACCTCATCTCACTCCATTCCGTTGTGCGATTTATATACATATATAAGTGCATTCACACTTATTATTAATGATCCATTAAATATTACAAATACTCACACAAACTTCATATTAGGATAAACATAGAATTCATATCAATCAAGACCATCAATACATGTTATACTCATGCATTATGTTAGTATCTCATCATTCTAATAGATCATGCATTATTTCTTTCTCACTCTGTTAATACATTTCATGTATCATAACATTATAGTTCATCACACTATGTATCTTCCTTATTGTAATTTATTCAACATAACCCATGTCTTACTCCCTTTGATTCTACATTTTAGAATGTTCAATTACATGTTTTTGAATCTCATATGAATGTCTAAAATATTTGTATACGTGTTAGAAATTATCCTGCATGAGAAAACGATGAAAAATCATCATGGAGGGGAAACCAGTTTTTTCATGCACGCAATGCATTGTTGCAAGAGTGATAGTGCATAAGCACTGCACATGGGTGGCCTGGTGTTGCGTGCGCAATAGAGGCCTCACTAGCAAGCCATGTCGTGCACACAATACTTGCAAGTGCAACAGATCCTTCTTCAGCTCATGATGCTCGTGCAATAAAATCGTCGCTTATCGAAGATGCCTTCTCTTGTTTTTGAAACCATTTTCATCAAAATTATGTCCAATACAAAATCAAAACTATTTGAAATAATTTTCTATAGATTTTAAACTCTCAAAACATTCAATTTGTAACTTGAACTCATTTTGAAATCCTTTTTGCAACCCAATTCAAAAACTCATATCTTATAATCCAAAATATTCTAATTTCAAAAACCTTTTTCATAAACACACTTGTCATAATATTAAATAACACCAATCAAAATCCTAAATCAATCTATCACACCTTAAGCCTTTTATAAGGTCACACAAGTAACAATTCATACACTTATAAAAAATCGAATACAACTAGTCTTATATTTCATCATACGTATTCTAAATCGTCAAATACTTATTTTTCAATAAAAACATATTTAACATCATACGAAACATGTTATAAATAAGAAAAGTGACATTGTGTACTAACCTCAACTTTGGAGCCTTTTCTTTCTCTCTCTCTCGCTATTATCTTTCTTATTTTGATTCAAACTATCATCTAACTTAAAGGTTGCCTCTAGCCTAACTTTTGTTTCTTACATATCAAAATACTATTTTTACTTTTCATTACTCTTATTTAGCATAAACAATACTCTTTCAAATGTAGACCATAGGTTTCATTTTAAGGTTTCTCTTTGGAGTATTAAATTCTTTCAAGATTACTCTTTTTCTAACTATTAGGACTTATCATTATGATTTCTCAACCAAAATCCTTTCTTGATGAATAAACCCTAACTTTTGATGAAGACTTCAATTTAGCTAGAGCAAGGTTCTCAAGAATGAAAATAGACGAGAAAAAGGAGATGAAGATAAAGATAAAATGTCTTAAGCTTACCAAACGTTCTCCTTCTTATTTCACTTAATGGGGTTTTAGTCAAAGTTAAACAATTAATATAAAATGACATTATTTATGTGGCCATTCCAAAATTATATTTAATTAAATTTCTTCCTATTTAAATAATCATATCCAATAATTTAGTTATGTTTTAATTACTCAAATTATCATTTTAGTCTGAATTTAGACTTTGAAAAATACAGTTGCACCCTACAATGCGTTCGTGACCCGAGATCCAAGTTAGTGGGTGTTACAATGGTGAATTATAAAATTCTTCATTTTGCCAATATGGATTATGAGCTACATGGTTGAAGTTGGTCAAAATCAACTTAGAAAAAATAGTCTCAATAACTACTCATCCAATTATAAGGATTCATGGGAACAAAATAATGGTGGACTACCATACAATGGATAGCCAAAAGTGAAGAAATTTTCATTGACTAATCAATTAAGGTATAAATTTATATATGGTTATCCTTTATAGAAAACATAGTTTAAATAAAAATAATTGATTTTTTTTAAATGCCTAGACAAGGACGAATAAAACAACATCACAATACACCAATTGTATATATAGTTGACCCATATACATAAAATTGTATTCGTAGGGATGAACTTTAATAAGTGAAGGTTTCCAAAAGTAGCCAATTATGTATCCATTTGATTCATTTAGGAGTATTTGCTACATTAAGGAATCATTTTAATATTGTCATGGTAAAGCATCTCAACTAAAAGTTAGATCAATTTAGAATACAAATCATTTGAAAGTTGGACCAATTTGGAGTGCAAAAGAGATTAGCTATATATAAAAAAATTGTAATCAATTGGCATGCATTTGGTTGACTCCATCAACCAAGCTCGAGAAAGAAAAATCTCTCTTATCCATAAAAACATTTTAGGGAAAAGAAATATGATCAGCTATGTGGAATAAAACTAGTGATTGATTCTTGAGGCATTCTTATTGATCTATTGAAGGCATAAGCCAAATACTATGACCCTTGTTGGAAACAAATTAGTAAAACAAAGTTATTTATGTTATAACGTCAATCAAGTCTTCCAAATTGATCATCAAGATTAGTATTTTGGCAAAGAGATGATGGTCTTTTATTGATGTTGATTCAAGGTCAAAGAAGCCCAATGTTATATGCATATGGTACAAGGGATAAATATGATTGGTTTTGCATGAAAAGTGATGACACGTAGTATGGACTTGTTAAGAAAAAAATGACTATAACTGTAGACAAGCTTAGTATAGTGGGCAAAAGTTTTACATGACTTAAGAAGAGGTCAATAATATTTTGAGCAATTAAAAAGAAAAAAAACAAAAAGCAACAAACATCTAATAAATAACAACGACATGATCTCATCTTATTTCTTATCTTTCATGGTATTCGATAAAAATTATTTTTATCGACTGAATTAGAAAGTGGCTAAGATAAATGGAGAAGGAAAACAAGCTAAATTAAAATGTGGCCATGTGTGAGAAGAATAAATCCTTAGTACGCATGAGAAATGGGTTCTCATATATTTCATGAAATTCTTTCATTTTTTATAGAAATTTGGAAGAGGAAGAAACATGAAACAACATTCAACATACTTCAAATTGAAAATTGTAGAAAAAAAAATTGAAAAATAGAGTAGAAATAAATTATTTATTCTTCATTTTCTTACATAATATGCATACAAATTTCTTCTAAACTCTCACAAATATTATTTTATATCTTTCACAGCACACACATACACATACACATAACACTTTTTTACTATATTTTTTGCACACCCCAACACACATGACAATCCTCATTTTTATAGTCAAAGTATAACTAATATTTTAGACATTTATTTTATACTGTCATTTCTTTTATACCTAACATTTTAATTTAACATTTGTCAAGTCAAATACCCTTAAGTTAAGTACTGTCATTTCTTTTATACCTAACATTTTAACTATGACAAGAAATTAATTTAACTTTCTAAGAAAAAATCTCACCAACTCAAACATTCCTCGAGATTTTTCTTAGACATTTTGAATTTTCTTCTAAATATTGAATGGTAAATGTCCACCCAGAGAGCAATTCTATTCTTTAAGGGCATCTTAATCTTGAATAAATATTTTTAAACTTCTTTGAGCTGTATATTCTTCAACAAAATACAAGAAAAATGACTTTTGACCTCATAATAACATTTTTTTGCATTTGTTTAGTTTATGGACATACTGGTCCTTCACACAAATTTTTTCAGTTTATAGACATGAAAGGTTTTTAATCAAAAATTTGTTTCTTTTTTAGTTTATAAACATGCAGATCTTCATTTTTCATAACTAATAAAATTAAAATTTTTTTTTATTTTAATATGTCAAAAAACTAATCTTCTCACCCTTGAGCATAGGTGGATTGACAAACACATTAGCTTGGTTAAATCATGCTTCATCTCTTAAAAACAACTAAAAACATAAATTTGAATTTTGAAAAACAAATCCCAAATTATATGAGCTCAACCAATTTTTTACAATTAAAAAATTCAGTTTTCAACATAATTTCAGCTACATAAAAAAATATTTTTTTACAGATTTTTGATTCAAAAAAATTCAATCATAACCCGTTCTTATAATTAAAGCTTTGATACCATATTGAAGTTTTGAGGAAGGAAGAAACCAAATACAAACACATGCAAATCTAAAATATTATCTCAAAAAACAAAATATTTGATTTACAAAAACAAATTTTCTTCCTTTTTTTCTTCATTTTCTTACATATATTTATCACAATACCTCTCTCAACACACAAAATTAGCTCACACATATACACATATGACATAACACTTTCTCACAATATTTTTTGCACATCCCACCACACACGACAACTCCCATTTTTATACCCAAAGTATGACTTTATTTTGTCAAATCATGTTAAGTACCCTAAAGTTAAGTACTATCGTTTCTTTTGCATATAATATTTTAACTATAACAAGAAATTAGTTTAAATTTCTAAGAAAAATCTCATCAATTCCAACACTCCTCCTTGAGATTTTTCTTATACATTTCAACTTTTCTTTTTAACTTTGAACCATAAATCTCCTCCTAGAAAGCAATTTTTCTTCATGAGGATATTCTAATCTTGAATAGATATTCTTGAATATTTTTGAGCTGTATATTCTTCAATAAAACACAAGAATAATGACTTTTGGCCTCACAACAACAATTGTTTTTAATTTTTTTTTTTAGTTTATGGACATGCTGGTCCTTCACACAATTTTTTTCTGTTTCTTTTTTAGTTTATAGATATGCAGATCTTTCATTCAATTTTTTTTTTTCCAATTTATAGACATGTATGTTTTCATTTTTTATAATTCATAAAACTAAGAGACTTTTTCATTTCAACATGTCAAAAAAAAAAATCTTCTCACCCTTGAACATGGGTGGCTTGACAAAGACATTAACTTGATTAAGTCATGCTTCATCTCTTAAAAATAGTTGAAAACATAAATTTGAATTTTGAAAAATAAATCCCAAATCATATGGGCTCAACAAATTTTCTAGTAACTAAAAAATTCATTGTTTTTAACACAATTTTTGCTACATAAAAAAAATATTTTAAAAGATTTTTGATTAAAAAAATTCAATCATAAACCATTCAGATCATCAAAGCTCTGATGTTATATTAAAGTTTTGAGAGAAGAAGAAACCAAACACAAACACAACATACAAATCTAAAATATTAACTAAAAAAAATATTTGATTCACAAAAACAGAGTTTTCTTTCTCGTTTCTTCATTTTCTAACATATATTTATCACAAATACTTCTCTCGATACACAAAATCAGCTTACACGCATGTACATATGACATAATACTTTTTTACAATATTTTTTGTACATCCCAACACACACGACAACTCCATCTTTATTGGTAAGGTATGGATTCATTTTGGTCAACTAAACTTTTATCTAGTCATGTCATGTACCCTTAAGTTAAACACTATTATTTATTTTACATCTAATATTTTAACTATGACAAGAAATTAATTTAACTTTCTAAGAAAAATCTCACCACCTCCAACAGTTTCATGGTGATTGGGAATTGGTCTTAGCTATTGAAGCGAGTGGAGATGAAGGATGATAGTCAACTAAAGTCTAAACTTAAAGTTGAATGCATTATAACCAATTGTGGAAACAAAAAATGATCGTATTAAGCATGCATATGGTGTTGAAAAAAATTTAGAATGAACAAATCTAAATTAAATATCTCAAAGAAGAAATTTATTCAAAAATTTAGAGACACAACAAAAACTTCACTAAGCTATAAATATTACAAAGAAAGCTTTCGTCTCTCACAAACAATCAAAACTTGTAATCTTATTTTTTTCTTCACTCTTGGATTATTTAAATCTTGGAAGTGTGTCTATTTATAGGCTCAAAGTTAAATCCACACCATACATTTATTCAAATCTTCACCATACATTTGGTGAAAATTTTGGTATGGTAGGTGTACCTAATATAAACTTATTTTTTCAACAAATTAGGTGGAGATGAGTGTATCTAATATATTTGCTTAATTTTTCAATACAATAAACTTTATTTTTCAACAAATTGATGGTGGGTGTACCTAATATTTGAACAAATTATTTTACATTGATTCTTAATACTTTCCCTCAATGTCAACTCCAATTCTCTGTACTATGTTGAGTTGTTGACGAAACTGTTGGAAGAAACCCCTTAAGCATCGAATTCTTCATCATCACACTTAGCTTGGAATAGCTAACATGACCTAACCGCATGTGCCATAGATCTGATGTCTCATTTTTTCTCGTCCTATCTACATATGCAGATTTTGTTAACATCATATAGACAGACTCCAATCGTCACCTCTCCATTGTTGGTGTTTCTGAGATTTTTAGGTCATGATACACCTTCACATCTTGAGGACCGAACAAGACATAGTGGCCTGATGATGTCAATTGAGCCACAAACAACAAATTTTTCTTCATTCCCGGGACATGGTAAATATCTTGAAGTGACACCTGGTTAGAATTATATCGAGGTGTAACTATCGTCTTACCGATGTAAGCTATTAGTAATTTTGAGTTATCGGCTGTCACTACCACACGATCTTCTTTATACTCAAACAAGTTTTATAACTTTTTTTTGTCATCCGTCATATGATTTGAGCAACCGAAATCTACGATCCAATCATTTTTGTAGTCAATATGTTATGATGTTGTTACCGTGAGAGCTAATCTTTCTTCCTTCATAGTGAATAATGTTTCGGCATCCCAACCATCTTCGCTATTCTCCTTAGAACTGGAAGTAGCAATGTTACTTTCAATAGATTTTTTTTTAGTTCAACAATATTTGGCCATGTAACCCATCTTTCCACAGTTGTAATACTTTCCATCGAACTTTCTACTATTACCGTGATTTTTTGAAGCTCTCCCTAGATGAGAGCCTCCCTTGTCATTATTATTTTTAGATCCATTGCCAACATACCGTTTGAAAGTGTTTTTGTTTTTGTTGGTAAAAAGTGCTTCCTCCTTACCCTTCAACGAGACTCCTCTTATTTGTTTAGTCATAGCTTCCTGTCTTGCAAGCAAATTTTCAAATTCAACAAGTGATGGTTGTGTTAGCCACCCCTGTATAGTGGCAACAAACCCATGATATTCGGGTCTCAAATCATATATAATTATTTTTTTATCCTGGTTTCTCCAATAGGAGCTGTTGGATCTAGCTCTGAAATTTCGCAACATATTACTTTCACCTTGTGAAAATATTAGACAATTGTCCTGTCACATTGCACCATTGATAGCAAATCGTTTTCAAGAAGTTGCAATCTTGTATCATTCTTTATTGAGAAGAGTGTAACAAAAGTTCCCCATGCTTCTTTTGGTATTTTTGTATCTCGAATGTGCTCCAACATTTATTTTTCAATTATGGTTTTTAAAGCAAATATCGTTTTGCCTGCTTTAATCTTCCACTTTCGCAAGACATATTTTGTCGTTGGTTGTGTAACTTTACTATCACCAATAACCTCCCAAAGATCTTGACCTTGTAGGTAAGACTCCATACATGTTGCTCATATGTTGTAGTTTTTGTTGTTGAGCTTCTTGATTCCTCCGACTATACCAAACAAGTTTGATCAACAAACTTTCAGTGTGCCAAACTTCTCACGACTAAAGATAGCTCTACTAAAAACGATATCTGATCGTTCCCCTCTGATATCAATCTTCAAGAGTGAATAATAATTTAACTTATTTTCTGATGTGGAGGATCCACTTATTAGTGGCAACCACATAGCATACGATAAGTAAACATTAACACTCAAATTAAGTTTTGATATCAATTCTTGAGAAAAAATTTAGAATGAACAATTCTAAATTAAATATCTCAAAAAAGAAATTCACCCAAAAAATTGGAGACACAACAAAAACTTCATTAAGTTATAAATATTACTAACAAATGCATGACAATGGCAATCAATTGAAGAATTATGGGGGCATTGTTTATACTAACAAAAACCATATTTTTAGCAATAATTATCCATTTTGATTGGATTAGATAAACTATTTATTTTGGATTTAGATCATTAAATTTTAATTAGATTAGAATTGGAAGTTTTTTTTGTTTGTTTGTTGCCTATATATAAGGGCTTTTATCTGCAATTGGTGTAATTGTTAACCACTACTACTCAGATCAATTAACTTTGTTTTCCTTCATTTTCTTAGTTTGTTTTAGTATCTTATTTTCCACAGCCCAATTCAATTTGTTTTTTGCTTCATGTGCATTAATACCCTAAGAGGGTTGGATTTTCATGCTATAAAATCTTTATATGAAGCTAATGAAGTCATTCTTACTTACTTATTTTAAGCCTAGAACACCTTGCCTCTATGTATAAGGTTATTCTATGTTATTTATAACATAGGATTACTTTGATTCAATAGGTAGTTTGTACAAACCCCAACAGATTTTTAGGGATAAACACACCTATAAATATGTCATTGAATATTGGCCTTCATTAAACGTTTCATTAAAGCTAAACTTTTAAATTCTAACTCATTTTTTTTTTATTTTACACTAAAAAAGAATAATTAGGTTGTGATATAATAATATAAATTTCAGCTTTTAATAACAAAAAATAACTTTTACACAATTAAAATTTGAAATAAACTGGCAATAAACTTGTCAAATTGGATACTACATAAATTTGAGCCAAGTTATTTCAAATTTCAAATGGATTTTGATTGGATTTTGTGCCAAGACAATTTTCAGATGATCAAATTATGTGACTATTTGATTTAGATTTTACACCGATGATCAAATTATGTGACTGCTTGGTTTAGTTTTCACACATAGCTTTTGAGAGTTTAATAGACTAAAATCTAAATTACATGTTCAGTTAATTCAATTTTTAGAGGTCTAACAATTTGAAAGTTGAATAAGGTATTAAGTTAAACAAAGTAAAAGTTAGCATTTGGAAATTCCAACATCTAACTTTTAGAATATTTACTAAAAATTGATTTTATTTTTATTTTTATGGAAAGTTATAATTTTTTTAGTTTTTTATATCAAAAACTGACTTTTAGATATTTAATAAAAAAACAATTTTTTTATTTTTATTTAGATCAATTTGTAATAATTTTTGTTGATTTAAAAATTATATTTTCTATTATACTTTTGTATTAAATTAATTACTTTTTTACATTTTGTAGGATATGCATTATGAATATGTATCACATTAATATCATAATACAATTATAAATAATTATTTTATAAAATTATAATTAATTTTCAAGATCGGTTACTAAATATTTTAAAACCAATTATAAATGATTGATTATCACAGCTAGTCGCTACCGTTTTCTACTAACAGTTGATCGCTACTATTAGTAACTGACTGCTAATCATCAACTTGGATGTTATTGCTAAACGAAGCAGACCTTATATCACATTTGGCCATTTTTTAGTTTATATTAGATTTCCAGTCAAAGAAGCTTTCAGATACTTAAGGTAAGTTATGGAATCAAATTATTTTTATATGAATTCATATAATTATATAAGCTGCATTTTGTGAAATTCTTTGCCGAATATTTCTACACATAAAAAGGAGAGTTGGTTTGATTGAGCGGTGATGATTAGCTTTTGACGGTGTAACAAACTGAAAACTCAAATGAGTATTTGGTGAACTTTTTTCTATTTTCAATTGTTCAACACAAACTACATATGTGCGTTAAAAAACCATTAATTAAATTACTTTAAAATAATCGATTACTTTCGATAAGTATGTCAATACATTGAAGTTTGGAATGACGAAAAAGAAAATCAATAAGTCCTCGAATGATGAATAAAAAGAAAATTTAGTGGAGTTTAACAAGAAATATGGAGGTGATTTTAAGATAGTCCAAAGAATTTTTTTTTTTTAAAAAAAGAGAAAATTACTTGTTGCTTCATGCACATTACTCGCTCAAACTAATAAAATTCTTGTATAGACTGAGTCAATATATATAAAACCAATAAAAAATATTATATATTTTATTTATTAACATTCTCTCATTAGATTATTGGTCTATATAGACTTAGCAACTATGCAAACATTTCTCCTCCAACTAATGCCGGCATTATTAACAAAAATTCGAAAGGCAATGTTCATAGTTTGAGAGATAGAGAGAAAGGGAGTACCCACAAAGTGAAATGCAAGATGACTATTAATGGACATGCAAAATATTTTATGAGGGGCAAAACCTCATATACCAAGGTCAGAAACTCTAGACTTGTTATTCATATATATATATATATATATAATTTATAAGTAAATATTATTTTTTAGATACATTATAAAGTTTTATATAAAGAAAACAAATATAAATATTATAATTAGTTTTTATATGATGCTATTTAATTTAGAAGAGTAATTAAATATTTTTTTAATAACTACAAAAATATCTCTAATGTAATAGATTTTTCAATTTCATTTTATTTAATTTTGTAATCATACATCTATATATTTTGTTCAATTATTTATTTTATTTTAATATGTTTTTATTAATTTATTTTTATTTTGTACCCTTTTTTGTTTAATATTTTCAAAAAAAAAAGTATGATATTATGAATAATTTTATTGTCATAAAGCTTCAATGAAAATAACGGATAAAATGATTATATTAAATAACAGAAATTTAAATTAAAATCTTAGTTTTTTTATTAAGTACGAATGTACAATAAACTCATATTAATATGCATGGTTTCAAGTTGCAATATTTAATTTCATATACTAAAAATATTTTCTCCATTAACTTTGGCATCATTTTTTATCTACTCGATCAGTTGTTAAACTTGATTGCAACAAGTATCAACAATATCATTGTCTTGAATTTATATATTTCTACACATAAAACAAAAGCAAGAAATATTAATATTAAGATAAATATTAAATCTAAATAAGCAATTATATACTATTTAATTTTGTGCTCTCGTGCATCGGGGCTCAATTTTTGCAATCTTACTTCGCTGATCACTATATTCCAACCTTTCATTCAAAGCTTTGATAATCTCCCCTCATAAAAATAATACCATAAGTCATTTATTAGGATATAAATTCTGATTAATTATATTAAAAAAAGAAAATATCATAACAAATTGTTAAAAGAAAATTTATTTCAATTTATTTTTTGTTTGTATTTAACTGCTACGATTTTTATTTTTGAAAAAAAAAAATCAAGCAGGCATCGTACCTCAAGATGTGGGACAATAGAGAGAAACATGGTTGGCAACATGGAGAAACTCTAATTGCAGCCTTCAATAGCAAAATACAGATCCAATAAGGGGTATTTGGAATTGTTGTTGGGTGTCCAAAAAATATGTTTAAAATTTTTTTGATTTAATTGACTGATTTTTTTAATTTTTTATAAATTATTTTTTTCAAATGTGCTTTTGAAAAAAAAAACATATATTTACCATGTTATCTCCAAAAATAGTTTTCAAAACTCAACAAATTTAAAAATAATTTTTTTTTCCTAAAACGTTTTTGCTAAATGCAATGTCAAATGGATCCTAGATGTGCTTTTTAAGTTCCACATTACGCTAGGCTTTTTCAAGTGACCATATTTTTCATCAGCTGCACAATATTGCTTAAAATTTTAAATTAAACACACTTTAAAAGCTTAATAGTATTAGTATGATAATTAGAGTTGTGAAATATCAAATTTGAATATCCAGTCGGATCTCTTATACCAAAAAAATAATTCTAGAAAAGGACTATAAAAGTAAAAAAGAGAAAAAAAAATCAATCAATTATTATATTTTCCCATAACCCAACACTGAATTGAATTAAACAGCTAGCTCACCTTAAATTAAAATAAGGCGCTCTATAGTTTCTTGGTGCCAAAATAACATCCAACTCAATCAATTAGAAGCCAAAAACTTTTCTATTTCTCTCTTTGTCGGAGTACATTAGAAACTATGGTTGTAGAAAGAGCCTGAAGTTTTTTAAATTAAACCGAAAAATCAAGAAAAAAATTCAAAACTGAATTGAACCGTTGATTTTAAATTTGAGGAAATCTGGATCTTATAATGATATCCAAATTGAGAACTATATTGAATTGTATTGAACTGTTTTGAAACTAAATTGTGTAAAAAAAACCAATATTTAAATATTTATAATTAAAAATGAAATAATTCATATAATACTTTTATAATTTTTATACTTTTATTATACAAATATAATATAACTTAAACTCATAATTATATACATTTTAATCTATAAAATTAAAATTATAAATTTATTAATTAGTTAATAAAATTAATATAACATTTATAACAACAATGAATTTAAATAATTAAAATTTTTTAATATGTTAAAAATGATTTTATATCCTAAAAATTTTATGATAGCACGAGTACAATAACTACTTTAAGTTAAAAGTTATATATATCTGTTGTATAAATAACAGACGCTTAAAATGAAGATGGTGACATTTTTGTAAATAAATTACTTGTTATATGCGTCTGTCATTTACAAATGTCAGTCATATAAAATTTAGACGTCTGTCATTATAAATAACAGACGTATATAAATTTTTCAGTACTATTTATTTATATATATATATATATATATATTATATTTTCGTCTAAAATAAATTGAATTAAAAAAAGACAATTTGATAATTAACCAAATAATATTCAAATTAATTAATTAAATATATGTCAGGTTTGGTTAACTAATATATAATACATATATGATGAATGAATGAATGAATTAATATTAATTTAATTTTTTATTAATTTTAGTTATATATATATATATATATATATATATATATATATATATATATATATATATATACACACACACACACTAAAGACAACCTACTTAATTATATTATTATGCAGATAATTAAATTTTATTTTATATATTATATATTAAAAAAAGATATAATAGACGTCTGTTTTATCTAATGTCAAACGCATAAAAATGGTATAAGCGTCTGTTTTATCTAATGTCAAACGCATAAAAATGGTATAGGCGTCTGACTTTAATTAATGACAGACGCATATTATATATAATAGGTAGTGATTTTTTTGTAATTATCTGAATAATTATATGCGTTTGTCATTTATAATGACAGACACATATTCTGTTATAGTTATATGCGTCGTTATTATAAATGACAGATATATAAATGGTTAGGCGCCTGTCTTAAATAATAATAGACGCATATGCTATTATAATAGGTGTCAGTTTCTTACAAGTAGCCACATTGTATGTGCTTGCAACTTATCTCTATTATGGTTGACAGCTTTGATTTTGGGAGTGCCCAATGCCATTTTATGAATTTTAATCTTGATCCTCACTTGATAATATGATAGATTTTGATCTCGGATCAGGCTTCATTCCTCACATCAAGTTTTCCGTACTGAAATACAAGAACACTCAAGGTATATTTTTCTCATCTTAATATCATCAACCTTCTATTGATTTTAGTCATTATGGTTGCATAATTCCCACTTGAATTTCATGTGTATATAAATTTTCCAAATATATATATATATATATATATATATATATATTATGTTTCCAGATAGTTGCATTAACAGTTTAGCAATGATATGAAATCGATATTTTCAATCAACAATGAATTCAAAATCATCAATACGCATTCAAGATTTACTCATTAGATGTTTAAGGATATTATATATAATGTTTCTCCTGATTAAAAAACAATAAGACTTACATATATTTAACCTTTTTTTGTGTGGTTAGATATGGATCGAAGTTGGATGTATGGTAGATGCACTACATTTGAATATTTGAATGGAGTTATATATATTATTGTTCTTCAAGGTAAGAGGCGTATTATTGGTATCGATGATGTGGTAGATGAAGAAGAATATGATCAGTTTGATGAGACTCCCCCGTTTTCTATCGGGTTACCAATGCCAGTTGGGAAATATTTTTAGATTCAAATTACATATGTGATGATCATACTGAAGGCATAAGGATTGAAAGTCGCCAATAATTGATGCATATATTTTCTTGTAAGTTTATTTATAAATGTGTATTATGATTAATGTGGTTTATACTCATAATTACCATTTTTGTTATTGTTTATCATATAAATCTATTGTTTTTATTTCCCTTTGAAATAAAGTATTATTATTATGGATTATACTAACATGTTTCTTTGTTATGCTTATGTTACAGGAAATCATGTCCAATGAACAACAGATTTTGAGCCATCAAGTATCATGACAAAAATGAAAACTAGGGGAGCTACCATATGCAAAAAATTGAAGAAGCAAGGGAATGAACAAAAAACAATAGATTTCGATGAGTTTGATCGCCCAACAGGAACATACGTCGATATATTTAGTTCATACGTTGGACTTGTAACACGTTCCCATGTGAACATCACGATAAAAAGCTGGGATCTGGTTGATAAGGGTCTTAAAAATACAATTTGGGAAGATATCAAGGTAAGTTTCCTTCAAATCTATTAACAAATTTTATTATAAAGAAGTAAAACTAATTAATCTAAAATATTATTTTGCAGAAAGAGTTCAACATTCCGGATGATAAGAAAAATATTGTACTCAAAACTATTGGAATGCGGTGGAAGGATTTT
The DNA here is from genome assembly GCA_023653625.1 of Triadica sebifera. Lineage (NCBI taxonomy): Eukaryota > Viridiplantae > Streptophyta > Magnoliopsida > Malpighiales > Euphorbiaceae > Triadica > Triadica sebifera. Next base: position 2,491,158 of record CM042910.1, read on the forward strand.
AAGTATCGATTGGTGGTTAAGTACATAAAGAATAAATCAGTGCAAAAGTCACCATTGGAATTATATGACTTCATCACCAAGAAAGATTGGGAGGAGTTTAAACAAACACATGAATCTGAAGAATATGAGGTACTAATTATGAAGTAGATTAATGCAATTTATATTTACATTTATGCAATGCATGATAATGAGATCTTCATTATTTTGTTAACAGCAAATCAGTGTCAAGGCGAAGGCAAAGCAAGCAAAGAATGTGCATCCACATTTCTTGGGTCGTGTGGGCTATGCTGGGAAAATGACTCAATGGATTATTGAAGATCCCATCTCTTCTTTTTCATCATCACCATCTATGAGCTCTGATGTTACATCATCATATGATCGAAGCCTAGATTGGGTAAGAGCTAGAACAAAAAACATAGAAGAAGGAAATTATATAATCCCAGTAGAAAAGACAAAAGAGATGGCAACAAAAATCGTAAGTATAACTTGCTAAACAAATAATGATATCAAGGAATATGTTTTTTTTTTTTTTTATCTATGATTGCTTATAACATATTGTTTATCTGGTGAATAAGAGACATTACGGGGAGAAGTAGCCCAAGGTAGCTAGGTGTCAGAGAGGCATGATGACATATTGTCACGTGCACTTGAAAAGCCCGAACATTCTGGCTATGTGAGAGGTGTTGGAAGTGCTGTGACCATCAAAAAATTTTATGGTAATCCTAGAAAAAGGAAACTAGCAACATTCGTCTCACTTGAAGTTATAGAAGAGCTTGAGACTAAAATAGAGGCCAGATTATTTGCTAGATTCTTGGCACATATTGCACATCTTGAGAATATGATAGAGGAGAGAACTAGGAAGTCCTCTCAAATTGGCCCTGATATGGAGGTGGAGATGGGTCCTTCATTTGCTCGCCCAACTCCTAGTAGTTGTCACTCTGTGGACCCACCATTTCCAATATCAGAATTACAGGTAAAAATTTTGAATTTCATTACTTCCACTTCCACTTTAATCTAGCTAATATTGATTTTTTGTGTTTTTGCAGACACCTACATCATGCAGACTTGCTACCATTAATGAAGGTAAGCAGGTGATTGTGGCAAGGGGTATGGTTTATCCATCCCTTATTGATGCTATGGTGCACAATCGAGCTATCATGCCCAATCACGTCAAGGTATCTGTAGATGAAGTATTATCTGACTGTCATGAAACCGAACTTTTTGTGCCTACTGAATACTTAACTACAGTTGGAAAAGCAGAAGGTAGCTTTGTTCAATGGCCACAACATCTCGTGGTTCTTAGAGAGGTAATAATTTCTAAATTTATAAAACAATAAAATATAGATTATTGCATTTCATATATCATATGATATCATAATTTATTATTAATTGATAGGAACTTAAATCCAAACCATTAAAGAAGGCTCCAAAGAATAAACAAGGTAGCGGTTTATCGAAAGAATCAGCTACAAAGCAACATGGGCCTTTAGTTAATGAGAATATTTTGGCAACTTTGAGTGGTGACATGAGGTTGATGCATGAGATGGTTGCTAAATTACCTACTGGGTATATTTTTGAAGTTCCTGCAGATATTACAGTGTTTAAGTATCCAGTAGATAATCAGATGATTCATGTTGGTATGGAAGATATCGCTCAACTCATCTCCATAGAATGGCTTGATGTCTCGATCATTTGAATATTTATGATGTAAGATTATACTATTTATTACTAATATTATAAGATTGATTTAAAAAATACAAAAATAATACTTATGTATGTATTGTGATTCATGCATGCAGGTACCTTCATAACTTGTGCGATACATTCTTCATATCGTCAATTGGATTTCTTTGTCCAACAATGTTTCGTTTGATGTTCACAGAGACTAACTCAGCAAAAAGATATATTATAGAAGCTTTGAAGGAACAAAGAGATAAACATTTCATTCTACTACCATATTTCGAGAAGTAAGAAATATTTACATTCATATTTGCATAATTTTTATTCTCAATATTTTTACTAACTTCTAACATATTTGTATATCTCTAGTAACCATTGGATGTTGATTGTATTTTTTTTGTGAACGGAGCGAGACATTTTTCATGGATCCTCTATCTCGTGGCAGCCGCGATATAAGTCTGAAACCTCATATTAACTTGTAAGTTATAATACTACTAGCTAATAGCTTATACGATGTTTGTAGTGTTTTCAAAATTATTGCCGATTTTGATATACATTTATTTTTCAGAGCCTATAGAACTTATGCTATAGAAGGTGGAAAAGATAAATGTGTCAGGTTAAAATGGAATGACATTTCGGTGAACATTTTATATTCTGAATTACTAGTTAAATTAAAGTTTTTATGATTTTATAATCCTTTATTTGGCATGGGCCTTTGTTGTTTTTTCTATTTTAAGTGCCCTCAACAATAAGGAGGTGTTGAATGCGGATATTACACCATGAGGTATATGTACGAAATTGTCGTATATCATAACAGTGATACAACATTGCTTAAGGTATGTTCTTTCAAATACTAGTCAGTTTATATTACAAGTATGATACATAACTAGCTATTAATTTTTTCATTTCTAACATATTTTCTATTATCTGTTTATTTGTCTTGTAGGCTTTTGAAAAATGATCATATAGTTAAGATCAAATAGATGAAATTCGACATATGTAGTCCAATTACTTTATGATAAAGTGTATGTAATCTTTTTATTTACTTTTGTAAAATATTTCATATTAATGAGAAATACAATTTTAAATTAAAGAATTTTGAAGAACTTGTGGATTAATTATTTAATGTGAATTGTTTTAAGCATGATGATATTGCTTTGATTTATTTAATTTTTTTAGTTTGTGTTGTCCTGTAAATTATTGATTATTGAGTATTTGTGACTTGAATATTGGATGCCTATTGTGGCTTATTGAAGCCGAATTATTATGAATTTTGAAGTGCGCAGGTTATATATATGAATGGTAACATTATAGTAGTATAAAGTATTTAACCCATGAACTTCATGCAAGTTTAAGATAAACTAACCATCAACAAAATTAACTATTTTTGTTTTAAATAAATAAAAAATAGTTGTAAGATATCATTAGATTTCATTTTTTACTCTAATTCTTTTACCACTAATTATATTTTTTAGCGTTTATAATTTTTCTAATTATATTATGTAATAAATCTAAATTTATAATAAGTGTATTATAAATATATAATAAATCAATATACTAAATATATTAATATAATTTTTTTTATCAAAATAGTTGTAGTATATTAAATTTAAATGATTCTAGAATAACTTCTTATTATGATGTTTTTAATATATATTTATTTGTTTTTCTTTCATCCTCTTAGTTGTCTTGAGTTTAATATTGATAGTTATATGAGTTCATGATATATTTCAAACATGAATGTTTTTTCAATACATATGTACATATATATGCTTATCAATGATATATCATCTTTTGATTGGTATGCTGATATTTAATTAGAAATCAACAATATCTATCATTATAATTAATAGATAAATTAATTCATAATGAAAATAATATAAAAAAAATTATAATATTTGAGTGCTTTTTGAATTTAATCTCATTCTAAGGGAAAATCATTAACAAAAAAATATTGAATTTGCTAGACTAAATTCTCCATATTCCATAACTATTCTCTAAAAAATTTCATATCATAAGTACGCTAATGTTAAATCAAATCTCTAAATATTAATTATAAATCTACCATAAAATATAAAATCACGTGCTCTATATATGTCTAATTGAACTACATATAATTTGTTTTTTAATTTTTTTATAAAATAATATTATATAATTAAAATTAATATATATTTTAATCAAATAATATTATATAATCAAAATTAATATATATTTTAATCAAATAATATTATATAATCAAAATTAATATATATTACTAACTTATGTTTGGTTTTTTCATGTATTATAAAATAGTTTTAGGGATGGACTAAAAAAAGTCAAAAAGAAAAAAAATATTAAAACATAATTTATAATAAATTTTAATCGTATATAATAGTTGTGTTTAATTAACAATATATTTCCTAACATATATAATATAACTAAAACTAAAGGAGAAAAAGCAATAAAAAATTATTTATCTTTTTTATCAAAAATCAAAACTACGCGGTTTTGAGTAAGTATAAAAGATTCATAAACTCTAACCCTAAAAATATGCTACCAGTCAATCCTCTCCCTCCTTCTTCCTCCTTCTCCTCCATTTGCAGCCTAAGCTTTAAGAGTCACTATCCTCCAACTCTACACGGAAAGCTCTATTTCTCTTTTGTTCAAGTGAGTAATATCTCTTTCTCTCTCAACTTTTTTTTAATCAAATAAGGGTGACTAAAATTCAAATGGATTCGTCATTGCTTACTATCAATATTCTGTAATTCAAAGCAAATACGAAACTAATTTAACAATTTATTTTCTCGTCGTCAATAGTCAATTATTAATTTAGTTAACCGGATAACTGAGAATATATGCTCCACTGCATATGAATTAGTACCTAATAAGCAAGTCAAAATATCCCTTTTTATTTTATTTATTTATTTATTTTTTGGTTATGTTTGAGAAATGGGTTTGGGATTCAAATTAATTAAAGAAAGTTCTAAGTAACAGATTGTGTGTTGGTATAATGAGATTTGACGTTCATGTACTTTTCTAGATGAATAATATGATCCTAAAAAATAAGAGAAGAAAATTAAAGAGAGCATCAGCAATTTTTATATATTACCAAGCAATAACATAATAAAAAAGGGGTAAAATGTGGGGAGGTGAATCTGTCATGTGGAGTGGAGTGGAGTGGAGTGTAGGAGTCCCATTTTTTTTTTATTTATGAAGTGAATATGCAATTTTTGTATATTACCAGAAAAAAGCAATAGCATTTGTTGTCTAGCGTTTTCTTCGTGGTTGTATGGTCACCAGAACAAAAAAGGTAGCTCTTTTATTTATTTTTTTATTTTTTTCCTTTTCCTTTTAAGTGTTGGGAACTGGAAAGGCTGATTTATGAAGTGAAAGCTCTTGCTTGTAAACTTTTTAGGCAATTTGACATTTATATATAATATTATACAAAATTTTGAATCCTCCATTTTTAATATATTTGATTTCAGTATCTTATGTTATATATGATTATATATTTTCAGACACAATGAAACCCCCTAGCTCAGTTGGTTCCTATTCACTGAATAAAAGGAAAGAGTCAGAATTATATACTGACGAAAATATTTCAGTATCTTATGTTATATGTGATCATGTATTTTTCTTTTTCATGTCTTGCTTTCAATGCCTAAATATAATTATGCAGACAATTGGTCAGATTTTGCTTTCAAGTTTTGCTTTATTTTCAATGTCTTGATTGACTTTTGTTTCTTTAATTTTCAATGAAGGAAAAATTAATTTATGGGCCTTATAATAAATATTGAATAGGAAATTCTTAATTTGTGGACTTATAATGACAAAAGTATGTGAATTGTGTTGTTTATCATGTACTGTTTACCTTGATTCTGTAGGATATTCTCTTTCAAACATCCAGATTTCCATTTGGAACTTGGAAATTGTAACTTAAAAGCTTCTTCAGGCTTTGGTTTTTCCAGATTCATATAATGATTCTAGACGGACCATATCTTTCTCCATGGTGATAAAATATGTGTTTTTATTGTCAAAACATTTCTGTAATCTTTATGTTGTGGGACATCAACTGTGTGTTTCTATGTTGTTAGTTTGTGAAAGAAATTCTGGGTTCATGTTGTGATTCTTTGTCCCTTTTTTTAGGTTCAATTTCTTGAAAATACTGTTTTTGTTTTGCGATTAATTTGGTTATTGATACATATGATTAGATATGTTTTCCAAGAATGGATAGGGAAATTTGGTGGTTTGTGTTGGGCACAACGGGTAAAATAAAACAAATAAGTGTAAAATAAAATAATCAACAAAAAATAATACTGACAATTTAACGTGGTTTACCCTTTAATTTGGGTTACGTCCACGGACAACACTCTGAATATTTTTCTTCTACCAATAAAAATTAATAGGTACAAAAAGAGAGCATTTTCTAGACATAAGCTAGAGGTAATACAATAATTTTGAGATAAACTCAAAAATAGTAGCACACAAGTGTTTTCCAAAAACACTCCAAAATATTTTCCTCACTATTTTTGTCACTTCCTAATTTTTTGAAATGTTCCAAAAAAACTATATATCTCAAATTCTCTCAAATGAGTTGAGATTGTTGTAATTTAAATGAAATGTAAACACAAATCAAAAAGTAAAAAATATTGACTGAAGTAATTCAATTCAAAATTGAATTGCCGCAACTTTTCACTTTTTTTAAAATTATATGTGGTGGGTCCCACATGTTAGAGGGACCCACTCCCAAATTCTGCTTCAGACAATTCAACAAATCTCCCTCTCCCGACAACATAGGGGCTCCATCATTTCAACAGCTAATCGACAATATTCAAAATATGATATTGGTAGAATTTTTGTTAACATGTTTGATTAATTTTCTTCTGTATAGATTTTCTCAAGCTTTAGTAATTTTTTCTCCATCACATCTTTGATCCAGTGATATCTCACGTCAATATGCTTTGATCTTGAGTGAAATGAGACATTTGTTCCAAGATGGATATCACTCTGACTATTACAAAACAATTGATATATGTCTTGCTGCAACCTAAGTTCTTTTAAGAACTTTTTTATCCACAACAACTTTTTACATGCTTTTGTTGCTACAATAAACTCTGCTTTAGTTGTAGATAGTGCAACATACTTCTGTAACTTCGATTGCCATGACACAGCTCCCCCTGCAAAAGTAATAAGGTAACCCAACATTGACTTTCTAGAGTCAATATCGCCAGCCATATCCGCATTTGTGTATCCAACCAACACGGGTTTGGTATCTCCAAAACATAAATATATTTTTAAAGTACCTCGAAGATACATGAAAATCCACTTTATTGCAGTTAAATGTTCCTTTTCAGGATTTGAAAGGAATCTGCTCACTACTCCAATTGCATGAGCGATATCAGGTCGTGTGCACACTATGACATACATCAAACTTTCAACTGCTAAAGCATATCAAATCTTGTCTATCTCATCATTCTCTTCGTCTGTAGAAGGGTTCTGTTTGGAACTCAACTTAAAGTGATTAGCAAGAGGACAACTAACCATTTTAGCTTGGTCTATTTGAAATCTCTGAAGTACTTTATCAATGTACTTTTCTTGAGACAACCATAATTTCTTGGCATCCCTATATCTGATAATCTTTATACCAAGAATCTGTTTTGCTGGTCCCAAGTCTTTCATATCAAAAGACTTGCTCAATTGCTTTTTCAAGTTGTTAATTCTGGAAATATTTCGGCCAACAATCATCATGTCATCCACATAGAGCAGAAGAATGATAAAATCTTTATCAAATAATTTTTGTACAAAAACACAATGGTCTGAAGTAGTCTTATGGTATCCTTGCTCTCTCATAACAGACTCAAATTTCTTGTACCATTGTCTCGGTGCTTGTTTCAAGCTGTAGAGGTTTTTCTTCAATCTGCAAACATATTTCTCTTTTTCTTTATGTTCGAAACCGTCTAGTTGCTCCATGTATATCTCTTCTTCTAAATCACCATGTAGGAAGACAATTTTGACATCAATTTGCTCAACCTTTAGGTTAAGACTTGCTGTTAATGCTAGCACTGTACGGATGGATGTCATTTTCACAACTGGTGAGAAAATTTCATCAAAGTCAATTCCTTTTCTTTGACTGAATCCTTTGACGACCAATCTGGATTTGAATCTCAGATGAGAACTATTATCTTCTTGGTTGATTTTGAATAATCATTTATTTTTCAAAGCTGTCTTACTTTTTGGCAGCTTCACGAGTTCAAAAGTCTTATTCTCATGCAAGAATTTCATTTCATCTTGCATGACTTCAATCCATTTTTGTCTGTGCTCATCAGTCATAGATTCTTTAAAACTTTTAGGTTTTCCCCCATCAGTGAGTAACACATACTCATTTTTTGGATATCTCGTAGACAGTTGTCTTGCTCTATTGCTCCTTCTCACAAGAACTAGGGAGTGCACAAATGATGGTTGATGATGAACATCATCATCTTCAGTATCATCTTCTAGATTATTGATGGAAGCATTATTTTTCTCAGGTAGATCAATATGATCTTCATCCCTAACTTGTATTGGCACCGGTATTGGAGGAATAAATTCTAAATCTGTTGAATCACCATTGGAATTAGGAACATTTTTCTTTGTCTTGATAATATCTTCAATGGTCTCTTTCTCAACAGAAATAGCATCACGACTTCTGACAAGTTTCTTTTCCACTGGATCATAAAATATGTAACCAAACTGATCTTTGCCATAACCAATAAAAATATATTGTCATGTTTTGACATCGAGTTTGGACCTCTCATCTTTTGGAATATCCACAAAGGCTTTGCAACCAAATACCTGCAGATGATCATAGAAAATATCATTTCCTGACCATGCTTTCTCTGAAACATCTAGCTTTAGAGGGATACAAGGTGAAAGATTTAACACGTACACAGCCGTGAGTAAAACTTCACCCCAAAATGTTTTAAGTAACTTTGCATGTGAGAGTAAACATCTAACTTTCTCCATCAAAGTTCTATTCATCCTTTTAGCCAAACTATTCAACTGCGGTATTTTTGGAGGCGTTGTTTGATGCCGAATACCGTGTTCTTTGCAGTAGACACCAAATGGTCCAATGTATTCTCCACCGTAGTCTGTTCAGATGCATTTCAACTTTTTCCCAGTTTGTTTCTCAATTGAGGTATGAAATTCTTTAAAGACATTTAGCATTTGATCTTTTGTCTTTAAAGTATACACCCATGTCTTCCTCGAATTGTCATAAATGAAAGTTACAAAGTACTGAGCACCACCCAGTGACTTTGGCATTGACCCATATAAATCTGAATGGACCAGATCTAACACATTCTTCATTCTGGAAGGAGAGGAACTCTTGAAAGCAACTCTGTTTTGCTTTCTTGCTAAATAGTCAGCACATTTCTCCAAATGCACTTCATCTATTCCGGGCAACATCTTCCTTCTGACAAAGGTAGTCATCCATTTCTCACTCATGTGGTCGAGTCGTCTGTGCCACAATTCAATAGCACTGTCATTCTCCACATTACTCACAGTGTCATTGGAGAGCTTCGGATGCATCACATACAAGGTAGCATGTCTTGTGCCTCTAGCCACCACCATAAAACCTTTGGTAAGTTTCCATTGGTTATTTGAAAAGGTACTGTAGAAACTTGCTTTATCGAGTCTTCCTATAGAGATCAGATTCAGAAAAATATTTGTAATATGTCTGATATCTCTTAGGACTAATCTGGTACCATTCATAATCTCCAAACAAATATCTCATTTGTCAACAACTTTTGATAGATTATCATTTCTCATCTTCATAGCACCAAAATCTCCTGTTGTATAGGATGAGAAGAATTCCTTCCGAGACATGGAATGAACGGTAGCGCCACTATCAATTACCCAACTGGTATCGTGGGATGTGAAATTGATAGTATCATTACAAACAACATTGAATTCGTTCATGGTATTTGTTATGTCATCATCACTGCTGTCATCATCACTGTTGCATCTCGTTTTACTTTCTTGTCTTTCTGGTCCTTTTTGAACTTTCGACAGTATTTCTTGATATGACCCTTCTTTTTGCAGTAATGACATTCAATATTGGCATATTTGTTTGATTTGTCTCTGCTCTTTCCTCTAGACATTTGTTGTCTAGGCTGACTGCTTCATCTGTAGTCAGTAACCAGATAATCTGATTGTAATAAAGAATATGAGTTTTGTGATCTCCTTCTCATTTCTTCAATCAGGATACTGCTTTTTACAAAATCCATATTGACTACACTATTAGATGCAGTGTTGGTAATTGAAAACTTCAAAGTCTCCCATGACTCTGACAGAGAGCCCAATACTAGCAAAACAAATACTTCATCACCCAGTTTTAAGCTCATTCTGGATAGTTGATCCATGATCCCTTGTATCTCATTTAGATGATTTGCTATGAAAGTCTCTTTTTTATACTTTGACTGTGTCCATTTTTTCAAATAAAATAATTTATTGTTACCGATTTTTGACGCGTAAAACTGTTCAAACTTGTTCCATAGCGTCCAAGCATGAGTCTCATTGCAGATGTGGTTGTACACATTGTCTTTGATAAATTGTCGGATGTAACCGCACACCTGCTCATGCTCAAACTCCAACTCCTCATCTGTCTTGCCTTAGGGTTTAGTTGTAGTAAATACTGGCAGATGCAATTTCATCATAAATAGGAGATCTTCCATTTTGCTTCTCCATATGTGGTAATTTGTGCCATTTAAGTTGATAATCTTTGTGCCATTTGTCTCCATTTTAAAAAAAAATGAGACTCTTTCAACTGACAGTAAACTAATAAAATCTTTTCTGATGTGGAAGATTAGTCAATACTGTAATCACAGAGCATACTAAGAATTTTATAAGACTGATAAGCTAGATCTGATACCACTTGTTGGGCACAGCAGATAAAATAATATAAATAAATATGAAATAAAATAATTAGCAAAAAATAACATTGACAATTTAACATGGTTTATCATTTAATTTGGGTTACGTCCACTAAAAAAATTTCGAATATTTTTCTTCCATTAATAAAAATTAATGGGTACAAAGAGAGAGTATTCCCTAGACACAGACTAGAGGTATTATAACAATTTTGATATAAATCCAAAAATAGTGGCACACAAGTGTTTTCCAAAAACACCCCAAAATATTTTCTTCACTATTTTTGTCACTCCTTAATTTTTTGAAATGTTCCAAAAAAACTAACTCTCTCTCAAATTCTCTCAAATGAATTTATATTGTTGTAATTCAAATGAAATGATATCTGCCTATTTATTGGCAAAATATTTAGTGTGAACACAAATCAAAAAAGTCAAAAATATTGGTTGGAAGAATTCAATTCAAAATTGAATTGTCACAACTTTTGACTTTTTTTAAAAAAAAATTATATGTGGTGGGTCTTATATGTTGGAGGACCCACTCCCAAATCTATCTGTATTTGCTTTCAAGTTTTGCTTGATTGTGGTCAGATTTTGTGTTTATTTTAGTTATATTATTCAAGTACCGAATTATTTATATTGTATTGTTTAGCACTGAAAAATTAGAAAAATTGTTCCGAATTTTAGAACAATATAATACGGAAATTTTTTTGGCAATACAGTACAAATTTTATATTTAAAAATTTCTAATTTTTAAATACAATTCTGGAGATTTTCCAATCTCCGGATTAGATCAGACTATATACACATTGTAGGATTTTTGAAGCTCTCTAAGCCCACCATCAAAATCAAGCCTATTCAGTGATCATAGATGGAAATATGTATTTATTTTTTTCTTTGTTTTATTTTATAATTAATCATTTATATAATTATTTTATCATTATTTTATTGTCAACCTATAAATTTTTGAATTCAAACTCCGGTTGGTCCAATACGTCAATTTTGTGATACATGCGATTTGGGGCTAAATTAGCAGATGTGACAAAGAGTCCAATATTAGCCTAAGTGATCAACCACCCTATTCCCCTCACGGATAAACATGAGTCACTTTAATATTCCAATCTAACAAAAAAATTCAAGACATTTTTACATAACAGTTTCATGGCCATCATATGAAGCATTTCATTTATTGAGCCAATTGTAGACCATAATAGAGTTAGGGGTGTTCAAAACCAAACCAAACCAAATCGAATTGAATTCAATTTATTCAATTTTGTTTGTTAAATTTTCGGTTTAATCAGTTCGGTTATTTATTGAAAATTTAGTTTGTTCGGTTCAATTTAATTTTGAATGTTAAAAAACCGATTAAACTAAATTGACCAAATTATATATATATATATATATATATATATATATTATTTTTTAATGCTTTATTCCAATTTTTAGATAAAAATTATGGTTTATAATAATTTATTTCGATTTATAGTAGGATAAAGTCATGAATTATGAAAATTTATTCTAATTTATGTTAATTAGGTGTGATAATTGATTTTAATTTATGATAATTTATAAAATTATGATAATCATATTTAATTTATGGTAATTATGATAGTTGATGAAATAATTATTATGTTAATTTTCCATAATTTATGTTAATTTATATTAATTTATAAATTTATGTTGTTATAATTGATAAAATACAATAATAATTATAATTTATATAAATTTAATTAATTAATTAAGAATCAATTAAACCAAATCGATCCAAACCAAAATATTATGGATTGATTTTAAATGTTATTCGGTTCGATTTTTATAAATAAATTCGGTTCGGTTCGGTTTTTATGAATTCGGTTTGGTTCTGTTCTGAACCGAACCAACCGAATACTCACCCCTAAATAAAGTGCACCTCTAGGATGGGTTGTATAATACCCAATCTCCATGGTAACTCAAGTCCTTTATACACTGCCCCAATCTCAGCTTGAATGGAAGAGCAGATCCCAATATTAACAGAGAAGCCCCTAATCTATCTACCTTCATCGTAATGACACCACCTCCACTGGCAGGTCAGGATTCCCCATCGAAGCCCCATCAGTATTCAACTTATACCACCCTAACAAGGGATAACCCCATCCTACAAAAATAGGCCACCCATGTCTCTTTTCAACTTGGACACAATCCAGATTATCCCAAGCCTGACAACACAAATCTGTCTGGTTACACACATGCTTTATCATAGTGCCTGCCTCGATGATATTGTGATTAAAAATAAGATCGTTTCTCCATCTCCAAAGCCACCAGCAATCATTCGCAAAAAAGGCCCAATTTCTATTAAAAGCCCCTCTACTATCCTTTTGCAAATTACTTTTCAACCAATGCTTCAAATTTAACAAAACGTCTTGATTAAACTCATTTGCATTTAAAACTTCCCGTCAAAAACCTCTTGCAGTAGGACAGTCCCTTAGCTCATGAATCACGGTCTTAGCAGTATTTATACACACATCACAACACAGATTTCTAGTAAAACTTCTTCTACATCTGGCATCATTTGTCATAATTTTTTCGTGTGCCACAAGCGAAAGAAAAATACAGATACCTCGACTCACCTTAATCCTCCATATCAATTTCCATAAAGAATCATTCACACCATCATCAGGTATGAAGAAAGGTGAATACAAAGAGTTAACCATGAAAGTATCTGATAGGGCCAACACCCACCCATACTCATCATGAGTTTGAAAGATCCTCATTGATCATAATCGGCAAGATTCTTCGAACAAAATCCTCACTAAGGAGAGCATACAAAACCTCCACATTACATTAGTCCAATACTTTCTAACTGATCTAATAGTATGCTTAAGACTTATCTCCGCTGTAGCAAAATTAATAAGAGGTTCCTTCATCGCCCATTTATCTATCCAGAAAAGAGGTTGTCCAACCATTTCTAATCTGTCGAGAAGTAAAGTTCAACAAATTATCCGATCAATTGACCATATATTGCCAAACATGCAAAACTCCATTTTTAGCACTAAAACCATTAAAGCCACTGTATTTCCCATATACTTGCTCCTCAAAAGCTTTATCCAAAGGCACTCTCCCTCTGTGATAAAATGCCATCCCATCTTTGTGAAAAGTGCTAAGTTAGCTTCCTTCATCCTTTGCACCCCCGAACCACCCGCACTAACAGGCTTCGTCAAAATGTCCCAATTGGCTAAGTACTTTTTTTTTTAATCATCACACTCTCCCGACTAAAAGATATAACCAATCTATCAATGTTATTACACATCAAAACGGGAAGCAAGTTCGTATGCATAACATAAGAAGGGATAGAGCGCAAAACATATTTAGCCAATGTCACCCGCCCTGTTAAAGATAAATGCTTTGTCTTCCAAGAGGCTAAGCGAACTTGCATGCATTCCAAAATGTAAGAAAAATCTTGACTTCTCATCCGACCTTGACTAGTAGGAGCCCCAAAGTAAAGACCTAGATCTTCAGCCACCCCCATACCAGTTAGATCATAGAATTAGGCCTTCAGAGTACTGCTGACGTTTTTCAAAAACACCGGAGTGGATTTGTTAAAATTAACTCTCTAACCGGAGGCTTTACAAAAACTACCCAAGATGTCTAATATCACCCGCATCTGATCCAAAGAAGCTTCAACAAAAAAAATCATGTCATCAGTAAACATCAAATGTGAAATCTTTGGGCACCATCTGTGAACTTGGATAGCCTTCCAATGACCACATTCCACAGCTTCATTATTACAATGGGAAGGACGTTCAACACATAAGACAAAGATATATGGAGAAATAGGATCTCCCTGGCGAATGCCTTTGATGGGTTTGAAACTATCCAACATCTCCCAATTCCAAATAATCCTCATGGCCGAACAGGAAATGCATTCCATCATCCTCTGTATCCACACACACGATAATTGTGCATCCACCAATGTTTTCTGAATAAATCGTCAATCAAGTCTATCATAAGCCTTATGAAGATCTATCTTGATTGCCATCATACCAGGACCTGAAGTGTGTTTTCCTATAGTATGCAAAATCTCTTGAACTTCCAGAATATTATCTGAAATCTGACGACCCAGAATAAAGTTGCTTTGACAAGGAGAAATTAAACTCAGTAATATAGTCTTCAGAGGGTTGGCTAAGATTTTAGTGATAATCTTAAAGACCGCATTACACAAACTAATTGGTCTGAATTGAGTAACACACTCCGGATGCTTCACTTTGGGAATAAGGACAAGCAAAGCATCATCCAAATCAGTAGGCAGGCCCCCATTGATTAAAAAATTCATCACAAAATTAGTAAGATTAGAGCCCATAATCTCCCAGCTTCGAATAAACACTAGCTTGGAATTCATCAGGAGTCGAAGCTTTCATACCATTCATCTCAAATAGAGGGCTTATAACCTCTTCCTTTGTGAAAGGATAAGACATGACCCTTTCCCTTTGTATTTTTACTTTCCTATTCATAAGTTAATTTGTATATATAAGAGCATATTGCTCTCTTCAATTGATATTAAGTGGCATCATTTAATTGGATGAGAGTGTACATTATTAATCAAGCTACTAGCTATTAATTAACTACGAGCTATTGGTTTTAATCAACAACTAAGCCAAACACTGGCTAAGAGCTATTAGTCAAAAATTACAAATAAGTTGATTAAGACTAGATCAAGCTATTGGCAAACACCTAAATTATAACTGTTGAGTAGGAAACAAGTATTTTGTTTTCCAATTATTTAAACCAAACACCCACTTATTATTCACTTTATCAGCATTTATGATAAAGCATTAGCACCACTGACTGCCATTGCACTATGCACTCTCTCCTTGGCTTTCCTTGCTTGCAGAAGAATGAAAAGCAAGCACATAAGATAAAAAATCATTAGAATATAATATGATTTCATTAGGTAACTTAGTAGAAGAAGCATTACATGTACTTATTTTTTCCAGTCAGTGCATCAAAGTTATTATTGAAAGATAAATTGCTTGCACAATTGCTGTTGTAATCCCGATCCATAGACCCTAAAAGCCTCATTGCAAATGCATATTTAATTATAATGCTTTCTTGCAAGAAGGGCATGAATCCTAAAGATAATGAAAGCTGAATCCTACCTTCCCTCCAATATGATAGACAAAAGCTAATACTATAGCAAAATGAATCCCAACAAAGTAATAGGCCCCCAAATTCACGAACGCCCCTAGCTTTTGCCAGCCACATCCTCTACAGGTTGCTGTAATGTATATATATCTATACAAATATAAAAAATCCATAACAAATAAGCATTGTTCTATGATAAAAGCCATAACAAATTAACACTATTCTATGAACAATGGCTATGCTTTTACTTTTGTGCCCCTAATTCTCCCTTCAAACCTGAATAAAATCAATGTCATTTAGACTTTATATAAAATCTATAACAAATGAACATTGTTCTATGATAAAACCTATAACAAATGAGCTTTATTCTGTGAAACTCTCCTTTATAAAATGGTGTCATTTAGACTTAAAAAATGTGCCCCTAGCACATTTTCAAAACGGTGTTGTTCAAACTGAATAAAAAGTTAAACATTCATTTAATAGAAAATTAGTTAAGATATAGGCAAATCTCATTCATTAAACATTTATTTAATAGAAGATTTGCTAAGATATAGACAAATATCATTCATTTAATAGATGATTTGATAAGATATAGTGTATTTAATAAAGAATCTAGTAGGATCTTGTGCATATTTTATTTATTTAATAGAAATTTGCTAAGATATATATAAAACTCATAACAAATGAGCATTGTTCTATGAGCAATGTCTCTACTTTTACCTTTGTGCCCCGAACTCTCCATTCAAACCTTTAATAAAATAATATCATTTAGACTTAAAAAAGTTGCCGCTAGCACATTTTCAAAATGGAGCCATTTGCCACTATAATGCTCATATATGAGTCTATAAGTTGTGTTGATGGTTTGTGAGAATTAGAAGTTAAGGAAAGTATTAAAAGGTTTTAAAGTTGTTGATTTTACTGTTCCACACCTGTGACAAACGGTGTCACAACCGTGAATGTTGGGTCTTCAATGAACAAACTATGAAAGCTAATCACGATCATGAATGGGTAGATCACGCTGGTAAAGGATAAGTCATGACTATGAATCATGGTGGTCAGGACAGGTGAGACAGTCGCGATTTTCTCTCTCTCCCATCCCTTAAAATCTACTCCCCACTATCTGAAAACCAACCTAACATGCCACCCCATATTCTTCTACCTTCAGATCACCATATTTTCATTTTTAGGAGATTAAGAGACCTAGTTTCATTAGAGGAAGTGAAAGAGAAGAGTGAGAGAAGAAACTTGTGAGCTTATAAGTGAGGAGCTCAATTTTGAATTTTTTAGGTTCTGCCCAAGTTCGAGGAGAATAAAAGGACCTTTTACTTGTGTCCAGGAGCTAGTAGAGGTGTTGAAAGTCCATCTCAAGGGAGAAGATAAGCTTAGAAAGCTAAAACTTTGGTTAGGTTCCATCCTAAATGAAAGGTTTGTATATAACCTCATTCAAAGACTCAAGTCACATGTTTATATGCTATTTGTTATTGATGCATGCTGTAAATGGTATAGGGCTAATTATATGGCATGATTTCGGGTTAATGATATATTGGAAGTTAAATATGTTATTGTGGTGTTAATGACAATTGGTCTTAGCTATTGAAGGCATGGTGATTGGGAATTGGTCTTAGCTATTGAAGCGAGTGGAGATGAAGGATGATAGTCAACTAAAGTCTAAACTTAAAGTTGAATGCATTATAACCAATTGTGGAAACAAAAAATGATCTTATTAAGCATGCATATGGTGTTGAAAAAAATTTAGAATGAACAAATCTAAATTAAATATCTCAAAGAAGAAATTTATTCAAAAATTTGGAAACACAACAAAAACTTCACTAAGCTATAAATATTACAAAGAAAACTCTCGCCTCTCACAAACACTCAAGACTTGTAATCTTATTTTTTTCTTCACTTTTGGATTATTTAAATCTTGGAAGTGTGCCTATTTATAGGCTCAAAGTTAAATCCACACCATACATTTGTTCAAATCTTCACCATACATTTGGTGAAAATTTTGGTATGGTAGGTGTACCTAATATACACTTAATTTTTCAACAAATTAAGTGGAGATGGGTATATCTAATATATTTGCTTGATTTTTCAACACAATAAACTTTATTTTTCAACAAATTGATGGTGGATGTACCTAATATTTGAACAAATTATTTGACATTGATTCTTAACACTTTCCCTCAATGTCAACTCCAATTCTCTGTACTATGTCGAGTTGTTGACGAAACTGTTTGGAGAAACCCCTTAAGCATCGAATTCTTCATCATCACACTTAGCTTGGAATAGCTAACATGACCTAACCGCATGTGCCATAGATCTAATGTCTCATTTTTCCTCGTCCTATCTACATATGCAGATTTTGTTGACATCACGTAGACAGACTCCAATCGTCGCCCCTCCATTGTTGGTGTTTCTAAGATTTTTAGGTCATGATACACCTTCACATCTTGAGGACCGAACAAGACATAGTGGCTTGATGATGTCAATTGAGCCACAAACAATAAATTTTTCTTCATTCCCGAGACATGGTAAATATCTTGAAGTGACACCTGGTTAGAATTATATCGAGGTGTAACTATCGTCTTACCGATGTAAGCTATTAGTAATTTTGAGTTATCGGCTGTCACTACCACACGACCTTCTTTATACTCAAACAAGTTTTGTAACTTTTTTTTGTCATCCGTCATATGATTTGAGCAACCGGAATCTACGATCCAATCATTTTTGTAGTCAATATGTTATGATGTTGTTACTGTGAGAGCTAATCTTTCTTCCTTCATAGTGAATAATGTTTCTGCATCCCAACCATCTTCGCTATTCTCCTTAGAACTGAAAGTAGCAATGTTACTTTCAATAGATTTTTTCTTAGTCCAACAATCTTTGGCCATATGACCCATCTTCCCGCAGTTGTAATACTTTCCATCGAACTTTCTACTATTACCGTGATTTTTTGAAGCTCTCCTTAGATGAGAGTCTCCCTTGTCATTATTATTTTTAGATCCATTGCCAACATACCGTTTGAAAGTGTTTTTGTTTTTGCTGGTAAAGAGTGCTTCCTCCTCACCCTTCAGCGAGACTCCTCTTATTTGTTTAGTCATAGCTTCCTGTCTTGTAAGCAAATTTTCAAATTCAACAAGTGATGGTTGTGTTGGCCACCCCTGTACAGTGGCAACAAACCCATGATATTCGGGTCTCAAATCATAGATAATTATTTTTTTATCCTGGTTTCTCCAATAGGAGCTATTGGATCTAGCTCTGAAATTTCGCGACATATTACTTTCACCTTATGAAAATATTAGACAATCGTCCTGTCACATTGCAACATTGATAGCAAATCGTTCTCAAAAAGTTGCAGTCTTATATCATTCTTTATTGAGAAGAGTGTAACAAAAGTTCCCCATGCTTCTTTTGGTATTTTTGCATCTCGAATGTGCTCCAACATTTATTTTTCAATTGTGATTTTTAAAGCAAATATCGTTTTGCCTGCTTTAATCTTCCACTTTCGCAAGACATCTTTTGTCGTTGGTTGTGTAACTTCACTATCACCAATAACCTCCCAAAGATCTTGACCTTGTAGGTAAGACTCCATACATATTGCTCATATGTTGTAGTTTTTGTTGTTGAGCTTCTTGATTCCTCCAACTATACCAAACAAGCTTGATCAACAAACTTTCAGTGTGCCAAACTTCTCACGACTAAAGATAGCTCTACTAAAAACGATATCTGATCGTTCTCCTCTGATATCAATCTTCAAGAGTGAATAATAATTTAACTTATTTTCTGATGTGGAGGATCCACTTATTAGTGACAACCACATAGCATACGATAAGTAAACATTAACACTCAAATTAGGTTTTGATATCAATTCTTGAGAAAAAATTTAGAATGAACAATTCTAAATTAAATATCTCAAAGAAGAAATTCACTCAAAAAATTGGAGACACAACAAAAACTTTATTAAGTTATAAATATTACTAACAAATGCATGACAATGGCAATCAATTGAAGAATTACGGGGGCATTGTTTATACTAACAAAAACCATATTTTTAGCAATAATTATCCATTTTGATTGGATTAGATAAACTATTTATTTTGGATTTAGATCATTAAATTTTAATTAGATTAGAATTGGAAGTTTTTTTTGTTTCTTTGTTGCCTATATATAGGGGCTTTTATCTGCAATTGGTGTAATTGTTAACCACTACTACTCAGATCAATTAACTTTGTTTTCCTTCATTTTCTTAGTTTGTTTTAGTATCTTATTTTCCACAGCCCAATTCAATTTGTTTTTTGCTTCATGTGCATTAATACCCTAAGAGGGTTGGATTTTCATGCTATAAAATCTTTATATGAAGCTAATGAAGTCATTCTTACTTACTTATTTTAAGCCTAGAACACCTTGCCTCTATGTATAAGGTTATTCTATGTTATTTATAACATAGGATTACTTTGATTCAATAGGTAGTTTGTACAAATCCCAACAGATTTTTAGGGATAAACACACCTATAAATATGTCATTGAATATTGGCCTTCATTAAACGTTTCATTAAAGCTAAACTTTTAAATTCTAACTCATTTTTTTTTATTTTACACTAAAAAAGAATAATTAGGTTGTGATATAATAATATAAATTTCAGCTTTTAATAACAAAAAATAACTTTTACACAATTAAAATTTGAAATAAACTGGCAATAAACTTGTCAAATTGGATACTACATAAATTTGAGCCAAGTTATTTCAAATTTCAAATGGATTTTGATTGGATTTTGTGCCAAGACAATTTTCAGATGATCAAATTATGTGACTATTTGATTTAGATTTTACACCGATGATCAAATTATGTGACTGCTTGGTTTAGTTTTCACACATAGCTTTTGAGAGTTTAATAGACTAAAATCTAAATTACATGTTCAGTTAATTCAATTTTTAGAGGTCTAACAATTTGAAAGTTGAATAAGGTATTAAGTTAAACAAAGTAAAAGTTAGCATTTGGAAATTCCAACATCTAACTTTTAGAATATTTACTAAAAATTGATTTTATTTTTATTTTTATGGAAAGTTATAATTTTTTTAGTTTTTTATATCAAAAACTGACTTTTAGATATTTAATAAAAAAACAATTTTTTTATTTTTATTTAGATCAATTTGTAATAATTTTTGTTGATTTAAAAATTATATTTTCTATTATACTTTTGTATTAAATTAATTACTTTTTTACATTTTGTAGGATATGCATTATGAATATGTATCACATTAATATCATAATACAATTATAAATAATTATTTTATAAAATTATAATTAATTTTCAAGATCGGTTACTAAATATTTTAAAACCAATTATAAATGATTGATTATCACAGCTAGTCGCTACCGTTTTCTACTAACAGTTGATCGCTACTATTAGTAACTGACTGCTAATCATCAACTTGGATGTTATTGCTAAACGAAGCAGACCTTATATCACATTTGGCCATTTTTTAGTTTATATTAGATTTCCAGTCAAAGAAGCTTTCAGATACTTAAGGTAAGTTATGGAATCAAATTATTTTTATATGAATTCATATAATTATATAAGCTGCATTTTGTGAAATTCTTTGCCGAATATTTCTACACATAAAAAGGAGAGTTGGTTTGATTGAGCGGTGATGATTAGCTTTTGACGGTGTAACAAACTGAAAACTCAAATGAGTATTTGGTGAACTTTTTTCTATTTTCAATTGTTCAACACAAACTACATATGTGCGTTAAAAAACCATTAATTAAATTACTTTAAAATAATCGATTACTTTCGATAAGTATGTCAATACATTGAAGTTTGGAATGACGAAAAAGAAAATCAATAAGTCCTCGAATGATGAATAAAAAGAAAATTTAGTGGAGTTTAACAAGAAATATGGAGGTGATTTTAAGATAGTCCAAAGAATTTTTTTTTTTTTAAAAAAAGAGAAAATTACTTGTTGCTTCATGCACATTACTCGCTCAAACTAATAAAATTCTTGTATAGACTGAGTCAATATATATAAAACCAATAAAAAATATTATATATTTTATTTATTAACATTCTCTCATTAGATTATTGGTCTATATAGACTTAGCAACTATGCAAACATTTCTCCTCCAACTAATGCCGGCATTATTAACAAAAATTCGAAAGGCAATGTTCATAGTTTGAGAGATAGAGAGAAAGGGAGTACCCACAAAGTGAAATGCAAGATGACTATTAATGGACATGCAAAATATTTTATGAGGGGCAAAACCTCATATACCAAGGTCAGAAACTCTAGACTTGTTATTCATATATATATATATATATATAATTTATAAGTAAATATTATTTTTTAGATACATTATAAAGTTTTATATAAAGAAAACAAATATAAATATTATAATTAGTTTTTATATGATGCTATTTAATTTAGAAGAGTAATTAAATATTTTTTTAATAACTACAAAAATATCTCTAATGTAATAGATTTTTCAATTTCATTTTATTTAATTTTGTAATCATACATCTATATATTTTGTTCAATTATTTATTTTATTTTAATATGTTTTTATTAATTTATTTTTATTTTGTACCCTTTTTTGTTTAATATTTTCAAAAAAAAAAGTATGATATTATGAATAATTTTATTGTCATAAAGCTTCAATGAAAATAACGGATAAAATGATTATATTAAATAACAGAAATTTAAATTAAAATCTTAGTTTTTTTATTAAGTACGAATGTACAATAAACTCATATTAATATGCATGGTTTCAAGTTGCAATATTTAATTTCATATACTAAAAATATTTTCTCCATTAACTTTGGCATCATTTTTTATCTACTCGATCAGTTGTTAAACTTGATTGCAACAAGTATCAACAATATCATTGTCTTGAATTTATATATTTCTACACATAAAACAAAAGCAAGAAATATTAATATTAAGATAAATATTAAATCTAAATAAGCAATTATATACTATTTAATTTTGTGCTCTCGTGCATCGGGGCTCAATTTTTGCAATCTTACTTCGCTGATCACTATATTCCAACCTTTCATTCAAAGCTTTGATAATCTCCCCTCATAAAAATAATACCATAAGTCATTTATTAGGATATAAATTCTGATTAATTATATTAAAAAAAGAAAATATCATAACAAATTGTTAATAGAAAATTTATTTCAATTTATTTTTTGTTTGTATTTAACTGCTACGATTTTTATTTTTGAAAAAAAAAATCAAGCAGGCATCGTACCTCAAGATGTGGGACAATAGAGAGAAACATGGTTGGCAACATGGAGAAACTCTAATTGCAGCCTTCAATAGCAAAATACAGATCCAATAAGGGGTATTTGGGATTGTTGTTGGTTGTCCAAAAAATATGTTTAAATTTTTTTTTATTTAATTGATTGATTTTTTTAATTTTTTATAAATTATTTTTTTCAAACATGCTTTTGAAAAAAAAACATATATTTACCATGTTATCTTCAAAAATAGTTTTCAAAACTCAACAAATTTAAAAATAAATTTTTTTTTCTTAAAACGTTTTTGCTAAATGCAATGTCAAACAGATCCTAGATGTGCTTTTTAAGTTTCACATTACGCTAGGCTTTTTCAAGTGACCATATTTTTCATCAGATGCACAATATTGTTTATAATTTTAAATTAAACACACTTTAAAAGCTTAATAGTATCAGTATGATAATTAGAGTTGTGAAATATCAAATTTGAATATCCAGTCGGATCTCTTATACCAAAAAAATAATTCTAGAAAAGGACTATAAAAGTAAAAAAGAGAAAAAAAAATCAATCAATTATTATATTTTCCCATAACCCAACACTGAATTGAATTAAACAGCTAGCTCACCTTAAATTAAAATAAGGCGCTCTATAGTTTCTTGGTGCCAAAATAACATCCAACTCAATCAATTAGAAGCCAAAAACTTTTCTATTTCTCTCTTTGTCGGAGTACATTAGAAACTATGGTTGTAGAAAGAGCCTGAAGTTTTTTAAATTAAACCGAAAAATCAAGAAAAAAATTCAAAACCGAATTGAACCATTGATTTTAAATTTGAGGAAATCTAGATCTTATAATGATATCTAAATTGAGCTATACTGAATTGTATTGAACTGTTTTGAAACTAAATTGTATAAAAAGAACCGATATTTAAATATTTATAATTAAAAATGAAATAATTCATATAATACTTTTATAATTTTTATACTTTTATTATACAAATATAATATAACTTAAACTCATAATTATATACATTTTAATCTATAAAATTAAAATTATAAATTTATTAATTAGTTAATAAAATTAATATAACATTTATAACAACAATGAATTTAAATAATTAAAATTTTTTAATATGTTAAAAATGATTTTATATGCTAAAACTTTTATGATAGCACGAGTACAATAACTACTTTAAGTTAAAAGTTATATATGTCTGTTGTATAAATAACAGACGCTTAAAATGGAGATGGTGATATTTTTGTAAATATGTTACTTGTTATATGCGTCTGTCATTTACAAATATCAATCATATAAAGTTTAGACGTCTGTCATTATAAATAACAGACGCATATAAATTTTTCAGTACTATTTATATATATATATATATTATATATTTTCGTCTAAAATAAATTGAATTAAAAAAAGACAATTTGATATTTAACCAAATAATATTCAAATTAATTAATTAAATATATGTCAGGTTTGGTTAACTAATATATAATACATATATGATGAATGAATGAATGAATTAATATTAATTTAATTTAATTTTTTATTAATTTTAGTTATATATATATATATATATATATATAAATATATATATATATATACATACATATACTAAAGACAACATACTTAATTATATTATTATGCAGATAATTAAATTTTATTTTATATATTATATATTAAAAAAAGATATAATAGGCGTCTGTTTTATCTAATGTCAAACACATAAAAATGGTATAGGCGTCTGGCTTTAATTAATGACAGACGCATATTATATATAATAAGTAGTGGCTTTTTTGTAATTATCTGAATAATTATATGCGTTTGTCATTTATAATGACAGACACATATTCTGTTATAGTTATATGCATCGTCATTATAAATGACAGATATATAAATGGTTAGGCGTCTGTCTTAAATAATAATAGACGCATATGCTATTATAATAGGTATCAGTTATTAATTAAGACAAACGCATATAAGTTTTTTAAAAACCTAAAAACGAGCCTCTTTACATAGTGTTCATCGTCTGCAACAAATTCTAATCATCTAAAACTCTCTCATACATTTCGTCTCATAAACAAATCAAGCTTGTTAAATGAGATGTGGGGAGGGGGGAGTCCAATATGACATTCTAAGAGAAAAGGGTAAAAACTTAAAACCTTAGAATTTTAATTTTAATTTTGTGGTTATTATTTACTCTTCTGGTTTTTGATGATATGAGTTGTTTGATATTTCTGTTTTTTTCTTTTTCTTTCGATGATTTTTTTATATTGCTTTAATCTTTAATTTTTCTGGTTATTATTTAATCTTTTGCTTTCGATAATATTTCTGCTTCTTTCGATGATTTTATATTGCTTTCGATGGTTTTTGATGATATGGTTAATAGTAGTAGAGACTAATATGACTCCAAATTTTGGTTTACAGACTTAATTAGGTGAGATTTGAAACTTTTGATAGAAATATACATTTTCAACTTAGTTTTCATTTTGTTTAGAAGCCTTTTTAGCTTGGAAATTGATAGAAATGGATTGTTGGGTTGAGGCTTTATCTACGGCAATGATGAAAATTTTGTATATTTCTACTTTTAAAATGGAAACCAAAGTTAACAAATTTCTTCAGTCAAAATTATGACAATGAGATTTTAACAAAAGATTCCAGAATGTCAATGGCTGCCCAGTGCCCTTGTGACTCCAGCTCTGTTTCTTTTAGCAGAAGAGCTTATAAAGTTATTTTTATTTTCGTTTACTTAGAATTTTAGTATTATTATCAAAAAGTGAAAATAAACGGGTCAATTGGTATAATTTAAATTTTATTCGAAAATAATTTGATTCCATTTACTGATTGTAAAATCTGATCACCCTGATAATTACACTTTTCAATAACTTGAATGGGAAAATTTTTCTTTGTTATATTATGGTAAATGGTAAAATTATATGATTTAATACCAAAATTCATGGTCCTCAGAAATTGAGAACAATATCTGAAAAAGAAGCCTGTGGCAGATATTGTAAAGCCTAAAAGGGGGAATGTAGTGAAGCAGGCAACAAATAGTGGTTCTAAAATAAAACTGAAAGAATGTTGTTGCTCTGGACTTTGGTTGAATTTTCTATTGTGTGGAAAAAATGCATCACAATGATGATTTCATGATCCAAAGAATTTAAGTACCTACCCACTTCCCTCCACTCATCTCCATAGCAATATGTGAATTGACAGATACCTTCTCTCATTTGCTTTGCTATATCAAATTTATTTGGTCTCTACCTCAGAAACCAACTCACATTTTCTTTAATTTTGTTCTTTTCTCTTTCCAACTACAATTTGCTGAATTTGTTGAATCAGTTTCATTTTTGGTTCCTAATTTGGGGCATAATGTTTCATGTGGTCTCATGAATTTGCTGAGAATCTTTGTGCTTTCCTCCTTAGCCTGAGCCAAAATATGTTCTCCAGATTTGTGCCAGCTGACTGGGCTGTGGTATTTGTAAGTTTCCAGTACCAAATTCTAGATTTTGTGAGCGCTTAATTATATTAGTCATCATTTTGCCATGTGTTTGCCTATTTAGTCTGATTCTTATTATCACTGTAGTGATGTGAGAAACAACAGCTTGACTGTGAGTATTCCACAAAATATAGGCAACTGTACTTCCTTCCAGGTATTGTATGTACTTCATCCAACTCAGCAAACTGAAATACTTGTAATACTTTGTTTAATTGATTGAATTTTATAATTATGCATTCTATTGATGGGTACTTATCCTACAACCAGCTAACAGGAGAGATTCCATTCAACATTAGTTTCTTACAAGTAGCCACATTGTATGTGCTTGCAACTTATCTCTATTATGGTTGACAGCTTTGATTTTGGGAGTGCCCAATGCCATTTTATGAATTTTAATCTTGATCCTCACTTGATAATATTATAGATTTTGATCTCGGATCAGGCTTCATTCCTCACATCAAGTTTTCCATACTGAAATACAAGAACACTCAAGGTATATTTTTCTCATCTTAATATCATCAACCTTCTATTGATTTTAGTCATTATGGTTGCATAATTCCCACTTGAATTTCATGTGTATATAAATTTTCCAAATATATACATATATATATATATATATATATATATATATATATATATATATATATATATATATATATATATATATAATGTTTCCAGATAGTTGCATTAACAGTTTAGCAATGATATGAAATCGATATTTTCAATCAACAATGGATTCAAAATCATCAATACGCATTCAAGATTTACTCATTAGATGTTTAAGGATATTATATATAATGTTTCTCTTGATTAAAAAAAAATAAGACTTACATATATTGAACCTTTTTTTGTGTGGTTAGATATGGATCGAAGTTGGATGTATGGTAGACGCACTACATTTGAATATTTGAATGGAGTTATATATATTATTGTTCTTCAAGGTAAGAGGCGTATTATTGGTATCGATGATGTGGTAGATGAGGAAGAATATGATCATTTTGATGAGACTCCCCTGTTTTCTATCGGGTTACCAATGCCAGTTGGGGAATATTTTTAGATTCAAATTACATGCGTGATGATCATACTGAAGGCATATGGATTGAAAATTGCCAATAATTGATGCATATATTTTCTTGTAAGTTTATTTATAAATGTGTATTATGATTAATGTGGTTTATACTCATAATTACTAGTTTTGTTATTGTTTATCATATAAATCTATTGTTTTTATTTCCCTTTGAAATAAAGTATTATTATTGTGGATTATACTAACATGTTTCTTTGTTATGCTTATGTTACAGGAAATCATGGCCAATGAACAACCAGATTCTGAGCCATCAAGTATCATGACAAAAATGAAAACTAGGGGAGCTACCATATGCAAAAAATTGAAGAAGCAAGGGAATGAACAAAAAACAATAGATTTCGATGAGTTTGATCGCCCAACAGGAACATACGTCGATATATTTAGTTTCTACGTTGGACTTGTAGCACGTTCCCATGTGAACATCACGATAAAAAGTTGGGATCTGGTCGATAAGGGTCTTAAAAATACAATTTGGGAAGATATCAAGGTAAGTTTCCTTCAAATCTATTAACAAATTTTATTATAAAGAAGTAAAACTAATTAATCTAAAATATTATTTTGCAGAAAGAGTTCAACATTCCGGATGATAAGAAAAATATTGTACTCAAAACTGTTGGAATGCGGTGGAAGGATTTTAAGTATCGATTGGTGGTTAAGTACATAAAGAATAAATCAGTGCAAAAGTCACCATTGGAATTATATGACTTCATCACCGAGAAAGATTGGGAAGAGTTTAGACAAACACATGAATCTGAAGAATATGAGGTACTAATTATGAAGTAGATTAATGCAATTTATATTTACATTTATGCAATGCATGATAATGAGATCTTCATTATTTTGTTAACAGCAAATCAGTGCCAAGGCGAAGGCAAAGCAAGCAAAGAATGTGCATCCACATTTCTTGGGTTGTGTGGGCTATGCTGGGAAAATGACTCAATGGATTATTGAAGATCCCATCTCTTCTTTTTCATCATCACCATCTATGAGCTCTGATGTTACATCATCATATGATCGAAGCCTAGATTGGGTAAGAGCTAGAACAAAAAACACAGAATAAGGAAATTATATAATCCCAGTAGAAAAGACAAAAGAGGTGGCAACAAAAATCGTAAGTATAACTTGCTAAACAAATAATGATATCAAGGAATATGTTTTTTTTTTTTTTATCTATGATTGCTTATAACATATTGTTTATCTGGTGAATAAGAGACATTACGGGGAGAAGTAGCCCAAGGTAGCTGGGTACCAGAGAGGCATGATGACATATTGTCATGTGCACTTGAAAAGCCCGAACATTCTGGCTATGTGAGAGGTGTTGGAAGTGCTGTGACCATCAAAAAATTTTATGGTAATCCTAGAAAAAGGAAACTAGCAACATCCGTCTCACTTGAAGTTATAGAAGAGCTTGAGACTAAAATAGAGGCCAGATTATTTGCTAGATTCTTGGCACATATTGCACATCTTGAGAATATGATAGAGGAGAGAACTAGGAAGTCATCTCAAATTGGCCCTGATATGGAGGTGGAGATGAGTCCTTCATTTGCTCGCCCAACTCCTAGTAGTTGTCACTCTGTAGACCCACCATTTCCAATATCTGAATTACAGGTAACAATTTTGAATTTCATTACTTCCACTTCCACTTTAATCTAGCTAATATTGATTTTTTGTGTTTTTGCAGACACCTACATCATGCAGACTTGCTACCATTAATGAAGGTAAGCAGGTGATTGTGGCAAGGGGTATGATTTATCCATCCCTTATTGATGCTATGGTGCACAATCGAGCTATCATGCCCAATCACGTCAAGGTATCTATAGATGAAGTATTATCTGGCTGTCATGAAACCGAACTTTATGTGCCTACTGAATACTTAACTACAGTTGGAAAAGCAGAAGGTAGTTTTGTTCAATGGCCACAACATCTCGTGGTTCTTAGAGAGGTAATAATTTCTAAATTTATAAAACAATAAAATATAGATTATTGCATTTCATATATCATATGATATCATAATTTATTATTAATTGATAGGAACTTAAATCCAAACCATTAAAGAAGGCTCCAAAGAATAAACAAGGTAGCGGTTTATCGAAAAAATCAGCTACAAAGCAACATGGGCCTTTAGTTAATGAGAATATTTTGGCAACTTTGAGTGGTGACATGAGGTTGATGCATGAGATGGTTGCTAAATTACCTACTGGGTATATTTTTGAAGTTCCTGCAGATATTACAGTGTTTAAGTATCCAGTAGATAATCAGATGATTCATGTTGGTATGGAAGATATCGCTCAACTCATCTCCATAGAATGGCTTGATGTCTCAATCATTTGAATATTTATGATGTAAGATTATACTATTTATTACTAATATTATAAGATTGATTTAAAAAATACAAAAATAATACTTATGTATGTATTGTGATTCATGCATGTAGGTACCTTCATAACTTGTGTGATACATTCTTCATATCGTCGATTGGATTTCTTTGTCCAACAATGCTTCATTTGATGTTCACAGAGACTAACTCAGCAGAAAGATATATTATAGAAGCTTTGAAGGAACAAAGAGATAAACATTTCATTCTACTACCATATTTCGAGAAGTAAGAAATATTTACATTCATATTTGCATAATTTTTATTCTCAACATTTTTACTAACTTTTAACATATTTGTATATCTCTAGTAACCATTGGATGTTGATTGTATTTTGTTGTGAACGGAGCGAGGCATTTTTCATGGATCCTTTATCTCGTGGCAGCCGCAATATAAGTCTGAAACCTCATATTAACTTGTAAGTTATAATACTACTAGCTAATAGTTTATACGATGTTTGTAGCATTTTCAATATTAATGCCGATTTTGATATACATTTATTTTTCAGAGCCTATAGAACTTATGCTATAGAAGGTGGAAAAGATAAAGGTGTTAGGTTAAAATGGAATGACATTTCGGTGAGCATTTTATATTCTGAATTACTAGTTAAATTAAAGTTTTTATGATTTTATAATCCTTTATTTGGCATGGACCTTTGTTGTTTTTTCTATTTTAAGTGCCCTCAACAATAAGGAGGTGTTGAATGCGGATATTACACCATGAGGTATATGTACGAAATTGTCGTATATCATAACAGTGATACAACATTGCTTAAGATAGGTTCTTTCAAATACTAGTCAGTTTATATTACAAGTATGATACATAACTAGCTATTAATTTTTTCATTTCTAACATATTTTCTATTATCTGTTTATTTGTTTTGTAGGCTTTTGAAAAAGGATCATATAGTTAAGATCAAATAGATGAAATTCGACATATGTAGTCAAATTACTTTACGAGAGAGTGTATGTAATTTTTTATTTACTTTTGTAAAATATTTCATATTAATGAGAAATACAATTTTAAATTAAAGAATTTTGAAGAACTTGTGGATTAATTATTTAATGTGAATTGTTTTAAGCATGATGATATTGCTTTGATTTATTTAATTTTTTTAGTTTGTGTTGTCCTGTGAATTCTTGATTATTGAGTATTTGTGACTTGAATGTTGGATGCCTATTGTGGCTTTTTGAAACCGAATTATTATGAATTTTGAAGTGCGCAGGTTATATATATGAATGGTAGCATTATAGTAGTATAAAGTATTTAACCCATGAACTTCATGCAAGTTTAAGATAAACTAACCATCAACAAAATTAACTATTTTTGTTTTTAAATATATAAAAAATAGTTGTAAGATATCACTAGTTTTCATTTTTTACTCTAATTCTTTTACCACTAATTATATTTTTTAGCGTTTATAATTTTTCTAATTATATTATGTAATAAATCTAAATTTATAATAAGTGTATTATAAATATATAATAAATCAATATACTAAATATATTAATATAATTTTTTTTATCAAAATAGTTATAGTATATTAAATTTAAATGATTCCAGAATAACTTCTTATTATGATGTTTTTAATATATATTTATTTGTTTTTCTTTCATCCTCTTAGTTGTCTTGAGTTTAATATTGATAGTTATATATGAGTTCATGATATATTTCAAACATGAATGTTTTTTCAATACATATGTACATATATATGCTTATCAATGATATATCATCTTTTGATTGGTATGCTGATATTTAATTAGAAATCAACAATATCTAGCATTATAATTAATAGATAAATTAATTCATAATGAAAATAATATAAAAAAATTATAATATTTGAGTGCTTTTTGAATTTAATCTCATTCTAAGGGAAAATCATTAACAAAAAAATATTGAATTTTCTAGACTAAATTCTCCATATTCCATAACTATTCTCTAAAAAATTTCATATCATAAGTACGCTAATGTTAAATCAAATATCTAAATATTAATTATAAATCTACCATAAAATATAAAATCACATGCTCTATATATGTCTAATTGAACTATATATAATTTGTTTTTTAATTTTTTTATAAAATAATATTATATAATCAAAATTAATATATATGACTAACTTATGTTTGGTTTTCTCATGTATTATAAAATAGTTTTAGGGATGGACTAAAAAAAGTCAAAAAGAAAAAAAATATTAAAACATAATTTATAATAAATTTTAATCGTATATAATAGTTGTGTTTAATTAACAATATATTTCCTAACATATATAATATAACTAAAACTAAAGGAGAAAAAGCAATAAAAAATTATTTATCTTTTTTATCAAAAATCAAAACTACGCGGTTTTGAGTAAGTATAAAAGATTCATAAACTCTAACCCTAAAAATATGCTACCAGTCAATCCTCTCCCTCCTTCTTCCTCCTTCTCCTCCATTTGCAGCCTAAGCTTTAAGAGTCACTATCCTCCAACTCTACACGGAAAGCTCTATTTCTCTTTTGTTCAAGTGAGTAATATCTCTTTCTCTCTCAACTTTTTTTTAATCAAATAAGGGTAACTAAAATTCAAATGGATTCGTCATTGCTTACTATCAATATTCTGTAATTCAAAGCAAATACGAAACTAATTTAACAATTTATTTTCTCGTCGTCAATAGTCAATTATTAATTTAGTTAACCGGATAACTGAGAATATATGCTCCACTGCATATGAATTAGTACCTAATAAGCAAGTCAAAATATCCCTTTTTATTTTATTTATTTATTTATTTTTTGGTTATGTTTGAGAAATGGGTTTGGGATTCAAATTAATTAAAGAAAGTTCTAAGTAACAGATTGTGTGTTGGTATAATGAGATTTGACGTTCATGTACTTTTCTAGATGAATAATATGATCCTAAAAAATAAGAGAAGAAAATTAAAGAGAGCATCAGCAATTTTTATATATTACCAAGCAATAACATAATAAAAAAGGGGTAAAATGTGGGGAGGTGAATCTGTCATGTGGAGTGGAGTGGAGTGTAGGAGTCCCATTTTTTTTTTTTTTTATTTATGAAGTGAATATGCAATTTTTGTATATTACCAGAAAAAAGCAATAGCATTTGTTGTCTACAAAAAAGGTAGCTCTTTTATTTTTTTTATTTTTTTTATTTTTTTCCTTTTCCTTTTAAGTGTTGGGAACTGGAAAGGCTGATTTATGAAGTGAAAGCTCTTGCTTGTAAACTTTTTAGGCAATTTGACATTTATATATAATATTATACAAAATTTTGAATCCTCCATTTTTAATATATTTGATTTCAGTATCTTATGTTATATATGATTATATATTTTCAGACACAATGAAACCCCCTAGCTCAGTTGGTTCCTATTCACTGAATAAAAGGAAAGAGTCAGAATTATATACTGACGAAAATATTTCAGTATCTTATGTTATATGTGATCATGTATTTTTCTTTTTCATGTCTTGCTTTCAATGCCTAAATATAATTATGCAGACAATTGGTCAGATTTTGCTTTCAAGTTTTGCTTTATTTTCAATGTCTTGATTGACTTTTGTTTCTTTAATTTTCAATGAAGGAGAAATTAATTTATGGGCCTTATAATAAATATTGAATAGGAAATTCTTAATTTGTGGACTTATAATGACAAAAGTATGTGAATTGTGTTGTTTATCATGTACTGTTTACCTTGATTCTGTAGGATATTCTCTTCCAAACATCCAGATTTCCATTTGGAACTTGGAAATTGTAACTTAAAAGCTTCTTCAGGCTTTGGTTTTTCCAGATTCATATAATGATTCTAGACGGACCATATCTTTCTCCATGGTGATAAAATATGTGTTTTTATTGTCAAAACATTTCTGTAATCTTTATGTTGTGGGACATCAACTGTGTGTTTCTATGTTGTTAGTTTGTGAAAGAAATTCTGGGTTCATGTTGTGATTCTTTGTCCCTTTTTTTAGGTTCAATTTCTTGAAAATACTGTTTTTGTTTTGCGATTAATTTGGTTATTGATACATATGATTAGATATGTTTTCCAAGAATGGATAGGGAAATTTGGTGGTTTGTATTGGGCACAACGGGTAAAATAAAATAAATAAGTGTAAAATAAAATAATCAACAAAAAATAATACTGACAATTTAACGTGGTTTACCCTTTAATTTGGGTTACGTCCACGGACAACACTCTGAATATTTTTCTTCTACCAATAAAAATTAATAGGTACAAAAAGAGAGCATTTTCTAGATATAAGCTAGAGGTAATACAATAATTTTGAGATAAACTCAAAAATAGTAGCACATAAGTGTTTTCCAAAAACACTCCAAAATATTTTCCTCACTATTTTTGTCACTTCCTAATTTTTTGAAATGTTCCAAAAAAACTATATATCTCAAATTCTATCAAATGAGTTGAGATTGTTGTAATTTAAATGAAATGAGATCTGTTTATTTATAGACAAAATATTCAATGTAAACACAAATCAAAAAGTAAAAAATATTGACTGAAGTAATTCAATTCAAAATTGAATTGCCGCAACTTTTCATTTTTTTTTAAATTATATGTGGTGGGTCCCACATGTTAGAGGGACCCACTCCCAAATTCTGCTTCAGACAATTCAACAAATCTCCCTCTCCCGACAACATGGGGGCTCCACCATTCCAACAGCTAATCGACAATATTCAAAATATGATATTGGTAGAATTTTCGTTAACATGTTTGATTAATTTTCTTCTGTATAGATTTTCTCAAGCTTTAGTAATTTTTTCTCCTTCACATCTTTGATCCAGTGATATCTCACATCAATATGCTTTGATCTTGAGTGAAATGAGACATTTGTTCCAAGATGGATATCACTCTGACTATTACAAAACAATTGATATATGTCTTGCTGCAACCTAAGTTCTTTTAAGAACTTTTTTATCCACAACAACTTTTTACATGCTTCTGTTGCTACAATAAACTCTGCTTTAGTTGTAGATAGTGCAACATACTTCTGTAACTTCGATTGCCATGACACAGCTCCGCCTGCAAAAGTAATAAGGTAACCCAACATTGACTTTCTAGAGTCATCATCGTCAGTCATATCCGCATTTGTGTATCCAACCAACACGGGTTTGATATCTCCAAAACATAAATATATTTTTAAAGTACCTCGAAGATACATGAAAATCCACTTTATTGCAGTTAAATGTTCCTTTTCAGGATTTGAAAGGAATCTGCTCACTACTCCAATTGCATGAGCGATATCAGGTCGTGTGCACACTATGACATACATCAAACTTTCAACTGCTAAAGCATATCAAATCTTGTCTATCTCATCATTCTCTTCGTCTGTAGAAGGGTTCTGTTTGGAACTCAACTTAAAGTGATTAGCAAGAGGACAACTAACCATTTTAGCTTGGTCTATTTGAAATCTCTGAAGTACTTTATCAATGTACTTTTCTTGAGACAACTATAATTTCTTGGCATCCCTATCTCTGATAATCTTTATACCAAGAATCTGTTTTGCTGGCCCCAAGTCTTTCATATCAAAAGACTTGCTCAATTGCTTTTTCAAGTTGTTAATTCTGGAAATATTTCGGCCAACAATCAACATGTCATCCACATAGAGCAGAAGAATGATAAAATCTTTATCAAATAATTTTTGTACAAAAACACAATGGTCTGAAGTAGTCTTATGGTATCATTGCTCCCTCATAACAGACTCAAATTTCTTGTACCATTGTCTCGGTGCCTGTTTCAAGCTGTAGAGGTTTTTCTTCAATCTGCAAACATATTTCTCTTTTTCTTTATGTTCAAAACCGTCTAGTTGCTCCATGTATATCTCTTCTTCTAAATCACCATGTAGGAAGACAATTTTGACATCAATTTGCTCAACCTTTAGGTTAAGATTTGCTGTTAATGCTAGCACTGTACGGATGGATGTCATTTTCACAACTGGTGAGAAAATTTCATGAAAGTCAATTCATTTTCTTTGACTGAATCCTTTGACGACCAATCTGGATTTGAATCTCAGATGAGAACTGTTATCTTCTTGGTTGATTTTGAATAATCATTTATTTTTCAAAGCTGTCTTACTTTTTGGCAGCTTCACGAGTTCAAAAGTCTTATTCTCATGCAAGAATTTCATTTCATCTTGCATGACTTCAATCCATTTTTGTCTGTGCTCATCAGTCATAGATTCTTTAAAACTTTTAGGTTCTCCCCCATCAGTGAGCAACACATACTCATTTTTTGGATATCTCGTAGACAGTTGTCTTGCTCTATTGCTCCTTCTCACAAGAACTGGGGAGTGCACAAATGATGGTTGATGATGAACATCATCATCTTCAGTATCATCTTTTAGATTATCGATGGAAGCATTATTTTTCTCAGGCAGATCAATATGATCTTCATCCCTAACTTGTATTGGCACCGGTATTGGAGGAATAAATTCTAAATTTGTTGAATCACCATTGGAATTAGGAACATTTTTCTTTGTCTTGATAATATCTTCAATGGTCTCTTTCTCAACAGAAATAGCATCACGACTTCTGACAAGTTTCTTTTCCACTGGATCATAAAATCTGTAACCAAACTGATATTTGCCATAACCAATAAAAATATATTGTCATGTTTTGACATCGAGTTTGGACCTCTCATCTTTTGGAATATCCACAAAGGCTTTGCAACCAAATACCTGCAGATGATCATAGGAAATATCATTTCCTGACCATGCTTTCTCTGAAACATCTAGCTTTAGAGGGATACAAGGTGAAAGATTTAACACGTACACAGCCGTGAGTAAAGCTTCACCCCAAAATGTTTTAAGTAACTTTGCATGTGAGAGTAAACATCTAACTTTCTCCATCAAAGTTCTATTAATCCTTTTAGCCAAACTATTCAACTGCGGTATTTTTGGAGGCGTTGTTTGATGCCGAATACCGTGTTCTTTGCAGTAGGCACCAAATGGTCCAATGTATTCTCCACCGTAGTCTGTTCAGATGCATTTCAACTTTTTTCCAGTTTGTTTCTCAATTGAGGTATGAAATTCTTTAAAGACATTTAGCACTTGATATTTTGTCTTTAAAGTATACACCCATGTCTTCCTCGAATTGTCATAAATGAAAGTTACAAAGTACTGAGCACCACCCAGTGACTTTGGCATTAGCCCATATAAATCTGAATGGACCAGATCTAACACATTCTTCATTCTGGAAGGAGAGGAACTCTTGAAAGCAACTCTGTTTTGCTTTCTTGCTAAATAGTCAGCACATTTCTCCAAATGCACTTCATCTATTCCGGGCAACATCTTCCTTCTGACAAAGGTAGTCATCCCTTTCTCACTCATGACAATTCAATAGCACTGTCATTCTCCACATTACTCACAGTGTCATTGGAGAGCTTCGGATGCATCACATACAAGGTAGCATGTCTTGTGCCTCTAGCCACCACCATAAAACCTTTAGTAAGTTTCCATTGGTTATTTGAGAAGGTACTGTAGAAACTTGCTTTATCGAGTCTTCCTATAGAGATCAGATTCATAAAAATATCTGTAATATGTCTGATATCTCTTAGGACTAATCTGGTACCATTCACAATCTCCAAACAAATATCTCATTTGTCAACAACTTTTGATAGATTATCATTTCTCATCTTCATAGAACCAAAATCTCCTGTTGTATAGGATGAGAAGAATTCCTTCCGAGACATGGAATGAACGGTAGCGCCACTATCAATTACCCAACTGGTATCGTGGGATGTGAAATTGATAGTATCATTACAAACAACATTGAATTCGTTCATGGTATTTGTTATGTCATCATCACTGCTGTCATCTCGTTTTACTTTCTTGTCTTTCTGGTCCTTTTTGAACTTTCGACAGTATTTCTTGATATGACCATTCTTTTTGCAGTAATGACATTCAATATTGGCATATTTGTTTGATTTGTCTCTGCTCTTTCCTCTAGACATTTGTTGTCTAGGCTGACTGCTTCATCTGTAGTCAGTAACCAGATAATCTGATTGTAATGAAGAATATGAGTTTTGTGATCTCCTTCTCATTTCTTCAATCAGGATACTGCTTTTTACAAAATCCATATTGACTACACTATTAGATGCAGTGTTGGTAATTGAAATCTTCAAAGTCTCCCATGACTCTGACAGAGAGCCCAATACTAGCAAAACAAATACTTCATCATCCAGTTTTAAGCTCATTCTGGATAGTTGATCCATGATCCCTTGTATCTCATTTAGATGATTTGCTATGAAAGTCTCTTCTTTATACTTTGACTGTGTCCATTTTTTCAAATAAAATAATTTATTGTTACCGATTTTTGACGCGTAAAACTGTTCAAACTTGTTCCATAGTGTCCAAGCATGAGTCTCATTGCAGATGTGGTTGTACACATTGTCTTTGATAAATTGTCGGATGTAACCGCACACCTGCTCATGCTCAAACTCCAACTCCTCATCTGTCTTGCCTTCGGGTTTAGTTGTAGTAAATACTGGCAGATGCAATTTCATCATAAATAGGAGATCTTCCATTTTGCTTCTCCATATGTGGTAATTTGTGTAATTTAAATTGATAATCTTGGTGCCATTTGTCTCCATTTTAAAAAAAAAAATGAGACTCTTTCAACTGACAGTAAACTAATAAAATCTTTTCTGATGTGGAAGATTAGTCAATACTGTAATCACAGAGTATACTAAGAATTTTATAAGACTGACAAGCTAGATCTGATACCACTTGTTGGGCACAGCAGATAAAATAATACAAATAAATATGAAATAAAATAATTAGCAAAAAATAACATTGACAATTTAACATGGTTCACCATTTTATTTGGGTTACGTCCACGAAAAAAATTTCGAATATTTTTCTTCCATTAATAAAAATTAATGGGTACAAAGAGAGAGTATTCCCTAAACACAGACTAGAGGTAATATAACAATTTTGATATAAATCCAAAAATAGTTGCACACAAGTGTTTTCCAAAAACACCCCAAAATATTTTCTTCACTATTTTTGTCACTCCTTAATTTTTTGAAATGTTCCAAAAAAACTAACTCTCTCTCAAATTCTCTCAAATGAATTTATATTGTTGTAATTCAAATGAAATGATATCTGCCTATTTATTGGCAAAATATTTAGTGTGAACACAAATCAAAAAAGTCAAAAATATTTGTTGGAAGAATTCAATTCAAAATTAAATTGTCACAACTTTTGACTTTTTTTTAAAAAAAATTATATGTGGTGGGTCTCATATGTTGGAGGACCCACTCCCAAATCTATCTGCATTTGCTTTCAAGTTTTGCTTGATTGTGGTCAAATTTTGTGTTTATTTTAGTTATATTATTCAAGTACCGAATTATTTATATTGTATTGTTTAGCACTGAAAAATTAGAAAAATTGTTCCGAATTTTAGAACAATATAATACGAAAATTTTTTTTGCAATACAGTACAAATTTTATATTTAAAAATTTATAATTTTTAAATAAAATTCTGGAGATTTTCCAATCTCCGAATTAGATCAGACTATATACACATTGTAGGATTTTTGAAGCTATCTAAGCCCACCATCAAAATCAAGCCTATTCAGTGATCATAGATGGAAATATGTATTTATTTTTTTCTTTGTTTTATTTTATAATTAATCATTTCTATAATTATTTTATCATTATTTTATTGTCAACCTATAAATTTTTGAATTCAAACTCCGGTTGGTCCAATACGTCAATTTTGTGATATATGCGATTTGGGGCTAAATTAGCAGATGTGACAAAGAGTCCAATATTAGCCTAAGTGATCAACCACCCTATTCCCCTCACGGATAAACATGAGTCACTTTAATATTCCAATCTAACAAAAAAATTCAAGACATTTTTACATAACAGTTTCATGGCCATCATATGAAGCATTTCATTTATTGAGCCAATTGTAGACCATAATAGAGTTAGGGGTGTTCAAAACCAAACCAAACCGAATCGAATTGAATTCAATTTATTCAATTTTGTTTGTTAAATTTTCGGTTTAATCAGTTCGGTTATTTATTGAAAATTTAGTTTGTTCGGTTCAATTTAATTTTGAATGTTAAAAAACCGATTAAACTAAATTGACCAAATTATATATATATATATATATATATATATATATATATATATATATATATATTATTTTTTTAATGCTTTATTCCAATTTTTAGATAAAAATTATGGTTTATAATAATTTATTTCGATTTATAGTAGGATAAAGTCATGAATTATGAAAATTTATTCTAATTTATGTTAATTAGGTGTGATAATTGATTTTAATTTATGATAATTTATAAAGTTATGATAATCATATTTAATTTATGGTAATTATGATAGTTGATGAAATAATTATTATGTTAATTTTCCATAATTTATGTTAATTTATATTAATTTATAAATTTATGTTGTTATAATTGATAAAATACAATAATAATTATAATTTATATAAATTTAATTAATTAATTAAGAATCAATTAAACCAAATCGATCCAAACCAAAATATTATGGATTGATTTTAAATGTTATTCGGTTCGATTTTTATAAATAAATTCGGTTCGGTTCGGTTCGGTTCGGTTTTTATGAATTCGGTTTGGTTCTGTTCTGAACCGAACCAACCGAATACTCACCCCTAAATAAAGTGCACCTCTAGGATGGGTTGTATAATACCCAATCTCCATGGTAACTCAAGTCCTTTATACACTGCCCCAATCTCAGCTTGAATGGAAGAGCAGATCCCAATATTAACAGAGAAGCCCCTAATCTATCTACCTTCATCGTAATGACACCACCTCCACTGGCAGGTCAGGATTCCCCATCGAAGCCCCATCAGTATTCAACTTATACCACCCTAACAAGGGATAACCCCATCCTACAAAAATAGGCCACCCATGTCTCTTTTCAACTTGGACACAATCCAGATTATCCCAAGCCTGACAACACAAATCTGTCTGGTTACACACATGCTTTATCATAGTGCCTGCCTCGATGATATTGTGATTAAAAATAAGATCGTTTCTCCATCTCCAAAGCCACCAGCAATCATTCGCAAAAAAGGCCCAATTTCTATTAAAAGCCCCTCTACTATCCTTTTGCAAATTACTTTTCAACCAATGCTTCAAATTTAACAAAACGTCTTGATTAAACTCATTTGCATTTAAAACTTCCCGTCAAAAACCTCTTGCAGTAGGACAGTCCCTTAGCTCATGAATCACGGTCTTAGCAGTATTTATACACACATCACAACACAGATTTCTAGTAAAACTTCTTCTACATCTGGCATCATTTGTCATAATTTTTTCGTGTGCCACAAGCGAAAGAAAAATACAGATACCTCGACTCACCTTAATCCTCCATATCAATTTCCATAAAGAATCATTCACACCATCATCAGGTATGAAGAAAGGTGAATACAAAGAGTTAACCATGAAAGTATCTGATAGGGCCAACACCCACCCATACTCATCATGAGTTTGAAAGATCCTCATTGATCATAATCGGCAAGATTCTTCGAACAAAATCCTCACTAAGGAGAGCATACAAAACCTCCACATTACATTAGTCCAATACTTTCTAACTGATCTAATAGTATGCTTAAGACTTATCTCCGCTGTAGCAAAATTAATAAGAGGTTCCTTCATCGCCCATTTATCTATCCAGAAAAGAGGTTGTCCAACCATTTCTAATCTGTCGAGAAGTAAAGTTCAACAAATTATCCGATCAATTGACCATATATTGCCAAACATGCAAAACTCCATTTTTAGCACTAAAACCATTAAAGCCACTGTATTTCCCATATACTTGCTCCTCAAAAGCTTTATCCAAAGGCACTCTCCCTCTGTGATAAAATGCCATCCCATCTTTGTGAAAAGTGCTAAGTTAGCTTCCTTCATCCTTTGCACCCCCGAACCACCCGCACTAACAGGCTTCGTCAAAATGTCCCAATTGGCTAAGTACTTTTTTTTTTAATCATCACACTCTCCCGACTAAAAGATATAACCAATCTATCAATGTTATTACACATCAAAACGGGAAGCAAGTTCGTATGCATAACATAAGAAGGGATAGAGCGCAAAACATATTTAGCCAATGTCACCCGCCCTGTTAAAGATAAATGCTTTGTCTTCCAAGAGGCTAAGCGAACTTGCATGCATTCCAAAATGTAAGAAAAATCTTGACTTCTCATCCGACCTTGACTAGTAGGAGCCCCAAAGTAAAGACCTAGATCTTCAGCCACCCCCATACCAGTTAGATCATAGAATTAGGCCTTCAGAGTACTGCTGACGTTTTTCAAAAACACCGGAGTGGATTTGTTAAAATTAACTCTCTAACCGGAGGCTTTACAAAAACTACCCAAGATGTCTAATATCACCCGCATCTGATCCAAAGAAGCTTCAACAAAAAAA
Source organism: Triadica sebifera (assembly GCA_023653625.1). Taxonomy (NCBI): domain Eukaryota; kingdom Viridiplantae; phylum Streptophyta; class Magnoliopsida; order Malpighiales; family Euphorbiaceae; genus Triadica; species Triadica sebifera. Next base: position 2,533,460 of record CM042910.1, read on the forward strand.
ATCATGTCATCAGTAAACATCAAATGTGAAATCTTTGGGCACCATCTGTGAACTTGGATAGCCTTCCAATGACCACATTCCACAGCTTCATTATTACAATGGGAAGGACGTTCAACACATAAGACAAAGATATATGGAGAAATAGGATCTCCCTGGCGAATGCCTTTGATGGGTTTGAAACTATCCAACATCTCCCAATTCCAAATAATCCTCATGGCCGAACAGGAAATGCATTCCATCATCCTCTGTATCCACACACACGATAATTGTGCATCCACCAATGTTTTCTGAATAAATCGTCAATCAAGTCTATCATAAGCCTTATGAAGATCTATCTTGATTGCCATCATACCAGGACCTGAAGTGTGTTTTCCTATAGTATGCAAAATCTCTTGAACTTCCAGAATATTATCTGAAATCTGACGACCCAGAATAAAGTTGCTTTGACAAGGAGAAATTAAACTCAGTAATATAGTCTTCAGAGGGTTGGCTAAGATTTTAGTGATAATCTTAAAGACCGCATTACACAAACTAATTGGTCTGAATTGAGTAACACACTCCGGATGCTTCACTTTGGGAATAAGGACAAGCAAAGCATCATCCAAATCAGTAGGCAGGCCCCCATTGATTAAAAAATTCATCACAAAATTAGTAAGATTAGAGCCCATAATCTCCCAGCTTCGAATAAACACTAGCTTGGAATTCATCAGGAGTCGAAGCTTTCATACCATTCATCTCAAATAGAGGGCTTATAACCTCTTCCTTTGTGAAAGGATAAGACATGACCCTTTCCCTTTGTATTTTTACTTTCCTATTCATAAGTTAATTTGTATATATAAGAGCATATTGCTCTCTTCAATTGATATTAAGTGGCATCATTTAATTGGATGAGAGTGTACATTATTAATCAAGCTACTAGCTATTAATTAACTACGAGCTATTGGTTTTAATCAACAACTAAGCCAAACACTGGCTAAGAGCTATTAGTCAAAAATTACAAATAAGTTGATTAAGACTAGATCAAGCTATTGGCAAACACCTAAATTATAACTGTTGAGTAGGAAACAAGTATTTTGTTTTCCAATTATTTAAACCAAACACCCACTTATTATTCACTTTATCAGCATTTATGATAAAGCATTAGCACCACTGACTGCCATTGCACTATGCACTCTCTCCTTGGCTTTCCTTGCTTGCAGAAGAATGAAAAGCAAGCACATAAGATAAAAAATCATTAGAATATAATATGATTTCATTAGGTAACTTAGTAGAAGAAGCATTACATGTACTTATTTTTTCCAGTCAGTGCATCAAAGTTATTATTGAAAGATAAATTGCTTGCACAATTGCTGTTGTAATCCCGATCCATAGACCCTAAAAGCCTCATTGCAAATGCATATTTAATTATAATGCTTTCTTGCAAGAAGGGCATGAATCCTAAAGATAATGAAAGCTGAATCCTACCTTCCCTCCAATATGATAGACAAAAGCTAATACTATAGCAAAATGAATCCCAACAAAGTAATAGGCCCCCAAATTCACGAACGCCCCTAGCTTTTGCCAGCCACATCCTCTACAGGTTGCTGTAATGTATATATATCTATACAAATATAAAAAATCCATAACAAATAAGCATTGTTCTATGATAAAAGCCATAACAAATTAACACTATTCTATGAACAATGGCTATGCTTTTACTTTTGTGCCCCTAATTCTCCCTTCAAACCTGAATAAAATCAATGTCATTTAGACTTTATATAAAATCTATAACAAATGAACATTGTTCTATGATAAAACCTATAACAAATGAGCTTTATTCTGTGAAACTCTCCTTTATAAAATGGTGTCATTTAGACTTAAAAAATGTGCCCCTAGCACATTTTCAAAACGGTGTTGTTCAAACTGAATAAAAAGTTAAACATTCATTTAATAGAAAATTAGTTAAGATATAGGCAAATCTCATTCATTAAACATTTATTTAATAGAAGATTTGCTAAGATATAGACAAATATCATTCATTTAATAGATGATTTGATAAGATATAGTGTATTTAATAAAGAATCTAGTAGGATCTTGTGCATATTTTATTTATTTAATAGAAATTTGCTAAGATATATATAAAACTCATAACAAATGAGCATTGTTCTATGAGCAATGTCTCTACTTTTACCTTTGTGCCCCGAACTCTCCATTCAAACCTTTAATAAAATAATATCATTTAGACTTAAAAAAGTTGCCGCTAGCACATTTTCAAAATGGAGCCATTTGCCACTATAATGCTCATATATGAGTCTATAAGTTGTGTTGATGGTTTGTGAGAATTAGAAGTTAAGGAAAGTATTAAAAGGTTTTAAAGTTGTTGATTTTACTGTTCCACACCTGTGACAAACGGTGTCACAACCGTGAATGTTGGGTCTTCAATGAACAAACTATGAAAGCTAATCACGATCATGAATGGGTAGATCACGCTGGTAAAGGATAAGTCATGACTATGAATCATGGTGGTCAGGACAGGTGAGACAGTCGCGATTTTCTCTCTCTCCCATCCCTTAAAATCTACTCCCCACTATCTGAAAACCAACCTAACATGCCACCCCATATTCTTCTACCTTCAGATCACCATATTTTCATTTTTAGGAGATTAAGAGACCTAGTTTCATTAGAGGAAGTGAAAGAGAAGAGTGAGAGAAGAAACTTGTGAGCTTATAAGTGAGGAGCTCAATTTTGAATTTTTTAGGTTCTGCCCAAGTTCGAGGAGAATAAAAGGACCTTTTACTTGTGTCCAGGAGCTAGTAGAGGTGTTGAAAGTCCATCTCAAGGGAGAAGATAAGCTTAGAAAGCTAAAACTTTGGTTAGGTTCCATCCTAAATGAAAGGTTTGTATATAACCTCATTCAAAGACTCAAGTCACATGTTTATATGCTATTTGTTATTGATGCATGCTGTAAATGGTATAGGGCTAATTATATGGCATGATTTCGGGTTAATGATATATTGGAAGTTAAATATGTTATTGTGGTGTTAATGACAATTTTGTATTGGAAATCACATGTTAGATGCTTTTTAAAATGATGTTGTTTAGTTTTTGATATGCTGGTAGTTGAGATATCATGTTGGATTATTGATAAGAGGACTGACATTGGTCAATCATAGTGATTTTTCATGTGAAAGTTGGATGCTCTGTTGATGCTTTATTTTCTATAAAGATTTCCAGATTCACAGCTATGAATTGGTGGTTCATGGGCTTGAATGTCATGAATTAAAGTTTTGTTGTTGAAGTAGATCTATTCACGGATAGTTTCACAATTAGGATCACAGTTTGGTTCATGCCCATGTAGGAGTGATCACAACTGTGAAATCGTAGGTGATTCAAAGGCTGAATCACGGTGTGATTCACGGGTAAACTACCCGTGAAAATTTTTCACGACCGTAAAAATGAGTTCAAGAGACTGAAGCTGAGAAAATACATTTCTTATGTTTTTGTATATGAAATGAGTTTGATTTGGTTTGAGGGGAAGTACCTCTGCCGTATGGTTTTAGCATGTTATGACATTGCATGTTATGGTTATGATTATGAGAATCATGGATGATGTATGTTATGAAAATGATATGTGATTTGATAAACGATTAAGCCTATTACTTTGACTAGGGCTAGAGCTTTGAGATATGGCATGCCATTAAGGGGAGATTGGTACCAGGTGACCTAAGTTGGTCACATTCGAGATTCTTGATGCCAGAGTTAAGCCAAGTGTGCTTCCCTTAGTACTTGATAAATGCACACTCTTTTCCTTTGACATATGTTGTAGGAAGGTCAGGTAGGTATCTTGATGGCTCAAGTGAGAGTTGTAGATTACCCGTATCCAATTTAGTCTAGTCAAGAGTTTCTATGTGTGGTATATACATGTATATTGGTGGTTGTTTATATTGTTATGATATGCATAATTGAGTATTGTGTAAAGAACATGAGTCATGAAATCATAAATACATGGTATGTTATATGTGCGGATGGCAAGGTAAGTCATATTGGAATGACAGTAAGTGTATCATACATTTTGTATATGTATGTTGTGTTTTGCATGTTATTATGTACCACTAATTATTATGTTGCTTAGTGTATGAGTGTTCTCATACTCAAATTCAGAATCTAGATCTTGATCAACAGAGGAGGTTGTCCAAGAGCAAAGTTAAAGACACACACTTGGGGTGGGTGATACAACTGTTGTATTTTGTTATTTTTGTTGAGATTAGTAGTTATAAATGTACATGATTTTATTTTCAAAGACACATAATTTTATAACTATCCGTTTTGTAAAACTGTTGGGCTAATGCATTACCCATTTAGTATAATGTATTTAAGTTTTTTAATGACATTTTATGATTTTAATAAGTCATCATGGTCATGGTGTATCAATATTTTAATTTATGGTATTTTTAAATCATATGCATCGTAACGTTCTTTAGTATAATTGAATTTATTCATATTTATATTGAAAAGCATTACAACCATTAAATAAAAAATCAAACATTCGTTTAATAGAAGATTTGCTAAAATATAGAAAATCTCACTCATTAAACATTCATTTAATAGAAGATTTGCAAAGATATAGGCAAATCTCATTTATTTAAAAGAGGATTTAGTAACATCTTATGCATATCTTATTCATTTAATAGAAAATTTACTAAGATATGTTATTACCTTTTTAGCTACACCTAATCTCATTCATTTAATAGAAGATTTAATAAGATATATATGTTGTTGCCCTATTAGCTGTGTCATTCCTCTATACTAATTTTCCTTTTACCATTTTGCAATTTATTGACCTTTTGTACATAACAAAGATAACAATTTATTTGTTGCATTTCTTTCTTTACTCACACTAAATGCTTTTATAAACAGACTCATCCAACATATATTTACTACTCGGTTTTCCAAACTTTTAATTGCATAAATGCTTATCCACGCTTTTTTAGGTGATGACTTTTGTGTTGTTATTCTCTTTGTTATTTTTTTCTAAACACATGTTATTAACTCAGATTTATTACTTTTTTTTTTACCGTACTGCTAAATAAATACATGACTTGGTCTACTTTAAATGCTAAAACTCAATTATTATAATTCACAACCTCTTTTGCTCTTGTGAAATTATATTAATAATATTGAGAAATGCAAAAAATATCAAGATATCCTTTTGTACCCCTATGATTTGAACTAATTATTACTCCAAATATCTATACAAATTTAAATTTAGTATTAGAATTTTACATGTGTTTAATAGATACTTTATATTTGTTATATATAAAATTTATAATGTATCAATTATTGCTTACAATCCTATGATATTTTTTCTAATGCAAAATTAGAGTTGCTCACTTGTATATATATTTAGCACACATATTTCTTCACTAATAGTCATGGAGGAAATTGTCAAGTATTAACTCGATCCATGTGTTAGAGGAGTGCTCTAAAGGCAATCACCTTTAGCACTTATTGTACAAATTTATTTGATTAATAAAAGGTTTTTTCATTAATTTGATGTTCATTTGATATATGAATTGATAAGTGATCTTAAATCAATTAATCAAGTCCTTGATACATAACATAGCATGAAGGAAATCATGATGAGATCATGATATTGAGATTCTTATCATGTGCAGTTATGTTAGTATCAAAATTATCCCTAGTTATAGGATTAATGAGACGAGACATTATTAATCCAGACAGACTAGCACATGTTACACTCTTTGATTGGATCGAGTAGTAGATCTCATAATCTATAAACATGAGATGTTTAGAGTTAACATGTGGATGTTTGCTAAGTGTAGCTCACTACATTGGATGACCAACTATGAGACAATCATATGGATAATCTATTCAAATGTCAATGATAGTCGCATCATAACAATGGTGAAAGTATCCTTAGACTTGAGGTACTTAAGGATATCTTAAATATTGATGCTGTATTTTGACATTATTCCTTGTTGCTTCAGAGAGGTAGCTCATAGGGTGGTGATTGGATACAACTTGAGGTATTCGAAGGTAATTGGGTAACCAACAAAGGATTCACCATTCTTGATAGAAGGAGTGTATACCCATGGCCTTTTGTCGTGGTCATTATTCAGGAATCTTTGGCCGGAGTGGAAATGTCATAAAGATATTCTTCAATGACATATCTAATAGAGTAATGAGCCTCAAGGACAATAACTAACATTACTTAGACTAGACGTGACGTAGTCATTCTAGTGGGAGTTGACACATATTCATACTCTGAACTAAGTGGGGTGTAGATCGGGGAAAGGAATAATTGCACAGAAATTATCTATGGAAAGGTTCGTAGTCAAACCATTGACTTTCCGATCAACGAGAGTCACGATGTGTTGCTAGATACCGCTCATGACCTACTTAAATTAATTGTTAATTTAAGTGGCCAACATAACCGGGAACCTAATGGGTTACATGCATTGAAGATATGGAGAATGAGTAAAATGGTCTTGGATTGGATCCAAAATATGAGAGAATTATTTTAGGATGGATCGTGATGAAATCGCAGGAAAAAATCCTTCGGGAGTGTCACGGGCCTGCGCGGGCTAGGCAGGCTGCTGGCTTGCCTTATGAGCCAGGCAGCCCACTGCAGGCCCAGTGTCCCTGCAACTTCCATCCATTGGCCAACGGCTGTAATTGGCCATAATTAGGCCAATTATGGCTAATTACTATTCATTAGTTGTCATTTTCTACATTTTTGACTTTTCATCTTATTTTTGAATTTGATTCAAATTGAAAAGATATAAAATGACAGAAAATAGACATGAAAAAAATATTTTTAAGACACAATAAAAATTCTCTCAAGAACACTTTAAAAGCTAGCACTTTGAATTTATTCAAACCATTTTCTCTTGATAGTTTCTTCTTCATTCTTCATGTGGATTATCATTAGAGACATCCTAGTATGGATTGTTGTGGTTAGCTACAACCCAACAAAGTGAAGATTTGAAGAAAAATAAAAATTACAAGGTATAATTTTTAACATTTATATTTATATAAATTAGTTTTAATGGTACAAGTATGATCTTTTGTTTTGGGTTTTGAAAATTTTTATTTTTCACTGTGTTTATGAATATGATTTATTATTCAAAACCCAACATTGGTATCAGAGTTTCCTTGTATCTATTAAAATTAATTTTAATTGAAAGTGCAATGTGATTGCATGTTTTTGATGATTTTGGATCAATAGATATTGAAAAATTGAAATTAATTTGTAAAATATAAGTTACACATTTTTATTTCTTTAATATAATCATGGGATGATTAAGAATGATTATTTTGATTGAAAAATAATTTGAATGTGCTTCAAATAATTAATTTCGGATTTATTTCCAAAATGTCTAAAATTGTCTTGTTTAGGAACATGTGTTGTTGTTTGGCTTAATTGATGGGGCTGATTGCATTTTTATTGTAATTTAATTATGAAAATATTACTTAGACATATTGACAATATGTTAAGCCTCTGGAAGTGTCCAATAATTAATTTAAAATTATTTTAATTAATTTTTCAAATAAACATAAAAATGTGACTGTTTTAGCTTACCTGGTGTGACTGTTTCGTTTGATTTTTTTGTATGTGTTTATTTTATTTTCAGCACCTTGAAATAATTTTTATGTGATTAAAAATATGTTATTTTGATGTTAGATGCATTCTAAAATTATTTTCCAAGCATTTGAAATTTTAAAAATTCTAGATATTGAATTAGTCATTTTGAGCGTCTAAGTGTGTTGGTTCGTTTGTCTTAGTAATTTTGGCTTGTGCCAAAACTATTTTGATGAACTTGAGCTGACCTAAAGAAAATTAGAATTGTGATTTGATGTTCTGAAAAATTTTAGAAATTTTGGAAATTAATTTTGAATTAATTTAAGTTGTGCAATTGTAATTCTAGTATGACTAGAAATTTGTATGTATATTAAAATTAAATTGTTTAATTTTCATATCATAATATTCTGCTTTTAAGGAGAATTAATTTTGAATTATTTATGGAAATATGAAATTTAATTTAATTTGATTAAATATTAAATTCCACTTTAAAATGACATACAAAATTAAATTAACCAAAAGAACACATATAGGCAATTTCGATTCAAGTGTTGAATCGATTTACAAATTGAAATTCAAAATTGTCATTTTTATTTTGTGCATTAGAGAATGCATAATGGGAGTGTATGAAAAGACATGATGGATGATTATGGACTTAGACCCAATGTGATTGAGCATGCATAAAATTATTTTATTTTATGGTAAATAGGGTCTGCGTGTCCCTACCTCTTTTTTTTTCTTATGTATTTCTCTTATCATCTTACTCCCCTCAAATGTAAATTGAGATTTTCTATAATTTGAAATATGTAATTAGATTATATAGGATTAGGATAGAATGAAGATACAACGGAGCAAGAGGCAAAGGAGATGATACCATAAACAAGAAGACTTAGAAATAGGAATTTGATTTCTATTTTGGGTTGTAAATTCATGCATATACCTAGGTAAGACCTAGTCAATCTCTCTTTGGCTCAAGAGATTGACTTTAGTATGTCCATAATCATACCATATAGTTAATGTAAATATCTTTATATATCATTGTGATGAATGTATGATATATAAAAGTATGAAATAATAACTTGATGAGACTTAACAAAGAAATCTCTCACCAAATAAACAATTAAGTCTTACGTCTTCCATTAATATGGGGAGAATCAGAGTTCTTTTAGAGTTAGGGTTGTTGAGTTGCCTCAAGCTCACTCTATAAGAATATGTTCAATCCATTGAAATTAGATTTCACGATTAATGGGTTAGACTTAACCGATATTATTAACTTGTTGGATTTGCGCCAAGGTTAATGTGTATTGGAGGTGAAGTTGGGTTTGAATACATGAGATGTACACATATCAAGAGTCGATAGCCCAATGTATGTGCACACATCAATAAGTTGATAGCACAAGATTCGATAGTCGCATGAATAATGCAATTGGTATGGATTAGATACCTACCAGCCAAACTAAGGATAGCTTGTTGAGTTGCCTCAAGGTTATTCTTAGCTAGTTGGATATTGACCCACTAGGAAAACTTTCATATAAGTTCTCTCGGGTTCATAGTGAGGGCTATGGATTCGCTATAAAATAGTGGGAGCCATAATGCGATTTATTAAAGACCTAATAAACATGCATTTTATGTACATTCTAAACATGTTCTATTTTACATCTAGGTTGCTAGAATCATCATCATGACAAGTGTGAATTTGCGATCGCTAATGGAATCAAATAAGTTGACTGGGCCCAATTGTTTGGATTGGCTAAGGAATCTGAGAATAGTTCTCAAATCGAAAAGATTGGCTATGTCCTAGATGAGGCACTCCCTAATCCCCCTACTACTAATGCTTCTGAAGATGTTCATAAGGCATATCAAAAGCATCTTGATGATAGTGAGATGGCAAGCTGCATTATGTTTGCTACTATGTCAGCTAAGTTGCAAAAACAACATGAGGCTATGGATGCTAATTTTATAGTATTCCATCTAAGAGAGCTTTTTGATGAGCAAGCACGTTCCGAAAGGTTTGAAACTTTAAGGTTGCTCTTCCATACTAAGATGGTTGAGGGGACATCTCCAGTACAATATGCATTGAAGATGAATGGATATATTGAGAGGTTGGCCACCTTGGGATTTGTGATGGACCATGAATTAAGTATTGACTTAATTCTAACCGGTTTGTCTGATAGTTATTCACATTTTGTGCTTAACTATAGGATGAACCAAATCTCTACCACTATTCCTGAGCTGATTAACTTGCTTAAAACAGCTGAGCCATCTATCAAGAAGGACAGTAAGGCTGTGATACTGGTGGACTCTTCAAGTTTTAAAAGGAAGAACCTTAAGAAGAAGAAGAAGTCCATGAAGCCTAAGGGAGGCGTGACCAAGAAAAAGGCCAAGGAGATTGCTCCAAAAGGGACATGCTTCCATTGTGGCAAGGATGGCCATTGGAAGAAAAGCTGCAATGCTTACTTGGAGTCCTTGAAGAAGAAGGCATCTGATGCCCCATCTACTTTAGGTATTTTTGTCATTGAAATTAATACTGTTTCCAAATATAATATATGGGTATTAGATACTAGTTGTGGCTCACACATATGCACTGATATGCAGGGCCTAAGGAACAGTAGATAGCTCAATAAGGGAGAGTCAGACCTACGCATTGGAAATGGAGCAAGGGTTGCTGCATTAGCTATAGGAACATATGTATTGACCCTCCCTAGTGGGCTTATATGAAATTTGGAGAATTGCTATTATGTACCTGCTTTGACTAAAAACATTATTTTTGTTTCAAGTCTAAATAAAGATGGTTTCCTTTTAGCTTTTAGTAACAATTGTTGTTCTATTATGTTGAATGGAATTCTTTATGCTAATGGTACATTATGCAATGGAATATACATATTAGATATGTCAAATCTAATTTTAAACATCAATGATAATAAAAGGAAAAAATAAGATATGTTGAAATCATCTTATTTATGACATTGTCGTCTTGGTCATATAAGTGAGAAACGTATGGCTAAGCTACATAAATGTGGTAGTTTAGGGTCATTTGATTATGAATTATATGACACATGTGAATCTTGTTTACTAGGCAATATGACTAAATTATCCTTTAAGGGAAAGGGTGAAAGTGCTAATGGACTTTTAGACTTAATACATTCAGATGTATGTGGTCCAATGTCTACACACGCTAGAGGTGGTTTCATCTACTTCATTACTTTTATCGATGACAACTCATGATATGGATACGTGTATCTTATGAGATACAAATCTGAAGCTTTTGAAAAGTTCAAAGAATTCAGAAATGAAGTAGAGAAACAACTTGGCAAAAGTATTAAAACACTTCGATCAGATCGAGGAGGTGAATACTTGTGCCAAGAGTTTTTAGATTATCTTAGGGATAATGGGATTTTATCTTAATGAACTCCACCTTACACTCCACAACACAATGGTGTGGCTGAAAGAAGAAATCGAACCTTGTTAGACATGGTAAGATCTATGATGAGTTTTGCGGAATTGCCTAAATCCTTTTGGGGTTATGCATTAGAGACCGCCATTTATATATTAAATAGAATTCCTTCAAAGTCAGTTGATGTTACTCCATATGAGATATGGTATAACAAGAGGCCCACATTTTTTTACATGAGAATTTGGGGTTGTCCTGCTTATGTGAAGCGGACAATGTCATATAAGCTAGAAGCTAAGTCTGACCGATGTCTGTTTGTGGGATATCCAAAAGCATCATATGGATATCAATTTTACCACCCCTTGGAACAAAAGGTTTTTGTTTCAAGACATACTATCTTTTTAGAGAGAGAATTCCTTCTAAAAGAAGATAGTGGGAGCAAAATTGAACTTGAGAAAGTTCAAGATGCTCAAACAGATGCTGGTCAACTGCCTGAACCCGAGCTTGTTACTCATACAGATGATATAACAACTCAACCTTCTGAAGCACAAGAGCTTCATAGGTCAAATAGGATACGTACTGTTACAGAGAAATATAGATTTCTCATTAGTGAACAGAACGATGTATTGTTCATAGAAAATGATGAGCCTACAACCTATGAAGAGGTTCTGAATAGTTCAAAATCTGACAAATGGCTTCAAGCCATGAAGTCAGAAATGAATTCCATGTATGAAAACCAAGTATGGACTTTGGTTGACCCACTTGAAGGAATAAAGCCTATAGGGTGCAAGTGGATTTTCAAAAAGAAAACTGATATGGATGGTAATGTGATTACCTATAAAGCTAGACTCGTTGTTAAACGTTATCGTCAAAGATAAAGAATTGACTACGATGAAACTTTTAGCCCAGCAGCTATGCTTAAATCCATAAGGATACTCCTAGCCATTGCTACTCATTATGATTATGGGATATGACAAATGGATGTGAAAACAGTTTTCCTTAATGGAAACCTGACTGAGGATGTGTACATGACACAACCAGAAGGTTTCATATCCAAAGATGGAAAAAAGGTATGTAAGCTTCAAAGATCCATTTATGGATTAAAGTAAGCATCCAGAAGTTGGAATATTCGGTTTGATGAGACAATCAAACAGTTTGGTTTCTTACAAAATCCAGATGAACCTTGTATCTACAAGAAGGTTAGTGGGAGTGCAATCGTATTTCTTGTGTTATATGTAGATGACATATTGTTAATGGGAAATGATGTCTCAGCCTTACAATCAGTCAAAATTTGGTTATCCAAGAATTTCTCTATGAAAAACCTTGAAGAAACAATCTATATTTTAGGGATAAAGATCAATAGAGATAGATCTAAAAGGTTATTTGGTCTTTTACAGTCTACATACATAGATAAAATGCTAAAGAGGTTTAGCATAGAGCAGTCCAAGAGGGGATATATTCCCATGACCCATGGGATTACTCTCTCAAAGTCTTTGTGTCCAAAGACATAAGATGAGAGGACACACATGAGTTTGATTCCATATGCTTCAGCTATAGGATCAATCATGTATGCTATGATATGTACAAGACCCAATGTATCATATGCTCTGAGTGTCACGAGTAAATACCAATCGGACCCTGGTGAGGGTCATTGGGCAGCTGTCAAGAATATCCTTAAGTACTTAAATAAAACTAAGGATGTATTCTTGGTATATGGAGATGGAGATATTACTGTGAGCAGGTATACCGATGTCAGCTTCCAATATGACAAGGATGACTCAAAATCTCAGTCAAGTTATATATTCACACTAAATGGTGGAGCAGTTAGTTGGAAGAGTTCCAAACAGGAAAGGACAGCTGATTCCACAACCGAAGCAGAGTACATTGCAGCTTCTGAAGTAGCAAAAGCAGTAGTTTGGATAAAGAAATTCATCACAGAACTTGAAGCAGCATTATTGATCCAATACAATTGTATTGTGATAATAATGGAGCCATTGCACAAGCAAAGGAGCCACGGTCTCATCAGAAATCCAAACATGTACTCAGAAGATACCATTTGATTAGAGAAATCATTGGTAGGAATGATATAAAGATAGAAAAAGTGCCTATTGATCAGAATATTGTTGATCCTTTAACTAAGCCACTTCTCCAAAAGAAATATGATTCTCATGTACTCACCTATGGAATTAAATACAAAGACGATTGGTTTTAGTGCAAGTGGGAGCTTGTTAGAGGAGTGCTCTAAATGCAATCACCTTCAACACTTATTGTACAAATTTATTTGATTAATAAAAGGCTTTTTCATTAATTTGATGTTCATTTGATATATGAATTGATAAGTGATCTTAAATCAATTAATGAAGTCTTTGATACATAACATAGCATGAAGGAAATCATGATGAGATCATGATATTGAGATTCTTATCATGTGCAGTTATGTTAGTATCAAAATTATCCCTAGTCATAGGATTAATGAGATGGGACATTATTAATCCAGACAGACTAGCACATGTTACACTGCTTCATTAGATCGGGTATTAGATCTCATAATCTATAAACATGAGATGTTTAAAGTTAACATGTGAATGCTTGCTAAGTATAGCTAAGTACATTGGATGACCAACTATGAGATAATCATATGGATAATCTATTCAAATGTCAATGATAGTCGCATCATAGCAATGGTGCAAGTATCTTTAGACTTGAGGTACTCAAGGATATCTTGAATATTGATTCTGTATTTTGACACTATTCCTTGTTACTTTAGAGAGGTAGCTCATAGGGTGGTGATTGGATACAACTTGAGGTATTCGAAGGTAATTGGGTAACCAACAAAGGATTCACCACTCTTGATAGAAGGAGTGTATACCCATGGCCTCTTGTCGTGGTCATTACTCAGGAATCTCTGGCCGGAGTGGAAATGTCATAAAGATAGTCTTTGATGACATATCAAATAGAGTAATGAGCCTCAAGGACAAGAACTAACATTACTTGGACTAGACATGATGTAGTCAGTCTAGTGGGAGTTAACACATGTCCATACTCTGAACCAAGTGGGGTATAGAATGGTGAAAGGAATAATTGCACATAAATTGTCTATGGAAAGGTTCGTAGTCAAACCATTGACTTTCCGATCAACGAGAGTCACGATGTGTTGCTAGATACTGCTCATGACCTGCTTAAATTAATTGTTAATTTAATTGGCCAACATAACCGAGAACCTAATGGGTCACACACATTAAAGATATGAAGAATGAGTAAAATGGTCTCGGATAAGATCCAAAATATGAGAGAATTATTTTCGGATGGATCGCGATAAGATCGCATGAAAAAATCGTTCAGGAGTGTCACGGGCCCGCGGGGGCTAGGCAGGCTGCTGGCCCGCCTTGCCGGCCAACTAGGCTACCCAGCAGCAGGCCCAGCGGGCCTGCGGCTTCCATCCGTTGGCTAACGGCTGTAATTGGCCATAATTAGGCCAATTATGGCTAATTACTATTCATTAGTTGCCATTTTCTCCATTTTTTAATTTTCATCTTATTTTTGAATTTGATTCAAATTGAAAAGACATAAAATGGGAGAAAATAGACATGAAAATATTTTTTGTGAAAAAAAATATTTTTAAGACAACAAAAATTCTCTCAAGAACACTTTAAAAGCTAGCACTTTGAATTTGTTCAAACCATTTTCTTTTGATAGTTTCTTCTTCATTCTTCATGTGGATTATCATTAGATATATCCTAGTGTGGATTGTTGTGGTTTGGTTCTACCCAACAAAGTGAAGATTTGAAGAAAAATAAAAATTACAAGGTATGATTTTTAACATTTACATTTATATAAATTAGTTTTAATGGTACAAGTATGATCTTTTATTTTGGATTTTGAAAAATTTTATTTTTCACTGCGTTTATGAATATATTCATTCTTCAAAACCTAACACCATGTAGGTATGGTTTATGCAACAAATTGTTAGGAACATCTTCAAATTTTGATTATTGTAATAAGATGCTAAAACTGTTGTAATAACTCATGACAATGAGAGCAGATATAGTTACTTTGGCAAATCATTATTGTGATATTGAGAGATTGTAATAAGTTACCACATTTTCCTAAAAAATAGTTTGAATACTATTGATGAGGGATATAGCAAGAAGTGGCATCATTTCTCCTACATATTTCACTACTCTTTTTTCCTTGCTAAAGATGTGGCCCCAAACATTTCGATCTAAGACAATGATAATAGTTACAATAATGCCCTCTGCCATAACCATGATAAGTGCAATACATACTGCTAAATGTGCTGATCTAGGTCGCCCAACACACAGTTCGTCTGAAACTCTTGTACTAATAATCAAGTATTAAAACAAATGCAAAATTTTTATATATATAAAGGGGGACGAACACCTTGTTTAGAGGGATGATTGCTAAAAATATACTTCTTAACACCACTGAGACCATAGGGTAACATGTAAGTCATCTTGTGCAAGTTTAAGCTATAAGTATGCAATAACTAATTAGTAAAAGCTTGTATGTGTGTGTGTGTGTGTCTATATATATATATATATATATATATATATATATATAAGCAGGACTGAAATGAATTAATGGTGTGCAATAAAAACCTAATAGATATGACTGATGCTTTAAGTTTAGGGTTAGGGAGAAGGCTAGATAAAATACTAGTATCTCAAGTGGCTAGACTTCCAAACTGTTTAAATCCATGAAACCAAAGTAATTTGTTGGATTATTAAGCAAGTACCCATTGATAATTGAAGATAAAGGGAGAGAAATTTAGTAGTGGATTGATGACCTAAGCATTATAGTTGCAAAAATGGCTAGTTTTAGAAAGTTGGGAATTCCATGGAATGTTTCTTTGGAAAACCTGTCCAGGTTTCCTTCAATGATGGAGAGA
Source organism: Triadica sebifera (assembly GCA_023653625.1). Taxonomy (NCBI): domain Eukaryota; kingdom Viridiplantae; phylum Streptophyta; class Magnoliopsida; order Malpighiales; family Euphorbiaceae; genus Triadica; species Triadica sebifera. Next base: position 2,549,342 of record CM042910.1, read on the forward strand.
ACCAGACGTAAACTATTAGTATCAAAGCGATGATCCATTAAGTGATGGAATTCATGAGTGCTACTCCAGTCATTCTAAGGTCTTATTAAAAAACAAGGCCCTAATAAATGAGGATGTGTAGTAATGTATCTATTCCTAAGCTAATAATCATTGAGACAACTTTGCGTTGTGTTTTGTAGGAATCTGACATGGAATTCCATGAGTGAAATACTGAAAAATCCAGGTATCAAGAAGAGAACATATTTCCATGCTTCATTTGCTATTGTTATTTCAAGATTTTGTCTGAAGAACTTGAGAATCTCAGCAGTATAAGCAAATGCAGTTCCAATTGGAATGCTCATTACAAGAAGAATAAATACTCCCTTATGCAAATGTACACTAAGCAAATGATACTATTTTGCTCCATAAGAATGACCACAGAATGTCTCTAATGCACTTCCCATTCCTCGCTTGACGACATCATAAAAAAAGGACAAGTTTGTTGATTATAGATGTCAAAGAAACAACAAAAAGAGAGAAAAAAAATTGAATTACCAACAAAGTGTAACTTGTTAGATCATAAACGTGATCCATTATGGGAGCCTAAACCCAAACTCAATCAAATTGGAGTCCAAATCCATAATCAAGGTCCAAAACTATAAGTCCTCTACCTAGAATCTTTTAGGATGTAATAATTATGCATGTGAATCATTTGGTAACATAAAATATTATTAGAAGGATGGAGAATAATAGAGAAGAATAAGATGTATGGTTATTATAATTTTGAATTAGTTTATTTGTATGGTGTAGGATTGTTCTTAAGTAGTATAAATACCCCTCCCCATTTTAGTTTAGGTACCAAGAAAAGCTAAAAGCTTCTAAGTGAGTGAAGAAATAAAGTTTTATAAGAGTGAGTTGTAGTATCTTGTTTTTTGAGTGAGAATGCTTTTGTAATATTTATTTGAGTTTGAATAAAAATTGTTTGTGCGAGTGTTTTATTTCTAACAAAGTGGTATCAAAGCAAGTTGGAAAGTATACACTATTGCATATCAAATCAAATGTCTCGATAAGAGGAATCTGACACCGTCAGAATTGTCCTAATCAGAGTTCAAACGCACCGCCGAAAAAATGCTACTAGAAAATTTAGTTGACTCACTGAGTTAAGCCGAGTCAGTTGAGCCGTAAGTCTGTTGACTGAGCTGTCCAAGCTGATTTGACTGAGTTGTCAACTTTATTGACCGTTGATTAGGTTAGGATTGACTTTGACCATTGACTTTGACAGTTGATCGAAAAAAATTAAAAATTTTGACTAGGTCCCTCCCAAAGTTTTTCGACATTCCGAATTCATCTGTGCAATTGGATTTTGCAAATTGTCATTATATTGAAAGATATGGAAAATGGTATGGTACTATTCCAAGTTCCGACACTCAACAACAACAACTACGATAATTGGAGTATCAAAATGAATGCACTTCTTGGATCACAAGATGTGTGGGATATCATAGAGAAAGGCTATAACGAGCTTGCGAATGATGCTACTTTTGCTACTCTTACACTAGATCAAAAGAAAACTTTGAAGGATTCAAAAAAGAGAGACAAGAAGGTTCTCTACCCATTAAGAGCAAACAACTCCATCCACTTCAACAACCACTCAAGGAGACACATCACCTTTGTCATCATCAAGTAAAAGAGTTGTGTCATGCACACGAAGTCTTAGAGATCTCTATGAGGTAACCGAACAACAAGATAACCTTACATTATTTTTTCTGTTTGACGATTGTGAACCAATGAGTTTTCAAGAAGCAGTACAAGAGAAGAAGTCGAAAGATACGATGGACGAAGAAATCAAGGCCATCGAAAAGAATGACTGGGAGCTCACATCACTTTCCAAGGGACATAAGGCGATAGGTGTCAAGTGGATGTACAAAACAAAGCAAAACGCAAAAAGAGAGATTGAAAGGCACAAGGCAAGACTAGTTGCTAAAGGATATAGTTAAAAGGATGGAATTGACTATGATGAGGTAGTTGCTTCTGTTGCTCGATTGGATACTATTAGAATAATAATTTCTTTGGCCGCTCAAAACAAGTGGAAGATTCATCAAATAGATGTAAAGTTTGCCTTCCTAAATGGAGTTCTTAAAGAATAAGTCTATATTTAGCAACCATCAAGCTACAAAGTCAAAGACCACAAAGACAAGGTGTTGAAGTTGAATAAGGCTTTTTACAGGCTAAAACAAGCACTAAGGCATGGAATAACCGAATCGACAAGTACTTCCAAGAAAATTGCTTTAAAAAATGTCCTTACGAGCACGATCTATATATCAAGATCAAAGATGGAGATATTTTGATCGTGTGCCTCTATGTGGATGATTTGATCTTCACCGAAAGCAGCCCAAGCATGTTCAATAAATTCAAGGAAGTGATGACGAAAGAATTCGAGATAATAAACATGGGGCTCATGGTGTACTACCTTAGCATTGAAGTTAAGCAACAAAAGGATGAAATTTTCATTTCACAGGAAAGCTATGCAAAGGAGATCTTTAAAAAGTTCAAGATAGAGAACTGTAAGCCAATAAGCACACCAACAGAATATGGAATCAAGATGTATGAACATGAAGAAAGCGAAAGTGTAGATCCAACATTTTTCAAAAGTTTGGTGGAAAGTCTACGCTATCTAACTTGCATGAGACCCAATATTCTTCACGCAATTGGATTGGTTAGTCGCTACATGGAATCTCCAACAACCACCCATTTTAAAGCTGCAAAGAGAATTATTCGCTAAATGAAAGGTACAATGATTTTGGCTTGTTTTATTCAGCTTCTAATGATTATAATCTTGTTGGATATAACGATAGTGATTGGGGTGGAGACATAGATAATCGATGAAGCACTACTAAATTTGTATTTTTCATGGGAGATACTGCTTTCACATGGATGTCAAAGAAACAACCGATTGTCACATTGTCCACTTATGAAGTGGAATATGTTGCTGCTACCTCATGTGTTTGTCATACAATTTGGCTTAGAAATCTATTGAAGGAGATAGGTTTGATACAAGAAAAGCCAACCAAGGTTTGTGTCGACGATAAATTAGCCATTGTCTTAGCAAAAAATCCAATATTCCATAATCGATGCAAACACATTGATATTCGCTACCACTATTTAAGAGAGTGTGTTGCAAGAAATGATGTACAAGTTGAATATGTAAAGTCACAAGATCAAGTTGTCAATATTTTTACCAAGCCATTGACAAACGAAAACTTCATAAGATTAAGAAACTCACTAGGGATCACATGATCAAGTTTAAGGGAGGTGTTGGATCATAAACTTAATCCATTATGAGAGTTCAAACCCAAATCCAATCAAATTGGAATCTAAGTCCATAATCATGGTCCAAAACTACAAGTCCTCTGCCTAGAATCTTCTAGGGTGTGGTAATTATACATGTGAATCGTTTGGTAACTTAAAATATTATTAAAAGGATGAAGAAGAATTGAGAAAAATGAGGTGTATGGTTATTATAATTTTGGATTAGTTTATTTGTGTGGTGTAAAATTGTTCTTAAGTAGTATAAATACTCATTCCTATTTTAGTTTAGGTATCAAAAAAAAATTAAAAGCTTATAGGTGAGTGAAGAATCAAAGTTTTATAAGAATGAGTTGTAATATGTTGTTTTTTAGTGAAAATGTTTTTGTAATATTTGTTTGAATTTGAATAAAAGTTGTTTGTGTGAGTATTTCATTTTTAACATAACTTGCCACAAAAGCAAAGAAAATGGCAATGGAAGCACCTGACAGAGGAAGCTCACCAAGGTGACCAACAAATGTGACAGCAGTCATCTGTATCAAACTCAAGCAAAAGAATAGTGACACCAATAGTCCTGCTAATAAAAGCTGTTACTTATTTCCTGTCAGCTGAATCCCTTTCTCGATTCACAAGTATTTTCGAAAATATCCATTTTCGGACCTTTTTCAATCCTTCACATGCCAGAAAATGTTCAAAATAGTAACCTTAATAATAAGTGAATTATCAGACTGTTAAGCATATAGCATTTCCAATTGTAATGTTAAGATCTTTTACTGTACATTAAAATACATCCCGCTTACACTGTTCCAGTAGCTGTGCACTAACAAAAAGGCGCTTCATTTTTTGTTCTTTATAGGCTTCATTTTCTACACAAAATATCATGCATAACCCTATCATACATTTTTTTCATCCACCTTCTCTTCCTGCCTCTCTCCTCAAAAGTTTTCAGGGTTATTACTCTAATTTTTCTTCTTCTTCTTTTTAGATTTCTAATTCTCTCCTCTTTTTTACTTTATCACCCACCCTTTTCCTCACCATTACTGTTTTTTGACCTACTCAAAATCCCTCGCTCACTCACTCATCAGTCTATTTTCTCCTTATCTTTTTCACTTTTTTTTTTCTTCATCTATTTTTCAATCTTCAATTAATTTTTTTTCCTTCAATTTTTTTCTATCTATTAACAATGATGATAGTGTGGCTTTGGTTGGCGACCCAGACGAGCCTATGGGTGTTGCAGAGGATGCAACCAACGATGGTGATCAGATGGAAAACGGTTCAGCCAACATCGAAAGCAAGAGGCAAAACATTGGCATTAATTGCAACGTTCAAGGGGTTTGTTTTTATTTTGTTTTCTCAATTTCAAATATTGAATTTTTTTAAGGTTACAATAGGCAATAAAAATTGAGAAAGAAAGGAAGTTTGAATTTAGGGAATTAGGGATTTGTTTGGTTTGGTTTGCTAAATTTTTCTTGAGCATTTATGGATTATGATCTAACTTGAATAGGCTATGCATCAATTGTTGCATCTGCTGAAGCTGATTGGAATGCTATGAGAATGAGGTACCCATTTGCATTTTTCTTTCTCTCAAACTCAATACTTCATGATTATGGTTGCAATATTGGTTTTTTTAAGAGGAGTATATGTTTTAAACTTAGGATAGTGTACTAATTTTGTTGCAAAACTTGGAGTAAAACCCAGGCAAAGGCACCCAGAAACTTATCAATTGTTTATTTATTTATCAAAAATTGATACCATCAGTTTTCTTAGCTTTAGAGGGGTCAAAAAATTTGTGTCTGCTTCCAGGAAATCAAAGAACACAAGTAGAAGACTCATTAAAGCCTAATTGGTCTTGACCATTAATGGATAATTCACACATAGTATATAATTATTCTTTTGAATTGAACTAAAATTCAGCTAGAGAATTTCTCTCTTATCAATTTATTATAGAAACAATATCGTAGAAAAGAACAAAATAAAATTGGAAATTATGTTGAAACCCTAATTTGAAATTATGTTTAATTCAATTTTGTAAGGTTTAGAGGTTTCATCTGCTAATAATTCATAAACTCCATAGGTTTGTCCATATTGGTTTAACTAATTCATTCTATTATATGTAAAAACAAATTATACTGTTTTTGTATTTGCTGAACCATTAATTAATTGTAAATTTTATTCAAATGAAAATAATTAATGAATGACATTTTCAAATCTCTTTTCCTCATTTAAAACATGTGTATCTATATAGCCCATGCTGCGATTATATTTTCTTTTTTTTTTAGTATATCAATTATCAAAGGATAATATCATATATTAAATTTTTAATTTTCTTTTTCATTGGCATCATTTAACTTCTTGAATTCCTTTCTTTTCTTTTATCTTTTAAGATAATGAACACTAAGGTACACTCTACCACTCTGGATTTGATGTTTGCCTTTTGATATATTTGTATGTTCTTGTTTTTCTCCAAAATGAACACTAAGGTACAATTAATTTTGATTTTGAGTTTCTGAGTGTCTCTATTTCCATTAGGAATCAATTGCAAAATAGTTTCTTTTAGCCTTTTTCTAAATTTCTTGTTGCTTACTAATAATCTCTTCTTCAATTTGATTGAAAGTTCATCAGCAATGAGTGTTACATGCTTTTGAGCTTCACATTTCTACAGAATCAGTTGGTATAAGTACCTTATGTTTGTTTTTCATGACTTACATGTTCCACAATGTCATAATTATTTCTGCATTCATGGAAATGTATTTTAATTACCTTTTTATTACATGTAATTTTGCATAGGTAATGGTACTTAATGTTGTTAGCAAATTTATTGTTTAATTTGATTATTAGTTCATTTGGTTCTTGAGAATAAATATATTATCTCTTATATTATAGCTGATAGTAAATTCTACACATTTATGGTCAAAAGTAAAAACGTGTACCATATTCATTTGCTTCTGTTTAGGTCATGTTGAAAAAAGTAGATACCAATTACCTAAAAGTGCTGGCTACTGATACAGATTTGGATCTAAGAGTATAATCTCTCTCTTTTTCTCACTCTTTTTCAATTTCTTTATCCTATCCTTCTTCTTTTTTTCTGTTAACTTTGGATGTTTAGCTTTTTAACTCTCTTTGGTTGTCTACACAGTCGTCCACCTCCTCTACCTTTCCGATCTGGTCAGTGACTCTTTATTATAGTTTCTCTACTTTATTTATATGTGCATTGATCTCTGGGATTTTAGTGACATGTTATTCAAAATGTATACAGTTTTTGATTTTGTGATGCAAAGATTATACATTTGCTGATACAAACACCCTTAGCATTGTGCTAACTACTTGAACCTTTGATATTTCTTGGAGCACATTTTAGTTTGAATTTATTTTTGCCTATTGTCCAATTAAGTATTAATTTATGTGAATTTGATATTGTTAGTATAAATAGAAGGTAATGCTAGATTGGAGTTATTGTATTGCATTTACTTTTATATTTTAAGAGAATTGTTGTTGTTGAGACAAAATATCGATATGGAGAAACATAACTGAGCAAGAAAATTATTAATAACACAAATAAAAGAGAACATAAGGATTTAACGTGATTCGACAATTTGTCTATATTTATGATAGGAGCAGCGACAAAAATTCCACTATGTAAAAAGAAAAAATTGCAAGAGCATTCGACAAATATCTCTTTCAACCCAATAAATTATACAATAACACTTTTATCCAAACCTCTCTCACTAATGAACCTTTTTCTCACAAGAAAAAAGAAAAAACAATTGTATTGATTTGTGATACTTTGGATGGGAGAATTTACGGCTATTTAAAGCCAAAATAATGGTCAAATTTGTGATTATTAAGTCACTCACAAATTTATAATCATTAAGACACCAAATTTATAAGCAAATAAATAAATGACCCATCTACAAGCTTCTCAAAATATACACTACTATAATATTTACTCTTATAGTAGTCATTTCTAAGCATAAAGATATTGAACTGATTGTATCATCGTCTGAAATATTGTTTTAGACTATACAAAGATTTTTTTAACAAACATACATGATCTTTTTTACCTAGAAACTTCAAATCCCTAAGGTTGCTTCATATAAATTATTTTTTAAGATCACCATGCAAGAATGCTATTTGGATATCTAGTTGCTCATGCTCCAAGTTGAAATGAGCAATAATGATAAGTATAGTACAAATTGAGTTGTATTTCACCATTGGAGAGAAAACTTTATTGTAGTTAATGCCTTCTTTTTGTGTGTAACCTTTTTCCACCAAACGAGCCCTAAAACTTGCATCTTCAACTTCAAAGATTCTTACTTTTTTTTTGAAGATCCATTTGCTTCCAACAATCTTTTGGTCCTCTAGTTTCTCAATAATTTTCCAAGTATGATTTTTGTGAGGAGATTCAATCTTTTTCCGTCATTGTAGCTATCCATTAGGTAGATTCTTGGCTATTGATAGTTTCTTGGTATGATTAAGACTCACTGTTTTTAGCAATATTCAAAGCATAAGCAACCACATCTGCAAAGCCATACCTTTGGGGAGGTTTAATCTCTCTCATTTGTCAATTTCTATCCAATTGATAGTGTTACAATTTTTTTGTATTTGTTTTCTCCAGTAGATATTATTTTTCTTTATCTTCTTAGTCTTTTGAGATTTGTTTAGATGACTCCACTTTTCTAGAGTCTTCGTTAGACTTAATCATCTCAGCTTCATAGAAAAGTCGCATCCCTACTAATGATGCATTCCTTTTTTCTAGACACTATAACTATATCTGTTTAGTCCTTTAGGATACCTAAGGAAAATGCACTTTTGCAAAGCATAAGCAACCACGCCTGCATAGCCATACCTTTAAGGAGGTTTAATCTCTCTCATCTATCAATTTCTAGCCAATTGATAGTGTTACAATTATTTTGTATTTGTTTTCTCAAGTGGATGTTATTTTTCTTCATCTTTTTAGTCTTTTGAGATTTGTTTATATGACTCCACCTCAAACTCCACCTTTCTAGACTCTTCGTTAGACTTAATCATCTCAGGTTCATTGAAAAGTCACATCCCTACTAATGATGCATTCCTTTTTTCTAGACACTATAACTTGTATCCATTTAGTCCTTCAGGATACCTAAGGAAAATACACTTCTTTACCCTTAGCCCAAGCTTGCTTTCATTCATATGAGCATAAGCAGGATGTTTAAAAACTCTTAGATTTTTATAGCTAGCAGGAATACCTGACCATACTTCTTTTAGAGTCTTAAAATTGATTGTCAAAGATGGACATCTATTAACCAAGTAACATTTTGTGTTAATAGCTTTAGCCCAAAACTCCTTTCATAGCGCAACATTAGAGGGCATGCATCTTGCTTTCTTTATCAAAGTTATGTTCATTCATTTTATGAGTCCGTTTTGTTGTGAAGTGCATTTTACAGTACTGTATCTAACAATATAATGATCTTTGCAGAACTTGTTAAATTCTTCATGGTAAAACTCTAAACCATTATATGTTCTCAAATGCTTTATTTTCTTTCCAGCACGAGTACAATAAGTACTTTAAGTTAAAAGTTATATATGTCTGTTGTCTAAATTACAGACGCTTAAAATGGATGCGGTGACAATTTTGTAAATATTTTACTTTTTATATGCGTCTATCATTTACAAATGTCAGTCATATAAAGTTTAGACGTCTGTCATTATAAATGACAGACGCATATAATTATTTATATGGGTCTGTTATTTATAATGACAGATGCATATAACAAGTAAAACACAAGAGAATATGTGTCTGTCATTATAAATGACAGACGCATATAACTATAAATAATTATATGTGTCTGTCATTTATAATGACAGATGCCAACTCAAGAGAATATGCCTCTGTCTTAAATAATAACAGACGCATATGATACATCTCCGTTTGGCTCTTCCCAAATTTAACCAAACATCTCTATGTTTTTATGTATCCATATCAGATTGTAAAATTTTGAGATTACTGGAGGCCGCCAAAACCTTTTCTTCGAAACAATAATAATAATACATCTCCGTTGGCTTTTAGTTGAGCTTATATCATGGTGACTTGTAGGAACAAAGAAGCAGAAAGGATAGATTTTGAAGTGGTTTGTGTGGCACTGCTATAACTTGTTCTTTGCGAGTCCGAATCTTGAAGAGTTGGAGAAAGAATAAAGGAAAAGAACCTGCATCGATCAATAACGAGAAGATTTTAATGGGTTGTTTCTCACTCTAGGGCTGACTGTAAGCGATTTGCATTATCTATTTATTGATTGAGTATGTTGATTTGACTCCAATATCTTGGCATTATGAGTATTGGGTTTTGTTTATTTCTTGATTTACTAATGTGGGTATGGATTTAGATGATATTGCACTGATGACTAGCTCTAACTGATGATATTGCATAACTTAAATAAGTCTGTATATGCTTTAATACTCATATAAATGACAGACTTGTTGTAGCTCAATTATTTGGTAATTGTTTAGGAAAAATTTGATCTAGATCTGTCATTAGAGAACTAAATTTACTCATTTATGAGTGTTTACTTGTTCTTAAATTTCTGCCACAGGTCAGTCACTCTTATCTAATGCTTTTCTCCAAATCTTATTGTTCTGCTTTAGGCCTGGTTTGTACATTCTTCAGCATGACTTGTGTTTCATCTTTGTATGATTCATATGATAGCTTATTTGAAGTTTTGCCATTTATCTGAAGTTAAAGCATATTACGGTTTTTGAGTTATTCATCATTCTATCTTATATGAAAATGTGGAGTCCTAAGAGACAATTTGAAGATAGGCCTTCCATTTTGTTGCATGTAATGGCTGCTCCAAATACTCAGATATGCCCTTGTGTTGGGAACAGAATTGAAGAACATTGGAGTAGCACAACGTGTCAATAGAACCATGGAAGTTAGCTTGAGTTGACTTGGCTCAGTTTATTACAGTATCATTGAGTCATAAGTAGTTAGTCAACAAGTCCAAGTTATAGTTGTTATTCTGCTGTTAGTTCTAGAAGATTAATTCCAGTTGTTATATAAGTAGAGTAGTCCATGAGAAGGGTGTGTGATCATTAAATACCAAACTCAGTACAAGTTTCTTTGTCAGCTTCACTCTCCTCCTCTCTTCTAACAGCTTAGTTACAATTATCTAACAGCTTGAAGTTATGCTCTATAGAGTTAAAAAAAAATTGTTTTCAGTTTATCAATTACCATATGTATTTCAGCAATGCATTTCTTGAATAAAGTGGCATTTAACAATACATATGCATTATTAAAAACAAGAGTTATTAGTACAAATTATTTTAAAAAGTAGCAAACAATTTTATTTTGTTATAACAACTTAGCATATGGAGAGATATACATGATATATGTGCATTATGCCCTCTTGTTGATCAATGATCTCAATTTAGGTTATAGGAATTATTTGGTTGATCATTTTTCATACCAATGGGTCATGTTGCTTTTGTAAAATCATAGATGTCCCAATATTTATACTAGATTAGTTTCCCTGTCTAGAGTGCTCTTTTATTTTTTTTTCTAAGATTAGTTCTTTTAAATTTATTTGTCTTAAACACATATTACAGTGTTATTATTGCTGCAATGCCGGTTGATCTTCTAACTCATGAATTGCTCTATTTTATTTCGTAATATTGTCTAATTGTAGCATGAACTGTGTGATGTAAGTTTCAAATATTTTATTTTATTTTTTAATATTAATTTGTGATCTTTTTTCATAGTCTGCCAACTTCCCTCAGTTTTGCTTGTCTTTTTTGGCTTAAAGTTTATTTGTCTCCCCAATGTTATGGAGAAGCATGATACTTGTTTGAATTAAAAAATGATAAAAATCACACCCTTTTGTTCCTTTTTTATTCTGCTGTTAGTTCTAGAAGATTAATTCCAGTTGTTATATAAGCAGAGTAGTCCATGAGAAGGGTGTGTGATCATTTCATCCCTCCTATGTTAGGAGTACTGGTTTTTACATGAATGTAAAGACAATTAATGACAAGTTGCAGCACAAGGCTTACTGTGAAAAGCATGGTTTGGAACTAAGGGCAAAGGTCTGACCTCTTGATTCCACAAAGTATTTGGTGCTTCTATTGCTAACTCTTTGTCAATTAATTGTTTTATTTTTCTTGATTCAAACAGGCTGAAACTCAAAAACATGGGGTTTAAGAGTTAAAGGGCACTAAGCAAATTAGGGTATGGTTGTGCTTTTTATTAAATTTTATATCTTCATTTACATGTCTACAGTACTTATCAAAAATTTTCAGCTAGTTCCATTATTTATTGTCTGTTAGTTGTTGGAGTTGATTTATTTCTTCAGAATTATTGAGGCTGAAATTTACAGTGTTCTCACTTCATAATCTTGAGTTTATATTCCCTGGAATACTTAGAATTTTTCCAAGACTTTTGGATACTGAAAATTGAATGATAAATTTGTTTCCATGAGGATACATGTAAATAGATTTTATGTATAAATTTTTAAATTTTGGGAGTGCCCAATGCCATTTTATGAATTTTAATCTTGATCCTCACTTGATAATATGATAGATTTTGATCTCGGACTAGGCTTCATTCCTCACATCAAGTTTTTCGTACTGTAATACAAGAACACTCAAGGTATATTTTCCTCATCTTAATATCATCAACCTTCTATTGATTTTAGTCATTATGGTTGCATAATTCCTACTTGAATTTCATGTGTATATAAATTTTCCAACTATATATATATATATTATGTTTCCAGATAATTGCATTAATAGTTTAGCAATGATATGAAATCGATATTTTCAATCAACAATGGATTCAAAATCATCAATACCCATTCAAGATTTACTGATCATTAGATGTTTAAGGATATTATATATAATGTTTCTCTTGATTAAAAAACAATAAGACTTATATATATTGAACCTTTTTTTGTGTGGTTAGATATGGATCGAAGTTGGATGTATGGTAGATGCACTACATTTGAATATTTGAATGGAGTTGCGGAATTTATTAGAATTGCGGAGGAAAAGCAAATAAGGGAAAGAGAAGAAATGATTGTATGTCCTTGTGTTGATTGTAAGAACATGAAAAAGTTTCGAGATGTTCATATAGTGAAATCTCATATAATAAGACGTGGTTTCGAGATGTTCATATAGTGAAATCTCATGTCCAATGAACAACTAGATTATAAGCCATCAAGTATCATGACAAAAAGGAAAACTAGGGGAGCTACCACGTGCAAAAAATTGAAGAAGCAAGGGAATGAACAAAAGACAATAGATTTTGCAGACACCTACATCATGCAGACTTGCTACCATTAATGAAGGTAAGCAGGTGATTGTGGCAAGGGGTATGATTTATCCATCCCTTATTGATGCTATGGTGCACAATCGACTAATCATGCCCAATCACGTCAAGGTATCTGTAGATGAAATATTATCTGGCTGTCATGAAGCCGAACTTCCTGTGCCTACTGAATACTTAACTACAGTTGGGAAAGCAGAAGGTAGCTTTGTTCAATGACCACAACATCTTGTGGTTCTTGGAGAGGTAATAATTTCTAAACTTATAAAATTTTTCAATATAAATTATCGCATTTCATATATCATAATATATATATATATATCATAATTTATTATTAATTGATAGGAACTTAAATACAAGCCATTAAAGAAGGCTCCAAAGAATAAACAAGGTAGCGGTTTATGGAAAGAATCAACTACAAAGCAACATGGGCCTTTAGTTAATGAGAACATTTTGGAAACTTTGAGTGGTGACATGAGGTTGATGCATGAGATGGTTGCTAAATTGCCTACTGGGTATATTTTTGAAGTTCCTGCAGACATTACAGTATTTAAGTATCTAGTAGATAATCAAATGATTCATGTTGGTATGGAAGACATCGCTCAACTCATCTCCATGGAATGGCTTGATGTCTCGATCATTCGAATATTTATGATGTAAGATTATACTAATTATTACTAATATTATAAGATTGATTTTAAAAATACAAAAATAATACTTATGTATGTATTGTGATTCATGCATGCAGGTACCTTCATAACTTGTGCGATACATTCTTCATATCGTCGATCGGATTTCTTTGTCCAACAATGCTTCGTTTGATGTTCACAGAGACTAACTCAGCAGAAAGATATATTATAGAAGTTTTAAAGGAACAAAGAGATAAACATTTCATTATACTACCATATTTACATTCATGTTTCATAATTTTTATTCTCAACATTTTTACTAACTTCTAACATATTTGTATATCTATAGTAACCATTGGATGTTGATTGTATTTTGTTGTGAACGGAGTAAGGCATTTTTCATGGATCCTCTATCTCGTGGCAGCCGCGATATAAGTCTGAAACCTCATATTAACCTGTAAGTTATAATACTACTAGCTAATAGTTTCTACGATGTTTGTAGCGTTTTCAATATTAATGCCGATTTTGATATAAATTTATTTTTCAGAGCCTATAGAACTTATGCTATAGAAGGTGGAAAAAATAAAGGTGTCAGGTTAAAATGGAATGACATTTCGGTGAGAATTTTATATTATGAATTACTAGTTAAATTAAAGTTTTTATGATTTTATAATCCTTTATTTAGCATGGGACTTTGTTGTTTTTTCTATTTTAAGCGCCCTCAACAACAAGGAGGTGTTGAATGCGGATATTATATCATGAGGTATATGTACGAAATTGTCGTATATCATAATAGTGATACAACATTGCTTAAGGTACGTTCTTTCTAATACTAGTCAGTTTATATTACAAGTATCATACATAACTAACTATTAATTTTTTCATTTCTAACATATTTTCTATTATCTGTTTATTTGTCTTGTGGGGCTTTGAAAAAGGATCATATAGTCAAGATCAAATAGATGAAATTCGTCATATGTGGTCAAATTACTTTATGGGAGAGTGTATGTAATTTTTTTATTTACTTTTGTAAAATATTTCATATATATTAATGAGAAATACAATTTTAAATTAAAAAATTTTGAATAAATTGTAGATTAATTATTTAATGTGAATTGTTTTAGGCATGATGCTATTGCTTTGATTTATTTAATTTTTTTAGTTTGTGTTGTCCTGTGAATTATTGATTATTGAGTTTTGTGAGTTGAATGTTGGATGCCTATTGTGGCTTATTGAAACTGAATTATTATGAATTTTGAAATGCGCAGGTCATATATATATATATATATATATGAATGGTAGCATTATAATATATATGAACCTAAATTTAAAAAAAAAAACAATTACGCGTCTGTCGTTTAATAATAGCAGACACATATAAATTTGATTATATGCGTCTGTCGTTTACTATTTGACAGACGCATATAATCAAGGTTATACACGTCTGCTATTAGTAAACGACAGATGCGATAATTGATTATATGCGTCTGCTATTATTAAACGACAGACGCGTATAACTATTTATATGCGTCTGTCAAAATGACAGACACATAAAATATATATCATATGCGTCTCCTATATATGTGTCTACTATTTGACAGACGCGTAAAATGCAAAATAACAAACACATATAACACTATTTTGTACTAGTGCAGTTTGCTTCTCAATCAAGGTTTTCCAATGTTTGAATCTGACAAACACTTCATCATTGTGTTTTAGGATGAACACTCAAACCTCAATGAAAGTTAACATGTATTTGCTACCATCATGAGAAGGAACTTAATAAAGACCCCAAAAATACAAATGAATAAAGTCTAAAATGCCATTCATTCAATGGATCATCATATTAAACTTCATTTTGCATTATTTTCCAAACACACAATGCTCACATAAGTCTAATTTTTCGGTCTATCTACTGGTTGCACAACAAACCTTGTTTACTCAATTGGTCTCTACTTCTTCCATAGATATGCCCAAAATGCATATGTCATAACTTAGTGACATCATAATTAAAGGTTGAAGCTATAACTCTAGTACCAGTAATTGTGTGTTCCTTCTGGTATGTAGATGTCATTAACCTTCCTTCCTTTCATCATAATAAAAGCACTTTTTGAGACTCGTATGGCTCCACCTTCACCTTTGTAACTATAGCCATTTGAATCGAGGGCGCCCAAAGAAATCAAATTCTTCTTTAGCTCTAGAATATATCTAACATCTATCAACATTCTCACAATTCCACCATACATCTTGATCCTTATCGTGTTGATACCAACAATCTTGTAAGCTTTGTTATTTCCTAACAAAACATTTCTTCCCTCTAAGGGTTGGTATGAAATAAACCAATCTTTTTTAGGATTTATGTGGTACGAATATCCCAAATCAAAGATCCACTCATTTTCTGAATCATGTTTTGAGACTGTAAGAACATTCGCACTATCATAGCCATCTACTATCGCTGCATCTCCATATTCAAAAATTGTCTCCTTTCTTTTGGTTTTGCTCTCTAAACATTCTCTCTTCATATTCCCTTCTTTGTTGCAATGATAGCATTTAAATTTTCTTGGACTTGATTTTGTCTTGGACTTTGATCTAGCCTGACCATTAGCGGAACCTCTTTTTTCTTGCCTTCTCCTTACGACTAGACTTTTCGTATAGCCTTCAAATCTATTTTTCAATACTTTTTTCTTCAATTATCATGAATTCAATGTTGCCTTGACCTATTCGATGGTAAGAGTATCACGACCATACATCATGGTATCAATGAAGTGCTCATAGGAATTTGGCAAGGAACATAATAGGATTATTTCTTGATCTTAATCATCAATTTTGACATCTATATTTTTAAGATCAAGAATAAATCTATTAAATTCATTTGAGTGCTCTTTGATGAGTTTTCCTTTTTGCATTTGAAGAGTATTAAATTGCTTCTTCAGATACAATTGGTTAGTAAGTGACTTGGTCATGTACAAGCTTTATAACTTTTACTTTTCGCAAAATCTCATCTCCTAAACACAAAAGTGATGTATTATGTACTTTTTCCATTATCTCATCTTTCTCTTTGTCTAACAAAGACTTTGGCATAACATCTTAATCCTTCAAGGCTTTTGCTAAACCTTAGTGTAATAGCAGAGCCTGCATGTTTACATGCCATATGTTGAAATCATTTTTGCCATTAAATTTCTCCACATTAAATTTTATCATAGCCATAACTCTGATACAACCTTTAAAGATGAATAATAATTTAATTTATTTTCTGATTTGGATGATCCATTTATTAGTGGTAATCATAGAGCATATGATAAATAAATATTAACATCCACGTTAGACTTTGATACCAATTTATTGAGATAGAGTGCCGATATAGAAAAAAAATAAGTGAGCAAAAAAATGGCACAAGAATTTAATGTAGTTCAATAACTTGTCTACGTCCATAATAGGAGAGCAGCGAAAAAATTTTCACTATATAAAAAGAGAATATTACAAGAGCCTCTAACAAATATCTCTCTAAACCCAATAAATTACCTAAGAACACTTTCACTCAAATCTCTCTTACTAATAAATATTTTTCTCATAAAAGAAAATATGAAAGAAAGAAAGAAAAAAATAAAATAATTTGTATTGATTTAGGATGTTTTGGATGAGAGAATTTATGACTATTTATAGCTAAAACAATGGCCAAATTTGTGGTCATTAAGCTGCAAACTTATTTATGGTCATTAATCCACCAACTTGGCATTTGTTTCACCTTAAATGTGATTCTCTTAATTATCTTACACTTATCCATAACTTATGGCACAAAAAAAAAAAATCACAGTTGTAGTTTAGAATTATTTCAGAGTTTCTAATAGAGCTTACATCGGATTATGTAGAAGTTACAAGATTCCCTGTCTTTAAATTCTTAATGCAATAGTAGCATTTAAATAGCTATTCTCAAAATTTATGAAATTCAGGTATTTTTTTCTAAACTAATCTTGATTTAAAAGTTTTAATCTACTTAACAAATGAACATTCAAGGGAACTTAAAAATAAATGTTAAAAGTTTTTATGCTGCCATTTAATAGAAATTTGGAATTGGAACTCTAATTAGGTGTGTTAGATTCATTGGTGAGATTTATTTAATAGATCAATATCTAATTGATTATAAACAATGATGTTTCCCTAATATTTTATGGTTAATTTGTTGGCATTGTACATACTTTGGATTTTGTTGCATGTTTACCATCAATAGAGCTGCGATATTGAACAATAGAAAACCTCAAAAGGTATGCATAATTTTTTTAACCCCTTAAAATAAGTCTTACATTATAATTTAATTGTTTGTTTTGTTGCTTTCAAGTTGTCAAATTTTCTTAAATTTGTAAATTTGTACCAAGTGGATGATTTTTACTTATGCATCTTATATGGAACATGATTTAAATTGAATTGTGATTATTATTATTGACTCTCCAAAATATCTATATGGTTTGCTCTCTTACAATTGCTTGGACTCAAATTATGCAATTAACTTTCCTTTTACTTTGTTAAACTTATATTACTAATAATCAACGCGATAGAAAAAGTATCAATTCATCTTCTTTTACCTTTTCTTTCTCCGTATTCATTAAGATTTTAAATAATGCAAATTTATGCCAAATAATTTCCAGTTTACATATTTTTAGTACAATTTATATTTAAATTTCATTTTAATATGTATTATTATAACATGTTAATATTCTAATTTGTATTTTAAATTATACATCATTAATCCCGATGTGAAACTGGGGTTACTAACTCATAATGTAATAAGAATGATCTCATTTCACATAATCTCACCTAAATGTCAAAGCATCTTTGGTAAGAATTTTAAATGTAATTAATTACTGCCTTAGATAAATTTTCTACTCCTGTGATTAATTAGAGTCTTAATCATGGTCAAATGGATGCACAGTTGGAAAGCATCATTGATGAATGGAATTCAATTCCTCTACAATCCTATCCATTGCTTTACAATCCCACTGGTACAAGATCATCAAATAATAAATTCTCAATCATGAGCAACTGAACTCAGAGTTATTCATCATTTTTAAGAAAAGGAAGATGAAAAAAGACAACAAACGTTTGTCATTAACAAAATGAACCACTGTTGTCTTGTCAAATACGATTCTCCAATTAAAATTATTATTAATGGGCCTCAATTGGTAAAATCTATCGTTAGGCTTCTACATTTTTTTGACTTTTTTCCATGTAATCCTTATACTTTTATTTTGATTATTAGATCTCTTGTATAATTATTTTATTAACAATTAAATTATTTTTTAATATTTTTTAATTCTTTTTTGAAAATTATGCTAACATCGTTAGCTTACTAATATAAACTTATCTTTTTATCCAACATTAATTATAGTATAAATTGAAATATATATGTATATACAATTTATATTTATAAATACAGTTCAATTATATACTTTAATTTGTATCACATCAAATTCAAGCGGTATAAAAATAAATAATTCTTTCTGCTAAAATCAATAAAATTATCAACTTCCTAAAAGTATAAGTAGAGCTGACAATTTTGGACACGATACGATTAAACGATACGAAACGACACGGATTTAACCGTATATGGATATGAGCTAAACGGATATAGGTCATAACTGTGTCAACACGATTACGATACAAAAAAAATCATGTCATAAACGGATTTTACCTATCTAACCTGTTAAGACACGATTAAAAATATGTTATTTTATTAATTATAAATATATGACTAATTATTTTAATTTTACTCAAAATTCAAATATATACTATAATATTATAAATATATATAATACATATTTATATATAAATGAATGAATTAAATTGATTCAATTGGAGTTTAATTAATTAAATTATTAATTATTAATTAAATATAAATTGATTAAATTGAGATTCAATTAATTAAATTAAATTTTTAATTTAATATTCGTGTTTATTCGTGTATAATCGTGTCGTGTTAAGTAAAATCGTGTATAATCGTGTCGTGTCGTATAAAATGTATACGTTTAGACACATTAAGTAAATTGTGTCTAATCATGTCATGTCGTATAATTTATACACATTACGTTAATCGTGTCGTATCGTATTAACACGGATTTTAACCGTGTCGTATTCGTATTTTAAATTTTTGACACGATTAGTTAATCGTGTCGTATTTGTGTCGTGTCTAATCGTGTCATATCCGATTAAGACACGACACGACACGAATTGTCAGCCCTAAGTATAAGGATTCCATGGAAATTTTATAGTGCAGAAAGAAGCATTCCATCATTTGGGTTTATCTCTACTTGATTGATTTTAGCGGAGCATAAGTTGATTGCCTGTCTGACTAGTGTAATTAAGTTTTGAGATAAATTAAATAAGGAGCTTAAACTTGCTCTATAAACTATTGTAATTAAGTACTTCAAGAATCAACTTCACTTTTAACTTCTGTTTTTGACAGACTTTCGGCAATGGATCTTCATGAATATTACTGCTGCTGTAGACTCTGCCTGTCGCCTTCTTCGACTACAACGACAAGAAAATGTAAATCAACAGAGAATGGTGAAAACAATTGATTCATAAAATTTGTGAAATACAACTGCTTCTTTCTCCCAGTTAGTGCACAGTGTTATTGCTCACAGTGAGCATCCAGTGCAACTATAATCCCTGTCCAGTGCCCCTGTAAAGAATAATATTAGTGTAAAGATTTCATATTAATATTAATTAAAATCCAATAATGTGCAAACCCAAGTTCTTATTATTATTATTATTGACCTTCCATCCAATGTTGTAGACAAAAGCTAAGGGTAAAGAACAAGGAATGCCTATGAGAAATTAAGCTCCCAAATTAATCACAGTTCCAATTTTCTGCCATAATAGTTGAGGCATACCGCGGATCTTTACTCTAAATTTTGGAGTAACCCAACTAAAAGTAATCTATAAGCAAAAAAACAAAACTATGGATAACTTAAAAATTAATAAAAAAAATCATCCAATTTAAAATGTTACTTTACATTTTTTGACACCTTAAAGTTATGAATAATAGAGTCTAAATCAAAAGTTTTAACAATTTTATTTTTACACTACTTGTAAGATATTAGTTTTTGTTCTCATTTTGAAAATTTAGTTGGTAAACTTTAAATAGTTCTAGAAGTTTAAAAGACATAATTTATTAGAAATTCTAATTATATATACTTGTAATTTAATGTAAATGAAAGTCAAGTATAAAATTGAATAAAAACTAGGAAACTTACTTGGTACTTATTTATTTTTACTTTATAATAAGAGAGTCGGATATTAAAAATACATAAAAAGTATTTCTCATAATATATATATATATATATATATATATATATATATATATATATATATATATATTCAAAATTTTGGCTCTTACATGCCCTCAAGAAGCTCTGCTCCAGGTTGGGGTTGCATTAGTTGTACCCGATAAAAGGTTTTTACTATAAATGAATGAATGGTATGAAAGGCCACAAAACTTTCATTAGGATAGTGCAATATATATACAAACATTTGTACTGATAAAAGGAATGAGTACAGAGAATATTTGTACAGTAATATACAACTAATGTACAAAAGATATTGGTTTGCTAAGAATAGCATATTTCCTATCATTGAGATATTTCAACACGAATTATGTGGGATTATGTAGAGAAGATTGACCTTCCTTAATATGCCCCCACAAGATGGTGGTTCCATCAATAACATCAATCTTGAACCGCGATGATTAAAAAGGGGAAATGCCCGGTGGTTTGGTTAAGGCATCTGCTAGTTGATCCTTGGTGGGTACATGAGTCACACGAATATGCCCTTTTGTAACTTGCTCCCTTACAAAGTGATAATCGATGGCAATGTGCTTCACACGAGCGTGTTAGCACAACCATATGTTGCACCAATATTATCACAATATAGAATAAGGGTTGATGGAAGAGTGATATTAAGTTCATGAAGTAGAGACTAAACCCAATTTGTTTTAGTTGTTGTTGATGCCAATTTGTTTTAGTTGTTGTTGATGCCACTACTCTATATTAAGAAATTGGATTTTTTTCCAAGATAAAGTACAAAGGCAGTGGTAGAAGGATTGCTAGCCCAGTAGGCATTGGAAAAACCATGTAGAACCATTGGTGACTCACGATGTAGAAAGAGGCCACGATGAATGGTGCTTTTTAGATACTATAATAGTATTTTTGTACCAGTCCAATGAAGTTTAGGAAGAGAATGCATGAACTGCGAAAGTTTATTTACAATAGAAGAGATGTCTGGTCGAGTAATCGACACATATTGTAATGCACTAATGACTCGTCTATATTTAGTGAGATCAGTTACTGAAGAACTATCATGAAGTTGAAGAGTAAATGTTGTAGAGGTTGGGGTAGAAATAGCTTTGGCTTCATCCATGCATATTCTTGCAAGAATATCTCGAATATATTATTGTTGGTTAAGGAAAAGCCCATTCTTTGTACGAATGACTTCAACTCCTAAAAAAATAATGAAGAGAACCCAAGTCTTTGACTGAGAATCGAGTAGAGAGATCTTTGATGAACTTGTTTATAAATTCAAGTGTATTTCTAGTGATGATTGTTGAGAAAAAATTTAGAATACACAACTCTAAATTAAATATCTCAAAGAAGAAATTCACTCAAAATTTGGAGACAAAACAAAAACTTCACTAAACTAGAGATATTACAAAGAAAAGCTCACAACTCTCACAAATACTCAAGACTTATAGTCTTC
Organism: Triadica sebifera; assembly: GCA_023653625.1. Lineage (NCBI taxonomy): Eukaryota > Viridiplantae > Streptophyta > Magnoliopsida > Malpighiales > Euphorbiaceae > Triadica > Triadica sebifera. The sequence goes on from CM042910.1 coordinate 2,571,296, forward strand.
ACTCTTGGATGGTTTAAATCTTGGAAGTGTGCTTATTTATAGGCTCAAAGTTTAATCCACACCATATATTTGTTCAAATTTTCACCATACATTTGTTCAAATATTTGGTATGGTAGGTATACCTAATATGGACTTAATTTTTCAACAAATTAGGTGGAGATTGATGTACCTAATATTTGTTTAATTTTTCAACACAATAAACTTAATTTTTCAACAAATTAATGATAGGTGTACCTAAATTATTTTGATATTGATTCTTAACACTCCCCCTCAATGTCAACTCTCATTCTTTGTACTATGTCGAACTGTTGACGAAACATTTTGATTTTGCTCAAGTGCATCAATCTCTTCTTTCATAGCTATCATCCATTCAGAACTCTGCGATACTTCTTTAAATGTTTCAGATTTTATTATAGTGTCTTCTGCGACTATGGCTGCATTGACGTATTTGGGATTTGGCCTTCGTGTTCTTGTTGACCTTCGGAGTTAAGATTGCAAAGTTGATTCTTCAGTTTCATTGGGCTCACCTTCATCATTTGGTTGTTGATACACACCAGTTTGCCAAGGACTCTGAGTATCTCTTTGTTCGACATCATCGCTATTTTGATCTCCTGATTCATTCGAACTTGGTTGAAGTTGAACAATATGCTCCTCCATCTTTTGTTGTAGTTTGTCTCCAAAATCTCTAGAGTCTGGCAACACCTCCTTCTCTGAAGACCACCAGGAAGAGGCTTCATTGAACACCACATCTCGTGAAGTATAACATCTTCTACTCGTTGGATCACAACATTTCCACCCTTTTCTTTGGCTGTCGTATCCCACAAAGATACATCTAACAGCTTTCTTGTCACACTTGCTCCGTAGATGATTAGGAACAAATACATAACATACAAAACCAAATACTCGAAAGTAGCTAACTGTAGGTTTCATGTTCCACAGTTTCTCAAAGGGAGAAACAAATTCTAACCTTGGTTGAGGAAGTCTGTTAATCACAAAGGCTGCAGTCCTCATTGCTTCAGCCCAAAACCTTTCCGGTACATTCTTTGCATGTAACATACTTCGACAGACTTCTGCAAGATGTCAGTTCTTTCTCTCAGCTACACCATTTTGTTGTGGCATGTTGGCACAAGTGTATTGATGACGTATTCCATTTTGCCTTAGGTATTGAGAGAACTCACTTGAGCTATATTCTCCCCCATTGTCTGTGCGTAAACAACAAATCTTCTTTCCCACTTCTCCTTCGACTGGCTCTCTGAACTCTTTAAATTTTAATGTGTCAAATTTTTCTTTCATAAAGAAAACCCACACATGCCTTGAGAAGTCATCAATGAATGTCACCATGTATCGGATACCACCAATTGACAGTTGCTTAACTGGTCCGAATACATCAGAGTGAACTAACTCTAACGATTCTTTTGCTCTAAACTTCAATTTCTCATATGGCAGTTGGTGTGCTTTACCATATTGACATCCCGCACAAACTGTGTCTGTTCGCACTTCAAGTTGAAGAAGCCCCTTAAGCATCGACTTTTTCATCATCACACTTAGCTTGGAATAGCTAACATGACCTAACCGCATGTGCCATAAATCTGATGTCTCATTTTTCCTCATCCTATCTACATATGCAGATTCTCCTGACATCACGTAGACAGACTCCAATCGTCGCCCCTCCATTGTTGGTGTTTCTGAGATTTTTAGGTCATGATACACCTTCACATCTTGATGACCGAACAAGACATAATGGTCTGATGATGTCAATTGAGCCACAGACAACAAATTTTTTTTATTCCCAGGACATGGTAAACATCTTGAAGTGGCACCTGGTTAGAATTATATCGAGGTGTAACTATCGTCTTATCGATATGAGCTATCGGTAACTTTGAGTTGTCGGCTGTCACTACCACACGACCTCCTTTATACTCAGATAAGTTTTGCAACTTTTGTTTATCACCCATCATATGATTTGAGCAACCAGAATCTACGATCCAATCATTTTTGTAGTCAATATGTTCTGATGTTGTTACCATGAGAGCTAATTCTTCTTCCTTCATAACGAATAATGCTTCAGCATCCCAACCATCTTCGCTATTCTCCTTAGAACTCGAAGTAGCAGTGTTACTTTCAATAGATTTTTTTTTGGTCCAACAATCTTTCACCATGAGACCCATCTTCCCGCAGTTGTAACACTTTCCATCGAACTTTCTACTATTTCCGCGATTCTTTGAAGCTCCCCCTAGACGAGAGCCTCCCTTGTCATTATTCTTTTTAGATCCAGTGCCAACGTACCGCTTGAAATTGTCTTTGCTTTTGCTGGTAAAGACTGCTTCCTCCTCACCCTTCAGCGAGACTCCTCCCATTTGCTTAGTCATAGCTTCCTGACTTGCAAGCAAATTTTCAAACTCAACAAGTGATGGTTGTGTCGACCACCCCTGTACAGCTGCAACGAACCTGCGGTATTCAGGTCTCAAACCATGGATAATTATTCTGTTTATCCTGGTTTCTCCAATAGGAGTTGTTGGACCTAGCTATGAAATTTCACGGCATATTGCTTTCACCTTGTGAAAATATTGGGCAATCGTCATGTCACGTTGCACCATTGATAGCAAATTGTTCTCGAAAAGTTACAGTCTTGTATCATTCTTCTTTAAGAATAGTGAAACAAAAATGTCTCATGCTTTCTTTGGTGTTTTGGCATCTCGAATGTGCTCCAACATTTCTTCTTCAATTGTGGTTTTTAAAGCAAACATCGTTTTGTCTGCTTTAATCTTCCACTTTCGCAAGACATCTTCTGTCGTTGGTTGTATAACTTCACTGCCACCAACAGTCTCCCAAAGGTCTTGACCTTGTAGGTAAGACTCCATACATGTTGCCCATGTGTTGTAGTTTTTGTTGTTGAGCTTCTTGATTCCTCCGACTACTTGAAGGTCACCCATCGTATCGATATGATTTTGATTATACCGAACAAGTTTGATCAACAAACTTTCAGTGTGCCAAACTTCTCACGACTCAAAATAGCTCTACTAAGAACAATATCTGATCATCCCTCTCTGATACCAATCTTCAAGAGTGAATAATAATTTAACTTATTTTCTGATGTGGAGGATCCACTTATTAGTGGCAACCACAGAGCATACGATAAGTAAATATTAACACTCAAGTTAGGCTCTGATACCAATTGTTGAGAAAAAATTTAGAATACACAGCTCTAAATTAAATATCTCAAAGAAAAAATTCACTCAAAATTTAGAGACACAACAAAAACTTCACTGAGCTAGAAATATTACAAAGAAAGCTCTTAACTCTAACAAATACTCAAAACTTGTAGTCTTCACTCTTGGATGGTTTAAACCTTGGAAGTGTGCCTATTTATAGGCTTAAAGTTTAATCCACACCATATATTTGTTCAAATCTTCACCATACATTTGTTCAAATATTGGTATGGTAGGTATACCTAATATGGACTTAATTGTTCAACAAATTAGGTGGAGATTGGTGTACCTAATATTTGTTTAATTTTTCAACACAATAAACTTAATTTTTCAACAAATTAATGGTAAGTGTACCTAAATTATTTTGACATTGATTCTTAACAATGATAAGATATCAACATAGAAAAAAAAGACTTTAATAGAACCTATGTTGTAGATGAACCAGATTTGAGTTGAGGAATCCCTGCTCAAGAAGAAATTGGCTTAGTTTAGTTTACCAAGCTTGGAGAGCTTGTTTGAGCCTGTATATAGCTTTACGCAACTTGCATACATGAGAAAGAAAGTCAGTGTCAACAAATCCAGTGGGTTGAGCCATGTAAACTTCCTATGCTAATGATCCTTAAAGAAGTGCATTGTTGACATCGAGTTGATGAATGGGCCAATCATGAGATAGAGAAATACAAAGAACCAACAGTATGGTTACTAGTTTTACAATAGGATTGAATGTTTCTGTATAATCAAAACTAGGTCGTTGATGAAAATCCATAGCGACCAATCGAGCTTTATATAGCTGAATATTACCATCTGTATTTTGTTTAATTGGAAACACCCATTTATAACCATCAGTGCTTTGGGATGGCTGAGAGGGAACCAATTCCCAAGTACTATTTCAAACTAAAGCTATGAACTCTTCACTCATGGGCATACGCCATTTGAGATTTTTTAGCATTTGGGTGGCACGTGATGGTTCAAATGATAAGGGAAGAGGGTGTTTAGTGGTAGTGAAAATTTCCTTCAGCTTATAGATATTGTTTTGAAAGCAAGTGATCATTAGATGTGTGCTAATTGAGGTTGTTAAAAGAGGATCAGATGAGGATGTGGTGAAGGTAATGAAATATGACCTGACTGAATATTGTTGGGTGATGCTTGAATCTCCTGAGATCATGTTGCAGCAATTTGAGTGGGATAATTCTCTTTGTTAGGAACTAAAGGAGGAAAGGTGGAAATAAAGATATGAGGTAAGGAAGACTCTATAGAGACAAAAAAAATTTTGGATTCCATGGGTTGAGACAAAAAGATGTTTCGCGAGAAATATAAGAGATTATCTTTTCAAAAGGATATTTGTCTTCATTAAATTGAACATAGTGTGAAATAAAAAGACGATTAGCAGATGGGTCAAAACATTTATATGCACTTTGAGATTATGAGTATCCAACAAATGCACAAGGCTGAGATTTCACTTCAAGCATATCTTTATTGTAAGGTTTTAACTAGAGGTAACGGAAGCAGCCAAAGGTTCTTATAAGTGATAGTTTAGGGTGGATGCAAATCATTTTTCAAATGGAAATTTATACTGAAGTAGAGAGTTAGGAGTTTATTAATTATATTGCAGTTTCAAAAGCATGACTCCAGAAGGCTTGATAAAGAAGTGTTAAACCAGTTTCAACGGTGTGACGGTGTTGGTATTCAGTCGTTCCATTGTGTTGTGGTGTATACGGAGGGGTGGTGAGATGGGAAATGTCATGATGGGCAAGTAACTGGGATATTTTTGATAATCTCCTCCACCACTTGAGTAAATTGAGATGATAGAGGTTTTGAAGAATTTCTCAACAAGGGATTTAAAATTGGGAAAAACATGAAAAAAATTAGATTTTAATCGAAGTGGACATAACCAAGCAAATTTTGTATAATGATCCACAAAAATAAGATAACACTTGAAACCATCAATAGATTCAATCAGCGCAAGGCCTTAAACATTTGTATATAGCAATTCTAAAGACCAAAAGGAAGTCGGCGACTCTTATTACAAGAACAAGAGCCCCACAAAACTAAAGAAAAATTTTGCAGATAAAGAGGGAATAAATTGTGGTTTAATAAGATAATGAAGAATTTTATAGGATAGGTGGCTGAGATGTCGATCCTAACCACTAACGGAGAGCTTGATACTCACAAAAGCTACTAAAGATGCCCTTAGAGTTTCTTGCTTACTGCACTATTGGCCATTCACATGCATTATTCTTATTCTATCCCTGAAAGAGGATTCCCCCTATGCTCAGATCCTTCACCAAAAAACAAAAGGGTGTGAATTCAATTGAAGCATTGTTGGATTTGCAAAATTGTTACATAAAAATGAGGTTATGTTGCATATTAGGAACACATACGACATTGTCATAAAAAAAAGATTTTAATGGAGAAGAAAGTTGGGTGGTCCCAACATGAGCTATTTTCAAACCAGATCCATCGCCTATGATTATATCATCAAGTCCTTCATAGTCAAAATGGAGTGACCAGATTTGGAAGTCAATTGTAACATGGTGGTAAACACCAATATCAAGCAATCAGTTAAATTTGCTACTTGTGGGTGCAGTGGCATAGTTGTTAAAAGTCATGATTTTTGGCCATAATCTTTGAATTTGCTTTGCAAATTTAGGTGGCCACAATATTTGAATTTGCTTTGCAAATTTATGTGCCCACAATCTTTGAATTTAAGTTGTGTTTTCTTGACTTTTAAGCACATGTATTTGCCTAAAAAAGGCACACAATATTCTTCATATCAACATAACAAAAATTGAGAAGCAATTGAGAGTTCTCAAATTTGTGAGAGAAAGAAAAAATAGAGAGATAGAAAAATATTTGTTATTTTTGTTGTTCTCCTAATTTTTAAGAGAGAGTTTATTTGTTCTCTCCCTAATTATTAGAGAGACGTTGTAATCTCTTATTTTCTTTCATAGTGAATTCTTCTATTCTTGTCCGTGATTTTTACCCTGATTTGTTTGAGGGTTTTCCACGTAAAATCTTTGTGTTCAATTTGTCTTTAATTTTCTCAAATTATTAGCTGTAATCCTGCTCTATTCAGTCATAATTTTCTCAACAAGTGGTATCAGAGCCTAACTTAGGTATTAATATCTACTTATCATATGCTCTGTGGTTGCCACTAATTAGTGGACCCTTCACATCAGAAAATAAGTTAAATTATTATTTACTCTTGAAGGATGTTATAGAAGCAATGACGGCAAAATTTGAGATTGAAAAATTCAATGGGAGTAATTTCTCATTGTGGAAATTAAAGATGAAGGCTATCTTGAGAAAAGATAATTGTCTTACGGCTATCAGTGAAAAGCCGACGGAATACAAAGATGATGCTAAATGGAACGAGATGGATGAGAATGCTATTGAAAATCTTCATCTTGCATTAGCAGATGGAGTGTTGTCAAGTATTGAGGAGAAGAAAACTGCAAAGGAGATTTGGGATCATCTCACAAAGCTGTACGAGGCCAAATCACTTCACAACAAAATTTTTCTTAAAAGGAAATTGTACACTCTGCGGATGTCAGAATCTACTTCGGTGACAGAGCACATCAATGTTTTGAATACTCCATTTTCTCAACTCACATCACTGGGTTATAAAATAGAGTCAACTGAACGTGTTGAACTTCTGCTTCAAAGTCTACCTGATTCATATGATCAACTCATCATCAATCTGACAAACAATATCCTCATAGATCATCTAAATTTTGATGATGTTGCAGCTGTTATTCTTGAAGATGAAAATCGGCGCAAAAACAAAGAGGATAGGTTGGCTAGTTCGCAACAAGCGAAAGCCCTAATGGTGAGAGGGAGATCAACGGAATGTGGCTCTAGTGGGAGCCAAGATCAAGGTAGATCAAAGTCAAGAAGCAAGAAGATGAACCTTAAGTGCTACCATTGTGGCAAAAAGGGTCACTTGAAGAAGGATTGCTGGAGTTTAAACAAGAAAAACTCTAATCCTCAAGGAAATATTGCAAGCACATCCAATGTGGGTGATGTTTTATGTTGTGAAGCAGCGACAACTAGTGAAGGCAGAAAGACATTTGCTGATGTGTGGTTTATTGACTCGGGAGCCACATTTCACATGACCTCTCGAAGAGAATGGTTCCATTAATATGAATATGTCTCTGAGGTATCTGTGTACAGTTGCAATGATTATACCTTAAAGATTGTTGGTATTGGAACTATCAAGTTGAAGTTCCATGATGGCACAATACGCACTATTCAACAAGTGCGGCATGTGGAAGGCCTGAAAAAGAACTTGATGTCGTTAGGTCAATTGGATGATCTTGGCTGTAAAATTAAAGCCAAAAAAGAAATCATAAAAGTGATTCGAGGTGCGCTTATACTAATGAAGGGAGAAAAGGTGACTGCCAACTTGTATATGTTAAAGGAAGAGACTTTGCTAGAAGGAGAAGCATCAGTTGCTTCAAGTAGTTGAAGTGAAAGATCTGCAATGGTGTGGCATCAGAAACTTGGACATATGTCTGAGCAAGGAATTAAAATTCTACTTCCAGGTCTCACTAAGGGGTCCTTACCTTTCTGTGAACCTTGTGTTACAAGTAAGCAACACAGATTGAAGTTTAACACATCAAATTCTAGAAGTAAAGAAATTCTAGAATTGTTTCACTCTAATGTATGGCAAGCACCAGTTACGTCTCTAGGAGGAGCAAAGTATTTTATATCCTTCATAGATGATTATTCCAGAAGATGTTGAGTGTATCCTATCAAGAAGAAGGCAGATGTGTTTCAAGTCTTCAAAGTATTCAAAGCGCGGGTAGAGCTTGATTCTGGAAAGAAGATCAAGTGTCTGAGGACAGATAATGGAGGAGAATATACCAGCCATGAGTTTGCAGAATTTTGCAATCAAGAAGGTATCAAAAGACAGCTCACTACAGCATACACTCCACAACAAAATGGAGTGGCAGAGTGGATGAACAGAACCTTATTAGAAAGAACAAGAGCAATGTTGGGAACTGCAGACTTGGAAAAATCTTTTTGGGCAGAAGCAGTAAATACCGCATGTTATGTGATAAAACAGACCCCATCAATAGCAATTGAGTTGAAGACACCGATGGAGATGTGGACTGGAAAGAAATCTGATTATTCAAACCTCCATATATTTGGAAGTTCTGTGTATGTAATGTACAATGCCCAAGAAACTACAAAGTTGGATCCAAAATCCAGAAAATGTTTATTCTTGGGGTATGCTGATGGAGTAAAGGGGTATCGTCTGTGGGATCCCACTACCCATAAGGTTGTAATCAGCAGAGATGTTATCTTTTTAGAAGATAAACAACAAAGAGAAGAAAGGGATAATAGCACAGTGAAAGAAAATTCAGAGACTACGGTAGTACACGTGGAAAATGAAGATGAACAAAATAATTCTTCTGAACCAGAACCAGAGCACGAAGAGCAAGAACCTATTGTTTCTGAAGCATCAGAACCTCGACAGTCAGATCGCTCCAGAAAACAACCAGGTTGGCACTCAGAGTATGTTATGGAGAGCAATGTTGCATACTGTCTTCTAACAGAGGATGGAGAGCCATCAACTCTCCAAGAAGCACTGAACAATTCAGATGCATCTCAGTAGATAACAACAATGCAAGAGGAAATAGAAGCTCTTCATAAAAATAAAACTTGGGAACTTGTTCCGCTACCACAAGGAAGAAAGTCTATTGGAAACAAATGGGTGTATAAGATCAAGCGTGATGGAGAAAATCAAGTGGAGCGGTATCGTGCAAGATTTGTGGTGAAAGGATATGCTCAGAAAGAAGGCATTGACTTTAATGAGATATTTTCTCCAGTAGTATGACTAACAACAATCAGAATAGTCCTAGGAATGTGTGCTACATTTGACTTACATATGGAGCAGTTAGATGTCAAAACTGCTTTTCTTCATGGTGATATTGAAGAAGAAATTTACATGCTCCAACTAGAAGGATTCGAAGAAAAAAAAAGAGAACTTGGTTTGCAAGTTAAACAAATCTCTGTACGGTCTCAAATAGGTGTCAAGGTGTTGGTACAAGAGATTTGATTCCTTCATCATGAGCCTTGGATACAGTAAACTTAATGCATACCCTTGTGCATATTTCAAGAGGTTTGATGGAAATGACTTCATCATTTTGCTGCTGTATGTAGACGACATGTTGGTAGCAGGCCCCAACAAAGATCGTATTGTAGAATTGAAGGCACAGTTGGCTAGGGAGTTTGAAATGAAGGACATGGGACCAGCAAACAAGATTCTAGGGATGCAAATTCACCGAGACAGAAATAACAGGAAGATTTGGCTTTCTCAAAAGAACTATTTGAAGAAAATCTTGCGATACTTCAATATGCAAGATTGTAAGCCAATTTCTACCCCACTTCTTGTTAATTTTAAGTTATCCTCCAGTATGAGTCCTAGCACAGAAGCAAAGAGGATGAAGATGTCTTGAGTACCGTATGCATCAGCAGTGGGAAGTTTAATGTTCGCTATGATTTGTACCAGACCAGACATTGCACAAGCAATGGGAATGGTTAGTCGATACATGGAAAATCCTGGTAAAGAGCATTGGAATGGAGTAAAAAGAGTCCTAAGATACATTAAGGGGACTACAGATATTGCATTATGTTATGGGGGATCAGACTTTATTGTCAGAGGATATGTTGATTTAGATTATGCGGGTGATCTTGATAAAAGCAAATCCACCACCGGATATGTGTTTTTACTTGCTAGCGGAGCTGTAAGTTGGGTCTCAAAACTGCAGTCAGTTGTGGCTACCTCAACAACTGAAGCAGAATATGTAGCAGCTACACAAGCTAGTAAAGAAACAATTTGGTTGAAAATGACATTGGAGGAACTCGGGCATGAACAAGAGAAAATTTCTCTTTTTTATGACAGTCAGAGTGCTTTGCATCTTGCAAAGAATCCAGCCTTTCATTCAAGGACAAAACACATTCGAGTCCAGTACCACTTCGTTCGTGAGAAAGTGGAGGAAGGAACAGTGGATATACAGAAAATTCATACAGAAGACAATCTAGCGGATTTCTTGACTAAAGCAGCCAATGCTGACAAGTTTATTTGGTGTCGATCATCTAGCAGGCTAGTAGAAACATAAATGACATGGAATAATAAGGAAGAAAGAATGGTGTGAAGATATGATTGACGCAATCAAATCTTCAAATGGGAGATTTGTTAAAAGTCATGATTTTTAGCCACAATCTTTGAATTTGCTTTGCAAATTTAGGTGGCCACAATCTTTGAATTTGCTTTACAAATTTAGGTGGCCACAATCTTTGAATTTAAGTTGTGTTTTCTTCACTTTTAAGCATATGTATTTGCCTATAAAAGGCACATAATATTCTTCATAGCAAAAATTGAGAAGCAATTGAGAGTTCTCAAATTTGTGAGAGAAAGGAAAAATAGAGAGATAGAAAAATATTTGTTATTTTTGTTGTTCTCCTAATTTTTAAGAGAGAGTTTATTTATTCTATCCTTAATTATTAGAGAGACGTTGTAATCTGCTATTTTCTTTCATAGTGAATTCTTCTATTCTTGTCCGTGGTTTTTATCCTGATTTGTTTGAGGGTTTTCCACGTAAAATCTTTATGTTCATTTTGTCTTTAATTTTCTCAAATTATTAGTTGTAATTCTGCTCTATTCAGTCATAATTTTCTCAACAATAGTTGACAGTTGGTCCAGAGGAAGACATGTTCATAATGTGTGAACATCGCTTGGCTATATGGCCAACTATGATCACATAGTTGGCATTTGATTTTTGAATAATCAATTTTTCCATTGTGGTTCTTACGATAATGATTTGACTAGGAAGAACAATTCTGATTAGAGTGGTTTATGGTAGTAAAATCAATTTCATACTGTAGCAACTCAAGATATACAACAGTAGATCATCCTTAAAAATGGAAAATGAAAAAAAATAATGGTGGTTCTATTAACTTCTTCTGTGCTATCAACCATAATATGAACAACAAATGACAAAAGAAAAAACAAAAAAAAGAAATTTGTGCAAGGTTGCACAGCCTAAGGACTATGTCTGATTTATGTTATTTTTAATTATTTAATAACCCTTCACTCTTCTCTTACGTGCCCCTCTATTTCTAGAAAATTCATTCTCCTTCTAGTCTTTTCTCTATTAGTTTCTTTAAGATTGTCCTATTGAGTTACCCAATTTGTTGTTGTTGCATCCTTCTTGTGAGAATAGTATATTGTCATAGGGAAGGATGCTTCTGAAGTGGATTCCCATTTGAGAAATTCCTCATACTCCTCAAGTTCATCATGAAGAGCTTCAAAGGAAATTGGTTTCTCTCTTGCACGTACAACTCCTGAAATTGCTTTAAATTCATATTCAATACCATTAAGACAATGGAGAATGAGATCATTTTCATCTAGTAAAGCACCAATGAGAGCCAATTATTTAGCAATGCTCTTAAGAGTCTATAAAAATTCAATCACAGACTTATTACCACTTGTTGTAAGTGACAGTTTTTCTTTAAGCAATAGGACTCAAGAACAGAGTGATTTAAATACAAGTGTTTAAGTTTATACCATGCATTGCGGGACAATGGGAAAGATTTATATAAGACATAAGTGGTTCAAAAAGAGAGGCAAACATTACATAAAAAAGAAGTTCATCTTACTAAACTCAATGAGTATGAAGTGTTATGTCGCCAATAATTTTCATAGAAAATTTAGTGTCGGTCCCTCCAAGGTAGGGACCACCACTATTTAAAATATAAAAAAATCAAAATTGTTAAATTTTTCTGTAGTCCACCACCCACCTTTAAATTTCATTTGAAATTTGTACAATTATTTTTGTTTTTTACCTTCCATCTTTGCCTATAAAAAGGTAATGTGTGTAAGGTTACACAACCTAAGGACTAAGCCATATTATCTACGCCAAAAGGCTTGAAGACCCAAATCTAAAATACCTAAAAACTTGTTGCTCCTACTGTACCCCACTTTTTTATAACTGATTTCTATTATTTTTCAATTACCTAATAGCCCTTCACTCTTCTCTTACGTGTCCCTCTATTTTTAGAAAATTCATGCTCCTTCTAGCCTTTTCTCTATTAGTTTCTTTAAGATAGTCCTATTGAGTTATCCAATTTGTTGTTGTTGCATCCATTCTTCTGAGAATAGTATGTTGTCATAGGGAAGGATGCTTCTGAAGTGGATTCCCATTTGAAAATTCCTCATACTCCACAAGTTTATCATGGAGAGCTTCAAAGGAAATTGGTTGATCTCTTGCTTATATAACTTCTGAAATTGCTTTGAACTCAGATTCAATGCCATTAAGACAATGGAGAATGAGATCATTTTCATCTAGCAAAGCACTAATGAGAGCCAATTGATCAGTAAGGCTTTTAAGAGTCTATAAAAATTCAATGACATACTTATCACCACCTGTTGTAAGTGATAGTTATAGGACTCAAGAATAGAGCGATTTGCATACAATCATATAAGTTTATACCATGCATTGTGGGACAATGTAAAAGAGGTTATACAAGCCATAAGTGCTTCAAAAAGAGAGGCAAACATTGCATAAAAAAAGTTAATCCTACTAAACCCAATGAATATGAAGTGTTATGTTAGCAACAAATTTTATTGAAACTTTTAGTGTGGATCCCTCCAATATGGGCCTACCAATATTTAAAATTAAAAAAAAAATTCAAAAATTGTTAAATGTTTCTACTGTTCACCACCCACCTTTAGATTTCATCTTAAATTTGTGCAATTCTATTTGTTTTCTACATGTCATCTTTGCCTATAAAAAGGCAATATGTGCTTAAGGACTAAGTCCTATTCTCCACGCCAAAAGGCTTGAGGACCCAAATCCAAAATACCTAAAAACTTGTTATTCCTACTATACCCTTATATTTTTATAACTAATTTCTATTATTTTTAATTACCTAATTGCACTTCACTCTTCTCTTACATGTCCCTCTATTTCTAGAAAACTCATACTATTTCTAGCCTTTTCTCTACCAGTTTCTTTAAGATTGTCCTATTAAGTTACCCAATTTTTGTTGTTGTATCCATTCTTCTGAGGATATTATGTTGCCTTAGGGATGGATGCTTCTGAAGTGGATTCCCATTTGAGAAATTCTTCATACTCCATAAGTTTATCATGGAGAGCTTCAAAGGAAATTGGTTGCTTTCTTGCACGTACAACTCCTGAAATCGCTTTGAATTCAAATTCAATGTCATTAAGAAAATGGACAATGAGATCATTTTCATCTAGAAAAGCACCAATGAGAGCCAATTGATCAGTAAGGCTCTTCAGAGTCTGTAAAAATTCATTGACAGACTTATCACCACTTGTTGTAAGTGACAATTTTTCCTTAAGGAATAGGACTCAAGAATAGAGTGATTTGCATATGAGCATATAAGTATATACCACGCATTTTGGGACAATGTGAAAAATATTATATAAGCCATAATTGGTTCAAAAAGAGAGGCAAACATTGCATAAAAAAGAAGTTGATCCTACTAAACCCAATGAGTATGAAGTGTTATGTCGACAACAAATTTCATTGAAAATTTTAGTATGGGTCCCTCCAAATGTAGGGCAACAAGTGTTATGTCGGCAACATTTTTATAACTAATTTATGTTATTATCAAGTACCTAATTGTCCTTCACTCTTCTCTTACGTGTCCCTCTATTTCTAGAAAATTCGTGCTCCTTCAAGCCTTTTCTCTATCAGTTTTTTTAAGATTGTCCTATTGAGTTGCCCAATTTGTTGTTGTTGCATCCATTCTTCTGAGAATAGTATGTTGTCTTAGGGAAACATGCTTCTGAAATGGATTCCCATTTGAGAAATTCCTCATACTTCATAATTTTACCATGGAAAGCTTCAAAGGAAATTGGTTGCTCTCTTACATATACAACTCTTGAAATTGCTTTGAATTCAGATTCAATGCCATTAAGACAATGGAGAATGAGATCATTTTCATCTAGCAAAGCACCAATGAAAGCCAATTGATCAATAAGGATCTTGAGAGTCTGTAAAAATTCAATGACAGACTTATCACCACTTGTTGTAAGTGTCAGTTTTTCTTTAAGGAATAGGACTCAAGAATATAGTGATTTGCATAGAAGCGTATAAATTTATACCATGCATTTTGGGACAATGTGAAAGATGTTTTATAAGTTATAAGTGGTTCAAAAAGAGAGGCAAACATTGCATAAAAAATAAGTTGATCCTGCTAAACCCAATGACTATAAAGTGTTATGTCAACAACAAATTTCATTGCAAATTTTAGTATGGGTCCCTACAATGTGGGGCCCAACACTATTTAAAAGTTTTAAAAAAGGAAAAAGTCAAAATTCTTAAAATTTTATGTCGTCCATCACCCACCTTCAGATTTCATTTGAAATCTATACAATTTTTTTTTACTTGCCATCTTTTCCTATGAAAACGCAATTCTCTAAATGAAAATCAACAATTGTAGAGAGCAAAAAGAATAGCTTGGTAGTGAGAAGAAAAGAAAATTCATGGGAAATTTTCTTTGTGCGATGCAGTTATATTTTAGGAATTTTTTCAAAAATTGGGGAGTGACAAAAATACTGAAGAAAATATTTTGGGTTATTTTTGGAAAACACTTTTGTGCCACTATTTTTGGATTTATCTGAAAATTATTGTATTACCTCTAACTTGTGTCTAGGGAAGACTATCTCTTTGTATCTATTAATTTTTATTAGTGGAAGAAAAATATTCAGAGTTTATCCTGCGGACATAAGTCAAATTAAAGGGTAAACCATATTAAATTGTTGGTATTTTTTTAACTGATTATTTTTATTCCACATTATTTATATTATTTTACCCGTTGTGCCTAATAAGATGTATCAACGCCAACATGTCAGTCCTATAAAAGTCTTAGTGTGCTCTGTGGATGCAGTATTAATTGATCTTTCACATAAGAAAAGATTTTATTTGATTACTGTTAGCTGAAGGAGTTTCATTTTTTTAAAAATAAAATGGAGATAAAGGGCACCAAGATAATTAGCTTAAATGACACAAATTACCACATATGGAGAAGCAAAATGAAGAATATCCTCTTTGTGATGAAAATGCATTTGTCGGTATTTATTACAACTAAATCCGAAGACAAGACAGGTGGGGTTTGGCAGTTTGAGTACAAGCAGGTGTGCAGTTACATTCAATAGTTTGTCGAAAACAGTTTGTACAACCACATCTGCAATGAGACTCATGCCTAGACACTTTGGAACAAGCTTGAAGAACTTTACACGTCAAAGACTGGCAACAATAAATTGTTTTATTTGACAAAATTGATATAATCAAAATACAAAGAAGGGGCTTCTATAGCAGATCATTTGAATAAGATACAAGGGATCTTGGACCAGCTATCCAAAATGAGCATAAAGTTGGATGATGAAGTTTTTGCTCTGTTAGTATTGGGCTCTCTACCAAAGTCATGAGAGACTTTAAAGATTTCAATCATTAACACTACACCTAATAGTATAGTCAATATGGAGTCTGTAAAAAGCAGTATCCTAAATGGAGAAATGAGAAGGAGATATCAAAATTCATCTTATTCATCACAACTAGATGTTCTCATTACAGATTCCAGAAGAAGGAGCCAGTCTAAACAACAGATGTCTAGATAAAATAACAGAGGTAAGTCAAACAAATATGACAATATTGAATACTATTACTGCAAAAAGAAAGGTAATATCAAGAAATAATGCCAAAAGTTCAAGAAGGAACAAAAAGGCAAGGAAGTAAAATGAGATGAGAATAATGATGATGATGTGACAAATACCATGAACAAATTCAATTTTGTTTGTGATTATGCTATCAATTTCACATCACATGAGACCAGTTGGGTAATTGATAGTGGTTCTACAATTCATGACACGTCTCAGAAGGAATTCTTCTCATCCTACATAGCAGGATATTTTGGCATTGTGAAATGGAAAATGATAATCATTGTGAAATGGAAAATGATAATCTGTCAAAAGTTATTAGCAGATGAGATGTTTATCTAAAGACTATGAATGGTACCAGATTAGTGCTAAGAGATATCAGACATATTCTTGATATTCGTTGAATTTGATCTCTGCAAGAAGAGTCGATGATGCAAATTTATGCAGTACCTTCTTCAATAATCAATGAAAGCTCACTAAAGGTTCCCTGGTGGTGGCTAGAGGCACAAGACATGCTACCTTGAATACCATGATTGAGAAGCTCTCTAATGACACTATGAGTGTTATGGAAAATGATAGTGTTGTTGAATTATAGCACAGGAGACTTGGCCACATGAGTGAAAAAGGGATGACTACCTTTGTCAGAAGGAAGATGTTGCCCAGAATGGATGAAGTACATTTGGAGAAATGTGCTGATTATTTAGCAGAAAAGAAAAAAAGAGTTGCTTTCAAAAGTTTCTCTCCTTCCAAAATAAAGAATGTGTGAAATCTGGTCCATTCATATTTATGTGGACCAATGCCAAAGTTACTAGGTGGTGCCCAATACTTTGTCACTTTCATTGATGACCATTCAACTAAGACATGGGCATATGCTTTAAAAATAAAAGATTAGGTGTTAAATATCTTTAAAGCATTTCATGCCTCAGTTGAGAGACAAGTAGGAAAAAATTGAAATGCATCCGGACAGACAACGGTGGATAATACACTAAACTGTTTAATGCATATGGAAAAGAACATGGTATTCGGCATTAGATAACGCCTCCAAGAATACCATAGTTGAATGGCCTAGTTGAAAGGATGAATAGGAATTTGATGGAAAAAAGTCAGATGTTTGCTCTCACATGTAAAGTTGCCTAAAATATTTTGGAAAGAAGTTTTACTCATGGCTGTGTATATGTTAAATCGTTCACCCTATATCCATCTAAAGCTAGATGTTCTAAAGAAAGAATGGTCAGAAAAAGATGTTTCTTATAATCATATTTCAATGTTCGGTTGTAAGGTTTCTATGCACATCCCTAAGGATGAGAGGTCCAAGCTAGATGTCAAAACACGACAGTGTGTTCTTATTGGCTATGCCAAAGATCAGCTTAGCTACAAATTTTATGATATAGTGGAGAAGAAACTTGTCAGAAGCCATGATGCTGTTTTTGTTTACAATGAGACCATTGAAAATATTGTCAGGAAGAAGAATGATGCCCCTAATTCTGATGGTGACTCAACAGATTTGGAATTGATTTCTCTAACACCAGGCCAAGACAAGTTAGGGATGAAGATCATATTAATCTGCCTGAAGTAAATGATACTCTCATCGATAACCTAGAAGATAATATTGAAGATGATGATGTTCATCATCAACCAACACATGTGCCTTCCACAGTTCCTTTTAGAAGAAGCAGTAGAGAAAGACAACCTTCTACAAGGTATCCATAAAATGAGTATGTGTTACTCACTGACGGGGGAGAACCAAAAAGTTTTGAAGAAGCTATGACTAATGAACACAAGTAGAAATGGATTGAAGTCATGCAAGATAAAATAAAATCCTTGCATGAGAAGAAGACATTTGAACTAGTGAAGCTACCCAAACACAAGAGAGTTTTGAAGAATAAATGGGTGTTCAGAATCAAGTATGAAGAGAACAATTCTCATTCGATATTCAAAGCCAAACTGGTTTTCAGCCAAAGGAAAGGGATTGACTTTGATGAGATTTTCTCACCATTCACAAAATTGACATATATTCGTACAGTGTTGGGGTTAGCAACAAGTCTTAACTTGGAGGTTGAGCAAATTAATGTTAAAACTATCTTTTTACATGGTGATTTGGAAGAAGAGATATACATGGAGCAACTAGAGGGTTTCGAACATAAGGGAAAAGAGGAATATATTTGTAAATTAAAGAAAAACCTCTACAATTTAAAATAGGCATCAAGACAATGGTACAAGAAGTTTGAGTCTATTAGAGGGGAGTAAGGATACGAGAAGACTACTTCAAACCATTGTATTTTTATGCAGAAATTATCTGATAAAGATTTCACTATTCTTTTGCTCTATGTGGATGACATGTTGATTATTGGCCAGAATATTTTCAAAATCAACAACTTGTACAAAAAGTTGTGCAAGTTTTTTACCATGAAAGACTGGGGCCATTTAAGTAGATTCTTGCATGAAGATTA
The DNA here is from genome assembly GCA_023653625.1 of Triadica sebifera. Taxonomy (NCBI): domain Eukaryota; kingdom Viridiplantae; phylum Streptophyta; class Magnoliopsida; order Malpighiales; family Euphorbiaceae; genus Triadica; species Triadica sebifera. The sequence continues at coordinate 2,589,653 of CM042910.1, forward strand.
TCAGAGATAGGGGTGCCAATAAATTATGGATGTCACAAGAGAAGTATATTGAGAGAGTACATAAGACCAACTTTAAATCAATCTATAAGGCTCCAATCTACATGGACAAACACTTGCATGCTAATCTACTGAACGTTTAGCGGTACATATAGGTATAAAAATTCAATATACAATCATACATTAAAATAAATTCATGGCAGCATATAAAACATCATGGCATGACAGTGAAATCATAATATTATGTGTAACATCTTACCTTATTGGAGTGATAAATCACTAAACATTAATCAATAAGAAAGAGCACATATAACTCATTTTTAAAATAATATAATATTTTAATTGTGTATTTTTGTATACTTATGTTTTTAGACCTTTTTTTTATTTCATTATATTTTTAAATCACTTTGATACGATTGCTCAACAACTCTCAACATGGACTATTCGAATATGGGTTATGAACAAGGGCACTCTCCGAGCTTAAACCACCCTACCACTGTCTATAATCATATATGTCAATCGAGGCATCTCAAATCAATAGCACTCCTAGAGCTTAAGCTATATTGATGAGTATAAACATATGTGTCAGTTGAGTCATCTCAAATCAATGGAGCTCCCGGAGCTTAAGTCACATTGACGAGTATAAAATTACTATATCATAATCACTACGGTACCGACCCCCTTATTGGAATGCCACATATCCTACTTCTAGTCTTAGTATCGAGCATGAGCTTTACTTGTTCATATTATCTTATTATACTTCATTACAATATTTATTATAAGTATGTAAACCCATCATGTAACACTCATGTACTGATATTCATAGAAATATACTTTAACATATCATCATGAAGGCATATGCATAGCCATTGCATTACAACAATAAAACATATAGTATATATCATTTAAAACAAGCTTCACAGGCATGAACTACATGTTCACAGCCATGAAGTCTCATTCACGGGTAACACTACCCATGAACCAAAGTGTGAACTTGATCGTAAAAGCTTCTGTCCATTTTGTGCACATTTTTCACGGGCGTAAAGAAATTGTCATAGGCATGACCTTGTTCATAGGATGAGATTCACAAGTGTAAATATGGTTTTTCCAGTAGTTAACAACATTAAATAGAAGTATTCATTACAAGTCATATGCAAGGCTCTAAAGATTGTCCCATGCTAATTTTTTTCTATCAATATTCTCATCACATCATGCATTAAAATATGTTAAAACATCATTTAAATCCCTTAGAACATATCCTAACATAAATTATCCTATTAACTAATTTAATGCTAATTCATTGAATTATGGTTTAACAATCTCTTTTATAACCTTAACAATATTTCATTTTTCCTTTCCATCATCATAACTTGGCATTCCATTTAAAACACATATTGCATACTTATAACAAGGTTCTTTTCAAGTATTTCAATTCATGTCTTATGTTTTCAAGGCATTCATTGCATCACTTACTTTTATATCAACAATCAACTAATATTTCAAGCATTCAAAAAATTTAACACATACAACATGCCAAAATTGGAATTTAAATATATATATATATATATATACACGTACCTCTAATGAAGCCTCGAAAACTAAGCTTTTCTCAAGCTTGCTTCTTATCCTTTTGGTAGATTTTACTACCCCCTTTTTCAACTCCTATCATATATAACATGTATCCATTAACTTATATAAATCAAAAACTTAATCTTTAAAAGTTATAAAGCTCAAATCCTAATCTTAACCCACTTATATAACTTCAGTCTCATAAAATCTATTACTAAAGCATATTATAACATTAATCAAGCTTAAAAAAGGTTATGTAAATATAAAAACTCATGTTCAATCGAAACTCTAACCCATACAAAAATGGGTCTCTACCATAGATGGGTTCTACAACGAATATGGTTATGAAAACTTATAAAGAAGAATGAGAAATGTGATCCCTTACAACAATTGAAGGAAACACTATTAGGATAGAAGATTTTGGATGCATATTTTGGATGCATATCTTCTTCTTTGGGTTGGCCTCTTTAAGACACAACATTTCTCTTAATTTTCTCTCTTAATAACCTGATAGCTTGGATTTTTTGATGTTGATTTAGGTATTTAAGGTCTAGGAATCAAAGAGAACATTTGACTGGGTCTTTAGTAGGAAAAACATTCGAATTCTAGGGTTTACTTTTGGGTTTAATTCATGAGAGAAATAAAAACAACTGTTGGAATTTTATATCTAACGATGTTCACGTACATTACAACCACTGTCATGATTGTGAATCAGCTTAAACCAAGAATTTCATGTTGTGATGGTTTACAGTCGTAAAAGCATTGTCATGGGCATGAACCATGTGACATTTCATTTTTTGGTTTCTTTTCAACTCTCTCCATATACCCTAACTCTTAAATACATATTTAACTTTCCTTAATCCCTCTTATTTACTAAACTTTAATTAGCGAACGTTACATTTTATGTCTTAAATCCTTTCAATGTCTTACTATTATCAATATATGGGTTTAATAGGTAGATTTTCTTACTTAAAACCCTAACTTCAAACCAAACTATAACTCAAGTAAAACAAGTCTTATTAAAATGAAGTGAGAAGAAAAAGGAAAGAAGATGAAGAAAAGAACACATGCTTACCAAAATATCCCACAAATACTAGGTATGGGTCTCTTGTTTTAACTTTATTTCTCTTCTTTTTTTCTCAAAGTTCTTCCCTCTATATAAATCCTCCTTTTTTCCTTTCTTTTCTTCAATTTTTTTTGTCATGGTTAGGGGTATCCTTTTGATTTTTGAGTTGGGTATGTAATGAGAGTGATGAAAATGGAGAAATAAGGGAAGAGATGGGTTGATGCGTAAATGAGAGGGAGTAGAGAGGGAGAAAATAGTGAAAACAAATTGAGGAAGAAAAGGAAGAAATATTACTTACACACTCCCTTGTAAATTTACCATCATATCCATAACAATCCAATGGTCTAGATTGAGCCACATAAGCCATTAAAGCACAACCACATGGCTAACTAAAGAAAATCAAGTTTTTAGTCAAACTAATATTTAAAAATTTTGCACATGTCAAAAGACCACTACTCATATATTTATCCCAGAAATAACTTTAATTAAATCTTCACCTCTTATGTAACCATGTCCAATAATTTAATTATCATTTTAAACATTTAATTTACTATTTTATTTCAAATTTAGCCTCCGATAAGTGTTGTTGCACCCTTTAAATGCAATTTTAATTCGAGGCCCAAATTAACTGGTGTTACAATCAATTTAGAAATTTTAATTGTCTTTAGAAATTTTCTAATTTTTTGATTTTATAATTTAGGAATTTTAAATACTTTTCCTTTTTATGATTGGACTAATTTTTCCTTATTTTAATTTAGAAACTTAATTTGTCTTTTCTCTTTAAAATTGCACTTATTTTCCTATTGAATGAATTTAGGAATATTAAGTACTCTTTCTTTTTATGATTAAATTTAGGTTTTTTATTTTAATAAAGACTTATTCCTTATTTGTTAATAAAATTTTAGAGAATGTATTTTATATAAAATTTACCCACTTTATAAAATGTCTAACTTATTACAAGATAGTTGTTATTTCCTAGACCTAGAAGCATTGTTTGAATACCAATCATGAAGAGGGAAGTTGCAATAAAGGAAATAATTTCTCCCACATATTTCACAACTTTTGTTTGTTTCCAAAATTTTCAACTTGAGACAATCAATTATTATATCTAAGGCAATGTCTTCAACCACTACTATGAGCAATGCAAGTGTAACCTGCCATTGAAGTAAAGGAAGTAGTAATAAGGGCATCATTTCTATATTGTCCTAATGTGCAACACAAGAAAGGGGTAAGTTGAGTTCTTGGATGGATAATTAAACTTTTGGATTAATCTCTATAGTAAATACAAGATAGTAAATAAGACAAAAGGAAAACAAAAATTTATTCTCTCACTCAAGTCTCCTTGAGTTCCAACATTCTTTATGTGGAAACCAAACCTTTACAAAGTTTCCCATAATGGTTTTATCCCCACAACCTTTACAAACCCAATTCACATAAGTGTTACACCACTTATAAACCTAGAAACAAAATTACAAAGAGAAAATTCATACATACTTATAAAAATCACATTTTCCTAAGCCTTCCTAAAGAGATTTCCCATTTGAAGTACTTCCCATAAGCCTTCAAGTATACCTTTTTTCTCTTAATTCTCTCAAGTTGAATTTTTGTGAACATTTAAAAAAATGCAAAAATTACAAAAGGAACAAAAGGAATATATAACTATTTAGTTCCTCTTTCAATTTTTCTGCATTTGAAATGCATATGTATGTTTTGAATCCTTCTAAGACCGATCCCTTATACAGTCTTTAATCTAGGACCATATAATAGAAATAATTCATTTTGAAGATTTAAGATGCCTTTCCTTTATTTAATAAAGATTAAAAAAATGGGCATAATATTCTTATCAAAAATTATAACCTACATAAACTAAATTTCAACATTAAAAAGGAAATATATTCAAATAACATACAAGGAAGTTAGAATAATTCATGTAATATTCCCATTTTAGAATATTAAAATTATATAAATTAGAACCATATCTAAATTTATTTCTAAATCAAACACTGATATAATCATTTAGATTTTTCTTTCTAAAAATGTATGAAATCAAAAAATTAAACTAATTTTATAAATATATCCAAAATAATTCTCAATCAGCATCAAATCAACACATAATCATATAAAGTCAAAAGATATGATTAATAAATCAAATTAGTATGAGAAAACAAATAATTAAGCAAAAATTACCAATCACATTAAACTGCTTTCAATAATTTGATCATATCTTTCATAGGCTCACGGCTTGGGCAACTAGTTTGATGTTAATTTCTATTTTATTAATTCCCATCCAAGAATGTACAAATCCAAGTTAAATTTTCAATGGCAGAAAAAGATCTAAGGTGTAAGATTTCTAGGGCAGCGGATATTTACTTGTTGAGCGTAGATCGTGTATTTTCAATGCTTCTGGCATAGTCAAATTACTAGAACCATACTCGATTCCACAGTACGAATGTCTTGATTCACTTTAGATTGAATGGAGATGAAGAAAATCCTTTTCCAATTTTCAGAAGAAGTTTTCTTATGAAAAGGTACATTTTGTTTAGTTGTTGTAACTTATAAGAAAAATATCTTATCATTTCTTTATATATAAAATGATATGGGCCTGGATCGGGTCAAGCCCACATGGGTGGCCCAGTTCTATAAAGCCCAATATCTCCCACTCGCCCAAGTGGGCTTGGCTCAATCCAAAACGTCATCTCATATCTCAAACTTAAATAGAGAATTTTTCATACAGGCGAACGAACCATGCGAACTGAAGCATACAAATTGTGGGAGCTCCAATATACAAACCTAATTATAGGCCATATAGGAGACATCAACCCAAAGATGTAATTATTTTCGATAATGTGCTTAATTACCCAAAGTATCTTTCTCAATATACTTAATCGAGTATCATTCAATCCCTCATGAATCTATACTCAAATCATTCTTATAATTACTTGCATTCTAAGTCACTTCTCGCTTCATCAAGCGTAATAACTCTAGCTAGTGAACAAAGCTGCGAGTGCATAAGCTTTCTTTCGCCCTCATATCAAGCAGATTTGAATTAACTCGCTTTTTTATGAGTGTTCCATTAAGTCGAATCATTCCATGACTATAGGATATATCCTAAGATAGCCAACATTAATTCATCACATCATGATATAGTCAAAAGTCACAAAGGTTAAAAAATTGTATGAAATCCATTTCTAGGATTTTTAGGACTCGCATAGTGAAGAAGCAAGGATCCATTCTTTCACTTCCTAACAGGTCATAGCAAATGCAGTATGAAATGCATGTTATGGTGGAACTACTCTTTTCTTATAAAGATGAAAGAGTGTACGTCTTGTTTTTAGTTCAAAATAAATAAACACCATATGAGTATTAGTCTTGTCACTCTGAATGCACCGAACTTGAAACTTTTATTTACACATTGAACAATATTAAACAACAAATTTCACACTCAGCTTCCTCTATATAAACACATGAATGGTGGGGAAGTCATTCATGTTGATTTCTATATACACGAAGAATCTCATCTTAATCCTTATCAAGGCGACCTTATATAAAAAATAAATGAGACCAAGACCGCTCCCACTGCATCTTAGTCATTCATTTAATGCCTCCACATTTATGGTCTCATCTCTGCTCGCTCCATAGCGCCAGAGGTGATTACTTATGTGAGTGAGTCAAATATAAATGACAGACATGTCAAATTTAACTTGTACTTTAGGTGTCTGTCTTAATAAAAAAAACAGACACATATACCATTTATTTTAGGTGTCTGTCGTTAAAAAGGACAGAAGCATAATATCTCTGCACTCATATGCGTCTGGCATTAATAAAAGCAGATACATATACTTTTTACTTTAGGTGTCTGTTGTTAAAAAGGACAGAAGCATAATATCTTTGCACTCATATGCGTCTAGCATTAATAACAGCAGACACATATTAGTATACAATAGGTGTCTATCACGAGTAATGACATACACCTATAGTTCATTTTTTAAAACCAAAAAATACGGTTTCTCTCTGTGCTCTTTTATTTGAAACCCAACTATATATATTTATTTCTTTTACTTTAGAGCTTGAAACCTAGTTGTATGCGCCAATCATCTCCTTCTTCAGCTCTCAACATAAAATTGGCCTGTAATACCTTCATCACATTTTGGACCTATCTTAGAGGCGACGATAATGACAAAAGCTATATTGTTCGTTGGTGGCCATAGATACGCATGGAAAACGTATTTTTTTTCTCTTTAGCTTTTTTTCTACATTTTTTGGCTACCATGTTCTATGTTCTATGTTCTCCACCTTATTACTATTAGTATTTGATTTTCTACTTTTTTTATGTAAAAAAGTTTATTTATCTTTTTTATTTTTTATGTATTTTATTTTTGTTAAATTTATGTTGTAGTTTTTTTCACTTAGTAGTTTTTTTTTTGTTATACAATTAGTTTTTTTATGAGTTTAAATAATTTTTATGATTTGCTGTATATTTGTCAATTTATAATATTTTAAAAAAAATTAACTATAGGTGTCTGCTATTTTGTAATAACAGACACCTATAGTGAATTTTTTTAAAAAAAAAAATTGACTATAGGTGTCTGTTGTTTTATAACAACAGACGCCTATAATGAATTTGTTTTTCAAAAAAATTGACTATAGGCGTCTGTTGTTACAAAATAACAGACACCTAAAGTCAATTTTTAAAAATATACTTTATGCGTCTATCATTATATTTTAACAGACGCATAAAATAATTATATGCGTTTGTCATTTTGACAAACGCCTAAAATCCAACTCATATACGTCTGCTTCATAAGCGTCTGTTATTTAACAGACACATAAAATTCAAAATAACAGACGCGTATAAGTCATTTTTGTACTAGTGAGAGGTCAATTTGTGCTTATCTATATCACCTCCCCAATCAACATCAGTATAACCAATTAAGCACAAATCTTTCCCTTGATAGCATAAAACATAGTATGAAGTTTCTTTTAGATATCTCAATATTCTTTTGACTGTCATCAAGTGTTTCACACCTGGATTAGATTGAAATCTGCTTACTATCCCAACGGTATAGCAAATGTCTAGATGTGTGCACATCATTGCATACATTAGACTACTGACAACACTAGAGTAGGGTACTCTAGACTTCGTTCTTTTTTATCTGATGTCTTAAGACACATATCTGGACTAAGGCTCAGATTCCTTTCGATAGGGGTATCCAGAGGCTTACATTCATGCATATGGTAACGCTCTAACATTTTCTTTATACAAGTCCCCTAAGATAAACCTAGAAGTTTTTTAGAACGATACCTTAAAATCTTAACACCAAGTACATAGCTAGCCTCACCAATATCTTTCATTTCGAAGTTCAATGATAACCATTTCTTGGTAGTATCAATCAACTTCTTATCATTTCCAGCTATTAAAATGTCATTGACATACAAGGATATAATTATAAAACTATTATTAGAACGTTTAATATACACATAATGGTCTTCCTCTATCATCATAAAATCATCCTTTAATATGGCTTGATGAAATTTGAGGTTCCACTATCTTTACGGTTGCTTAAGACCATAAATGGATCTTTTGAGCTTGGAAACTTTGCATTCTTATCCTTTGAGTTCAAAACCTAAAGGTTGATCCATATTGATCTCTTCATCTAGTTCTCTATTGAGAAAAGCAGTTTTAACATCCATTTGATATAATTCTAAGTCCATTCGTGCTACTATAGTGAGAATGAGGCGAACTGATACAAACCTTACTACAGGTGAGAATGTATTTTCGTAGTCAGTTCCCTTTTTTGTGTTTAGCCCTTAGCTATTAATCAACTTTTAAATTTTTATTGTCCCATCCACCTTACGTTTTATTTTGAGAATCCATTTGTTTCCAATAGCCTTACGACCAAGTGGTTTCTCAACCAAATTCCATACTTGAATTGTATATCATCAAATCCATTTCCTCTTCCATAGCTTTAATCCAATCCTTTGCTTTAGGACCAAAGAGAGCTTGTTGTACTGTTTTAGGCTCTTCTTCATCTAGATCAATCATAAAAGCTTCCCCCTCAATCTCAAATTGACGACGGAGAATTTTGTCACGATTACTACGTCGAGGTTGAGATTGTTCATGGTCTTGCTCCATTGGAACAAAATCTGACATCCTTTCACTCCCACTTGGTTCAGGGGGAGCATTAAATGTTTACTCTGTAAGTGCTAAATCAATTCTTCTTGCACTCCCTTTAGTCTCAAGATCTTCCATTTCACAAAGTTGGAAATCCTTATTTATCTCACATCTTTTAGGAAAGTCCTCTTTTAAGAAAATGACATCTCGTGACTCAACTTCAGTTGCTCTTCCATTTGTGTCTTCCCCCAAAAATACATATCATTTGGAGAATTAAGAGTATCTTATAAAGATACACTTTTTCCCCCTCGGACCAAACTTTCCATATTCATAGGAAGTGTTGTGGATATAAGCTGCGCAACCCCATAGGTGCATATTCCTTAAGTCAGGTTTTTCACTTTTTCACAATTCATATGGGGTGGAATTAACAGATTTTAATGGCACGCGATTTAGAATGTAGGCAACAGTCATTAATGCATCTCCCCAAAAAGAAATAGATAAATTCACTTGCACCATCATTGACCTAACCATGTCCAATAGGGTTCTATTTCTTCTTTCTGCTACACCATTTTGTTGCAGAGTAGAAGGAATAATTAGTTGCCTAGTTATACCCTTATCATCAAAATAACTTTTGAATAAATTAGATAGATATTCACACCCTCGATCGGTCCACAATGATTTGATATTCAAATTTAATTGATTCTCAACCAATTTAGTATAACGTATGAAGCAATCTAATGCTTCAAATTTATGGGAGATTAAATAAATGTGACTGTATTTGGTGAAATCATCTATGAAAGTGATGAAATAGTGAACATCATGACTTGTTTTCACATTCATTGGGCCACAAATGTTAGAATGTATAAGGTGTAAAGGAAATGTGACTCTTTTAGCTTTGCCAAATGGTAATCTTGTTACTTTTTCAGCTAGCCAATGCTCACAAATAGGCAAATCTATTTTCTCAATAGATCCTAAAAGACCAACTTTTGCTAACATTTTTAAACGATTTTACCTAAAGTGTCCTAATGTAGCATGCCATTTAACATCATCATTTAATAAAACATTACTGGAATTGCCAACAACAAATATAGTGTCTAGCACTATAAAACCATTCAACATATATCCAGAACCATAAAAAAAACTTTGTCCAAAAGTATTTTAACACAATCATCTTCAAAAATAATTTTGAAGCCAAGTGAAAACAGAACAATAATAGAAACTAAATTTCATCGAACATCAGGAGCATAAAACACATCATGGAGATAAAGCATGCGACCTCTCTGCAGCACTAGCTTGCAGGTACTGATCCCAAGCATGTCAGCCGAAGCATTATTCCCCATATAGATTTTTCTACTCTCATTTGGAATTTGATGAAATTCCATAAACGCAGATCGGTCCCTTGTTATGTGGTCTGTTATTGCTGAGTCTACAGCCCAATAAGGAATAATTTCAACTAACATCAAACAACTACTAACATATAAATCCGAGGGACTAATTTGGTCAAACAATACCTTTGGCTCAGTGCAATCACGAGCAAAATGACCAGACTTCCCACAGTTGAAGCAATTCATGTTAGTCTTTCTTTCCGCCATGTTTCTCATACTTATGTTTTAAATTTTGCCTTATTTCCTTCCTTGCCTTGCCATTTTCCCTTACCCTTCCATTTCTTTTGCCCATAGCCTAAAACCTCTTTGCCTCTAGACTCAGTCACATAAACCTCTCCTTCAGGCTTATCATCGAAAAGGCGATCCTCCTCTAGCTCAACATGTCAGACAACATCATCAAAAATTTTGATGTTGTCATTATGGGTAAGGTTGACATGCATGTGTTCCCAGGCTTTTCGAAGAGAGCGAATTACAACTTGGACTTATTGCACATAAGTCATCTCATGGCCAGCACTTTTCAGTTCACTTATCATGTTAGACATGAAAGTAAGGTGTTGTCTCATTATATTATTAGAATTCTTCTTATAGCATCAAATTTCAGAGTTAACTAATGCAGCCTTGTTGTTGAGATTCCACCAAACTGAACATTAACAGCATCCAAAACTGTTTGGGCTGAGCAGTGCTTCTCAAAGCGTAGCATCAAGTCATTTCTCATGCTACTCAGCATCAATATGTGAGAAACTTTGTCCTTGCGCTTATAGACTTGATATGCCTCTATATCCCGCTTATGTTGAGCAGTGTTTCCATGCTCAGGCTCATCCATTGGTTGTGTTATTATTTCTAGCATATCTTGCTCTTCCAGGAGATACTAAATTTTACAATGCCAAATGTCATAGTTTTTATCATTCAGCTTATCTCCTTGATTCAAGTCAACAATAATATTTTTTATTGCAACCATTTCAACTATTTAGAAACAATGATTATAATTAGAATTAGCACAATTCATTATTACTTTTATCTATTCCAAGTCACAATACTTTAAATTAATCAATAATAACCTAACACAAGTAGTAGAAATAAAAAAATTGTTTATACAGCTCAATCAATTCCTACTGACATAGTTCAGTTATCATTGTTTAATTTAAACATGCTCCAATTAATTTTATATTAGATGAGATTCATTAATCTAACAATCTAATATTCTCACAATACATTCATCATTTCATGCAATATAACAATAAAAAAATATATATGTTTAAAAAATAAGATAAACATTCAATATGTCTTTTAAAAAAAAATAACATATTGTCACACACAAAACAAAATAAAATAAACATTTTCTAATGTTAAGTTCGATTCATTCATCATCTGAGTACCAAACACTTTTTTCATCCATGAGAAACTATTCATTGACTTACTAGATCAACTAATATTATCTTGTATCCAGCGCTCCAATTCCCGATTCAAATTTTTTTCAAGATTTTCACAAGTTAAGTCGCTTAATCTTTTTTTAAACACCTTCTTTTCCTCTTCCCATGAATCAGGTAAGGAATCAAGAACTATAAACATCTGTTATTCTACAGCTAAGTCATAGTTTTCACTAAACATCATATAGAAAGTCTACATTTTATGGAACATCTCATCAATATGCTTCTTAAGAGAATGTTTCGGATCTTTCTTATATGTATATAATCGCTCCAAAGCACGAACCATCAGATTCCTCACTACATGTTTGAATAAATTAAACCAACATTAGACACTATTAAATATGATATATGTTATGTGACAAAAAAAATACACACACATATATATATATTTAGTAATTAAGTTTCAATTTGCATATTTTTCTACAAATTCTTCATCAAACAGTCATAAAACTTTTTTTGAAAAAATATCTATTAAATTGGAAATTATATTTTGAGAATTTTGAAAAAAAAATTGGACCAAAAATATCCGTTCACGCGCCCCCATGTGCAGAACGAACGTAGCCCACGTGCCCACAGACGCTGCGATATGTACACACTCATTGCCACGTCAGCATTTCATGGATCAATTGGAGGAATCCACGTGGCTGAATGTGCCATGTGTCACAGACACGTGACATGACACGTGGATTAACCATCAACCACCACTCCACGCCAATCGCCATCACATGACGAGCTCCGAAGGTTATTTTTCACCGGTTTTTCATATTTTACACTTTTTTGACAGTTTCAAACCTACTGTAACTATTTTTATTCCGTTTTAATATCATTTTAGCCATGTTTGGACATCACATACTCAATCCGAGAGTGAAAATCGTTTTAATGACAGTTTTTCAAAACAAATATACTTAGAAATTTTGAAAAATCATAAAAATTCAACCACTCATCAGAAAATTATAAAACAATACTTGTTAGAAATCTTGTAATGAGAGCTTTTCAACAATACCAAATTCGAACTATGAAACTGAAGAATTAATTTTACGAAAATTGAAAACATTTTGAATTTTCATAGTTAAGTTCTCAAAAATCATCACAATCACGATTTTAAGCGCAAAAACACACAAACCGAGCACTGATACTAATGTAAGATTTCTAAGTCAGTGGATACTTATTTATTGAGTGTAGATCGTGTGTTTTCAATGCTTCTGATTAAGTTAAATTAATAAAACCAGAATCGATTATAAAGTACGAACGCCTTCATTCACTTTAGATTTAATGGAGATGAAGAAAATCTTTTTCCGATTTTCAAATTAAGTTTTTTTTATGAAAATGTACGTTTTGTTTAGTTGTTGTAACTTACAAGAAAAAAATCTTACCATTTTTTTATATATAAAATGATATGGATCCGGATCGGGTCAAGCCCACATGAGCGGCCCGGCCCAGTTACACAAAACCCATCATAAGGAAATATAAAATTTGAAATTACTTAATCACAAAAAAATGGAAAGAGGAATTCTGGCCATGCTTGTTAACCTTTAAAAAATAATAGAAATAACTAATTATGCTGAAAGTATAGATTGAAGTCCATAAAAAACTATTGTAATGACGTCTACAAATATCACAAGTAACTAAAATGTTAATTAAACCAGCATTAAAACACAAATTGGAAACCACAACTGTCATTTTCACACTTTTAATTAAAGTCTGGAAGCACTTTAATTACTGGGTGACAACTTCAACTAAAGTCTTGAAATCGGCAGTAGAGCTACCATGTGATCCCACAGCATCAAAAGCAAGTTTCTTCAAGGCATCAATTTTCAGCCTCATGTTCTTCCCTTCTTCACTTGAGAAAACAACTTCTAATGCTTTAGTTATACTATCCTTATTCACATTCCCACCTTCAATTCCCACTCCAACGCCCCATATATTTTCCACTGTCTTAGTGTTCAGATGTTGATCAGCAAAGAAAGGTTTACATATCATAGGCACACCACCACAAATACTCTCCAAAACCGAATTCCACCCGCAATGTGTCATGAACGCCCCAGTCGAATTATGCCGCAGGATTCTTAACTGCGGCGCCCACGGAACAACTTTGCCCTTCTCCTTCGTCCTTTCGAGAAATCCTTCCGGTAATTGCTCTTCAATATTACCTCTAAATGACCAGATAAAAGGAAACCCACTTTGCTCCAATGATTCTGCTATTGCTGCTAGCTCTTGGGGTGGAGGCGAAATCACTCTTCCGAAGCTAATGAAAGCTACAGAATTTGGCTTCTGCTTGTCTAACCAATCTAGGCAACCATGTGGATCAGAAATGTGTTGGTCTGGCAATGTTAGCACTAGGGGACCGATGTTAAGAAGCTTGTGGTGTTTTGATCTTAGCTCATCCACCGGCTTAGTATCTATTTCTTCGAATGAGTTTATGACGAGTGCAGTTGCTCGTGGTAGTGTTAATGCCATCTTATACACCATTGTTGGCAGAGGTGAATCGAAATCCTTAGTGACTATTTCGTAAGGTACAGCAGTAGCTTGTATTCCTGAAAATCCTGGAAGAAAGTCGAGAGTTTCCGCTGCTAATGTTCCTGCCATAATGAAGATATACCAAAGGATAGTGCATTAAAAAGGATTAGCACTAATTCAATCACAGCTTACCATACATGTAAAAGAAATGAGATATCAATTTGTCATATGCAATGAAAACTTTCTTACCACCGAATTATAGTTTAAAGAAAAATACATAATTAACTGATTATATGCAGCTTTATTCATCTACCAAACCGATGAATAACCTATTAATAGACCCTTTTTATGAAAGAACATAGCGACACCATTTGAACTTTTTTGATTGAGATCTTATATTATTGAAGCTTTCTACTTATTGTTTTTCCTTCTCAAAAATCATATTGAGATGATGCATTTTATGTCTATTCATGTAAGAAAAAAAAATGGAAGAAGAATATATGTAAATATAGAAATAAATAAAAATTAAAAAGACTAACCATCAGAGCCAAACTTTTGGCGAATCAAATCCGTATAAAGATGCAAGAGGACAGAACGAGGACCGGCGGTCCAAAATGCAACCCAAGGAACCTGGAAATCCGCCGCTAAATCCGCCGCATACCAATAAAACGCATCCGTAATAATGCAACTAAAACCCTTTCCCGTTTCTTTCACCGCCGCCTCCATAGCATTCTTGAAGTTCACCGGCGTCGCCTTTATAAAATAATCCACCGCCGCCAATGGATTCTCCGACAGAACATACTTTCCCGGAATTCCATCGTCCACATTATACGATTTTATTGCCTCCCATCTCTCGTGATCTCCGGAGAAAATCGTGCTATTGGATAGTGCGGTGCTGAAGAAGGAAAATCTTGCGTCGGGAACAGCCGTGGACAGCCTCTGAACGAGGCTGAGGAGAGGTGCTGCATGGCTGGCGAATGGAAATGCAAGCACTGCAATATTTTGGTTTCTTGTTACTGGCATTATTGGATGTTTCAATGGACTTTTTTTTTTCCCTTTTTTTAACTTAAGAAAAATTCAATGGAAAGGATTTAAGGCTACTTTGGCGACCAACAAATTTTTCTGTTAAATTGTTTCTATATATTTCCCTTAATAGAAAAGTATTAAAAAAATAAAGAAAAACTTCGTTTAATGGCTTATTATTATTATTATTATTATTATTATTATTATTATTATTATTATTATTATTATTATTATTATTATTTATTATATTATTATTATTATTATTATTATTATTTTAGTTACTATTTGGTAATATAAAATTATATTATAATTTATTTTAACCATGAATTTAATCTAATTTGACTAATAATTCTTATTGGTAAAGTAGATTTATTTGAAAAAAATAAATGATGATACTATTTGGTAAAACTAATTGATAATCTAACTGCAAACTAACAATTAGAATTTAGCCACAATTAAGCTAATAATTTAGTTGTAACTGATAATTTAGTAGCTGAAAATATGGTAGTTGATAACCTAGCTAATTAAATTAAAAATATTTGATAAAACTAATTTAAAAGATAACTGAAAAATATAAAATAATATAAAATACTAGTACCAAAATTACTTATATGCGTCTGTTATTTTGAACTTTATGTCTCTGTTAAATGACAGACGTATATGAGTTAGATTTTAGGCGTCTGTCAAAATGACAGACGCATATAATTATTTTATGCGTCTGTTAAAATATAATGACAGATGCATAAAGTATATTTTAAAAAAATGACTATAGGCGTCTGTTGTTACAAAACAACAGACACCTAAAGTCAATTTAAAAAAAATTGATTATAGGTGTCTGTTGTTATAAAACAGCAGACACCTATAGTTATTTTTTAAAAAATAATTCACTATAGGTGTCTGTTATTATAAAATAGCAGACACCTATAGTTAATTTGTTTTTTAAATATTATAAATTGACAAATACATAGCAAATCGTAAAAATTATTTAAATTTATAAAAAAACTATTTGTATAACAAAAAAACAACTACTAAGTGAAAAAAACTATAATATAAATTTAACAAAAATAAAATAAAAAAAATAGAAAAAATAAATAAATTTTTTCGCATAAAAAAAGTAGAAAATCAAGTATCAATAGTAATAAGGTGGGAAACATATAACTTCTTGGCTAATTGATGGTGAAAATTAACTTTAACATATGCAGAACCAACTTGTTTTCTCCTTACTAAATGTCTTATACAACCTCCCAATAATGCATGAAACTCACTTTCATTTTATAAATCAACAAAAAAAAAATTTCTTGTCATCGTCTTGGCTACGATATTGAGACTCAAATTTGAACATGGTAGCCAAAAAATATAGAAAAAAAGCTAAAGAGGAAAAAAAAATACTTTTCCATTCGTATCTTTGGCCACCAACAAACAACGTAGCTTTTGTCATTATTGTCGCCATTAAAACAGGTCCAAAATCGATGTGATGAAGGTATTACAAGCCAACTTTATGTTGAGAGCTAAAGATAGAGATGATTGGCGCATACAACTAGGTTTCAAGCTCTAAAGTAAAAGAAATAGATATATACAGTTGAGTTTCAAATAAAAGAGTACAGAGAGAAATCGTGTTTTTTTATTTTAAAAAATGAACTATAGGTGTCTGTCTTTATTTGTGACAGACATCTATTGTACACTAATATGTGTCTGCTTTTATTAAAGTCAGACGCATATGAGTGCAGAGATATTACGCTTCTGTACTTTTTAACGACAGACACCTAAAGTAAAAGGTATATGTGTCTGTTTTTTATTAAGACAGACACCTAAAGTACAAGTTGAATTTTACATGTCTGTCATTTATATTAATAGACGTATATACCAATAAAAATATTTTTTAATAATTAATTTAAAAAATTATTGTTTATTAATAAACAATAGGTGTCTGTTGTTTGTTATGACAGACACTAAAAATATATCATATGTGTCTATTTTTTATTAAGACAAACGCCTAAAATACAAGTTGAATTTTATATATCTGTCGTTTATATTAACAGACACATATGCTTTGTCATTTTATCATATATTTACAAAAATATCACTGGCTCTATTTTATGTGTCTGGTATTTTTACAACAGACATATATAATTTTTGCTTAAAGATATTTTTATACTAGTGAAATGACATGTTTATATTAATTAAAAACTACATATAAAATTCATTTCAATATATAATATAAACGAATTATATAATATATATGTATATTAAATATCTCAACTCAATATAATAAGTGCGTTCATTCTTATCATCCAATATTTAATTATTATATATATGTGTACATATTAAATAATTTAATAATTATATTATATATAATTACCTATAAATTTTGGGTTAAGAAATAAAATATGTCATTTGATAAAAATATAAGAGTATAGCGGGAAACAAAAATTATAATTTATTAACTTATAAGTTGATCGCTAGTTTTAGGTATTATTTGATAAAACCAAACTAGATTATAATCTAATTTGAGTATAAAAATAATTTAATTTAACCGATAAAATGTGTTTGATAAAGTAGATTATATGGAAAAAAAATTGGACTATTATCTCCCAAAAAAAGCTAGTAGAACTAGTGTTCAAAAAACTAGCTGATTATGATTTTTTTTCCTTTATACCCTTATTTTTGTCAAATAATATATTATATCTTTTAACCCCAAATTTGGATTTTTAATATATATATATATATATACAATTCGTTTATATTATGTATTTAAATATATTTTATTTTTTTATTAATATAAACATGTTTTATGTCATTTTATATTTTTTTAGCTAATTTTATCAAATACTTTTAATTTAATCAACTAAATAATAAGCTAATAAATTATCATCTATAGCTAGATTATTAGCTTACAGCTATATAATAGTTAGTAGCTAGATTATTAGCTTACAGCTATATAATAGTTAGTAGCTAGATTATCAACTAGTTTTCGGCTCTATTTAGTAAAATTAGTTGATAATCTAATTGCTGACTGATAATCTTGCTACAAGCTGATTGATAATTTACTAACAAAAAATCTAATAGTTTATAATCTAGCTAATTGAATTAAAAATATTTAGTAAAATTAACTAAAAGAGTAGCTACAAATGTAAAATAATATAAAATAACATGTTTATATTAATAAAAAAATAAAATATATTTAATTATATAATACAAACGAATTATATATATATATATGAGATATTTTAAAATAATAAGCAACATCAACCCAAAATAATAAAGGAATTGCATATTCTATGTCGAAAATTAAAAATTCAAATTTGGGATTAAATGAGACAACAAGTCACTAGACAAAAAATTAAGAGTATAAAGGGAAAACTCATAATCTACTTTTTTTTTTAATACTAGTTCTACTAGCTTTTTTTTAAAATTATAATATAGCTTTTTTTCCAAATAATTTATTTTGTCAAATACAATTTATTGATCAATTTAAATTATTTTTATGATCAGACATTACTAAACAGAGCCTTACTAGCTTTTTTTGTAACAGATTATAATCTAGTTTTTTCCAAATAATCTACTTTACCAAATAAAAATTATTAGTCAAACTAAATTATAATCTAGATTTGTATTACTAAACAATGTCTATAATCTCCTCTAAAAAAACTAGTAGATTATGATTTTTATTTTTCTTAATACTTTTTTTGTCAAATGACAAGTTATACCTCTTAACAGAGCTATTCTAATTGTCCACGCTTTTAATCATGCTTTTTCAGTTATCAACTTGACAACACAACTTTTGCAGCATAGTCAATCTGCAAAAAATCTTATCAATTGTACTAAAGTAGTAAGTGGTTCTTGCAACAGTAGTAATGCTACTGATAAAAGCTGCAAAGCCTTTTATACAAGGAGTAGCTCACATGCTTTACTTAGAATTAATGATAGACTATTTATTGTGTAACTTGATGTATTGAATCCTTTCTCTTCCTCATTTTTAGGTATTAGTTTTTAGCTATCTATGCATGTTAACTTGTTGACTATTTGCTCTATATATAGAGCTCTAGCTTTTGTATTTGGTAGTTATTCCATTAATAATTTTTTTCCTTCAAAAATCTTTATAATGCGATATGGTATTAGAGCAAATATTTTCCTCTGTTTTTTGATATCTTGTTTATTTCTCGAGAAAGCTTGAGAAAAATGGATTTAAGAGCATAAGAAAATCCAACTAGTCCTTACTTCTTACATGCAAATAAGAATCCAAACCTTGTGCTTGTTACAATGGTCTTAACTGCTTAAACTACCATTCCTGGCATTAAGCCATAAAAATGGCTTTATTATCCAAAAACATGATTCATTTCATGGATGGTACCATTCCAATACCTAATCAAACAAACTCAATGTATCAAGTATGGAGGAAATGCAACACTATGGTTTTTTTTTGGATTATCCACTCACTTTCTCCTTCCATAACTCAATCAATTATTTGGTTTGATAATGTGATTGAGTTATGATAAGATCTCAAAGTTCTCTTTTGACAAAGAGATGCATTTAGAGTCTCTAATCTTCAGCATGAATTTCATGAGCTTATCTAAGGTCAAAACATGATTTTAGAGTATTTCACTCAATTAAATATCGTGTGGGATGAACTAACCAATATGAGACCTATACCTAATTACAATTACAATCCTCTAAGTTCTTATGGTGTTTTAAATGTTGTGAGATAGTATCAACAAGATTATCACATTCTAAAATTTCTTAAAGGTCTCAATGTCAATTTTGCAATTGTTAATTCACAAATCATACTGATTGAACCTCTTCCACCAATTAACAAGGTATTTTCACTTGTTCTTCAACATGAATGCCAGTTTATGGCTTGGATTTGCTAGTCATTTAAAAGATTTGAGTGAGCACGGTATCTCTAATGTTGGCAAAGGAAATTTTCAAGAAGGAAGAAATATTAATTCAAAAGAAATGAACAACAATTCAACAAATAATAAGCAGCAAATGAGTTTTACCATCAACAAGGTTGTTATCAAATATGGAAATGTTAAACCTCTATGTCCATTTTGTGGCAAACTAGGCCACATTGAGGACAAATGGTATAAAAACCACAACTATCCTTGAAGAATAAAATCCAAACCAATAACACGATCTTATGCTAACCAAGTGTAGACTCATAACCAAGTGTAGACTCATGATGCAAATTTCACTTCAAATGAATCATATGATTCAATGAACAACAACTCAACTACTTTGAGCCATAGTATAGCACCACAACTAACTAGAGAGCAATATAAGAAAATTATACATGTTATTCTAAGTAGGCATACTCCTCAGTCATCTACTGTTGTACAACAACTTAAAGGTTTTTGTGGCATCAATGACTACTTCTACTGGGGACATTTTTAACTCATTTTTCATGATATAAATGCAACACTAGATCTAGCTCATTCAGTTGCTAATGGTAAATTACTCTTTGTTACAAATTCAGACCAAAAACCCTAGATTATTAATACTTGGACAACTAATCACATATCTTATTCCAAATCTTACTTTACTACTATGATTCCTACTGCAGGTTAGAGTATCAAATTGCTTAACAATGAAAGAACTATGATTTCTTTTACAAGAATCGTAAAACTTGAGAACAACCTTCTTTTACACAATGAGTTCTATATACTTGAATTCACCTTCAATTTAATCTTAGCCAGTAAACTTACCTCTCAAAATATTTGTTGCCTATTACTAGAAAATGGATATTCACACTCTGTGTTGTATTTTAAAATAACAGAGTTTTAAAAGATGTTCATGCTCGTTAATGGGATTTCACGGCCGTGAATGTTGTGGCTCAAGGTCACTTCCATGAAAGCTTGTCATGGTTATGATATAGAGGTGTTCATGCCTATTAACAACAGTCTACAGAGTAGGAGAATCAAAGCTGCATTTTCTCTCTCTCTTGTGCTTTTTTTATTTATTAATTAACATTATGTCATTTATGATCTGCATGCTTTGAAGAGGATTAGTATATCTAAACTTAGTCAACGCCTTTACACTTTAACAATCACTTCTCCTATAAACCATACCACTGTTTCATCTTCAAATTCCTCTTCAAATCCAAATTCAACTTTTCCACCATTTCCATATTTCTTAACATAAAACCACTATTGTTAACCTTAGGTTGAATAACAAAGGGAGGAAGGTAATGTAACGTCCAATTTTTAGAGTCTATAAGTTATTTGGGTTGGTTAAGGGAAGAAAGTAATGTCATGTGTTAGGTTTCCCAGTGAAAGATTTTTTGTGCCTATGATAGGAGAGTATTCAAGCCCGTGAAGGCATACTTCATGCCTATGAAAGATAATCAGTGGGGTTGTTGAGTAGAGTCATTTTTTTCTCTTTTTCATGCTTTTTCAGCTACTTCATCACCTCTATAACCCAAATCTACATGTCACATTCATCTTCTTTAGCTTCTTCTTTCCCTATTACACAAAAATAGTCATTTTTAATCTTTGTGGAAGCTTGTACCTAAGAGATAAGAGAAATTCTTAAGATTTAACCCAAAGGTTGGTTTGAGAGTGAGTTAGTGGTTTGTTTTATGCTCTATGGTTCTAAGATAGGATATTTTTCTTAATGATAGGAGCTAAAGGCAAATGTGAGGATCATCCAAGAGCTTGAAGAGTTTAGGTTCCATTATTAAAGGTTAGTACATATATGCATATTAATTCCTTTATTTTGCTTGTTGTTGTGTTATATGCTATGAAAATGTGACAAATGATATACATGGGTTTATAGTTATGTAAATGTATAAAGGGTGCATAGGTTAAGTGCTAGAAATGCCATGGAAAATGGGTTATGTTTGTTATAATGTTCATGAGAGATTTAAATATAATGTGTTATGAATGTTCTTTTTTATATTAAAGGCATGTTGTTAGCTTGATAGGTGGTTAAATATTAATAGGAGTGATTGACATTGGTCAATCTTAGATACATTTGCATGTGACTTTGTTATGCTCTATTTTTGAGTCTAGAAAATCATAAAATTCATGCTCTTGATAAGGTCATCATGCCCATGAATATGTACATAGACACATTTCATGCTCGTGATAAAGGGAGTCATGCCTGTTAAACATGAACCTAAAAAATGCCTAGAATGCACAGAAGCTTTTATGCCTTTCATCACAACTAAGGAAGTCATGAATGCATGGATTCACAATTGTGAACATATATTTCTAGGTTTTCACCCTTAGTTATCATTATTTGAATCACGATTATAAGTGTTTGGTTCCACACCTGTGAACATATAGTCACAACAGTGAATGAAGTGTGTTTTTGGTATAGAAGCTTTCACATGAACGGTCATGATTTGGTTCATGGGTAAAGAAATACTCGTGAATGTCTTTCATGCCTGTGAACATATAGTTCATGCCTATGAATCCTGGTAGTCTTAATATATGTAGTTTTGGTTTTTGATACTATGTGATGAGTAAATAGATCACATGTTATTATTTTATGCCAGGTAAGTGATGATGATGAGGTAATATACCGATATTGATGCTATAAACGTGGTTATATGTGATGTTAGTATTAAAAAGAAATAAAAGATAAAGGTTAAAACTTTAAAAGACTTTTCTCTAATCTAGGACTTGACCTATGATAATTGGGATTCCATTGAAAGGGTTATAGTACCATAGAATATTCTTTATAAGAGGCGTTGATAATTAAAGCTTAGGTTAGAGCGCCCTTAGTGTTCATTCCATATGATTTTAAGCGCAAGGTGGCTGAAGCTCAAGTTAGTGCGCCCTTGATCTGATTTATACTAAGTCAAAGTGGCTGAAACTCTAGGATTGCCTTTGACTTGAGGAGCTCAAGTGAGCTTTTATAAATAGTGGGAAGAGTGGCTGAAATTCTAAAAGTGCCTCTATTTCATAACCCACATCCGAATAGTCCGAATTAGAGTTTTAGGCGAAAATAGATTAAAAATGGAATAATGGTAAATTTTGGGTAAAAGCAAAACAATTATAAAAAATAAACCGAAAATTGGCAAAGTGGTAAGTCATGAGTACAATAATATGAACTAAAGAAAAAAGTAAAGTTACTATGAACCAGTTGTATGAGAAATCTTATTGGGTTTAATGATGTTGATTAATATGGTGATTATATTGCCATGCATTAAAATAGTATTTATGGTATGATAGTATACATGAACATGCATAATATGTCATGATATGAATTGTATGGTTGCATGCTTGAATTTTTATGCCTATATGTACCACTAAATTTTCAGTAGCTCAACATGTGAGTTTTCTGCACACAAGTCGAAGCCTAAGTGATAACAAGAGTTGACTTAAGAAAATAAGTGCCCATTTTGAAAAGTCAATGCACATGTCATATTTGTTGCTTTTTGTACATAACATGGTTTTGGATTTTTATGTTTTGTATAAACCTTTTTATGATAAAAGCATGTATTTTAATTAAAGGTTATATTTGATAAACAGTGGGCTAGTTAAGGCCAAGTGGGGATTTTATGGAAAGGATCATTTGGATCAAGTTAACATAAATTTACAAATAGTTCAATATGTTCAAACATGTTTATAAAAGTAGTTTTTTTTATAAAATAGTAATCGGTAGCATCCGTCTAATTAGTCGGGAGTAATCTTGACTAGCTAAATGGATGTTTCATTTTTTGGTATCAGAGCTTAGGTTTAGGCATTTCTAGACCTAAGTGGGGTAAAAGGCTTGTAATGCATGCATAATTCATCTCATCTGACTCTGATATGTGCTACTTCTCTGTCAACTGTAAGATTAGAGTGAGGGTTATGAAGATAGAACCGCATGATGTTGCTGAGAGCAATAGTCATCTAAACATTAGGACTCAAGACCAGTTTAGTATTACGAGTGTATGAGGTTCAGTTGCTGCACAAGTTCCTCTATAATAGCTGATGGCCGATTTAACAGATCAGGCTTAGGATATGTTGATGCATAATCTAGCTACTTTTATACAGAGGTTAGCTCAAGTAGTACCTCAAATAGCCCCACAAGTAGTACCCAAGATAAAAATTAACAAGCTCTAGAAGTATGGAGCTTTAGATTTCCTTGGTAAGAGTGAGGACGACCCAGCTGCAGCCGAATATTGGTTAGAGAAGACTAAGAGGGTCTTTGATGAGCTAAAGCAAAATATGTTATATATCTTCTACAGGAAGATACTTACGACTAGTGGAAGACAATTTTCCTCAGCTATTGATATAAGGATTCTTTATGGAAAAGTTCAAGGAATAATATGTCCCTAGAGTCTACATCGATGAGGAGAAGAGGGAGTTTTTGAACCTCAATAAGGGAAGGATGATGGTTACCAAGTAATAGAGAGAATTCATTCGTTTGAGTAAGTATGCAACTGAGTTTATCATGGACGAGGTTGGCAAGTGTTTTAGATTCGAAGAAAACCTTAATGTAGAGGTTGGAGATTTGTGATAGTTGTCTAGCATGTAAGTTTATCCAAGTTGGCATCCTCCGTTGTTAGTGTGGAGAAGAGAAAGAGAAAGAGAGTTAAAGAAGCTCCTAGGAAGATAACATCTTCAGTGACTCAGAATATAGGTGATAGAGGTCATTTTTCTTTAGGGAATTCATAGGGCAGAGGATCAAGAGAAAGCCATTCCTAGTCTAGTTTGTTTAGGAAGGGACCACCCTCGAAAGCTCCATTTGCTGCCTCTAGTACTCAGTTGGTTAGGGATACTACACCTTTGTGTGAGACATGTCACAGATTCCATAGATGAGAGTGTCGCATGTTATCAAGATCATGTTTCAGATATGAGAGCCAAAGCCACTATAAGAGAAATTGTCATTTACAATTCAATAAGGTTCCTACACATACTAGAGGATCAGTGCTGACACAAGTCCAATGTTAAGGACAAGTTAGAAGTGGAGCCATCCAAGCCATTTTTGAGACAGTGAATGGACTATGATCGAGTAGAATGATAACAAGAGTCTACCATATGAGGGTCATAAAAGAATCAGAGCCTGCAAATGTTCCTAATAGAATGTTTCCTTGTAGTAGTTATATATTCCCAATTATTCATCTAGAGAAACCAAATAAATTTTGAGGAAAAAATTTCTTTAAGGGGGAAGAAATTTAACGTTCGATTTTAGGGTCTATAAGTTAGTTGGATTGGTTAAAAGAGAGTGCAATGGGATTAGAGTTTTAAAAGTTTAACATAATGATAGTGAGGATATTCATGCCTCTAAAGAAGGGTTTCACGACTGTGAATGTCATGTGTTAGATTTTTCATATTTTTCAGCTACTTCACTACCCCTATAACCCAAGTCTAGATGCCATATTTATCTTCTTCAACTGCTTTAATCTTTGTGAAAGCTTGTACCTAAGAGATAAAAGAAATTCTTAAGGTTTAACCCAAAGGTTAGTTTGAAAATGAGTTTAGTGATTTATTTTTTGTTTTATGGTTCTAAGATAGGATGTTTTTCTTAATGATAGGAGCTAGAGGGAGAGGTAAGGATCAACCAAGAGCTATGCAAAACTTAAAGAGTTTAGTCTCTATTGTTAAAGGTTAGTACATATATGCATATTAATTCCCCTATTTTGCCCGTTGTTGTGTTGTATTATATGACAATATGATAAATGATATACATGGGTTTCTGGTTATGTAAATGTATAATGGTTGCATGGGTTAAGTGCTAGAAATTCCATGGAAAATGGGTTATGCTTATTATGATGTTTAAGAAAGATTTAAATATGATATGTGTTATGAATGTTCCTTTTTATGTTAAAGGCATATTGCTAGCTTGATTAGTGGTTGAATGTTGATAGGAGTTATTAACGTTAGTCAATCTTAAAGACCTTCGCATATGGCTTTATTATGCTCTATTTTTGAGTTGGACAACCCAAAAATTCATGCCTGTGATAAGGTCATCACGCCCATAAATGTGTACCTAGACACGTTTCATGTCCATGACAAAGGAAGTCGTGCCTATGAAATATGAACCAAAAGAATGCCCAAAACAAACAGAAGCTTTCATGCCTTTCATCATGACTAAGAAAGTTGTGAATGCATGGGTTCACTCCCGTGAACATATATTTTTAGTTTTTCACCCTCAGTTTTCACAGTTTGAATAACAGTTATGAATGTTCGGTTTCACACCTGTGAGCATATAGTCAGGATCATGAATGAAATGTGTTTTTGGTGTAGAAGCTTTCATGTGAGTGGTGACGGTTTGATTCACAGGTAAAGAAATACCCATGAATGCCTTTCACGTCTGTTAACATGTAGTTCATGCCTATGAATCCTAGAAGTCTTAATATATGTAGTTTTAGTTTTTGATGTTATGTTATGAGTGAATAGATCACATGTTATTATTTTATGCCAGTATGAGTAAATTGCACGTAAGTGATGATAAGGTAATATACCAGTTTTGATGCTATAAACATGGTTATATGTGATGGTGGGATAAAAAAAATGAAAATAAAAGTTAAGACTTCAAAAGCCTTTTTCTTTAATCTAGGACTTGGCCTAGGATAATTTGCATGTCATTGAAGGGCTATGGTACCATAGAATATTCTCTATAAAAGGCTTTAGTAGTTAAAGCTCAGGTTAGAGCAACCTTGGTCCTCATTCCATGTGATTTTAAGGACAAAGTGGTTGAAGCTCAAGTTAGAGCACCCTTGATCCGGTTTATACTCAGTCAAGGTGTTTGAAACTCTAGAACCGCCCTTGACTTGAGAAGCTCAAGTGAGCTTTTACAGATAGTCGGCAGAGTGGCTGAAACTCTAGGAGTGCCTATATTCCATTACTCGTATTCGGATAGTCTGACTTAGATTTTTGGGCAAACATATATTAAAAATTGAATAATAATAATAATAAATTTTGGGTAAAAGAAAAACAATTATAAATAAAAAATTGAAAATTGGGAAAGTGGCAAGTCATAAGTAGAATAACATGAACTAACGAAAAAGGTAAAGTTACTATGAACCAGTTTTATGAAAATTCTTGTTAGGTTTAATGATGTTGATTAATATGGTGATTATATTGGCATGCATTAGAGTAGTATTTATGATATGATAGTATACACAAACATACTTAATATGTTATGATATGAATTGTATGGATGCAGGTTCAAATTTTTATGCTTATATGTACCACTAAGCGTTTAATAGCTTAACATATGGGTTTTTTGCATGCAGGTCAAAGCCTAAGTGATAGCAGCAGTTGACTCAAAAGAAGAAACACCTATTTTAAAAAGTCAGTGCACATGTCATATTTGTTGCTATTTGTACATGACATGGTTTTGAGCTTTTGTGTTTTGTATAAACTTTTTTATGTTAAAAGCATATATTTGAATTTAATGTTGTATTTTGTAAACAATGGGCTAGTTAAGGCCAAGTTGGTATTTTATGGAAAGGATCCTTTGGATCAAGTTAATGTAAGTTTATAAATGGTTCAATATATTCAAACAGGTTTACGAAAGTAATTTTTTTATATAAAACAGTAACTGGTAGCATCCGCCTAAATAGTCAGGAGTAATCTTGACTAGTTGGGTAGGTGTTACAGGTAAGAAAATTTGTGAGGTTGAACCTAAGCTCGATTTTAGATAAGGTTTTGTGTCTGTTTTTTTTGGTATAAAGATCTAGGTGTAGTATTTTATTATTATAGGAGCTAGAGGCAGTGGTGAGAATCATTAAAGAAATTAGGCAAGTTTGAAAGCTTGATGGGTTTAAGGCTCCATCGTTTAGAGATATGTACATATTGGCATTTTAATTTAATTATTTGCATTTTGGCATGTTTTTGCATGATAAAATGATGTGAATACATGATAAATGATATTATGGCATGATTTTAGCAAGATTTGAATGTTTGTTAGATATGGAATCAAGTAGGAAAGTTAATGAGTTTTGGTTATTCCTTTAGAATGGTTTATGATTAAAGGTGTTTTATGAAGTTAGAGGCATATTGTTAACATGATGTATGACTAAAATATTAATACGAGTGATTGACATTGGTCAATCTTAAAGCTTTGTATATGTTGTATGGCTGCTCTATTTTTAACTTGTTTCTATCTCTAAAATTTTCCAGATTCACATCCATGATACAGGGTTCACGGATGTGAATGCTCAAAACAAAAGAAGTTTCACGCCCATAAAACATATGCCTAAAAAAATGCAGTAACTCTTTATGTCTTGTTTCATAGTGAGGAAAAACATCAATACTCAATTTTAATGTTTTAAACCCATATTATCATGGTTGACATTGTCAAGAATGTATCGTTTTATGCCCGTGGAGTATAGTTCATGATCGTGAATAATGTGTATTTTATAGATTGTAGCATTCACTAGTATGTTCACGGTTTGGTTCACAGGTAAGATACCTATAAATGGCACATTCACAACTTAAGATTGAGTTATGAGCACCTCTATATCACATGTAATGCCTGTAATTATGGCCTATAAGTTATATTTTTGGTTAGTGAGAGTTGGAGTTTAAGTGAAGTTTTGAAAGTTTGAGAATTGCTGAAATTAGTTGTTTCACAGCAGTAACAATAGGTTTCATAGCCGTAAATATCAAATTTTAGTTAGCAGCTGCAATGAGGTTCTTCACTACCGTGAAAGGGTGGTTCACGCCTATGAAACAATAGATCATCATCAATGTATTCAAGGTAAAATGATGATAGAGATTTAGGCATGGGTTCTAGAGATGATGATGGAGATTTAGGCATGGGTTCTAGGAATGAGGATGTTGGTGATGGAGGTAGGACTTCTAATATGGGTGGTAGGAATGAAGATGTTGGTGATAGATGTAGGGCTCCTAATATGGGAGCTAGGAATATGGAGTAAATGGGTGAGGAAACTAATGACAATGATGCAAATGTAAGTTTAGGTACAAATATGGTAATTTCAATGATGTGAATATTAACTGTGGAGACAATGACACTGATGATAGTGGCACTAATGAAGATGACATTGATGAGAGTGACACTGATGTATCAATAGACTGTGATAACAATGAAGATAATAATGGAAGTGAAGAGTTAATTAAGGTTTTTAATGAGGACTTTATAACTAGTTCTAAAAATGTTATTAGAATGCAGTTTGAGAAATCAATTTTATATCTTAGTGCTTGTTTTTCCAATGCAATAGAATTTAGACAACTTGTTGCTAGTTATTTAATGGAAAATCACCACAAACTAAAATTCAATAAATATGAGCTTGAAAGACTAAGAGTGCAATATGAGGAACGATGTCCATTTCTATTGTTTGCATTAAAAGACAAAGGGAAAGATGGCTTGGCAAATGAAATATTTAAATATGAGCATAATTGTGTGAGGACATTCAAGAAAAAACTAGTGACAATTAACTATATAGCTCAATATTTCAAGGAGAAGTTATTTACGAATCCTGACATCAAAGTTAAATAAATGAAAAAAGAATTTGAAGAAAAGATGAATGTGCATATAAATAAAGAAAAGTGTAAGAGAGCAAGAAAATTGATAATCCAATAACTAGAAGGTAGTTACAAAAAGGAGTTCACTCCCTTGCATCCTATGTTGCTCAACTTGAAGAGAGCATCCTAGATAGCAAAATTGAGATTGAACTATGCAAGGAAGGGTTTTCTAAGGGTAGTAGAGTATTCAATAGGATGTTTGTATGTTTTGATCCATTTAAGAAATGATGGTTTGCTAGCTATAGACCAATAATTGGTCTTGATGGTGCATTTTTAAGAGGAATTGTCAAGGGAAAGGTGTTAAGTGCAATTGGGAAGGACTCTCATTCCATCTATTCAATTGCATTTGCAATTTTGGACAAGGAAAACACACAAAATTGGATGTAGTTTTTGCAGTTATTGAAGGATGAACTGAATTTAGAGGATGGAAGGAATTTCACATTCATTTTTTATATGAAAAAGGTGATGACTCATATATTTTGTGTTTTTGTGTTTTGAATTTTAAAACTTATTCATTTTGTTCATTATTGTATTGTAATGTTGTTATAGATCTACTGCCAGAAGTTGAGCACAGATGGTGTGCAAGGCATATATATGTTATTTGGAGCAAGGTTTGGAGAAGTAATGAGATGATGAAGAAGTTATGGAAGTGTGCATAGAGTCTTTTTTAAGAGGATTTTAAAAATAACTTAGATAAGATGGTTGAACATGGAACCAAAGTAGTGGAAGACCTACTTAAGTGGCCTCCTCACACCTAGTGCAAGGCATATTTCTCTACAAGGAGTACCTCCCAATGGTTAATAATAATTTATGTGAAACCTTTAACTCAATGATTAAAAGTGCAAGAGGGAAACCTATCATTTCAATGATAGATGAGATGATAATGAACAAGATTAAATAAGCAAGAGATGAGGTAGGAAAATGGCTTCCAATGTTCAGTAATGAGGAAATGACTATGTTTATTGAAAACAAGAGGTTTTTCCTATGTAGTGTTGAATTTAATGGGAATAATACATATGAGGTTAGCAGTGGAAGAGATAGGCATACTATGTTTCTGGATAGGAGGAGATATACCTGTAGACAATGGGATTTGACTGGAATCACATGTCTGCATGCAATATGAGCTTTGAATCACGTAAAAATTGATCATACTTCAGAAATTAGCATGTGGTATCACAAATCAATGTGTGAAGTAGCCTATCAATATGTAATGCCACATGTTCCAATCCTAATATTCTAGAAAGCAAAGAAGTAGCCTCTAATAGAACCTCTTAAAGTGACCAAAATGTCTGGTAGACCTAAGAAGTAAAGAAAGAGGGAAGCTAATGAGCCAAGAAATCTATTTGGAGAAGAAAAATTAAGTAAAAAGGGTACCATAATGTCATGCAGCTTATACAAATAGAAAGGACATAACAAGAGACAATGCAAGTTCAAATCTCAGTCTACATAGTATAGAGAGGAAAATATAAAATTTTTAATTTTTAATTCAATTTCTAATTGATTTATTATTAGCTTACGTAACCGGAATTTTCATTCAAATTTGTAGGCTTAAGAACAGTTTAACAACCAACGAACCTAAAATAGTTCAGATATCAGTATGACAACTGCCACTAATGCAAGAAAAAGAAAAGGAAAAATTCAATAACAACATCTAATTTAGGGGCTAAGGCTACCAAAAGAAGAGAAACTAGCTTTGGGTTGCACTATGATGAAAAGACTGGAAATACCACTTGGAATGTGAGTCAACAATAAATTTCTTTAATGTTGCATGTATTGAGTAGTATTTAATCCTTTTTTTGTTTTTAATAATTAATTTTGGTATATTTTTATTGAGATATAATAAATGTTTAATGTGTGAGATGTACTGATTTATAATGAGACTAGGTTTTTTAGTAATGATTTATACTAATTACCAAAGTTTTTAGAACTATAAGTGATTTGAGTTCAATTAATTTGTGTTTAGTTTAATTATTGGTTAATGCATATCTTATCACAACCATCATAGTCAAATGAAAGGGTTTGTTTCCTACATTTAAAAAGACTGGTAATATTTTTCTTAGCTCTTTACTTACTGTTTATTTTCTTACAAATAATTTCCCAATTCACAATGAAATGATGGTTAATTCAATGCCTACAAGACTTGAGTCTAGAGCATAACATATAAATATTTAATTTGGTCATCTAGGATCACAAGTTTTCATACCAACTACTTTGCATTATAAACCTTCAGGATTGAAATGGTAAGTGAATTCATGTGTTACTAGCAACCAACTACAGTAGAAAAATGAGCAAAGAATAAGGCATTTTTAAAAGAGGGGAAAGTCTAATGACAACATAACAGCTTCAACTGCTTCGAATTCACATATCAACTATTATGTTAATGTGACAATTTTTGCTACTTTTTGTGAATTTTGTGCAGGGATATAACTATAATTTTTTTGGTATGGCAGCTATAGTACAAGCCAAAGCATGTTGTTTGTATAAAAAGGCTTTGTACATTTTGTTTTTTTTGTATGGCAGCAATAGTATATTTTGTTGCCTTTTTCCATATGTTGCAAAGATAGAACATTTTAGTATCTGAGAATTGTTTTCGTTGTGATGGCAAAGTCATCCATGTATTACAGTAATTATAATTGTAATTATAATTATATGAATGAAATATCAATTATTTTGCATGAGGTATGCATTCTTGTGGTACCATTGGAAAAACTTACACCCACTTACATGCACTTAACACATATAACACATCATTACTCACTGTACCAAAAAAGTCATAAACTATTTAAGCAAGCATATATGACATACAAATTTAAAATCTCACTTTGTTGTTTGGACACCCATAAAATTTGCGACTTGGGTTTGTTTCCGTCCATGAGGTCCATCTCTGAGCAACCAAGTTCCAATGGCAGAAGCTAGGCACAACATTATCGTTGATGGCTTCCTTCGATTTTCAAAAATTGAAGATGATGAAGCCATAATAATGCTCTTCAATACAAATTCAATACAATATGTGTTTTTTAAATTCAAATCCCTAACTCCCTAATTTCAATTTGCATGTGAGAGGAAGAAAATTCGACATTGAGAGAGATATCGGGTTTTAGAGGAAGAAATTTAGGGTTTATGCAAATTTTTAGTCATACGTTTATTTTTTTAATGACTTAAATGGCACTATTTCATTAAGACATGTATTGAATCTCCAAATGAGTCATACTATGTTGTTTTATGTTTTTCATTTTTTTAATTTTAAATTCTCAACATGATGTCGTTTTAAAAAGTTAGAAGAGGGAATTCATGTTGACATATGTCACGTTGTTATTGGTTTAAATGTAGCGCTCCCTTACCCTACTAATCGCTAATAGGATATGGAAGTGCTACTAAGCTCATTTAATTTAAAACCAACGCTCAATTTTGTATAAATATTTTTTTTATTTCAATTTTTGAGTTTATTATTAGCGGAATATTTATCACCATATTTTTTTCCATTTAAATATATATCTAGTGATGGGAATATTGTGATTCAAAATAACTTATTCATTAAACCATGATATTTAAAAATATAACTACAATAATTCTAGATATATATAATTACCAAATCCATTACTTATAAATATTACAAGCCACAAATTTACATCAACAAAATTCTTAAAACTTAATTTTTACAACATCATTTTCAAAACATACAAAAAGAACTAGACTGCTGCAATCTGATCTTGGGGTTCCCTCTTCTTCGGTCGCCCTATCGGAACAGCTACTTCTACTTATCTGCGCGTGAAACACACGCGCTAAGCTACTAGCTTAGTGGTACGTTTGGCAACTATCCAATAATTACATAATAATTCTAAAATGAAATTTTAGAAACTACAATTAATCTATTTAGCATGCCAAATATTCAATTAATAATACACTATTTTCTTCATGCAAAAATATTTAATTCATCAATTATGACATTTTATTCATTAAGCATGCTTGAAATTTTAACAATACAAGATATAAAATTTACAATATCAATTTCATACTTCACATCATTTTTTTTGTTATTTATTTAATAGCCCACGACATCTTGGACTCCGGCAGCCCGTTGGTCTCAGTGAGACGGCGGGTGGGTTCTCATCCTCGAGTAAGGCGGAACCCAGCCGTTACATTAAAAGTGAAAGCAAGTTATCTTAATGGCATTCGCTAACGATTGCAAATGGATTTGAATCGCTAACGATAGAAAATGGATTTGAAGTTTAGGGGCTCAATTGCACCTATTTTTAACTTAAAGGGTTTAATTGTATTGAGTCATATTTTAGGATGTGACTCATTCTTTTAGGTATAGTTTGAGGATAAATTTATAACTTTGGCCTGGAATATTACACTAGACTTTTTTTGTAAAAACTCCCTAATAAAATAAGAATGTAAAACATAAAGATCAACACATTCTCAATGTTGCTAGAATAATAAAATTCCAAAGTTATCTCCCAAATTCATATTAACCTGAATTTGTTTCTCACTTAGTCCAGTTGATAAATAGAACTCCTACACCTACTCTCCAAAATAAGACTCCCTATGAAGTCATGTAAAATAAAGTTCCACATCTAAGCCATATTAGAGTCTTTGGTTGCCCAACTTATACCTCCACTCTCTCATAAGATAGAGCCCAATTAAACAGTAGAGCCCACAAGTGATTTTTTTTTTTTGTTATTCCTTATAATCATTCCAGTTTAGACTATCACCTTTCACCTTCTACTTATATTACTCCACTTGTTTCAAAACAAACTTCATTCACCTGTTGCTCTACCAATTTTGCAAAGATCTCTTCTACTGATGTAACTTTATTAGGTACTCCTTATGCATTTTCCAAGGTTCTCTCATATGATAACCTTGGTTCTGCTTATAAACATTATGTTCATTATATTTCTATTTTTATTCCTGTTGAACCTAAATGTAATAACCAAGCTATTCAATCTCTTCTGTGGCTTCAAGTTATGAATAATGAGGTCCAAGTCCTAAAAGGAAATTGCATTTGGGATTTTGTTCCTCCACCAGCTGGCAAAACTCTCATTGGTTGTAAATAGGTATAATGGATAAAATACAATGTTGATAGCTCCACTGAAAGGTTCAAAGCCAGGTTAGTGGCAAAAGAATTTACACAAAAATATGGTGTTGATTAAAATTTCTATTCTACCTTCCCGGAATTCATTTTTCAGGAAATTCAGCAGCTATGAAATTGGTTCTTAGAGCAATTTGACATCAACAATGCATTTCTCTATAGAGATTTGCATGAGGAGGTTTGTATGAAATTGCCCCAAGGTTTTCATACCACCATTCCTAATGTAGTGTGCAAGCTCAACAAATCTTTATATGGCTTAAAACAAGTCATTCGACAATGGCATTCTCAATTATCAGATTCTCTGCTTCAACATGGATTCTCACAAGCAATTGCTGACAATTCTTTGTTTATTAAAACAACATCAAGCTCTTTCATTGCTCTTTGTTCTACGTTAACAATGTGATACTTGCAATTGATTTTTATGGGTGAGATTGATGCTATTAAGAGTTATCTTCACTCTACTTTTTGTATTAAAGACTTAGGCCCTTTAAAATTCTTTCTTGGTTTTGAAGTGGCCAAAAATTCCAGAAGTGTCAGATTTGCCAAATATAATTTGGAAATTTTGAGTGATCATGATTTTCTAGGTAGTAAACCAACTAAAACTCCAATGGTATTCACAGGATCCAATTCTAATACTAATTCTCCTCCTTTATCAGATAATACTTCTTATAGGTAAGTTTTTTTTATCTTACAAACACCCGACTTGATCTAGTTACACCTTAGCCAATTCTTGGATCGGCTTGCCCAGTTTCATTTATCAACTGCTCATCGTATTTTAAGGTACTTGAAAGGCACCACTGGCTAAGGCTTGTTTTTCCTTTCTACTGATACACTTGAATTGAAGGCTTTCTCTGACTCTGATTGGGTTATACGTGCCCTGACACGAAGGTCCATAACTGATTATTGTGTGTTCTTGGGTTCATCTTTAATCTCCTAAAAATCTAAAATGCAAACAATAATTTCCAAGTCATTTGATGAAACAGAGTATTGCGCCATGGCCAGTACCATTTTTGAGTTGCAATGACTACTTTATCTTCTTAATGACTTGCATATTTCTCAAGCTAAACTAGTTGGTATGCACTATGATAATCAGTTTGTCATACACATTGCATACAACCTTATTTTCTACAAACGTACAAAATACATTGAACTTGATTATCATGTGGTTCATGAGAAACTTAAGAATGGTGTTCTACATCTACTGCATATTTCTTCCAAAGTTTCCAAAGTTTTCTGTCCAAGCTAGGAGTCCTCAACTTATTTACTCCTAGCTTACAGAGGGGCAACATAGCTATTCTAGTTGCCTGTATTAGGTTTATATATAGAGCTCTAGCTTCTATTATTGGAGTTATTCAATTCATAAGTTTTTTTCTCCAAAAATCTCTATAATATGATACCCCTTAACCTAAAATTTCTAGGTAATCATACATAATATAATTATTTAATTATTTAATATGTATGTATATATAATAATTTAATATTAGATGATAAGGGATGACTTAATTATTATATTGAGTTGAGATATTTAATATAAATTATATATATTATTCAATAGACATATATATTATATAATTATTTTGTAATATGTATTTAAATATATTTTATATAGAGTTTTTAAATAATATCAGTACATCATTTTATGTCATTTTACATTTTTCAATTACGTTTTTAGCTAGTTTTATCCAATATTTTTAATTCTACTATATTTTCAACTACTAGATTATTAACTATCAGTTAATTCTATCAAACAGAGTCTTAGTTATCGTGTTGTATTTACGTCAGGCAAATTCATTACTAGGATAAAGCATTATTTTTTAAATTTTAAATGTGTTTCATACCAATAACTCAAACTTGAGATTTTTTATTAAGAAAAAATGGATTATTACCATCTTATTCACTTAGGGTATTATTATTATTAGTACTGGTAGTAATAGTAATATACCCAGGCATGAAATATATATATTAAACCACAAAAGGTAATTTCTATATTTTGCGCACTTTCTTGAACTTTCTTTCGGTTGTTTCCCATTTTGATTACAAAAAAATTGGATTTTCTTTCATACAAAGAGCGGTTGGCCATCAATCATACATATCGACACAAAGACATAAGCTCTGCTTTATGTTCATTGTTCTCAGGGACACTGGATATTAACACTTCTTGTTTTATTTGCTTTCTTATTTTAGTCTTTGTTATATTAATTTACTGAATTTGATTTTTTTTCTTTTATTTATCTGGATCACCAATAAGCATTAACGGTTTCTATAAACGAAACAAAAACTTCAGAATTGCAAGACTAAACCAGAAAGACATACAGAATTTTCATATTAAAGAAAATATAGTTTGCAAGAACAATAAAAAATATTGTATTCCAAAATTAATAAACACCATATATACCTTGTGCGGTAGTGGGTCTCCAATTATTGGTATCCATCATAGTTCAATTGTTTTTTTGCCCAACATGAATGTATATATGTTTGTATGATAATCATAAATTCAAATATCAAAAGAAATTAAAATAAGTATACCAATCTCTAGTCTATCTATATCACTTATCACTTTTATAATATTCTCATTAACGACAAAATAAAATCATAATTTATAAAAAAATTAAATAAATAAATATTTTAAGATAATTAAGAAACAATAAAGACGAAGGATTAAAAATTATCCCTTGTTTAAAATGAAACTGATAGATAAATGATAAATATCTGTTTAAATTCTATTTATGTTGACTCATTTTAAAATATTATTAATAGTAATTTCTAAATAAAATTACTTTCATAGACTCTCATTTCTTATTGCCCCACTTGACCATTTTATGCTCCACTTTTATCGTGCATCCTACTTAAAACGTTTTCAAAATTATAGTAATATGTTGATAATAACTCCTCTCTCATTGTTTCTAAAAAAATATAAGAGCACCTAACATAAATGGTTTGAATAATCACTAAATATTGTTGAAAAAAAAAATCTAATTGACTGGATAAACATTCTAGTATTTTATTAAAATTTCAATTCTAGTAATTATGTGCATATTTAATTAAAATGTCATATTTGTTGTTTATTTTATGCCTTTTTTTTTCCATAATTTAATCATTTATGGC
This sequence comes from Triadica sebifera, assembly GCA_023653625.1. Classification (NCBI taxonomy): domain Eukaryota; kingdom Viridiplantae; phylum Streptophyta; class Magnoliopsida; order Malpighiales; family Euphorbiaceae; genus Triadica; species Triadica sebifera. The sequence continues at coordinate 2,627,309 of CM042910.1, forward strand.
TTTTTATCCTCTTTGTATGATATGCCTAAAATAAGGGATACCCGTGCGGCTATCCTTTATGTTCACGTGGACAAGTTACAAAATGTTGTGATATAATATATTTTATTTTGTCATTATTTATTTATTTATTTCTATTTGTAATATTAAACATTTTTTTTAATTTTTTCATATTATATGTTTTAAAAGATATATAATCCATTTAATCATTTTTTGTGCATTTTCATATTCATATAAAATGTTGTTTTGTTTCTGTTTAGTGGAAATTCGTGTGGATCTAATTAAGATTTGTGCAGATATCAAGAATATTTGTGTGGATATTGTCTATTGGACAATAAGTTTACTTCTTATTTTTGTCTTTTTTTTTATTCTATAATTTTATTTAGGCCTCATTTATTTATAAATTTATTTTTTTGAATTGATATCATAGCGGAATAATAGGTAAAAATTATCTTGTAATTTAAATTGTTTTTTTATTTAAAAATATGTGACTATTATATGATTGAAATGAGCTTATATTAGATAATTATGAACCTTATATTTAAGACTTAATCTTTAAATTATATAATTTTTATTTAAATAAGTAATTTAATATTTTGCATTTATAAATTAATTATATAAATTTATAATAAATTTTAATTTTAATTTACATACTCAATTTGATATATTCTCCTCAACCGATATATTTAAACCTTAATTGAATTTTAATTTAAGAGAACTAAATTAAATTAATAAACTAAATCATAATTTAATCAATTGAAATTTAATTACTCAATTTAATAAGCTAAATTTTAATTTAACAAATTGAACTTCAATTTACATCAATTAAATCAAATTAATCAATTAAATTTTAATTTAATTGACTGAAATTCAATTTAATCAATTGATTCCAAAATTAATCAATTAATCTCGAATTCAATCAATTGAATCAAATGAATTGCTTGAATCCCAATTTAAAAATGTTTATTAAAAATATTATTTATAATTGACTCTAAATTTTAACCAGAATATTTTAGAGAGAGAATTTTTTGAAAATAGTAATAAGAAATAAAATCTAATTATAATATGAATTTAAAATAAAGATTGTTTAATTTATTAAAAATTAATAATAAAACTTCACATATTTTAATTTAAATATGTATTTTTCAAAAATTCAACTTCAAATTAATACAAAAATATTTCCAAGTATAATAATATCTATATTTATATATACTATTTTAAAAAATAATAAATTTTATTTATTTGTAAATTCTTTAATTTTTCAAAAATCATAATAAAAATAACTTTTAAAATTTAATATTCATCATGTATTAATTTCTCAAGTAAAATATTTTATGATAAAAAAATAAATTTAAAAGTAATGTATATAAAATTTTATCATGATATATATTAATAACGAAAATTCAAATATTTAAATTCAAATTTATTAATTGTATATATTTTTTTAATAATGTAAATAATTTTATGAATAATTAAATTGATTATTATTATTATTATATATATATATATATATGCAAATAAATATTAAATTGATATTTTATTTTGAATATCCGTAAGTTAATTGATTCCAAATATATGTAAATGAGTTTTGGCAGACGGTGATGATGTGGCACGGTGGTAAAAGCTCTTGAATATTTCCCATTGGCCCCAAGTTCGACTACTCTCCTGTGAGCTAAATTCTTGCATTTTGAACCGGCTCATTATCAATGCCATAACCAGGTTTAAGAGATTTTTGATTAATCTATCAGAATAGAATATATTGAAGGAAGGTGATAATTTCATTTAATGATTAAAATTAAAAGTAAAAGTAGTTGATTTAATGAATTTAAAGTCTAAAATTAAACAGATGCACGCTACAATGGCTAGTTTATTTATGACTATTTAATATTCTGCAATCTTCTCCAATATTTTGACATGGAATTTGATGTGGATTAAGATCTTCAATGCTTGTAACATTTTTTTTCCTCATCTATCCTTTTTTTTAATTTTATGTTTTTCATTTATTCTATACTTTTATATTTTATTTTATGATGAATGTATATATATAACATCCTTATAACACTTATTTTATACATTCATTATATAGATAAATACGATTATAGCCGATATATGTCAATTTTTTTATCTTAATTTAATAACCATAATATTATCAACACTTAATTAATTCTTTTTATTTTTTTAAAAAATTTCGACGGCATAACTAACTCACCTACAAAACAAACAATCCAAAACCTATTTTTGGACACAACAATCCATATATAATTTAATATATTTTTTATTCAACCACAATTATTTACACATATAATAATTCACAAATATTCTTTTATCAGAATATATACATAATTTTATTCATACAATATCATATCTAAACCTATATATACATGTCATTTTATATAATAATCTACAATTATTTCAATATTCTGTCAGCTCCTAAAATTTGTATGTCTGCTCTTGACTTTTCTGCTACTACATGTACGCAGTGAAATAACTACGTGTTAAACATTAATATGTTCAATGGTGATTACTAATTTAAAAATTTTCGCTAACTATATTTTCATGCAACTATACATGCAATAATATTTTTAATATACTATTCAATTTTTCTCTTTAATATATAATTTTTTATCGATACATTATTTTTAAATACTTTTAATTCAATATTTAATATCTTTATTTTTTATTATTTTTTTCTAAACTTTCAATTTCTTTCAATTTAGTTCGTTTTTACTTTAATTATCCATTTTTTTCTTATTTATTTATTTATTTTTTTCAATTATTTATTTTTACTACATAATTTAATATCTATCTTCCACTTATTTTTTATTTTTCAACTTTATTATTTTTTTGTCACATTTATCATTATTATGATTATGCTATTTTTTTTATCATGCATTTTTTTCATTTATCTTGTATTTCTCACTTTTATTATTTTTCTTATATTTTTCACTTATGTCATGTTTATCATATTTTTCATTTTAATCACTTTTCTTATATTTTATTTACAATTGTCATTTTAATAATTTCATTCACATTTGCTACTATTATCATATTTTTCATTTGCATAATTTTTTATCATATTTTTCACTTAAATCGTTTGTACTCCTTTTATTCACATTTGCCCCTAGTTTCAATCCGATAGAAAATTTTCGAATCGGATACATGAGACCTGAACCTCAAGAGTCCACTACACTGAAGAGTAATCCCGAAAGATCACCCGAACACTACACTGTATACTGAATCACTGAATTACAATCACTGAAGTAGACCATCATTGGCCTACATAAGCGAATCATCATGACCCGCACAGCGGTAATAGTGTCCCTATGGCTAGTCAATTATATACTGAGCTAGATTTAATCATCAAAAAAATAACTAATGACATTATTTTATTTATTCAATTCAATTTCTATTAAAATCATAAATTCCATTGTTTTTATATTATTAACCACTTAATAATTTATTCTTTCATAACAATTTTATATCTACCAAAATTTTTCACATTTTTCATTCTAATATATCAATTAAGTTATAAACTAATTAAATATATTTTATTCATTATTTTTCATTTCATACATAAGATCATCAATAAATAGAAAAAATATTCAATATTTAATTTAAAAATTTTCAATAAATTTCTACACACTTAAAATTATATTTTCTTGCATTTCATGACTAAATTTTTATTTAATTAGTAAAGAAAATATTAATTTATCCTCTTTTATTTTTCGGCCTATATTTAATTTTCATCATTAAATTTTTTCTTTCACTTTCTAATTATTCATTTTACTAATTAATACATTCATTATTTCATATATATCATAATATTACACTAAAATGTATTTATTCCTTAATATTCATTTTTCACATAATAAGGTCACATTTTATAATTTCCACTATTTATTTATTTTTATTGAAATTAATCATTCTAATTCACTTTTCATAATCCATTAATCATGTTTTAAGCATTAATTAACAATTACATACAAAACACACAAATTTCTAAATTTTCATAACCCTATATCATACTTAATTAATAGAAATAATTAGATAATAGAATCACTAAGCTTAATTGCTTATTTTGGTCCTCCTAAACTTCTTTTTCCTTTGCTTTTTCCTTTGAAGCACTTTCACCTTCTCTTGAACCTATCATAGATTTCCTTCATTAATCCACCATTATTTTACTTTCTTAGCTCAAATAAACTTTATATTTATTATCTACATATCTTAAACTACCTATTTGAACCATTAAACTAATTTAAAACCATAAATTTTATTTACCTCAAATTAATATCCTAAACTTTCTCTTTTGATTTTCTTCCACTTTAGTCTTCCAAATAAAGATTAAAAGCTTTTATTAGCTACTAAAGAGACTGGAAATATTTTTTGGTGGTTGATTTTAGTGTAAAAAGTAAAAAAAAAATGAAAGAAAATTGGAAGAAAAATGGGAAATGTGGGTTTCGGCCATACAAGGGGATTTGGGGAAGAAGATTAAGCAGAATTCTCTATATTTAGGCCAATTTATAGTAACTCTCTTTAGTAGCTAATAAAAATGGGAAATATGGTTGATTTTAGTGTAAAAAGTAAAAAAAAAAATGAAAGAAAATTGGAAGGAAAATGGAAAATGTGGGTTTCGGCCATACAAGGGGATTTGGGGAAGAAGATTAAGCAGAATTCTCTATATTTAGGCCAATTTATAGTGACTTAAATTGGTTGGGCTTAGGTCAAATAAAGTTCAACCCATTTAGACCCAATTATACATTCTAAATTAATTTTCTCACTTTTCAAACTCAATTTCACCCAAATTTAATTTCATAATTCATAAAATATTTTTATATGTTTACACAATTTTTTTTTAACTCAATAGGAGTTCGTTTTCTGTCTAGCTCACTTAAATCAGATTAATAGTTTAATTTTTAGTATTACCGTAAAATTTCTTTTTCACTGTCAAATAATCCTTAATATTATTTAGAGTCTATCCATATTTTAAAATAAATTTTTAGATATCGTTTGTTATTTTTCATAATCCGGTCAAAGTATGGTCAACTAACTATTTAATTAAATCGGATATCTTTTTTTTATAAATTTTGACTTTTGAGGACATATATTTTTTGATGATAAAAAAAATATTTTTTATCCATTAATGTATTTTTGACTTCCAAATATACTGATCAATATCAAAAATTGTAGTTTATAACTAACCCGACATTTGACTCATTACAATATATATATATATATATATATATATATATATATATATATATATATATATATTTGATGTGAATAATTTAAATTCAATTGTACGGTAGAATAATGATAGATAAATAATAGTGGAAAAAAATTGTGCAAATTGAGCTATGATTAAAAAAAACAATTCTAAACTCTTTATGAGTTTCAAATCAAATTAATTGACTAATTTTTATAATTATTTATAAACTATTTTTCTGAAATAAAAAAATATTTATTTATCTACTTTTAAATTCTTTCCATCAAAATTTAAAAAAATAAAAAATAATAACATTTTCTCCAAATTTTTTTTTTTCATGTCAACGCCGAACCAATCTAACTTTATTTTCTGATCCAACATTCGCCACTAATTTAGGATGATAAGGTGGTGAAGTTTACAAGTAGTAGCCTACTAGTAGGCTAACTAGAGGCGATAATACTGTGAGTTGAAGCACTCTAATGGGCCGTATGGCGATAGCACTTTTGAAATTTGGACACAAATCTCCCGATTTGAATGTGATATTTTCCATTTTATCTCTATTTTCATCCTTCCAAATTCATACTTTCTCTCACATTCTCTTTCCAAAATTGCCTTGTGCTATCTTTACCTACGAAGAAATGGAGCTCATATTTGACGGGATCAAAACTGAATATTTGAGCTCTGTCTACAACTGGAGCTCGGATTTTCGTCAACATCTTCATCAGCAAGCAACGTCGCCGCTAGCCTCATAGACTCTGATAGTTGTTTCAGCTCCTCAACTGCCTCCATTTCAAATCGAAACAAACAAAATTATCAGTAAAGCAAGAAGCAATCCAAAAAATAGAAAAATCCTATGTGCAATTGATTGATGGATAGAAAGAAAAGAAAATAAAGGAAAAAAAATAAGGAGATGGTGCTTTGTATGAAAAAGGGAAAAGGTTTGTTTTTTTTTTTTTTAAATTTGCAATTAATTGATTGAAAGAAAAGAAAAACGAAAGAAAAGAAAAGAAAAGCAGAGAGAGAGAGAGAGAGTGCTTTGTACAGGAAAAGAAAAGCAGAGTGCATTTTGTTTTATTTTTATTTTCCAATTGATTGATGCATGGAAAACTAAAAAATAAAAGAAAATGAGAGAGAGAAAGAAGAAGGTATTTTTATCAATTAACCATTAAAAAATCACACAGTAAAAAGGTATGTGTGACATATATTTATAATATATATTTTATATATTTATTAATTTATGACTTTAGATGTATCAATTAAATAATAATTATATATGCGAGAAAACAACAAAAAGGTACATTCTCAAAAAGTTTAAAAAATTGTTTATTATGTATTTTCTAATGTTAAAAGTCACATAGTAAAATGTATATTCGACTTCTGTTTATAGTATATATTTTATATATTTATTTTATTCATAATTATTAAATAGTTAGTTTATAGAAAAAATAATTATATATATAATTTTTTTTATATATAACGTGCCCTAAGTTTAATTTAGAAAAAACATTACTTTTTTTTGTTTATGCATTTCGTTATTTTTGATCCTTACATTGCTATCTATTTATATTTTTCACGAGATTGAATTCAATTAAAAGTATAGTAAAAATATATGTGAAATATATATATATATATATGTATATAATTTGTTTAATATACAAAAAAGTTATAATAAAATATAAAAGTATATGTGAGGTATATTTGAATATATATGTAAAATATATATCAATATATATAAGGTATTCTTTAAAAAAATATTACCCTTTTTTTCTAAATTCTTATTTATTACTTCATATTTTGAATATTAGAATCAAAATAATATTTATAATTAATAAAATTTATAAAAAAAATGATTATATAAAATAATCACATATATTGACATATATATATTATACATATACTGAATGTATATTTTTAACCTTATCATAATTGTTTTATATACTTTTCATATCCTTAAATTAATATAATAACCTTTATAACAATTAAAAAAACAATAAAAAGTTAGAGAATGGCCAAATCTTATGGGTCACATCTACTTGTCAAAGTCATGTTTGCTTTTTTAAAAGCAAAACACTTTCTCGCTCTCTTTCTTGCAAGAAAGAAAGAAAATAAATGAAAATGAGAGAGAGATAAGAGGTGCTTTTGTACGATTCAGTGTTTTTAGTAGTGAAAGAATTTTTTTTTAATTTTATTTTACAATTGATTGATTGATAGAAAGAAAAAAAAAAGAAAAAAGATGGAGTGAGATATTTGTACGGAAAAGTGAAAATGTTTGTTTTGGATTTTTTTTTGGCAATTTTGATTGAGTGATAGAAAAGAAAAAAGAGAAGAAATTTGGTTTGAAAAAATATTTTTGGAAAAAAAATTTATTTTTTAATTTTTTAAAATTTTAAAAATTGCTTTAAAAAAGAATTAGATAAATAGATTTGAAAAAATTAATTTATAAAAAATTAAAAAAATTAATCAATTAAATTAAATACATAAAGAGACAATTTGTTTATTTTATTTTCCAATTGGTTAATGAATGGAAAGTGAGAGAGAGAGAAAACAGATGGTGTTTTTATCAATTGACTCTTATATTCATTTTTAACTCATTTACTATTGTTTGCAGACGGAGACAAATAGTGATGATCGTTGGACGTATTCTAATGGAGCATTTGCTTTGGGATAAACTCAAATGAGTAAAAAGGTAAAAGTGAAAAAAAAAAAAAGAAAAGAGGAAGAAGAAGAGAAGGGAAACTGTATGGTAAGAATAAAAATTAAAGGTATTTTTGGAACCGGTTCTTTTTTTGAAGATTTTTGGGGGCAGTGAGAATGGTACGCCAACCAGAGGCGACAGAAGCACCTCTAATGGGCCGTATGGTTAGTACATATTCTGGGGCAGTGGGAATGGTTGGGGCTACTCAGGCCGCCGCCACCTGGATTTCTGAGCGCCGATGGTATAATCATTCGACTAATTCTTGCTCTCGGGGTTCAAGAATGGGGGCATTATACCCAAATTGTGTGGCGGAGAACTGCCAGAGTTGGTTGTGCTGGAGTTTCTTGTTTGGGGGGTAGGGGTGTTTTTATTACTTGCTACTATGGTCCTCTGTTTTTGAAATATAGTTTTAATGAGATTATAATTAATTTTTATTTTCTCATGTATGATGTGTCCTGATGTAACTCTATTTCTGATCAGATGATTTTCCTCTTTTGTGTTTATTGTAAAATCACATGGAATTTTGGCTAAATTAATAAGAAAAAATGTCCTGAATATTTTGAGATAATGCTAACTTATTTTATTTTATATGTAGCTCTTGTTCTCAGCTGGTTGGAGAGAGAAATGGAGTTTTTATCAAGCCAAAAAGTATCTTTTGCTCTCTGAATTATTATACCTTTTTTTTTCCTATTTGGTTCCTAAAATTCTATTGTGCTTTGTTGGATTCAAAATAACTATTTCAATATAAATTGAGTAATCAATAAGAAAAAAAATTTGATAGGTCCCATTAGATCCTAAAACTATCATTTTTTTCTATTATATATATATATATATAATTCAAGGTATAAAAATTATTTTTTCCTTTTATCAATATGTGGTTTGTGGCTTGGCCTTCTTGCATTTCTGCCAAACACATAACAGATGCATATTCTGAAGAAAATGTGCATATGAGCCAATTAATTAAATCATTAATAATAATAATAATAATAATAATAATAATAATAATAATAATAATAATAATTACTGCTGAAAAAGAGCTTTAGTAGTCTAGAGATAGAAATTTATAGGCTCAACATAATTACAATCAAATACTACAAACATAAAACTATATATGAGCAAATTTTAATGTCATGTTCAAGCAATAACACCAACCATTATGATGATTGATTTTTAGTTTAATTGATTCAGCAATAGTATAAGCACCACCAAATTAGGCCTAATTATAGTTATCACTGATCAATAAGGCCTTTCACCAATATAATTACCTGGAGGATCATAATTACAGGTCATAAAAACATCTCCATCATCACAAACAGCACGAGCACACCCAATTCTCCTTGTATTTTTCCACACAATTTGTGTATAATGCCCACACATTTGGCCTTCCTTACATGTGTTTGTTGCATAGCTATAATACTTCTCTTCACTTGCCCATGCACTCACAGCATCACTTGGTGTCCATGTTGACCCACTTCCCCAATATATATTCTCCCCTAGCTTGAAGTCTCCTTCTGGAAATGAGTGCTCCACTTTGCAATCTTCTTTCCTTAGCCCTGCCCACCATCTTGCGTACTTCTCTAGCTGAAAATCCCACATCAATGGGAGCTCCCATTTAGCTGCCCTTACTAAATTGTGTGCGAACAAGAATTCTAATGACTCTCCAATGCAACCCCAACATAGTTTCTTTGAGATTTTGTATATGGTCTCATTATCTGGCTTCTTTCCTGGTGAAGACGATGAATCACAAGTAACTAAATTACTGTTGTTAGCTAAGGTGATGAAGAAGATGAAAACAAATAAGCTCAAAACTTGCAATTGAGGCTTCATCTTTTTTCTGTTTGGAGGGTTTTGTTGTTTTATGGCGCTAACATTAGAAGCCCTATTGCTTTATAGGATGGAAATATGTCTTCATCATGAATTATTTGTACATCAAAATTTGAAAAAAATAATATTTTGGGACCTAATTTTTACAAATTTGTGCAATTAAGTCCTTTAACTGAATAATTTTCAATTGACTCCTTTAATTATCGATTTTGATAAATATGTCTTCATCATGAATTATTTGTATATAAAAATTTGAAAAAAAATATTTTGGGACCTAAATTTTACAAATTTTTGCAATTAAGTCTTTTAACTAAATAATTTTTCAATTGACGCCTTTAATTATGAAATTTGTTATTGCTTTATACGATGGAAATATGTCTTCATCATGAATTATTTGTTTATAAAAATTTGAAAAAAAATATTTTGGGAGCGCATTTTTACAAATATTTGCAATTAAGTCCTTTAACTGAATAATTTTTCAATTGACTCCTTTAATTATCAATTTTGAATAATTTAATCCCACAATTGAAAATTTTCAATTAACTATAGTTTATTATACACTAACTATTTCATATATATATATATATGGACTAATTGATAATTTATTCAGTTGGCTTTTATTAAATTAATAATATAAAAATCAATTGCATAAACTTACAATTTAGGGATTCGATTGTATAAAATTATAAAGTTCAAGAACCAAAATACAATTTTTTTCTAGAAATTTATACATGGTTGAATCAGTGAGATCCACACTAATCTATAATTTTTACGTTCCATCTAACAACGTATAATGGTTGAGTAATTAATTTAGGTATGAATTATCTTATCCAATTAGCAACCCTATGTATATAATTTCAAGAAGATATGGACGGTCACAATATGATTCAAGGAAACTCAACACCGATACGGAGTGTGTGGATTACAAGAACCAATCATGGTAATAGTGGAATTATTATTTGTGCACGGAATGTGGTGGGCAGTGGGCATTGCATTTTTCCATTTTGTTTGAAATGTGTATTCCAATGATTAAAGGGCTCCCGTGAGTAGATTTGTTACTCCCGTGAGCTCTTGTTGTTTGTATTATAGGACATTGGGCATTTGTGTAAGCCTAAGAGAATTCTAGAACAGAAATGCCACACCACTAACTTTGATACTAAAAGTATATAAATCATGTTTTTCTTTTTTTGTTGTCTTTATAACATCTCGAAGCATTGTATGCTTGAATAAGAGGAATGAGAAGAATTCTCTGCAACAGAAGTTGTGGCTGTCAAGCTACCAAATATCTTAACTCCAAGGAAGACAAATGGAATCAATCGACAGCTAAAGGAATTGGAGTCAATGATTAACAAGGAAGTTTAATTATACTTATTTTTTAAAAAAAAAAATTATTTGTAGAAAGTTATAGATGTTAAAGTTATTTTTTGTTTGTTTGTAATTAGTTGTTACTTTTTAGTTTTTTATAATGAGTTGAACAAGATTAAAAGAGTATTTGATTCATATATTGAATGTAGCTTATATATAATTGATAGTGGATAAAGATTAACTAATTAATTTTAGCTAATGATTGTATTATTTTACTATAATTTAGTATGTTTTGTTATTGTGGAAGAAATTTTTTTCCATTCTTGCATATTTTTAAGAGCTGAATTCCATTTAATTTATTTAAAAAAAATGTTTCTTTCATCCTCAAAATCTTCAAAGTTGCATTTTTAATATATGTAATTCCTTCATGCACTATATGTACCTTATTAGGAGCCATCTATTTCTCTATTGGGCATAAAGAACAATTTATAATTTTGTTGGTAAAAAAAAGTGAATTAAACTCACAAGAAAAGTCAACTAACGAAAGTATGAACTCTATAAAGATCATGCATAAGCTAGGCATAAAATGTTAGTAAGAGATCGACAAGAAAATGAGTCTTTATTCCAAATTTATGAGTCTCATTAGCTAGAAAATCTTCCGCGAAATCTGCCTCCCAAAAATTACTATAGAATCGGTTGTCCTTAAACTTCTTCATTAACTCATTAATAGATTCAAGTGAATGACAATTTACTAGAATGCTCCAATTTTTTTAAATAATCTCTATCACACACTTATTGTCAGATTCAACCAACAACTTGTTGATGTCCAGCGAAAGTACAAATCTAATGCCTTCATAAACAACATATAATTTAGTTCTTGTGATCTCACAATACCTAGATTGTAACACTTATCAATTTAGATCTTGAGTTGCGAGTACACCATAGGGTTGCAACACTAAATATCAACGTCCAACTTTTGATTAAAAATGATATTTGGATGTTTACATGATTATTAAAAATATTGGTCATAATTATTAAAATGGAGGATTTAACATGATTAGAAGGAATACAAGTATAGTGACATAACATTAATATTTCACAAGTGTAAAATTTTAAACTAATAAGTTGACCATAACTTTATATGATGAGTGAATTTAAATGTGTGGTGGAGATTTAAAAACACATGTGGTATAATATGAACCCTTAAACAAGGGGAGTAAGATGGACATTTAAGAGAGATCAAAATGGAATTTTTTGTCATAGTGGTATAAATGGACTTTTTTTTCTCTCTCTTTCCTTCATTTATTTCATACCTCATCCCCTTCCTCTCAATTCTTCATGCAAGAACTCCTCATTCCCTCAAATTCTTCTTCATCACTTCTCTAATCCCAACCTTAAACTACCTAAAAGTCGAGATAACATGCTTTTATGGTTGGATTTTGAAAGAAATTATGAGTTTGAAGACATGTTCTTAAAGAAGGAGAAAAGAGGAAGAGGTTGGTTTGAGGAGACCTACACCCTAAAACTATAAAATTTCGACAAGTCAAAATTTTTCCCACTTTTCTCTTCATTTTCATCATTTTTTTCTTCAATTTTTGTGTTTAAGTGACCAACCTCTAAAAATTAGGGTTTTAATGTTTAAAGAAGGGTTTTTAGTTGATTCAATCTAACAATAAAAGCCAAATAGTTAGAAAATGTAAGCCTTAAGAAAGGTTATGGCATAAAAGATGAACATTGAACTTGAAATCTAGGGTTTATGTTTCAAAAGGGAGTTTTATGTTAAACATATGAAAAATGGATTAAAAGAGATATTTTGATATGTTAAGGAATCCTAGATAAGATGAGAACAACCCTAAAAGGGAGATTGATCCTTGAAGTCAAGCTAAGAATCGATTTGGTTGAGGCTCCATTACAGATTAGTATATATGTACATCCAAATACTTTTATGTATTAATAATCCATTAGAGGCTAATACATATGTACATCCAAATACTTTTGTATATTAATAATGTGTTATTTGATATTCTTGTGATATAAAAATGCATACTTGTTGGATGTTAATGCTCAATTTCTAATGAAATAGGCATTATAAGTGTTATGAAAACTAAGAAATGGATTTTGACATAAACTTGATTATCTGTTGTGTTGACATGATTTAAGGTCTTAGATGTGTTAAATGGATATGAAAGTATGAAATTGATGTTATATGATTATTTATGTGTAATAGGAGTTGTTGGCATTGACCAGTTAGAGTTATGTATCTAAAGAAGATGGATGCCTTGTAATTTTACGAGCTTTCTACACAATTTCTACCCAGATGCACACCCACAAAAACACCCATGAAACCCCCTTTCATGCTTATGAAATATCTTTCATATCTATGAATATTTGAACCTGTAAATGTTAAAGATAGAAAAACGCTTTCATAACTTGTTTTACAACTTGATTCACCAATTGTTTTATGCCACATGAAACATCATTCAAGTTCTTAAAAGCCTTTTTTTTCACATTCGTGGAGCCTCTTTTCACACCCATAAACATTTTTTCATACCCATAAAGGTAATATTTATAGCCATGAATAGTCTTTTACAACCATGAACATTCTTTTACAACTATGAACATTCCTTCATAACCATGAAGACTCATTCACATCCAAGAATACTTAGTCACATTCATGAATAAAGTATATATGAAAGGTTAAATTATGTTACATCTTATCACCTACTTTTTTGAAGATATGTTATAAGTATGAATGCATATGAGATAACATGATTGATATATGATGTAAACATATGGAAGAATTATATCAAGTATATGTTATTTTATGATTATACTAGGGTTGTATGATTATGATATGTGAATGTGATGGTGATGACTATATATGAGTTATGGAATGAATCAAATGACATGTAAATATGATCTTATATTCAAAAATCCATGTTAAAGTGTCATGAAGCATGTAATATAAATATAAATTATTCACCTTAAGTATAGGTATGTGATCATGATAAGCATGAAAAATATAATATTGATATAATGTATGAGCATGTAATTCGAATATGTTACTAAGCTCGAGTGAGCATACAAATGTTATAATTAAGAATGACTTGTGAAAATGAAAGAATCATGATGATGTTGACTATATATAGCTTGTGTGAGTAACTATATATACATAGTGATAATGAGAATGATGTTAACATGAGATATGGTATGAACATTGAAAATGAAAAAACACATTACTCTAGCCTATGACTAGAGTTAGGATAAATGACATGTCATTAAGGAGGAAAAAGGTATCGTAAAATAAGATGATCAATTAGTATTATGGCTATGAGGATAAGGTGACTTAAGCTCCGAAAGCATCTTTAATCTTAAAATACATGCAAATTTTAATTAAAAACTCAGACAAGTTGACTTAAGTTCTAGAAATGCTATTGACTTGAGAAATTCAATTGAGCACACATAAATATTGGACATAGTGGCTTAAGCTCTAATAGCACTCCTGATCTATAATCTATATCCAAATAGTCAAACTTAGAATCTTGGACAAAATAACAATGAGATGATAAATTGAATTATGGAAAAATTATATATGAATGAGAATGACATAAAAAAAAATAAGATTTGTATGCATGAATGTGAATATGAATATTGGTATGTTAAGTTAATAGACTTTGGTGTAATATGATGCATGTATATAAATTTATGTAACATCCTCAACATTTTCCAAATTCATTTCTATATACATCTCATTGGAACATGTTTATTTTTGTATGCAACTCACTTGAATACATTCATAAATATACATTTTTGTTTGAACAAGCTCATGACACGAACTAGTTACGTGTCCTAATATTTTGTAATTGTGTTTGTACGTGTTTAATTTTATAATTTAGTTGAAGATGATGTGATATTAAAATGAGTAAAATGACTATATCATAATATTAAAAATTTGACATAGTTAATTTAATTAAATTGAATCAAATGATTAAGTTGTATTTTTATATTGATTAGTGGAATTAGATATAATAATAATAATAATAATAATAATAATAATAATAATAATAATAATAATAATAAAAGAAAAAGAAAAAGAAAAGGAAAGAAGAAGTAAAAAAAAGGAACAGGTAACAAAGGGAAAGAAAATGATAAGTGGTATGCTTAGTCAAAGTCCATTTTCCCCCTTTTCCACCACCAACTCTTCTTCTTCTCATTCTTCTTCTTCCCTTCATTTCTTCATTTTCTTTCAAAATTTCAGCCACAAGTCAAGTAAGAAAATCTTTAGTAATTTAATTATTCCTCCATATATTATTAATAAGGGACAAGACTAATACTCATATGATGTTTATTTATTTTGAACTAAGAGCAAAACATACATTCTTTCATATTTGACAAAAAAAGAGTAGCTTCATCATAGCATGCATTTCATATTGCATGTGCTATACGACCTATAGGGAAGCGAAAGAATGGATCCCTGCTTCTTCGCTATGTGAGTCCTGGAAATTCTAGAAATGGATTTCAAATAATTTTTACTCTTTGTGACTTTTGACTATATCATGATATGATGAATTATTGTTGTTATCTTAGAATGTATCCTATAGTCATGGAATAATTCAACTTAATGGAACACTCCTAGAAAAACGAGTTAATTCAAATCTGATTGATGTAAGGGCAAAAGAAAAAGTATTTTGCTTATGCACTCGCTGCTTGTGTTCACCGGTTGAAATTATTATGCTTGATGAAACAAGAAGTAACTTAGAATACAAGTAATTATAAGAATGATTAGAGTATGGATTCTTGAGGGATTGAATCATACTCAATTAAGTGTATTAAGGAAGATACTTGGGGTAATTAAACACATTATCGAAAATAATTACATCTTTGAGTTGATGTCTCCTATATGGCTTATGGTTAGGTTTGTATATTGAACTCTCACAATTTGTGTGCTTCAGGTCGTACGGTCCGTTCGCTTATATGAAGATTCTCTATTTAAGTTTGAGACGTGAGATGATGTTTTGAATTGAGCCAAACTCACTTTGGGTGAGTGAGAGATGTTGGGTTTTGACACTATTGGGCCGCTCATGTGGGCTTGACCCAGCCCAAACCCAAACCCGATTGAGTTAATATATAAGAGGTAGTTTTTCTTATGAAAAGTAACCGCTTTCTCATAAGTTACAAAACATAACTTCCATCATAAAATTTTCTTTCAAAAAATTTCCTCTAAAATTCGGAAATTCTCGAAAAAAAATCAAGGCGTTCGGATTGTGGAATAAATATCAGATTCTAGTAATTCGGTATATCCGAAGCATTGAAAACACACAGCCCAAACCCGATTGAGTTAATATATAAGAGGTAGTTTTTCTTATGAAAAGTAACCGCTTTCTCATAAGTTACAAAACGTAACTTCCATCATAAAATTTTCTTTCAAAAAATTTCCTCTAAAATTCGGAAATTCTCAAAAACAATCAATGCGTTCGGACTGTGGAATAGAGATCAGATTTTAGTAATTCGGTATATCCGAAGCATTGAAAACACACAGTATACGTTCAACAAGTAAGTTTCCGCTGCCCGAATATTCTTACAATTCTCATACTATGCATTACCTCATAAGCCACAATAATATTGTCTAATATATTTCTACCTGGAACAAAGATCGATTGATAATAAGAAACCAGACCAGTTAACAATCACCTTTCAAATGATTTTCTAAAAAACATTACAAAGAGAAATCGGGCTAAATTGAGAAATACTGATTTAATTATTAGTTTTAGGAATAAGAGAGGGCAAAGTGTTATTCATAGTCAAATATGCAACACCCCCCTGAAAGTCCCATTGGACTTCGGTACAAATATCTGCCCCTAAAATATTCCACTAGTTTTGAAAAGCAAGAAAACCATCACATTCTGGCACTCTCCAAGGTTTCATGGTAAAAAGGGTGCTCCTTACCTCCTCGTCCCCAATTGGCTAATGATTCTCTACAAATAGTGGGAAAGCAATTTCTAATATCTAATATTGGGCAAGTTAGAGTGTCCTCAGTACAAAGATTTTTGAAAAAGAAAATTGTAACACCCTTATAAACACTTATTCTATACGTACGTTATGTGGGTAAATACGATTATAGCCGATGTATGCCAATTTTTTTTATCTTAACTTAATAACTATAATATTACCAACGCTTAATTAATCCTTTTTACTTTTCCAAAAATTTCGGCAGCATAACGGCTATAAACTAACTAACCCACCTGCCAAGCAAACAATCCACAGTCCATTTTTGGGCACAACAATTCACACACAATACAATATATTTTTCATTCAACCCCAATTCTCCACATATATAATAATTCACAAATATTCATTTATCAGAATATATACATAAATTCATCCATACAAAACCATATCTAAATCCATATATACATGTCATTTATATAATAACCTACAATTATGTCAATATTTCATCAACTCCCAAAGGTTGTATGTCTGCTCCTGTATTTCCTGTCGTTACCTGCACGCAGTCAAATAACTACGTGCTGAGCATTAATATGCTCAGTGGTGATTACTAATCTAAAAATTTTCACTACTTGTATTTTCATGCAATTGTATTTTTAATATACTATTCAATTTTTCTCATTAATATATAATTCATTTTATTCTTTTTAAATCCTTTTTTTCTTTATTCTTTTCAATTTTTTTTATTTGTTACAAATTTCACTTAAATTCTTAAATTTTTATTTATTTACAATTATACCATTAACTATATATTATTTACACTTTTGCCACTAACATTATTACTTTTATTATTTTTATATTTATTTATTTGATTATTTATCTTTACTACACAATTTAATATCTATCTTGGATTTCTCATTTTCATTATTTTTCTTATATTTTGTACTTATTTCATATTTTTCATATTTTTCATTTTAATCACTTTTCTCATATTTCATTCATAATTGTCACTTTAATTATTTCATTCACACTTGCCCCTAGTTTTAATACGATAGAAAATCTTCGGATCAGATACATGGGACGTGGACTCCAAGAGCCACTACACTGAACAGTAATCCCGAAAGATCACCCAAGCACTATATTGTACACTGAATTACTGAATTACAATTATTGAAGTAGACCATCATTGACTACATAAGCGAGTCGTCATGACCCGCACCGCGGTAATAGTGTCCCTATGGCTAGCCAATTATATCATGAGCTAGATTTAACCATCAGAAAAATAACTAAGGGCATTATTTTATTTCTTTAATTCAATTTCTATTAAACCATAAATTTCATTATTTTTACATTATTAATCACTTAATAATTTATTCTATCATAACAATTTTATCATTAGCAAATTTTTTTCACATTTTTTTATTCTAATATATCAATTAAGTTATAAACTCACTAAATATATTTTATTCATTATTTTTATTACATACATAATATCATCAATAAATAGAAAAATATTCAATATTTAATTGAAAATTTTCAATAAATTTCTACATATTTAAAATCATATTCTCTTACATTTCATAACTAAATTTTCATTTAATTAGCAAAAAAAATATTAATATCTATTTTCTTTTTTTTTACTATATTTAATTTTCATCATTAAAATTTTTCTTTCAATTTCTAATTATTCATTTCACTAATTAATACATTCATTATTTCATATATATCATAATATTACACTAAAATGTTTTTATTCCTTAATATTCACTTTTCACATAATAAGGTCACATTTTACAATTTCCACTAATTAAGTTTTTTAATATAAATTAATCATTCTAATTCACTTTTCATAATCCATTAATAATGTTTTAAGCATTAATTTAACAATTACATACAAAATACACAAATTTCTAAATTTCCATAACCCTAAATTATACTTAATTAATGAAAATAATTAGATTAAGAAATCACTAACCTTAATTCCTTATTTTAGGCCTTCCTAATTTTTCTTTTCATTTTCCTTTCCTTTGGAAGCACCTTCACCTTGTTTTGAACCTACCATGGACAAAAACTTTTCTTCATTAATCCACCATTAATTTACTTTCTTAGCTCAAATAAACATCATAATTATCATCTACATATTTTAAACTACCTATTTGAACAATTAAATTAATTTAAAACCATAAATTTTTTTTACCTCAAATTAAAATCCTAAACTTTCTCCTTTGATTTCCTTTCACTTTATCCTTCCAAATGAAGATTAAAAACTTCTAATAGCTACTAAAAAGACTGAAATTATTTTTGGGTGGTTGATTTTGGTGTAAAAAGTGAAGAAAATGGAAGAAAATTGGAAGAAAAATGGGAAAGGTGGGGTTTCGGCCATGGAAGGGATTTGGGGAAGAAGAAGTTCCAGATTTCCTCTAAATAATTCTGATGTTAAGCCTATTTATAGTGGTATTAAATGGGTGGGCTTGGGTCAAACAAAACTCAACCCATTTAGGCCCAATTATGCACTATAAATTATTTTTCCCATTTTCCAAGCTCAATTTCATCCAAATTTGATTCCATAATTCATAAAATATTTTTATATATCTACACAAAAAATTTCAACTCAATCGGAGTTCGTTTCCTGTCTAGCTCACTTAAATCGGATAGATAATTCATTTTCACTCCAAATTTTACCCTCATACTAGTTATAACCTATATTTTCCGATGATCAAATAAAAGATTTTTCACCCACGAGTGTATTTTTAACCCTCGGTTATACTGATCAATCTCGAAAATTACAGTTTACAACTAACCCGGTATTTGAGCCATTACAGAAATAGCCATATCACAAAAAATATTTTGGTTCTCCACCCAATTATCCAGATCATTCTGCAATTTAATAATTCTATTTATCTATAGTTCGCACATAGTTCATTAATGAAAAAATTTAGTATTGCAGTCCCCAAAATTCAAATGATCACTTTTGGATTTTTGGAACCATAATAATTCTTCCTAATAAAGGGTGACATTTAGATCTTATATTAGCTTATTTTCCAGTATCAACAAATTACGAAAGAGGTATTGGATGACAGTCCAAAGCAGATTGTATCCCTTTCAATCTCACCACCAACTGCTTCTTTCAAGCAAAAATATTCCCAAAGACGTCTTGATAGATTCCATGAAAGACTCTCTACACTTACAGTTATGAGCAATAAAAATTAAAGTCATCATGAGTCATCCAAGCAGATTAAAACCTACAAGATTATATAGTTTTAAGAGAAGTGGACGATGATCTTAATGCACCTTGGAGGGGTGATGAACAATAGCCTCCATGAAAAAATTATGCCAACTAACATTTCCTAACCCAAGATAAACTTTTTGTAAAAGGTTTTCACTCTTCTAGATGAAGCAAGATCCAATAAATCCCAGGTCTAAAAGGTCGAAATTAAAGAACCACTCATGAAAATATTTACAAACACCTATATGATTTACGGAGCCTCCTTTTCTTTCCTCAGTTTTTATATAATGTTGTTAAAGTCTCCTATTAAAAGCCAACCATTTGAGATAGAGCTCCGAATTTTTTTAAGATTTTCCCGCAAAAGCTTTCCTCTTAACAGGTTTTGGACTTGTATAAACAACTATGAAACAAAACGATAAGAAATTTGGACAAGTTATTTGCATATGAATAAACTAGAAATTGTTATATAATATATGAACCTTCCATTGATTGCTCCATAGAACCCATATTCCTCACAGAGAAGTCACACGCCTCAAAATGATGGGAAAAGGAATAATTCAACTCCTTCCGCTAATTCTTGTTTCCAAAGGGACTAGCATCATTGGCTTGTGCTAATTAACGAGAAATTTGAGATACTAGATAAAGGAGCCTTTACAGCTCCTTGGCCATTCCATACGCATTATCGACATAACAGCAAACTCGTAAAAAAACAAACAGGCAAAACAAGGATCAAACCCTGAGGTGAGAGTTATCAAAATCTGTAGAGTTGACGGATGCAGCTGCTTCTTCGTCTACATCATTGTCTTCTCTAGCTATGTCTGTGTCAATATGCCCTCCCAACTGTTGTTGAAATTCATCCATTAGATCCAAGTTTGGTGGTCTAACAGTGAAATTATTAAAGTTATTTAGAGAATTAGAGCATGTCAGTTCAATAGAGTTTAGTACCATGCATGGTTTCTTGAGTTGACATGTCTGCATCAGTTCCCACTATTGTATGTCTAGCAGGATCCTATATTGTGTATAGAGGTTTCACTCCTGTAGTATGCAGATTTGTTTTTTTGTTGTTGGTATAATCAGTATTCTGCTGTATATTCTCCTTTCAACGTGGCAAAAAAGCCCCAATTTTAAAATATTGTGATGGATTTTTTTGTTACGGATCATTTTTAAAATTTTGCACTAGTAAATATTTAAATAATTTTAAAAAAATAATAAAATTTGCTCAATTAACTCTACAATTAATTTTACGGTCAAAAGAACCAACAAAATTAAAAACAATATAGATTTTGAAAGAAGAAATATTCTTGTAATAATTTCAAACAAAAAAATATTATTTTATGAATCCATTTTTTTAAAATTATTGATAAAGAAATAGAAAATTAATATTATTTATGTCATTACTTTGGAGAAAAAAATCAAATTAAGGATCTAAAAAGTAAATTTTATTTATTTTTTAAATTATTAAAATCTTTACTGATAGATTTTCTAAGAAATATCCGTTGTTAAATTTTAAAATTATTAGTGATGAAATTTTGTTGCAAAATTTTAAAACATTTTATTTATGATATTTTTTTGCCACATTGGTTTTGCAAGGTCTACATTAAATGTCCAAGGCATTCCACCTATATTTAATGAAAAATTGGACATAATATTATCATTGAAAAAAATCGATAACTTATTGTGTTCAATTGACAAAAAAATAGGAATCTAATAAAAATGAGGTGCAACTTTAGAGATATTTTTGAAGTTTTCTAATGAATACTTATGTAGTTAGTCAATTAAGATATATAGCTTTCATAGTAAATTAATAACTAATAATCAACATAACATAATTAATTAATTATTATTATACTATTTTTAATTAATAATAATTAAAATTAATTATTATTATTTTTAATTTTTGTTAATAATAATAATAATAATAATAATAATAATAATAATCAATATTATTCTATTACTATTTTTCAAAGGAGGTGGTGACGTGCGATTTGAACTCTAAAGTTAGTTGAAGTTAAATTCAGTCCACCCAACCCAATTGCAAAGTCTATTAAATTAATACCTTGAGTTTTTAAGAGTGCCAATAATGCTCCAAATTTTTTAATAGAATAACACAAACAAGAAAATATAAGATAAAATTAAGATAAAATTAATATAAATAAATAATCGAAATTAATAAATAGCTTAAATACTATATATCTCAAAATCTCCCGAAAATGAGCGGTTTGACCGATTGAATTAGAGAACTACACAACCATGCACCCCATTTCGGTTTTATTTTTTGCAATATGTTTTGAGTTAAATCAATTATAGCAAAATGTTATTAAAATAACATTGTTTAACAAGTAACCCTTAAACTTGATTGATGAGCTTAGAAATTAGAAGTAAATTGAGCTTTTATACCTTTTATTTTATTTTCCATTCAAGCAAAGTGAAAAAAAAAAGTGTATTAAGAAGAAAAAGATATAAAATTTTGAATTAATTACTATTTATTTTTAAAGTTTGACATAATATACTAGTACTCACTGAAATTTTAAAATTATATTATTTACCCATTCAATTTTATTTCTATCAAATAGTATTTTCATTAATTTTAATAATTTTATCATTAATGAAAAAGATTAAATAATTAAAAAAATTCAAAATCACCCTTAAACTCAAGGAGCAAATAATACAAATTTTAAAATATCAGAAGAATACTAGTGTAATATGTCAAATCTTAAAGATAAATAATAATTTTTTTATTATAAAAATTAAAATAAAAGAATTGTTTTGTTATTTCACAACAATTTAACATTTTTTCTAATAAAAAATTTAACAGAATAATCTATTAGTATAATATGATAAAATATAAAAGATAAATAATATAATTTTAAAATTTCAGAAGGTACTAATATATTATATCAAGCATAAAGAGGTAAATAGAAATCAATACTAAATTTATTAGTTAGGAATAAATGATCAAAATTAAAAAGGCGTTTGATTTAACATTTGGAGCGGTTTATAACTATTTGATATCTAACAACAACTGAAATAATATTTAATAAAATATTTTAATTAACAATTGAATAACTGCTGATTCAAAAATATTTGAATTATATTACATTTTTAAATTAATTTTTTCAATCAATAAATTATTTATAATTATAAATATAAAAATACAATAATTAATTATAAATATAAATAAAAAAATACAATAATTACCATTTAAATTAGTAATATTGTTTATTTTTAAATGATAAAAAATATAAAATATATTTTTAATTCTATATACATTATTTAATATATTAAACATAAATTATATTAAATTAATTGATTTTATTCATAAAATATATATATATACATTTATTTTTTTTATAATTGATTACTTTCTATTATTTTTATTTCTTAATTATAGTTATATATATACATTTATTTTTTTATCTATTTATATATTATATAAAAATATATATTTTTAATATAGTTAATTAATTTTACTAACATTAATGTAAATCAAACTATTAGTTTTTATTTTATATTTTTTTTGGGTGTCAAAACATACTTCACAGCTATTAGAACATCTATATTTATGCAATTGCTTTGTAAGTGTATAAAGTGGTCAAATTGTCACATTAACAAAATTTCAATTACACTTTTAAATATATTTTATTTTTATAATTGATATTATTTTCAATTTATGAGATTCAATTAATATTTTAATATATGATATTCATTATTCACAATTAAAATATTATATTTTTTTAATTGTCAAATAAATTAGATTTTATTGTTATAATTAATAAATATTAAAATATATAAAAAATTATTTATGAAACTTAATAAAAGTTAAAAAAAGTACACAATATTTTATTTATGAAAAAAATTACAGAAAATTATAATAAAATTTAAATAAACTTCAACACTAAAAATTTAACTTTATAGTTTATTTTTATGGTTTGTTTTTATGTAGTGTATTATATTATTATTATCGTCGTTCCAATTGTATTATTATTATTATTATTATTATTTATTATTTATTATTATTATTAATTTTGTAATTAAAATATAAAATTGAGTTAATATAATTAATTTTTTTATTTTAATTAATAGTAATTGTATATTAATTATGTTAATAATTATATTTATATTATTAAATATAATTAATTATATTAATCTATCAACTTAATTAATTATTTTAACTATTAATTGTATATTAATTAATTTTAAATATATTAATTAATAAAAATATTTCATTAATTTATTTTATTTAAATTTGTTATAAGGTAATAAAACTGAACCCATTAGAATTTTTTATTCAAATGAAGCACAGGATGAGGATTCTGTTAGCTATCAACACTAAATTTAATTGTATATTGAATCTTGACTTAGTGATAATATACAGCGAGATTAAATCAAATAGTGTTCTAACTCAACTGGAAATCGAGTAAAAAAACCATAAACAAGAGAAAGATGAACAGTGTATGTTCCCTTTAGGTCTCTCACTGTACGTGGCGAATTGGCGCCTTCGATTCCATCTCTTTCTTGTTCTTGTTAGTACTTCGCTTTCTCTGCTCTTTTTAAGCTTGTCCCTTCTTTGAAAATACTCTTTCTTCCACGTTTTCTCTCTCTTTTTGCTTGCATTAGCATTATTATTACTAATAATTTTGTTTTTTTTCAATAGTCATTGTCTCTGATTAATAGACGATTCTCCGCCCCGTATGATCTCCGCTACTTCCCTGCTTCCATCCTCAAAGCGCATCGCGGTTTCCAATTCCAGTCCTTTCTATTCTGTTGGGTCCTTCTGTTTTACTCCTTTAAGATTTGGATCGAAATTGAGGTTTGGAGGGAACCGTGCTTCGTTTACCACGGTGGCCGCCGGCCCGATGAAGATGGAGTTTGTGCGGAATTTGGGTATTCGCTGTTTTAAAGGGGGTAACGATAAAGTGCTGAAGGTTGAGCGGCGATTATGTCTTCGATGCAGCTGCTGCTGAGGCCAGGGCTCTGCCTGATCATCTCGTCATCATGGTTAATGGGATCGTGGGAAGGTAATACAATTTATTTAGAAAAAAAATTAACTTTTTTCTTTTTTTAAGTTTCACTTTTAGGCATAAATTTATTCGGTGACTGTTGAGATTAGCTCGGTGACTACTGTGCAAACGTGTTCAGGCTGCAGTGTCATCAATTGAACGTATTTTTTTCTTTTCGTGGTTTCTTCATTAGACTTGTATTAGTGTTTTCCTAGGCCTTTTACTTGGACTTGTATAATTTTTTGATTCTCCTATTAGCTCAATCGACATGTATTAAGCGTATTCTACTTTGAAGCTTTCCTTGCGTAGGGAACTTGGACTTGTATAATTGATCATCATTTGTTTCAATAAAATATGGGCATTTGATGTGCTGTTGAGGATTTGGAGTCTCTTATTTTGGCTCAATCAACATGTATTAACATTTTCTACTTTTAAGTTTTTGTTGCATAGGGCGACAGCTTTTTTTTCCAGAACTCATATCCTCTCGAAACTGTAACTGTGATTGTATAGCTGCTGTTGCTGCTTCTTCCTGATAAATATGATTCATTTGTTCAAACAATGCGGAGAACTTTTTTTTTCTTTTTGTCAATCGCGTTTTTCCCAGCTCCAATCGAACCCAAGTCCATCCACCTAAATATTTATGTTAACTGCTTTTCTTCATAATTGATAAATGTGATTCATTTATTGAAGTAATTGAGAATGGAAGGAGTTTTTTTTTGGGCTGTAAAGTAAACCTCAATGCACTAGATAAATATATATGTTAACTGCTTGTGTTGCCAATCAAACCCCTATAACACCACATCATGGAACTCTGTTTGCAATGTACATTTGATATTTGCTAACCGCTAGGATTGACTTGCATCTAACTATCCTTCAATCATATACTCATGCTTGAAACACATTAAAAATGTGATTTCTACCAAATACTAAAATGGAACTAGGCTGATCTTTGACCATTAGCTTGAGTGATTAATGCTGGGATATTTAGTCAGATCCTGGCTTTTAAATCTGAAATGCTAGGTCCTACTGAGAGAACAGCTGCTGGAAAACTTGCTTCTATAGGATGTCTGAGTTTACTTTTGGAGCAAATATAGATCTCTTGTTGGTTTGAATGCTTCTTTTGTTGTTGTGGCTCGTGTTAGTTTTAAGCTATAGCTTCAGTTTCTACTGTTTCTGCATTGCAGTTTGACATTGTACCTTGCATATTAATGAACTGCAAGGAACTCTAAAGTAGAATATTTTCTGTGCAGTTCTGCAGATTGGAAGTATGCTGCTAAGCAATTCGTAAAGAAACTTGCTGATAAAGTAATTGTGCACCATAAGTTCTTCTAACAAGCCCACCTTTTCCCAAACATTTAAAGATTGTTGATAATCTAATGGAATAATACTTAACTTGGAAGATTTTCATTTGGTGTCTTGAATTTTATTTTTGGGTTGACAACCTCTATATGGCTGGTGCATGGTTGGAATTTTTTTTAGTGTATATTTCCTATTCAAGAAATATTGGTTCTCAGGAATTGAAATTGCAGTCGCCAAATCAGTAATTGTCAAATCACTATTTGCATGAATAAGTCAAACATTATCTCAATAGCAGTCTGTAAAATATTGATGTTAGAGTGAAATGGTGAAACTGTTTGTCACTATGCTTTGAGTCATGATACTTGCTGCATCTTAATATGTTAAGCCTCTATTTATGTTTTTTTCTTCATTTTTTATAGGGGTAAGGAAGTTGAATTTGTGATCTCTATGTGATTTGTGACTTGGTATTTTGCATGCAGGCAGTGAAAGCAATTATTCGAAATTGACATTTGATGGCGTTGATTTGATGGGTGAAAGTCTAGCTAAAGAGGTATGTTCGGGAATCACACCCTAGTCATTTTAAATGAGCTCTATTTTCCTAATTTTATTATATTTTTTCTAATAAACTTATTTGAGAGGCCCCAGAGACTAAGAGCCGTATGATATGTATCTTGATTCTTGAATTCTTGGTTAATATCTAATGCAGGTATTGGCTGTTGTCAAAAATAAGCCTGAGGTACAGAAGATCTCCTTTGTGGCTCACTCATTAGGTGGTCCTGTTGCAAGATATGCTGTTGTGATATTGTATGAACATTTACCAAAACCAAATCTTTCTGGGAACTCCTTAAGTGAAGTACATTTGAATGCAGTGCAATGCCCTGATCTGCCTCCTGAAGTTAGAATTGCTGGATTGCAACCCATGAACTTTATAAAATTTGCAACACCACATCTTGGTTCTAAAGGAAATAAACAGGTTCAGCAATTATATATATATATATATATATATATATATATATATATGCGATTTATCATATACTTATTGTTTATATTACTTTTCCATAAAAATCTAGTAATATTGTTGAAAACTTTTTATTAATAATTCTTCTTATGGGGGAAAAGGCTGTAGAATAATATGATCATTGTTTGCAAAAAATAAAAAAAGAAAGATTTCACTAGAATGATGGATAACCCTGATTGAGTTAGTGAAATTTCCAACTTCCGATTAATTTGCTGCTGTTTTCAAACTGTGTAAAGGCTTTCGTAATTTTTATTTTTGTTCTATCTAATTTGTTGGTTGCCTATAAAATTTCATATATGGTTCTTGTTTGATTCTACGGCTCCCATTCCTTTGTGGTCTTCCTTTCTTGAGAGAAGAGCATCTCAAACAGCTCATTTAATTTTTGGGAGGACTGGAAAACATCTTTTTCTCATTGACAATGACAGTGGGACACCTCCCCTTCTCCTTCAGTGGTTAATGACTCCAATGACTTAAGATTCATGTTAGTATAGTTTATATGCAATAATGGCATCAATTGCTTAAATATTCAACTTTTAATGGATAAATGTTTGTTAATGCCATTTATGACCTTTGCAGATCAACTTTATGTGCATTTAAGCACCGTATGGTATATGCAAATGCAAATTATGATTGTATCCTTTTCTCTATTAAAGTTGGATTTGAATTATAAATATCATTTGTTCACTTATTGTCTCTTCGTGTGTGTTTATCACTTATTGTCTCTTCATGTGTGTTTATCTTCACTTATATTAAGATATGGTTGGTTGGAGAACTTCATCGATCAGAAATCAAAATGAGCTTCCAAAGGTTATTCCTTTGTCTTTATTATATTTAACAAAATTTTAAATCCATTGTTTGCTAAGATTATGTGACGATCTCTAATTTTTTATCCAATGTTTCTCCAGCCCAATTTTCTTGTCACAGATAAGAAATATCCGCATATTGTGTATGTTGAGCTAGAAACAACAAATACTGGGTGTAATAAAGCATCTAACGTCATTGGAGAACAAACAACTGATTTGGAAGTTTTGTTATTCTTCTCTCTCTTTTATATTGCTGACATTTTTGGCAAGCAGTTGATTCTTTTCATTGTTGAGCATAAATTTGGTGCTTTTTTGATGTAGGTTGTTGTTCTTAGGGCTTCAGCTAGGGCTTGATAGGACAAAAAAGCTTGTATAATCTATATGATAGTACTAAAAGTACATGAATTACAGAATATAAAAGGGAAAAAATTATGTTAGCAGTATCTCTGATAAATCTTCTTCTTCTTCTTCTTCTTCTTCTTTCTTTCTTTCTTTCTTTCTTTAATCCTCTCTCTCATCTGGTTCATTGCCAGGACTGTACAAGGGTGTGGACATTGTCCTCAAACCATCTAGTTATGAATTAGATTTATTAGGATTTTAGTCTCTGATTTTGTATGTCTTTGATATTCACAATGCACTTAAAAGCTTGTCTTGTTCATTGACTTTTAAGATAAGTAAGCATATTTTGCTGGTTCGTGTTGTAAATGTCTCAAGTTTCTGCTGTTTTATGATATCAAGTTGAGTACTAGAAATTTGAAATTACATATTCTGCATTGAAAAAGAAATTATATAAAGAAAACAAAATGGTGGATGCCATGTCCTCCATGAAGAAAGGAAGAATTTGAAATTACATATACTAAAAAAAGCTCTATGTTCCTGGTGTACATTGACTAAAGAGTTTTTTTTTTTGGAAGGGGGAGGGGTGTAAACTGTTAAGTTGTTTCAAAATGCACCCAAAAGCGGGTGGAATTGGTGGCAAAATAAAAATTTAATGCTTTGAACAAGAACAATTGCAAGACAATTATTGGATAGGAGAAGACAAATACAAAATAAAAGATTGTAAATAGAGAAGAGAATAGGAAAATATATGATTCATGCATTACTATACACAATATATATATATATATATACACACACACACACAATAGGGTTCCTACAATAGGAAACTAGATTCCCTACAATTTCTCCTAAATATATGCCTATATTACTTCTTAAATACAACTATACAATTTGTTACACTCTGCTTCAAGCTAGAGTATAGATATTGATCATGTCTAGTTTGTTACAAAGATAATCAACCCGAACTCCATTTAGAGCCTTCGTGAAAACATCTCCTAATTATTCTCCAGTCTTTACATAACGCGTGGAAATTAAACTTTGTTGTATTTTATCACAGACGAAATGACAATCAATTTCAGTGTACTTAGTTTGTTCATGGAACACAGAATTAGATGCAATATGAAGTGCAACTTGGTTATCACATTTTAATATTGCTGATACTGAAGTTTTAAGACTTACTTCAGTTAAAAGTTGATATATTCATATAATTTCACACATAATGTGTCATAGCCCTATATTCTGACTCTGTATTTGATCTTGACACAATGTTTTACTTTCTACTCTTCCATGAGATCAAATTTCCTTCGAAAAACACGCAATATCCTGATGTGGATATTTTATCCGCCTTGGAATTTGCCCAATCTGCATTTCAGAAACACTCAATATGAGTGTGACTATGATCTGTATACAGGATACTACGTCTAGGTCCTTCTTTCAGGTAACACAATATGTTCTAAAGCCTCCCAGTGATGAACTGTCGGTGTTGACATAAATTGACTTACAACACCGACAGAGTATGCAATATCTGGACGAGTCATTGTTAAATAATTCAACTTCCCAACTAATTTTCTGGATCTTCAAAAAGTTCACAATCTTTTGTAAGCTGCATATTGGGAATCATCGGGGCATTACAAGGCTTTGCTTCCAACTTTCCTGTCTTAGAACATAAATCAAGCACATACTTTATTTGAGATGAGAAAATACCTTTCTTACTCCTCGACTTCAAGACCCAAAAAGTACTTCAACATTCCTAAGTTTTCGTGTGAAACTGAGTATAAAGAAAAGACTTAAGAGATGAAATTTCTTCAATATCACTTCCAATAATGATAATATTATCTATATGCACGACTAGAAAAATAATGTCTACTTCAAATTGTCTGTAGAATATAGTGGTTAGATTTGTTTTTCATCATGCCAAACTTTTCAACAGCCTGACTAAATATAGCAAACCAAGCTTGTGGACTTTGTTTCAAACCATACAAAGATTTACGAAAATGACAGACTTTCCTATACTCCCCTTGAGCAACAAACCCTGAAGGTTGCTCCAAATAAACTTCCTCCGAAAGATCACCATGAAAAAAAACATTTTGATATCTAGTTGAAGCAACCAATAATAAGTAGCTGCCATAGAAATACACAATCTAATAGATGTCAATTTAGCAATAGGAGAAAAAATGTCAAAATAATCAATTTCATAAGTTTGATCATATCATTTGGTAACAAGACGAGCTTTTAGATGAGCAAATGACCGATCATGAATTATCTTAACCTTAAACACCCATTTACATCCAATAGCCTGTTTCCTTGGAGGTAAACTGACTAAGTTCCAAGTACCATTGTCATCTAGAGTATTCGTTTCCTCCAACATTGCATTATGTCATCCAGGATTAGCTAAATGCCTTATGAACAGTTTTGGGAATAGAGATGGAATCAAGATATGCAATAAAGGAACAAGAAGAATGAGACAAATGGTTGTAAGAAACACAAAAAGAAACAGGATAAGTACATTGACGTTTACCTTTGGGTAAGGCAACTTGAAGATCATCACTCAAGACGAAATCTAATGACGAATGAGCTAGTGTAGGACACAAGTCAGAAGGAGTCTACCATCTGGAGTACACTTGAAGAATGAGAGGTTTGACAGGAGTCGGTTCAGGGATATAGGATCAGAGGATGCGATAGTATAGACTAACAAATCATCATTCTTCCCCTGACATCTTGGACTACAAGATGGAAAATATGGTATGTCTTCTAAGAAAGAAACATCAACCGAGACAAGATATTTATTAAGATTAGGACAAAAGCATCGATATCCTTTCTGAAGACAAGAATAACCAAGGAAAATACATTTCAAAGACATGGGATCTAATTTAGTAATATGTGGATAGACATGCTGAACAAAGTAAGTACAAAAAATTTGCTAGGTTCAATAGGAAATAATGACTTTTTGGAAAAAAAAACTGTATGGAGTCTCACCATGAAGAATAGATGAAGGCAAGCGGTTGATCAGAAAGCAAGCTGTTGAAATTGCATCAGTCCAAAAAGTCTTAAAAACATTCCTGTGAAATAATAAGGCTTTTGCAGTCTCAAGCGTATGTCTATTTTTTCGCTTTGCGACTCCATTTTGAGATGGAGTATCAACACAAGAAATTTGATGCATAATGTCATTTTGAATTGTGCAATATTGAAAAAATGTTGACAAATATTATTTGGCATTATCCCTTCATAATGTATGGATGGAAACATCAAATTGAATTTTTATCTCAGAAACAAAAGTACAAAAGTGAGAAAATAGCTTAGAACAAGTTTTCATTAAGTATAACCAAGTCACACGAGAATAGTCATTGACAAAGTAAAAAAAATACTTAAATTCAGATTTATACAATATTGGACAAAGACCCTAAATATCAAAATGAATTAATACAAAAGGAAAACTGACCTTTTTATTGACTCTTGGACTATAGCTAACACGATGGTATTTAGCAAACTAACAAGACTTGCAATCTAATGAAGACACTCTACTAAATTGTGGACAAAGCTTCTTGAGCAAAGTAAGAGAGGGATGACCTAACCTACAATGCGCTTCAAAAGGAGATGTGACACCAGAACATGCAATGGATTTGGGTATTTGTGTGTCAAGAACATAAAGACCTCCAGACTCGTGTCCTTTACCAATAATCTTCTTTATCATAAGATCCTGAAATAAACAATAATCAGGGAATAATGAGATTCAACAGTTAAGATTGCAAGTCAATTGACTAACAAAGATCAAATTGAAGGATAATTCAAGTAAATATAAGATAAATGAGAAAGGGGGCAGAGAGGTCAAGGTAACTGAACCAAACCAACAAGCATAAGATGATGTCTCATATGCTAAAATAATACTAGAGGTAGATGTATGAGGCTGAAATGTAGAAAAAAATTAGAATTATTCGTCATATGATGTGTGACACTATCATCAATGACCCATTTGGAGGATGAGGAAATAAGACATGCATTTGGTTTTCCTGAATCGACAATAGCTGTAATTGGAGTAGATAAGGCTTTCAATGATTCGTGATGCTGAGAAATTTGGCAAATTCATCTGCAGAGAGAAGAACTTACTTTTCAGAAACATCATTAGCAGATGCAATATGAGCCAATTGAGTTTTCTGAGTATTGTTTTGACGCTTCCTATAGTCACGTTCATATGTCTTGGCTTATGGTAATAATGACACAATTCCTCCTAATCTTGCATGCGAGTTCAAAATTGTTGGATCTTCCTCTTTTTTCATTCCTGGATTGGAACTTCCCTTGCTCATAATTATCATTTCGGCTAACAAGAGTGCTGCTGAACTATACAGGTGGAGTACTTTCAATGCGAGGCATCCTACTGAAGGCTTCTTGCAAAAAGGAAATTGTAGAACTTGAGAGAATTTGAGTTTTGGTAAATTCAAATTTAGAAGGGAGACCAACTAAAAAACTCATGACAATCATATGCTCCCTTTGACTCTATTGGACCTTCATATCAGAACTAAATGGTAGCAACATATTAAGCTCCTTATAAGTTTTCTTAAAATCTCAAAGTAATTGATAAGAGATTGATCTTGTTTCTCTGCATGGTAAAACGCTTAGCATACCTCATAAATGTAGAAAATATTCTCTTTCCTGGAATATAAGAAATCCAAATAATTCATTAATTTTTTAACAAATTCACAATGATTAATCAGACCAATTATCTCACTGTCAATTGAATTCCGAATTTGCAAGAATAGTCGAACATCCTCCCATAACCATGTTCGCCTCGATTCATCTTTCGGTGGATCCTCAGTCACATGAGCATCTTTGTTGATCATCCGCAAATAAAGTCGAATGGTTTTACTCCAATCCAGATAATTAAAGCTATTGAGTTTGTGTTCAATGATTTTGGACATCACTGGAGTCACATTAGATATCACTACTCTCTTTTTATCCATCATAACTCAGATTATGTAGCTCACAGCAAAATTAAAAATTGACCCGACGCACAAATTGGAGACTGACCCAAAATCATATCAAACCCGCAAATCAGAAAAATGGCAGTAAGCTTTCCAAAATCAAAACAAATGTCAAACACAATAACAGATAAAATGAAAAATGAAGCACAAATATGTGTTGGACTAACCAGTGCAACGTGGACAAGAGTGATCGGAGAGGTGACAGGACCGAATGTGCCTTTACACGCTGGTGAGTGGTTCTGCTACAAAATCTTGTGGTGGCGAGTGAATCTCACTCATGGAGCTTCTGATCATCAGATTCTGGGGAAAGGCTGATTGGCCGGTGGCACTCCTCCTAAGGTGGGCGGTGATGACAAAAGGTCACTCCAAATGGATGATCTAAGAAATGCAATCCTATTGCTATTTTCCAGTGGACTCGAGAACCCAAAAAAATTTGCTGATTTAAGGCAAATTTTTGACACCCAGATGCTCTGATACCATGTAAATAGAGAAAAGAATGGGAAAATATATGATTCTTGCATTACTATACACAATAGTTACACATGTATATACACAATAGGGTTCCTATAATAGGAAACTAGAATCCCTATAATTACTCCTAAATATATGTCTATATTACTTCCTAGATACAACTATACAATCTGTAACAAAGATAAAGAAAGTAAGCAAGAGACAAAGATTTTATAGTGCCTTTACACGCCGGTGAGTGGTTCTGCAACAAAATCTCATGGTGGTGCGTGAATCTCACTCGTGGAGCTTCTGATCATCAGATTTTAGGGAGAGGCTGATCGGCCGGTGGTGCTCCTCCCAAGGTGGGCGGTGACGACAAAAGGTCACTCCAAATGGATGATCCAAGAAATGCAATCCTACTGTTGTTTTCCAATAGACTCGAGAACTCAAAAAAATTTGCTGATTTAGGGAAAATTTTTGACACCCAGATGCTCTGATACCATGTAAATAGAGAAAAGAATGGGAAAATATATGGTTCTTCCATTACTATACACAATAGTTACACATGTATAAACACAATAGGGTTCTTATAATAGGAAACTAGAATCCCTACAATTACTCCTAAATATATGTCTATATTACTTCCTAGATGCAACTATACAATCTATAACAAAGATAAAGAAAGTACGCAAGAGACAGAGATTTTATAGTGGTTCGGGTGTTAACTAACTCTACATCCACTCCATAACCTCCAATTGAGAATTTCACTATTTCTCAAATAGTTTATAAGATGAAGTTTTCCCAAATTCACTCCAAACTTAGTGTTTTCCAAGGTAAATACCAAACCTCATAAGAGTTTCCAAGGTTCATTCTTAACTTAGTGTTTCCTAAAGCTCACACCAAACCTATACAAGAGTTTTTCCTAAGGACTCACTCTAAACCCCAACTAGAGTTTTTCCAAGGGTTCACTTTGTAAGTGTTTTTCTCTAGGCTAACACTTAACCCTTACAACAAGAGTTTTACCTAGGCTGACTCCCAACCCCTTCCCCAAGTGTTTATAGTTAACACTCAAGTCAAACCATACCGACATTACAATAATTGATTACAAAGGTTGGATAAATTAATTAGCAAAATTTGGGCACATAATAGGTTGTTGGCTTAGCATTCAACTGTGAATCACTAGTTTAAGTAAGACTTAACATTGACTTGCAAATAACAATAGACTCCATTTAAGACCCACATGATTATACCCTAGCCCAAACTAGTAAAACTAGAGGCTGGAAATAATCTTATTACTTAATAAGCAGCTTGTATTTCTCAAAATTTGGGGTCAGCACAGTTCTTTTGTAAGGTTGCTAGGTCCTAATTCCAAAAATTAATATGTAACCGCAGCTAAATAATTGAATAAACATAACATTTCAACTGAACTAGGACCAGAGAAGATGTTATGAGGTCCACAATTAATCTAGATTCTAGAATACAAATAAGAGTTATGATTTTTTTTATCTTGCTTTTCTAATAGCTTCTAATTAATAAGTTCTTTCTTTATTTGCTTTCATCACCATTAATGTTCTGATCATCATATACTTGGGACTTATTTTATTATTTCTCCTTTTTTTTTTCTTCTGAATCTCTCTTTCTTTACCTTCCTGTTCATATAATTGATACTTTTCTTCCCTATATGTAGAGAAGATGACTATAGGTCTCACTCAGGTACCTTGGGAACGTGTGGATGTTAGCTTTCACAAAAGCAGAAAGCGGTATATTGCACATAGTACTATTCAGGCAAGTTCAACGTTTTTTAGCAATAGTCTATATTGCTTTTGTTTATAACTTAGAGAATCAATTCATTTGTTCTGCCTTGGTTTTGGCTACCATGTTTTTGGTGTCTGGACACTTTTTTCCACCTGCTTTATGATGACTTGGGTTGTGTGGGTGCTGCTGAAGGGGGATATATCAACCTGTCATTGGTTGAGATGGGAACTTTCTAGCACATGGTAGAGATAATTAAGATGAATTTTGCAAATTGTCAATAAGTTATTTTTCAGATAACTCGTCTTGTCATTTCGCTAGTGAATTCAAGATAACCATAATTTTCTAGGTTGCTTGTTGCAGAGACAAAATACATGCCTTAAAACACATAAAAATGGAAAAAAGAACTGTATACATTATGATATATAACTCTTTCATCTTTCATGGAAGTCTCTCATACGGTTAGATATTCTCCTCCTTTCTTTTTTTGCAAAAAAGAAAAATCTAAAAAAGCTAGATATGCTAGGTCTGTTGGGGATAACCTTGCCACTTGAGATTTTATATCTTCATAAATTTCTAGGGACTAGCAATTCTGCCACCTATTTTGCATATGATAGTAGTCTGCAGCAAATAAATATTTGTGTTAATTATAAAAAATAATGTTAAACTTTATACTATTGGTAATAGTGATAAATCTATTTATTCAATAGTAGTAAGTGGCTGATAAAAGTAGCAAATACTCAGATGAAATTTTTATAATGTACTGACATATATATATACCCATTCATGGATTAAATGAAATAATATATTCATGTATACATGTAAATTAACTTGAAGAAATAAAGAGATTGAACATAATACATAACCTTTTATGTAATTTATTTTAACTTTATGCATATCTTTTATAATTCAAACTGTAAAATCAATTTTAAGCATACTTTATATTGATAAATTATGTTATTTCAAGTGTATTCAGGAAAATCCTAAATCATATGCATCAATATTATTCAAAGTGCAAGTATCCTCAGAAACTTAAGGACATTTTACCTATAGAAATATTTAAAACTTCTTGTTTGTTTAAGCCATATTTAGGCGGATTCTTTTTTTTTTTTATAAAAGTAATGATAACTAACTATATGTTAGGAACTATAGTAAATAAAACACCCAGATGATTAGTGGTTCAATTGCCAAAAAATCAACAATTACTGATAGACGGTTTACTCAAAAATATAATTACACATTGTCATATGAACATAATACACTTCATTTTTTTTTGGTATGGACTTCATTTTCATTAATTTGCATGTATTAGCTACGTTGTCGAAATTCATGGATGCTAAATAATATTTGATGATTTTGTGTTTCTTCTCATTTCTGGTTGTCTTGCTGACTTATTCAGTTGAAGATATATTGGTTAAATTCTGAAGGTGCCGATGTGGTTTTTCATATGATAGATAACTTCCTCCTCTAGCTACATACTAGTTGACCTCTTCCAGTTGATGATCTTAATGATAGGTTCGTTTGCTTCTTTTATTTATTTATTAATTTTTGTATCATATACAATGTCACAATTGAAGATACTGCAGCATAATATTTCCATACTTATGGTACTGGCATTCTTGCAGTCTATTCCTTGTAAGTGGTTTGTCTGTGTGCATTATGTATATTCACATTTTCTTTTCACGGATTATAATGACAATTCATTTCTGAGTTGCCGTATGAAAAATGATTTAGAGGTTATATAGTGCTTGCTGCATTGGGTTAATATTACGTTCCACTGCTTTAAAGGATTCATCTTATTGAATGCTTATACCCTCATTATCCTGATCTTCTGGAAAACATATTTGGAATTCTTTAGTCTACAGACATTTTTCTTCCTCTCTTTTTTTGTTTACAGGCGAAGGAACCATTGTTGCATGGCTTTAAATGTTGGTAATATCAAATAGGCGGGAGTTCCTACTAGGAGTGGCACGTTTCTGTTAACTGAATTAAGGGGTGATATTTATGGTTGAATTGAAATTATAACTAAACTGAAAATATTAGTTAGATGCTTTATAAGTTAATTAGTTTTAGCAGATTGTTTTACAGTTTTTTGTTGTTCTTTTACGGGCCTGATTTAATGGCTAATGATTAATTGAAACTTATGTTTCATTTGAAATATGTTCATTTGGCTTAAGCTTTTATAACTACCTTTTGAACCAGTGCTTTAGAAGTCCATCCGTGTTTGGATGAACACAATTTTACTTTAAATATTAGCTACAATTCAATCCAAGTTTTTACTTTATAACAGTATAAAAACAATAGAAATCTATCTAAAGAATGATCCAACTAAATTGTAAGTTGCTGCATAATAATATTATGTTCTTCTGTTTTTCTGGAGACTTTTTTCCTTTGAACAAGCACTTGTTAGGGCCAGGATCTCAAACTTTCGGCAGTTTGTAATAAACCGGCCTATTAATTAGAAAATGAGATTTCCTATACTTTTATATCATTGGCTGGTGATTGTACTTGTTTCTTCTTTTTTACTGTCTTTTCCTTGAATATTCTTATTTTGATATATATTTGTGTCAAAGCCTAGGAGAAAAAAATCTGGAAACAAACCCCAGCTTATGGTAGAGGACATCATATGTGTCCAAAACTTATGTGGGTGTATGTTGTTATTTTAACAAATTTGTGATTTGGTCTATATCTTTCAAATGTTGGCGCATGCTGAAGTGATTATGCATATGGAATGTCCCCACTTTGATGGTTTCTTTGTTATCTTTTTATGGCCCAAGTTTTTTCAATAAAAAATTGAGGAAATATCTTTTAACCCGTGCTTGGGCCATAGTAGGGTTATGGACATATCAGATGTGTAATTGTCATATCCAGTCTGAAAATGCCAAGCTGGGTAGCTCATTTTCTTATATATCTTTAAAAAAATAATAATAACAATTACATGTCATGCCAAATCTAATGTAGGACCAGAGTGTCATAGGTAATTGGGTTCAAGATGTCCATATTTATGGGCTTTATCTGCTGGACTTTATGGTTCTTTTTCTTGTTTTTTTAAGGATGTGGATTATGAATTTTGGAGTGTGATCAAAGTTTTCATTTTTTTAAATAATTAATAATTTACATCTTAATGTGGATAGTTTTTGGCAAAATCCCTTTGGAAATTAGTGTTGCTAACTGCTTTTGATCTTGCTTGATGCTTTACAGTGTTAACTGATTAAACGCCAGCTAACGTTAATTGAAAGAAGCTTTTTCATTGATTTAATTTTAAGCTGTGAACAAATGAAAATCCGGCTGAAATTGGACTATTGAAGGACAGGAATTTTCTATCATCGATTTCTCATTTGAAAACTTAATGAACACTGTGGCATCTGTCTACTTCTTTCGATAGATAGTACAGTATCTGAAGGAATGGAGGAACGAAAGGAGAGAAAAATAACAAAGAACACAATTGAGAAAAAGGAGAAAAAATGACAGAATACACATGCAGTTGGAAGCGAGCAATACAGTTTTACAGCGGTTTTTTACTTTTTGAGATATAGTTAATGTCTTCAATACTTTGCTATACTTATGCTTTTATACTGCAGTTCTGCACTTGCAAGTATTTGTTGTTTAATACTATTAGTGCCCTATAGGGATTTGGTACGAATAATTCTTAGTTAAGGGCAATTAAGCATCAAGAGGATGAATAGCCACGAAGGTCAAATTCTCTATCATTTTTCTTCTCAGAGCTGCACAAATGAAAAGTTTTAGTGAATGGATCTAGCAATGTATTTTACGCTTTTATTCAATTCTTGGTTATGAATTACCTTCCTGTTTCTTGGACATCTTTGCATCTAGTGCTCACGTCTTCTGACCCTTGTATTTGCAATGATTCACTCAGTTTCTCTGTTAGTAAGCTTGATAAGCTTTTGCAGAACTGATCATCACATAACATATGCTATAAGCTCCATAGTCTTTAATCGAAAGATGTAAATATATGAATTTTGACTGAGTTCTACCATAATCAATCTTCTTAACAATTTTTACCTCTGTATACAATCTTAGTTCTCCTGCTGATTTTGATATTTCTACAACACAATTGGTAGGAGCAACCTCAATTACCTATCATTTGTTACATGAAATTATGAGATTCCAATTTAGACACTCATTTGATATGTTGCAGGAAGAATATGACGATTCATTACCTCTGCTGATAGATCATAATATGATCTGGTGGATCTAGTCATCTTCTGTTTTGGATGCATTTTCATCTGATAAAATGTTGTAATTGTCATCAGTTAGTTCGGTTGCAAATGTGAAATATTTTCAAAATGTTCCTGCTTGGTGAAGAATTAGGAATCTCACCCTGAAGCTGTTCATCCTTTCAACTGACAGGCTTACATCCATTGCAGCAGCTTCTATTTTCTTTACAGTTTCATTTAATGTATGCTTGGATCCTAGCCTTGTTTTCTGCTTCTTATCTTCCTGGGTCAGAGAAAAGATTAACTGACATATTTCAAATGAACAGAGGATACTTGTTAAATAAAAACATGAACTCTCATTTATTGACTTGCCTGTTCTTCGAAGAGACCTGATAAGTCAAGGTCATGTGACATTGCTATCAACTGGAATGCATTTATGAAACTGGAGGATTTGGGCATTTTTGTCTCTGTGGCATCATCCTGCTCAGAATTCTTTTTGTTTAGGTGAAATCATGATCTCAATGTCTAATCTGTGTCTAAAATCTTTTACCTCAGTTGCATCGAATGCTGCATTAACATCATCCAAGTAAATTTTCTCATTGCTCTCATATCCACATGAAGCCACATAATCTGTCTGAAACCATGCATCTTCAATAATCTCTGGTATTGTTATTCGCTGAAATGGGCAATTAGCATGTTATTTTCTTGTTTATTGTGTTATCTTACAATTTCTAGAAGCATAAATATTTTTGTTGCGCATACCGTTTTGGGATTTGGATCAAATATCCTTGATAGTAGCTTCTTTTGACTTCCAGTAAACCATTGTGGACAAGTGTATTCTGCTTGAGATATCTTTACAAAGGCATGGTAGTCAGCGATTTTAATATATTTTTTTTTTCACATAAACTGGAGCCACACAGAAGCATACCTTCTTATATAATGCCATAAGATTACGGTCATCAAAAGGTAGAAACCCTGCAAGTAGCTCAAAAAGGATTACTCCACAGGACCAAGTATCTGCAGCTGCTCCATCATAACCTTTATTTGCAAGAAGCTGTTCAGCAGAAGATCAACCATCAGCTCCATTACTGGAACAGATTCAGGTACGAGTTTCTACCTGAGAAAGGCTACCCTATATTTTCAATTGTAGCCCCAAAACCCCCTTATCTATTTACCCTCATTTTACAAACTAGAATTAAATCTTTGTAAATTTTAAGAAAAAAATATGAACACTTGCTTCTCACCTCAGGTGCTACATAGCATGGAGAACCGCAGGCTGTAGTTAGAATGTCACCATGCTGTCAATCAACCAGGCCTTTAGTCAGCACCCATGAAAACCCTTACAAAATATACTAGAGCAGTAAATAATTTGAACATAAAAAAATCTGCTTTTGCTGTTGGCACCTTTTGCAATGCACTTAACCCAAAATCAGATACTTTCAGATTTCCCTTGCCATCCAAAAGTAAGTTTTCTGGCTGCACAGCAGATAATTATTTTTTAAAAGCTAAATCTATTATAGAAAATTTGGACTTAGCAGTAGGGGCTGTACGTTTTATTGACCTTTAAATCTCTGTGATAAACTCCTCTGTTATGACAATAGTCCACTGCATCAATCAATTGCTGGAATATTTTTCTTGCCTCCGATTCATTTAGTTTCTCTGTATAAGACTGAGAAAATGGAGGGTTAAGTGTCATTAAATGCAAGTATCAAAGATCGCTCAAAAGTCAAAGACAACATTTTTGAATTGCAGATGCAGTGCCTCACCAACTTGTCTGATAGTTGTCCTCCTGATACATATTCCATAACTATATAAATTTTTGTTTTTGTGCCAATAACCTGTAATTGCCATTCAACAGCAATGAGGAAGAGAATAACTGTTAGAATTCTAGTTCTTAGGACGAGAAAGTTAGTTGTGAGTGTGATCCTCTGAATCAAGGCAAAAATACCTCGTGTATCTGAACAATATTGAAATGATGCAGGAGCTTCATGGTTCTTATTTCCCTTTTTATCTGAGATTAGCATATGAATATACTAAAATGTGATAGACTGAATATTATAACAATCTAATTTCTTTCCCTGAAAGAAAATAACTAGAAATAAAGAGACTATAGAACAAATACTAAGAATCGAAATTCACCTGTCTCTTGAGATTACTTTGTATAACCATGTGCTTGTCAATGATCTTGATTGCGACATAATTAGCAGAAGTGCTGTCTACAGCTAGTTTAACCTTGGCAAATGTTCCTTCTCCAATTGTTCTGCCAAGATGGTACTTCCCTATATTGTGTGCATATCCCATTTCTTCTTCAACAACTGTTTGCTAATTTTCTTCCTTGAAAAGATGTTACTTTTGTTCCTTGCTTGTCTATTCTCTGTATCTTTGACCTATTGGAGGGATTATGTATTCCTTGTATCCTGCAAATATTTCTTATATTGTCTCTGCCTCGAGTTCTTATGGAGAACAAAACTGATTTGGATTGACGTAGAGGATGTCTCGTGCTTCCTACTTACAGCTGCCATCTCTGGAGTTGTTGTATCGCTGTTAAAAATGAGTGATTTTTTGAACTTTCAAATGCTTAAATATGATTTTAGAGGTTTAGATATATTCATACTTTGCTTCTTTGCAAATATGACTTGCACTCATGGTTGGCTAGTTGGTGAATGTGCTTTGAATGGAAGTTGGATGTTATGTCTAGCTACAATCTCAATGCTAACCACTTGTTTCTCTCATTATTGTAATTCATCCTCCACTTGTTGATTGTTAGATTAATTACCTAATTATTGAAAGATATTAATTGCATATGAAACATGAATCTTATCTATTGTCCGATTTGTGGTATAAGAGCATCTTTAATAATATTCTTTATTTTAAAGAGCATCTTTAGTAGAATAAATAGCATATTTAAATATAGAGTAAATTTTTTTTTTTTACAAATCTAATATACTTTTTATATTTTTACTCTTTATTTTACTTTATCCTATACAAATTAATATTTAGCAAAAAAAAAGTAAACAACTCTTATTATAAGAAAAGAAAAAAATATATTTAGAGAAACACATTAATAAAAATATAGAACAAGTATAAAAAGTGAAGATGTATTAATTATAATTAGAATAAACAGTGAAGTTTGACTATCTAAATGTAAAGAGTTAAATTTATTCTTTATTCTAAATTTTAAAAATAGAGTTCATTAAAGACATCTTTTATAGAATAACTCTTTAAAATAAGAAGTATAATTTAAATAAAAAGTTTGTTAGATGCCCTAAGGTGAGGATACTTTTAATTTTGGATAAACAAATTCATCTGTCTCAATGAATTTTCCAAATTGACCAAGTATATTTTCTATTTTCCGTAGGACAATTGAACTAAAAATTGAATTTTAGCAACTTGCAGTTTTTGAGTTAAATTTCTAAATGATTACCTCAATTCTGATAGTCTCCTGCCTATTTCCTTTCAAAGTTCAGTCATCAAAATTTCCGGCTTTCTTAAATATATGAACAATATAAATTTTATCAATTTGATAAAAGATTTCTAACACTTGTTACAATTTATCATGTACCCTCTAACAATATTTTATATATTAACTTTAAGATTTCTTACAATCATTGACTTAATTTCCAATAAATTTTTCTATTTTCATTTTGTTGTATTCTTACTCAATGCATGAGTTGAAATAGATGCAAACTGCTAAAATAGTAATGATTAATTTTGAAAACTAAAATTCTAATTAATATTAAAACATTATAAAATTGTAATTCGATAACTATAGCAATTATTTTGAATTTTTTTTAAATACTTTAGATCATGATTTGTGCAATTAAGTCCCTTGATACCATTGGATCACCATAAGATCTAATTGTATTTAATAAGAAACTATATTTGGTATCTAAATTTTAGGAACTATTTTAGTCTCTATTCATGAACTCTCAGACATAATTTTTAATAATTAAGGGAGTTAATTGAATAAATATTTAGTTAGTTCCTAGTTATGTAACCAAAATCAGTAGTAATAACTAACTGGAAATTTTTTCATTTTTAGGCATATAATTTTAATTAATAATAGTTAGGAAAAATTCTCAGCCAGAGCACTAGATTAATTCAAAATTTTATTACTAAGGGATTGAATTGGATAAGTTTTTAACTGAGTGACTAAATTACTCAAATCTATAAATTGAAGGGATCTTTTTTTTTTTGGGTTCAATTGGTAAAGCTGAAAGCCTAAAAATGTTCATAATTGATTTGAAGAAATTATGTAAAGTTTCTGAATTCCCTCTTTTTTCAGTAATTGGACCTAATATTTGTGGGTAATCTAATTCTGTATTTACATAATAATTAGTTGACTAGTAAAGCTTAATGGATTGTTATATTATGAATCTAGGTTCATGTTACATTATGAACTGTTTTTCTTCATAAAAATGCGCATTTTTTTAGAATTGGATTTTGGTCAATAAATGAATATAAAATAATTTTATCAATTATAATTTACAGATTTATC
Source organism: Triadica sebifera (assembly GCA_023653625.1). NCBI lineage: Eukaryota > Viridiplantae > Streptophyta > Magnoliopsida > Malpighiales > Euphorbiaceae > Triadica > Triadica sebifera. The sequence goes on from CM042910.1 coordinate 2,671,818, forward strand.
GTTTTTGAATTTCTAAGTTCATTAATTTTGACTTACAGATTCATTATTTTAAAATTCATTATTTATAATTTATAAGTTCATTATTTATAAATTATAGGTTCATTTATTACAATTTATAGATTTATTGTTTTGAACTTACAAATTCATCATTTAGAAGCTACAATTATCATGCAGAATCATTACTTGCAAGTTCATTCTTTTAAAATTATAGATTCATTGTTTAAAATTTACAGATTTATTGTTTATATTTTTCAAATTCATTATTTATAATTTATTGATTCATCACTTATAGATTTATCGTTTTGAATTTGTAAATTCATCTTTTACAATTTATTATTTTATTATTTATAGGTTCGTTTTAAACTTGTAGGTTCTTTTTTTTAAACTACAAGATCATCGTTTTAAACTTACAAATTAATCACTTATATGTTTATCGTTTACAGTTTATAGATTTTTCACCTGTATGTTCATTATTTGTCTTCAATTTTCAACAATTCGATTTTTTTCTCTTTACGTTATTTATTTTTAATTCAAATATATTCATTTTCAATCATTTTATTTCATAAAAAAATTAAAATTAAATATTGTTATTTAAAACAATAATAATAATCATTATAATATTCAAAATTACTAAAAATAAAATAAAGTTAAAAAAATTAAAAAAAAATATTTAAAAAAAAATTAAAATATACAATTTTTTTTATTTATGTTAATAAAAAGAAGAGAGCTGAAAAAGAAAAAGGAAAATATGGTGAATATGTATCAATTATTACACAAACAAATTATGCAGAGCCGGATCCGTTATGTAATTTGCGAAACTTAACAAAGGTAATCAACGGTCACATCTCGTGGGACTCCCATTCCCCTTTTCATCTTTCCCTAAAACTTAATATCCGAATACATAAAAGTTAAAAATTGACCCAAAAAAAAAATATATCTGACACTGTTACAATTATCTTTACACTGAAAACAAAATGAATACATAAAAGTTGAAAACTTTTGGCAAAAGGCATACCATCATTACCCATTAATCATTTATCCCAATCCTTTGGTGTTGCGTCTTATTATTATTATTATTATTATTATTATTATTATTATTATTAGTTTTACTCCTGTTTATATTACATGATTTACTCCTTCCGAAATAGATTTCTGGGTTAATTTTTTAAATAATTGTCTAATAGAATTTATATTTATTTATAAATTAAAATAAACTCAAATTAATTATCTTACAATAACATTTTGTATTCGTTGAATAAAATTTACCCACTATTCTATATCATTTTAATTTGTAAAGAAAATCAATCACATTATACAAATCCAAACTCCATAGATGAAAGTATTTTGGATTTTCAATCTCGTTAAATAACTTTTGGAATAGTTAATTACTGCTTCATATAAAGTATTTAGTAAAATATTTCAATAGCAGTTGAAATTTAACCGTAGTCTCAATTAGCTGCTGATTGAAAAATTCCTCTGAATTAATTTTTTTGAAACAATAAATTATTTATAATTAAAAATAAATAATAGTTAAACTATTAATAATGTTAATTTTTACATGAGAAAAATATATAAATATTAAAATATATTATTAATTATTATATATGTTATTTAATATAATAAGTATAAGTTACATTAAAAATAAATAATACCCTTACAATTGTTGGTACGGCGGATAAAATAACACAAATAAATATAAAATAAAATAATCAGCAAAAAAAATAACACTAACAATTTAACGTGGTTCACCTTTTAATTTGGGCTACGTCCACGAACAACACTCTGAATATTTTTCTTCCACTAATAAAAATTAATGGGTACAAGAAGAGACTCTTCCCTAGACACAGGCTAGAGGTAATACAATAACTTTGAGATAAATCCAAAAATAGTGGCATACAAGTGTTTTCCAAAAACACCCCAAAATATTTTTTTCACTATTTTTGTCACTTCCTAATTTTTGAAAATATTCCAAAAGTCTAACTCTCTCTCAGATTCTCTCAGATTCTCTTAAATGAATTGAGATTGTTGTAATTCAAATGAAAGGATATCTGCCTATTTATAGGAAAAATATTCAGTGTGAACACATATTAAAAAAGTCAAAAATATTGGCTGGAGGAATTCAATTTGAAATTGAATTATCACAACTTTTAATTTTTTTATTTTATTTTATATGTGGTAGGACCCACACCCAAAGTTTTTCGAAAATTTTGGTGCTTACCAACAAATTTCCCCCTCCCGACAATGTGGGGGCTCCACCATTCCAGCAGCTAATCGACAGTATTCAAAATATGATCTTGGTAGAATCTTCGTTAACATGTCTGATCCATTTTCTTCTGTATGGATCTTCTCAAGCTGTAGTAGCTTCTTTTCTATCACATCTCTGATCCAGTGATATCTCACATCAATATGCTTTGATCTTGAGTGAAAGAATGCATTCTTTCCAAGATGGATAACACTCTGACTATCACAAAATAATTGATATTTGTCTTGCTGCAATCCAAATTCTTTCAAGAACTTCTTCATCCACAACAACTCTTTACATGCTTCTGTTGCTGTAATAAACTCTGCTTCAGTTGTAGATAGTGTCACACACTTTTGTAACTTTGATTGTCATGACACAGCTCCCCCTGCAAAAGTAATCAGGTAACTTGACGTTGACTTTCTGGAGTCAAAATCTCCAGCCATATCTGCATCTGTGTATCCAACCAGCACATGTTTGGTATCTCCAAAACATAAACATATTTTTGAAGTACCTCAAAGATACCTGAAAATCCACTTTACTGCAGTCCAATGTTCCTTTTCAGGATTTGAAAAGAATCTGCTCACTACTCCAACTACATGAGCGATATCAGGTCATGTGCACACCATGACATACATCAAACTTCCAACTGCTGAAGCATATGGAATCTTGTCCATCTCATCCTTCTCTTCGTCTGTAGAAGGGTTATGTCTGGAACTCAGCTTAAAGTGATTAGCAAGAGGACAACTAACCATTTTAGTTTGGTCCATTTGAAATCTCTGAAGTACTTTCTCAATGTACTTCTCCTGTGACAGCCATAATTTCTTTGCATTCCTATCTCTGATAATCTTTATGCCAAGAATTTGTTTTGTTGGCCCTAAGTCTTTCATAGCAAAAGACTTGCTTAACTGCTTTTTTAAGTTGTTAATTTTTGAAACATTCCAGCCAACAATCAGCATGTCATCCACATAGAGCAGAAGAATGATGAAATCTTCATCAGAAATTTTCTGTACAAAAACACAATGGTCTGAAGTAGTCTTATGGTATCCTTGCTCCCCCAAAACAGACTCAAACTTCTTGTACCATTGTCTTGGTGCCTGCTTCAAGTCATAGAGGTTTTTCTTCAATTTGCAAACATATTCCTCTTTTCCCTTATGTTTGAAACCCTCTGGTTGCTCCATGTATATCTCCTCTTCCAAATCACCATGTAGAAAGGCAGTCTTGACATCCATTTGCTCAACCTCCAGGTTAAGACTTGCTGCTAACCCCAGTACTGTAGGGATGAATGTCATTTTCACAACTAGTGAGAAAATTTCATCAAAGTCAATTCCTTTTCTTTGACTGAATCCTTTGACGACCAATCTGGCTTTGAATCTCGGATGGAACTGTTCTCTTCATGCTTGATTCTGAACACCCATTTATTTTTCAAAGCTCTCTTGCCTTTTGGCAGTTTCACCAGTTCAAAAATATTATTCTTATGCAAGGATTTCATTTCATCTTGCATGGCTTCAATCCATTTCTGTTTGTGCTCATTAGTCATTGCTTCTTCAAAGCTTTCTGGTTCTCCCCCATCAGTGAGTAATACATACTCATTTTCTGGATATCTCGTAGACGGTTGTCTTGTTCTATTGCTCCTTCTCACAGGAACTGGGGAGTGCACAGGTGACGGTTGATGATGAACATCATCATCTTCAACATCATCTTCTGGATTATCAATGAGAGCATTATTTTCTTCACGCAGATCAATATGAACTTCATCCCCAACTTGTATTGGCACCCGTATTGGAGGAATCAATTCTAAATCTATTAAGTCACCATTGGAATTAGGAACACCTTTCTTTGTCCTGACAATATCTTCAATGGCCTTCTCAACGAAAACAACATCACGGCTTCTGACAAGTTTCTTCTCTATTGGATCATAAAATCTGTAGCCAAACTGATCTCTTCCATAGCCAATAAAAACACACTGTCGTGTTTTGACATCAAGCTTGGACCTCTCATCTTTTGGAATATGCACAAAGGCTTTGCAACCAAATACCCGCAGATGATCATAGGAAACATCATTTCCTAACCACGCTTTATCTGGAATATCTAGCTTTAGAGGGATACAAGGTGAAAGATTTAACACGTACACAGCCGTGAGTAAAGCTTCACCCCAAAAAATTTTAGGTAACTTTGCATGTGAGAGCAAACATTTGACTCTCTCCATCAAAGTTTTATTCATCCTCTCAGCCAGACCATTCAACTGCGGTGTTTTTGGAGTCGTTGTCTGATGTCGAATACCATGTTCTTTGCAGTAGGCATCAAACGGTCCAATGTATTCTCCACCGTTGTCTGTTCGGATACATTTCAACTTCTTCCTAATTTGTCTCTCAACTGAGGCATGAAATTCTTTAAAGACATTTAGCACCTGATCTTTTATCTTTAAAGTATACATTCATGTCTTCCTCGAATGGTCATCAATGAAAGTCATAAAATATTGAGCATCACTCAGTGACTTTGGCATTGGCCCACATAAATCTGAATGGATCAGATATAACACATTCTTCATTCTGGAGGAGGGGAACTCTTGAAAGCAACTCTGTTTTGCTTTCCTGCTAAACAGTCAGCACATTTCTCCAAATGTACTTCATCCATTCCAGGCAACATCTTCCTTCTAACAAGGGTAGTAATCCTTTTCTCACTCATGTGGCCGAGTCGTCTGTGTCATAATTCAATAGCACTGTCTTTCTCCATAGCACTCACAGTGTCATTGGAGAGATTTGCATGCATCATATACAAGGTAGCATGTCTTGTGCCTCTAGCTACCACCATAGAACCTTTGGTAAGCTTCCATTTATTATTTGAGAAGGTACTGCAGAAACATGCATCATCGAGTTTTCCTGTAGAGATCAAATTCAGACGAATATCTGGAATATGTCTGACATCTCTCATGACTAATCTGGTACCATTCACAGTCTCCAGACAAATATCTCCTCTGCCAATAACTTTTGACAGATTGTTATTTCCCATCTTCACAGTGCTTAAATCTCATGTTGTATAAGATGAGAAGAATTTCTTATAAGATGTGGCATGAATGGTAGCGCCACTATCAATTACCCAACTGATCTTATGGGATGTGAAATTGATAGTATCATCACAAACGATATTGAATTCGTTCATGATATTTGTTATGTCATCATCATTGTTGTCATCTCGTTTTACTTCCTTGCCTTTTTGGTCATTTTTTAACTTTCGGCAGTATTTCTTCATATGACCCTTCTTTTTGCAGTAATGACATTCAATATTGCCATAGTTGTTTGATTTGCCTATGCTCTTTCCTCTAGACATTTGTTGTCTAGACTGGCTCCTTCCTCTGTAGTTAGTAACTAGAATATCTGATTGTGATGAAGAATATGAGTTTTGTGATCTCCTTCTCATTTCTTCATTCAGGATACTATTTTTTACAGACTTAATATTGACTACACTGTTAGGTGCAGTGTTTGTTATTGAAATCTTCAAAGTCTCCCATGACTCTGGCAGAGAGCCCAATACTAGCAGAGCAAATACTTCATCATCCAGCTTTATGTTCATTCTGAATAGCTGGTCCATGATCTCTTGCATCTCATTCAGATGATCTGCTATGGAAGTTCCTTCTTTGTATTTCGACTGCGTCAATTTTGTCAAATAAAACAATTTATTATTACCTGTCTTTGACGCGTAAAGCTGTTCAAGCTTGTTCCACAGCGTCCGAGCACGAGTCTCATTACAGATGTGGTTATATACGTTATCTTCGATAAATTGTTGGATGTAACCGCATACCTGCTCATGCTCAAACTCACACTCCGCATCTGTCTTGCCTTCGGATTTAGTTGTAATAAACACCGGCATATGCATTTTCATCACAAATAGGAGATCCTTCATTTTGCTTCTCCATATGTGGTAATTTGTGTCATTTAAGTTGATCATTTTGGTGCCCTTTGTCTCCATTTTAAAACAAAATGAGACTCCTTCAGCTGACAGTAAACTAATAAAATCTTTTTTGATGTGGAAGATCAGTCAATACTGCAATCACAGAGCATACTAAGAATTTTATAAGATTGACAGGCTGACTCTGATACCACTTGTTGGGCACAATGGATAAAATAACACAAATAAATATGAAATAAAATAATCAGCAAAAAAAATAACACGAACAATTTAACGTGGTTCACCTTTTAATCTGGGCTACGTCCACGGACAACACTCCAAATATTTTTCTTCCACTAATAAAAATTAATGGGTAAAAGAAGAGAGTATTCCCTAGACACAGACTAGAGGTAATACAATAACTTTGAGATAAACACAAAAATAGTGGCACACAAGTGTGTTCCAAAAACATCCCAAATTATTTTTTTCATTATTTTTGTCACTCCCTAATTTTTGAAAATATTCCAAAAGTCTAACTCTCTCTCAGTTTCTCTTAAATGAATTGAGATTGTTGTAATTCAAATGAAAGGATATATGTCTATTTATATGAAAAATATTCAGTGTGAACACATATCAAAAAAAGTCAAAAATATTGGCTGGAGAAATTCAATTTGAAATTGAATTACCACAACTTTTAACTTTTTTATTTTATTTTATATGTGGTAGGACCCACACCAAAGTTTTTCAAAAATTTCGGTGCCTACCAACAACAATAACTTATAGATTTTTTTTTCAATCAGCTATTTCAAATCTCTAAACTAAACATGTCCTAAACTTTGCAAAAATTGATGGAAATTGAGTAGATTTTGTGTTTTTTACCTGACCTAGAAATTCGCTTAAAAAACTTGAAAATTTTTGAATTGGTCAATTTAAACTTGAAAATTATCTTAGCTTTTAAAAGTTGGATTGATCCAATAAACCATCCACTACAAGAAAAATATATTTTAGCGACGGACAAATCTGTCACTACAATTAACAATTTCGTCGATAATCTAATTTAGCGACAGATTTGCGACGGATCAAATCCGTCGCAGAAAACCTTCTCGCAAGTCCAATAGCGACAGATTATTATTCTGTCGCTAACTTTAGCGACGGAATTAGTGACGAAATATCTGTCACTAAGTCTATTGCAGGAATTGTAATGACGATAGAAAATACCTCGCTATTTAGCGACATATATTGTTAGTCGCTATTGTTTGCTACGTAAAGATTCCGTCTCTATTTTGCTACGGACATAGTCCGTCGCTATTTTGCTACGGACATAGTCCGTCGCTATTTTTCTATGGACAGCGTCCGTCGCTAAGGTTTGTTGGACATTTACTCTATATATTAAATTTTGTAATTTAAATATTTTTGCAATTTAAAAAATCAATTAAATGAAAACCGAAATTTTATTTTAGCTGAATTCATTAAATAAATATTAAAATTTTGTAGTCCAACATGAAAAATATTCAATAATTAAAAATACTACAATATATATTAAATGAAAACCGAAATTTGGTTTTAGCTGAATTCATTAAATAAATATTAAAATTTTGTAGTCCAACATGAAAAATATTCAATAATTAAAAATACTACAATATATATATATATATATATATATATATATATATATATAGTCCTATATCCTGTCAGATTGTGGTGGATCATTAGATGGAGCTGATGAAATGTTGGTAGAATTAGTCATCTCTGCTATCAACTGTCGCATCTCTGCACGCATCTCGTCTCGAAGCTCAATTCGAAGTTTTTCGCGCATATGTTCTCGCATTTGTTGCTTTTGTGAATCCAACATAGTTTGAACCTCCTGCTGCATATCTTGCATAATACTAGCACGCAGCTGCTCTATACTAATATCTCGTGATGTGGCAGTAGAGTGAAATGAGGAGGTACCAGTGTAAAAATGTGCTGCCTTTGTGCCCATTCCATATACACGCCATTTTTTTTGGCCACCAGCCGCCTCTAAAAATAACTGCCTCAAATCTGGTTCACAAGGCTCATTAGATCCCTCAATTGGTTGAGAAGCAGTCTCTTTAAGGGCATGTACCCGATTCTTCAATATAAATTTTTAGAAAAGAGATATAAATTTCATGAGATTAATAGAAAAATAAGGAAATAAAATTTTAAATATGCACAATTAATGAGTTTGGTAAATACATACTGCAACAACTTTAGACCGCTGATCTACATACTGAATTCCTGATGAAGTCTTTCTAGTGTGTGTTGCCTCAAAAAGTTCTATAGGATTTGGTTCACGTCCTAACTCTTTTGCCTGATCATAAGAATAAAATAAAATTAAAAATAAATTAACTACAAAATTGCAAGTATAATACATAAGCAAATAAAAACAAAGACATTAAGAAATATTTTACAATCTAAATATATAAATGAATAATAAATTCAAATTAAGTTATCATTATCAATTTACCATCTGCATGCTACGCTCAACCATAGATATAGAACTCCCAGTATGTCGTGAGGGACCTGAACCTAAGCCGCTCATCTCAGTAAGTCTGTTTTTAGAGGCAATGATAGATTTTTTCTTAAACTCAGGAGTGAACCATTCTTTCTGCCAAGTATTCCAAACTTGCTCTGGAACACGTGGTGGTTTACAACCAGAAGATCTCCATTTGCTCAAAGTATCACTACAACGTGTAGCAGCCTGTTGTAACCATTTACGCTTGACTATCATCTCCAGTTCTGGATCCCAAGTAAATTCCTTCTAAAATATGGGTTCAAAAAAAATAACATATAAGACAAATTTTTTTCTTGCAACAACCAATTAAGATGAAATTTTGACAGAGTTTCGTCTAAAACACAAGTAACCTGACCTAAATTACATGACCTCTAACATATTCTTTAAGAACAAAAGAGATTAAATAAAATTTCGGCAGAGTTTCGTCTATAACATAAGCAACCTGACCTGAAGTAAATGTCTCAATCAACCAATTAAGCACAAAAGACATTAAATATTCAAGTTCAAACTGAAATTTTAGCAGACTTTCGTCTAAAACACAAGTAACCTGACCTAAATTACATGACCTCTAACATATTCTTTAAGAACAAAAGAGATTAAATAAAATTTCGGCAGAGTTTCGTCTATAACATAAGCAACCTGACCTGAAGTAAATGTCTCAATCAACCAATTAAGCACAAAAGACATTAAATATTCAAGTTCAAACTGAAATTTTGGCAGACTTTCATCTAAAACACAAGTAACCTGACCTAAATTACATGGCCTCTAACATATTCTTTAAGAACAAAAGAGATTAAATAAAATTTCGGCAGAGTTTCGTCTATAACATAAGCAACCTGACCTGAAGTAAATGGCTCAATCAACCAATTAAGCACAAAAGACATTAAATATTCAAGTTCAAAATGAAATTTTGGCAGAGTTTCGCCTATATCATAAGTAACTTGACTTGAAGTCCAAAGTCTTTAACAACCAATCAATCACAAGAAATACATTTTTAACAAAGTCATTCACCCAATCACATTGTTTACTTAAAGAAATGTTTTTTACCTGAAACTCAAGCCAATAGAAGTCTCTGATATCATCAGGTACAGTCTTCCATACATGTCCTCTATCACTCAAACGGAGTAAAAAACTACGGGTTATAGCCGCAGAAACTACATGAGACTGAAGAAAACTCCCACTATGCGAAAATTACAAACAAACTATCCATCAAAAACAAACAATTATAAAACATGAATGAAACATCATTAAGAAATAATAATAGTAATATTACCTTATAGGATCGAGATTGAGTTGTCGTCTATTATTGGTTGACTCAGCGATTGATGCTTCAGATTGTAAATGTAAGGCCGAAGCAGTTGGAGGAGATGATGTAGTAGGTTGTGATGTAGGAGATGCTGATGTAGAACCTCCTAAGATGGACATAGTTGCTGATGGATGAGCTGATGATAATGGTTGTGGTGGTGGTGTTGATTGTTGTGGTGGTGTCAATGACTGTAGCAATGATTGTGATGGTGTTGATGAATGTGGCGATGGTACACGTAGTGGTGGAATTGGTGGTCGATTTGAGAAATTACTCTTATCTTTCGATCTCTCTTCTCGTTTTGTAGGCCCTCTGCCTCTACCATGTAATATATCTTCAGATGATGTGCGGCCCATCTGCATATTAGTCACTCTATAGCAGTAAAAAATATCAAAAGCAACAATGAACACAAATATCAATTGCTACTTAAAAAGAAGAAGAATAATAAAAGCAATACAAATGTAACAATTTACAAACATATCTCTAATTATTAAATATTTATGAATAGTACATAATATCAAAAAGATATTGAACATCTTTAGTTTAGCAATTACACCTAATCACTATCATGATCGTTAGAATCCCACTCATCCACATCAGTTTCTTCGTCATCATCATATGATTCATTTTCAAGATCAGACTCTTCTTTTTCTTCATTATCCTCTTCGATATCAATAAATGCACCTGTTGAATGAACTAAATTATCACTTTCATCATTTTCAATATCTATAAAATGAATATCAATGTCATCTTCTTGGAATGCTGTTGATACATTGGAAAGTTGACTGTTTGATGTTACTTGTGGAATTTCAAATTTAGCCATTGCTTTAATTTTGCAAACAGCCAACCACTCACTTCTTTCACGTTTGATAGTTGGATATGTGATATAATTGACCTGACAAGCTTGAACTGCCATAACAAATGGCTCGTACTTGTTAAATCTACGTTTTTGATTCACTTCCATCAACTTATAATGTGGATGCACTTTTGTACCCAAATTTGGCATTGGATCAAACCACTCACACTTAAATAACACAGTTCTCTTAATTGGTAATGCAGGATACTCCAACTGAACAACTTCAATCAAACGACCATAATAGTCACATTCATTTGCATTATAATTTGAGCCTTTTATGCATACACCACTGTTCATTGTAGATTTACTAAATCCATGCACCTCAGTGTGAAATTTATATCCATTCACATAATAGCCCGAGTAAGACATAATTTTAGGTAATGGACCTTTTGCTAAGTCCTTTATGAACTGATTGGATATGTTGCTTGATGGATTGTGTGCCTAAAAAAATGTCATCAATTGTATAAGCTAACATAGCTAAGTAGAATTCTTGTTAATTGTAAATAAAAAAAAGTTTGAAAGAAAAATAGTACTCACATGTTTATTAAACCAAATTGGGAATTCTTTTTCAAGTTTAGCATCAATTTCTTGAGTAGAAATGTTCACTAGAATTTGCTTCAACTCTTCAATATAAATTCTTCAAGATACAACAAAAAGAATAATAATGATTAAATTTTATAATTTACCCAATGCTCAAATGAAAAGGTTAAAATTTATTGATAAATCATGACTTAATAAAAGGTGCAACTTCAATGCAATTAAGAAGAATGTATGATTGTGCAGCAGCATATTCCTCCTCTATAAAAAATCGAGATTTACTCTTTCCAAAGGTTCAGCCTGACTGTGTGAATATGGATAAGTTGCCTTCATATTCTTGTACCCTATATTGACCACCGTCATCATTGCGTGACACTTTTCGGTGCCTTGTATTCACATGATCCTCAAAATAGTAAGAACAAAACAATGAAGCTTCTTCCACCAAATAAGAATTAGATATTGAACCTTTAACTCTAGCTTTATTTCGGACATTGTTTTTCAATCGTCGAAGGTACCTGTGATATTAAATATACAAGTATGGTAAATCTAACACCATTAAATTTGATATGCATTATTATTAAGTTCTTTTATATTACCTCTCGAAAGGATACATCCATCGGTATTGCACTGGACCTGCTATTCTTGCTTCATATGGTAAATGCACTGGTAGATGTTCCATTGAATCAAATAAGCTTGGAGGGAATATACGCTCAAACTTACAGAGAATAATAGGAATCTCTTCTTCAATCCGTGTCATGTCATCATTGGTTATAATAGCAGATGTTAAATCTTTAAAGAATAAGCTTAATTCTGTTAATGCCTTCCAAACATTATTTGGAAGTAGTTCACGAAATGCAATAGGTATTAAATGCTGCATAAACACATGACAATCATGGCTTTTCATCCCAAACAATTTAAGTTTCCTCATATCAACACATCTAGCCATATTTGACACATAACCATTGGGAAATCTCAACTTTCTTAGTCATTCACACACGACTGATTTTGATTGATTATCTAGGGTGTAACAAGCTTTAGGATATTTTCCCCTTGCAGAATCTCGTTCCAATTCTGGCCGGCGACAGTATGCATTCAATTCCTTTCGAGATTTGGGTGTATTTTTTGTTTTCCCAACAACATTCATTACAGTGTTAAAAATATTATCAAATACATTTTTCTCAATATGCATAACATCTAAGTTATGTCGAATGAGAAGGGTACTCCAATAAGGCAAATCCCAAAATATACTTTTTTTCCGCCAACCACATTGCTTGCAAATAGGGCCATTAGTTATCTCGACATCTTGTTCTGTTACCTTCTTCAAACCCAACTGATCAATTTCAAACAATATTTCACTTCCAGATCTAATATGGGGTGCTTTTTTAGTCACTATCTTATTCTTCATGAATGATGTTTTGTTTCGTCGGAATGAATGGTCTTCAGGTAAGAATTTACGGTGGTTGTCAAACCAAGATTGTTTTCTGCTCTCTGAAAGAGTAAAAGCATCAGTATGATTCATACAATAAGGACAAGCTAACCTTCCAGCAGTACTCCACCCAGACAACATTGCATATGCAGGAAAGTCACTAATTGTCCATATAAGAGCAGCATGCATTTGAAAATTTTGTTTTATCGAAATATCATAAGTCTGCACACCATCTAACCATAGATGATTAAGTTCTGATATCAATGGTTGTAAGTAAACATCCAACTTATCCTTAGGGTTAGTTGGCCCAGGAATCAATATCGTTAAGAACATGTAAGCATCCTTCATACACAACCAAGGTGGCAAATTGTATGGAGTCACAATGACTGGCCAAGAAGAATATTGTTGTTCAGATTGTCCAAATGGTTGAAAACCATCAGTGGAAATACCTAATCGAACATTTCGAGTCTCTAATGCGAATTCTGGATGGGTATCATTAAAATGTTGCCATGCAGGGGAATCAGATGGGTGGATCATAACCCCATCTTCAATTTTATGCTCAGCATGCCACCTCATATTTGCTGCTGTTACATTGGATGCAAACAATCTTTGCAATCTAGGAGTGAGGGGAAAGTAATACATCTTCTTTTCAGGAGTAACTGTTCTGCTACCATGACGTTGCCTTTTGTATCGAGGATGACCACAAAACTTACAACTAGTCAAAATATTATCTTCACTCCAGTATATCATACAGCCATTTTTACAACAGTCAATTTTTTCAACTGGAAAACCCATTCCTTGTACTAACTGCTTTGTTCTATATAAGTTTTTAGGTACCAGACTTCCTTCAGGAGTAATCTCTTTCATTAATCGAACCATGTCATCAAAATTACGTTCAGACATATGGTGTTTTGACTTCATGTGCATTAATTGACCAACTAATGATAACTGTGAATGACTTCTACATCCAGGGTACAAATCCTCATCTGCAGCCCTAAGCATATCATAAAACTTTTGGGAATTTGGATTCGGTGTTTCTTCCATGTAATTTTCATTGAATGCTTGACCAACAACATCCATAACCATGGAATGGTACCGACTGGATGATTTTGCATAATCAAATGCAGCAGAACTTTCGCTCATATTTGTGACATTGCTATTTAAGTTACTTACAACTACTTGTTCCCCGTGCAACGTCCAATAATAATAATCCGGTACAAAACCGTTTCATTACAAATGTAACTTAACTGTATCCACATTATGAAACATGCGATTCTGACACTTGCGATGAAAATATGGACATCTTATCCTATCATTGTCCATCATTTTCGGGTGACTGCATGCAAATTCTATGAATTGTCTCATACCAGTCATGAACTCTGGGTTTAAAAGTCCATCTTTCAACCGTTTATGCATCCATTCACGATCTGGTCTCATTTTTTATTACCTCTATTAAATCAAGGAAAACATTCAAATCAATTTGAAGTATGAAATTGTAATTGATAAATCATAATGAAATAAAACTATAAAATAGTTTAATATTATAACTATTGCTATTAACTTTCATAAAAATTTCAAGTTATACTAATATAGATTTAGAGCAACTTAGCTATTCTTTCAACCGAACGATAATTTTAATTTTAATCAAACTAATAGCTAAATAGCTTTTTTTTATTAAAGTTATTTTATAAAACTTAGTAATTAAACTATTTTATTAAACTTATTTTATTAAACTTAGTATATTTTATTAAACTTATTTTATTAAACTTAGTAATTAAATTTAGCTATTTTATAATTTTTAATCAAACTTATTAGCTAAATAGGTATTTTATTAAACTTATTAATTAATTTTAGCCATTTTATAATTTTTTGCCTAAATTATCTATATTATGTCCTAGCATTATATTATTTTTATAAATATGTATGTAACTTATTCATATAATTAATTAATAATATGTTATATAATATGTTCCAACATTATAAAATTACAAAATAATATACTTAAATTACTAAGTACACTTAAATTACAAAATAATATGTAATATGGAAAATAAAATACTTAAATTACAAAATAATATGTCATATAATTAATTAATAATATGTTATATAATATGAATGAAATATGTATGTAAATTACTAAGTATAAAAAATAATATACTTAAATTATAAAATAATATGTTATATAATTAATTAATTATATGTTATATAATATGTTCTAACAATACAAAATAAAAACATACAAACAAGTAAAATAAAAAAATTTGCATAAAAAAAAACCAAAAACTAACCGAGACAGGGAGAGGAGGAGGGAGAGGACCGGAGCCGATCGGGGCTGGGAGCAGAGGAGGAGCGTCGCCGGTGGGAGTGGGAGAGAAGAGCAGCCTACTGGGTGGGAAGGGGGGAAAGAGGAGGAGGGAGAGGACGGCTGGGTGGGAAAAAATTTTTGGGTTTCAGATTTATAACCCACCCCAGCAAAACGACGTCGTTTCATTCATATTTAGCGACGACAAATTTCCGTCGCTGATATTCGTCACAAATCGTAAGGATATTTTCCGTCGCTAAATATCAGCGATGAACAATTCCGTCGCTAACATTTTACTGTATTTTTTTCCTTTAGCGACTGCTATTTCCGTCGCTATATTAGCGACGACTTATTCTGTCGCTATATTAGCGACGACATATAGCCGTCGCTACGATAGCGACGGAAATAGCCGTCACTAAAGGAAAAAAATACAGTAAAATGTTAGCGACGGCTTATTCTGTCGCTATATGTCGTCGCTACGATAGCGACGAAAAACTTCTGTCGCTAATATTTAGCGACGGTCAAAGGTCGTCGCTATATAATTCTGTCACTATTTTATCAATTTGCGATGGTTTTAAATCCGTCGCAAATGCGTCGCTAATCTGTCGCAAATTTTTAGTGTCATATAATCCCTATATATTAGCTAGAACATTTAGCTACGGTAGCAAATATTACTCGCTAATCGGTCGCTAATTTTGACGAATCAATTATTAATTATTATTTTTTAAATTGTCGTCACAGATCCGTCGCTGATCCGAAGCTAATTGCTACGGATGTCAATCCATCGCTAAATGTCGTCGCTATTCCATATTTTTCTCGTAGTGATCCCAATAACTCAATTTGAGATTGATTCGAAAGTGACAATTTAACTGCATACCACTTGATCCCACTCGACTGTTATTTTTTTTTTTTTTTAACTTGATTATATTTTTTTGAAAGTGAAAATGTTAATGTTTGAATAAAAAGCATAATTGATTGCTGGAGATAGTTTCTGAAAAGGAAAAAAATAGTGTTGACGTGACGAATATAATTAAATTAAATTAAATTGAATTGAATTATATATTTTAAAAGTTATTATATCTTATTTAATTGCATGTATTTGCACGTTGTCTTGGTGAGGTAGGTGAGAATAATGAGGGATAACGCATCTATCCCATATTGAATGGTTGTTTCACTTTGGGGACGGACGAGGGTCGGTAGAGGAAATGGTTTATAATTATACACTCCATGTATATATTATTATTTTAAAATTTATATATATTTTTACAATATTATCTATTAATTAAAAGGCAAATAATTTTGGAGAATTAAATATTCTTTCAATAAAATATTTTATTTTATAATATGAAAATTCTAGTGATTTAACTGCAAGTTGACTATGAAATTTTAAAATTAAATTTACATTTTAATAAAAAAAGATTAAGGACTAAAATATAATAAATTTTAGAGCAGATAACTAAATTTTCTTGTCTTTGGCAATATTCACACTTGCATTATACCCTTTTAAAGTCAATTAAATAATCTTTATTTTTTTTTAATTCTGTCAGTGTCATATTTTTCTTAGTTGGTTTAATATTTTCTTTTTGAAAGTCATTAAGCCAATGATATATACTACATTTAGTCATTAGCCAATAGAAAATTATATATATAAAACCCCTAATGATGATAGCTGACATTTGTATCCTTACTTTTCCAAAAACTTAATTGAATGGTTTTTAATATTTAATTTTTCTTTAATGATATATATTGTCTTTTTCATTGGCGTTTTATTTAAAAATAATTGCTGGTCAATATTTTTAAGGGAGCTAAATACTGAATAATAATTTAAAATTCTTAAACTAATCCAATTGCTTTTCATTGAAATTATTTTTAAGCGAAAATCAAATATTTAACAAATTTTAAACATTATGTTTATTGTCTTATACGATCAAATTGAAAAGAATTTCAATTATATATATATATATATATATATATATATAGTCAAGTTTTAATAGTCATTTTCTCTTTAAAATTAAACTTAAATGTTATTTTTAATATATTAAGACAACTAACAATTTTAGGATAATAAAATAAGTTTTAATTGTTTAAACTTTTATGAATATGTATTTTTATACACGCATATAGTATGATAAAAGAAGATAAAATTATAATTAAAATAAATATAATGCATAAATACACCTTTAAATTTGTATAAACACGTTATTTGCACACTTTAATTTTGAATATTGTAGTCCTCAGGTTATTAAAAATATAACATTGGAACCTTTATAGGAGTAATCATTTGCACACTTAAGTTTTTTTTTAAAAAAAATCTAACTGCATATTTTAAAAAAATTATTCTTGACTCAATTTTATATTATTAATTAGATTTATAAAAACTATATATATTGTATGATGTCAATGGACTTTGGATGGAATTTATGAGAGATTATGGACTATTACGTACATCTTCAGAATGGAAGTCACTACAATTATCCTCAAGCTACTACATAAATCTTTAAATTAAATCAATTGTGCAATCGATAAAATTGAAAATTTTATTTTATTGAAAATATTTCAATATACACCCTCATAAATTAAAATAAATCGCAAAACAAATTTTAATTTTAATTTCATATTTATCCCTCATTATTAAATATTTTATACTTTATTTAAAAAATATTTATATTAAAAAATTAATAATTATATATATTTGATCCTGTGTAAAAATACAACTAGGTTTTTAAAGAAAGTGATTTTTTTTATTTATTAAGATGTTTAATGGGTCGTGATCTACATAATAGAGGATTATTATCATCTTTTTATACTCTTAAAATATTAGATAGTGGTGAGAAAATTCGAATAAAAAAACTATTTTTATGAGATTCTTATACAAGTCAAAATATTAATTAAATCACTCTTTAATCGACATGAAGTTTTTAATATGGTAACACTTTAATAAAGTATAAGCAGCGTGGGAAAATTACAACGTTGCTTTTAAAAGACGTGGATAGAAGATTCCACTGCACTATTTTTTATATATAAAAAATTATTTTGTTATATAAAAATAGTTAAATGCTAAACGTGACAATTCCACAGCAATATATGAAGAATTGTAGTTGAGATCTGTAGGTGAGAATATTCAAAAAAAAATTAATGCAAAGCATAAAGCTAGGTTGTGGCCCATGAACTCCACTTGATAGATAACCAATGCAAATTAATTGAAACGCAAATTATATCATAGTATGGGAGTAAGACAACGTTTTTTAATCGGTATTTATCGTATTTTTTTTGTTTTTTAGAGTATTCTTATTTTTCTTTTTTTTTTTTAATTTTTTTTACAGAAATTATAAACAATTAATTTGTAACTTCTAAACAATAAATTTATAAGTTCAAAATGATGAACCTGTAATTTATAAGTGATAAACCTATAAGTTCAAAAAAATTAACTTGTAAATTATAATTAATGAACTTATAAGTTTAAAAACGATTAATCTGTAATTTATAACTGATAAATATGTTTTATATTCATTATTTTATCAAAATTCAATTTAGAAAAAATGAATGTTTTTATGAAAGAATGATTTCATAATACAATATAGACATGAATTCATGATATAACAACTTTTGCCTACTTGAGCTTGAGGTCAATTTTATATTCATTCCTATGTGGCGGCAATGAAAATTTTTGATGTATACATGAAGGAAAAATAATCAATCATTTAATCCAATCATGTTGCCACAACTTAATATTTTCCATTTAATCATTCTATGTTAAATTATTAACTAAAGACATTAGAGGTTGTTCCTTGTGAAAAACTCTCAACTATGTATGTATGGACTACACAAATAAGTTCTTCCACGTAACAAAAATAGAAATTCTTCCACCACAGTTTGATTTGAACTGCAAATTTCAATTAATGTCATGTGTTCAAGGCAACAACAATTCTGATTTTGAGAAATATTTATTTAAATCGGGTTTATATATACCAAACCAATAAGAGAAAATTGATTAAATCTAAAACAATTTTGATCGATAAATTAGTTTAAAGAATTTTTAGATTAAGTTTTAGGATCGAAATAAAGTTGAACACAAACACTTCTCTTCTAGTATTGGTTCTTATAGTTTCGCAGACTTATTGAGTAGGCTAAGTGACCTCATGGATGACACGGGTGTCCGACTCCGTCAAATAAACCGTCTTTCCTTGGCTATGCTGACCTCTTTATCTGTTTGGTAACATATTATCATTGGCTATTCAGACTTTGTTCTGTCTTCATTAATGTTCCAAATTCGGCGATCCATTTTGTCTCCTCTCTTCGGCCTCACTCTTTTTCTTGTGATCATGGCCTGAATATGTTTCGTCTCTAGCCCTATAAATGGCTTTATATTTATTTCAATGATTTTGTCTAGCTGAACTGTGATTTTCTTGTAATGTTTAATGAAAATATAATTAGAATATAATTACTTTTATGCATAGATATTATATTAAAGGGGCGGTAATATTAAAAAGAAAATAGAATTACCCCAACGAGTGAAATGAGATTATAAGGATTCTTTCTCCCTTAATCTATTTAGTACGAATTCAAATTAGTCTGCAGTCTATAAATTGTAGGATACCGGATGGTTAAGATAAAAAAAATATTAGAATTATTAAAAGTATATATATTGGTTTTACTAGCAAGTTTTAATTTTTTTAAAAATACCTATAATTCTTCCAAAAATTTTAAGTTAGTGGTATTGAAATTGACACGACTCTAAGGTTTAAGTTTGAATTTACAACTCTTTCCCAGTTTGCTAACTTTTATTTTCATGTATATTAAGATTATAATTTAATTAAATATAGTTAGAATCATGCATTTTACCAAATATATTCTCAAAATCATTTTCCTATCAATCCTCCTCCTTATATCAGCTCAGCCCTCTATAGTGGTAAAAGCCTTAAACTTTTTAAACCCAAAAGACTTTTGGGCTAAAAATGGTAATGACATATTTGTCCAAAGCTTCAAGTCTTCGATTAAAATTTTGTCATCTCCCCATTATTTATTTATTTCTTCTCATTCTTCATTCTTAATTTATTTCCAAGTGTTGGACTTTGTGGTATTGGACCACCCATATAGACTTAACTCAGTCCAGACTCATATATTCTTATATATAAAATTATAAAAAGATATAACTTTTGAAGAAAAAGAAAAAAAAAGAATGAAATGGTATAACTTTGCATCAAAAAAGTTTTCTCTGAAATTCGAAAATTCTCGAAAAAAAAATTTCTTCATCTTTATTCAATCACAAGTGAATCAAAGCGTTTGTATTATGGAATTGAGTCAAGTTCTAGTAATTTGACTCCGCCTAAAACATTGAAAGCGCATGATTTACGCTCAACAAGTAAGTATCCACTGGTTTAGAAATTCCTACATTAGTATTAGAGCTCGTTTTGTGCGTTTTTGTGTTTAAAATCGTAATTGTGAGAATTTTTGAAAAAATTACTATGAAAATTCAAAATTTCTTCAATTTCCCTGAAACTTAATATCCGAATACATAAAAGTTAAAAATTGACCTAAATAAAATATCTGACTCTGTTACAATTATCTTTACACTGAAAACAAAATGAATACATAAAAG